>CP092087.1:57503371-57875871 GCA_029203775.1 Neoneuromus ignobilis | reverse complement strand
TCTACAAAAAAGCACTTGTATGTCTTCAAAATAGAAGTGTGACACTTGCTAACTGAATTCTGATGTTATTTTAACTTAACAAAAATTCACGACGTGCTATGTACGTCTTATCGACATTTGGTACAAAAGCAGTTGATGTACAAAGCACGTCATTCCAGCACAACTGGTTAAATAAGGCAATAATTTTTTAATCATATCGAAAAATTATTTCTAAATGAAATTATAGAAAGTAGAAAAGTATGTATGTATGTAATATGTAATTTATTTTATATAAAAAATATTTAGTAGTATTTTTATGCATTATTTCATATTATATTCTTTGGAAACTCTATTTTATTAATATTTTTTAGAAATTACTATTAATAGTATATTTTTTATAATCATTAAAAATATACAAGATCGAATAAAAAGATAAAGTTTTGTAATATGTATTTGAAATTGCTAGACTGCTCGAACATTTCATTAAATATTGAAATATTTATAATAAATAATAATTAATATTTTAAAAACTATAATAAATTAAAAAATGAAATTATATTTTGCATTAGAATATTTCGATAAAACGGAGATAAGGAAATTGTTTTATTTTCTTATCATATTCTTTTCTTTTTTCATTATCGTCTTAAAGTATTATAAAAAATTTCAAAAAATAACCACTTGAAAAATTATAACCATTTCTTATCTTACAAATTTATATTTCTTTAGTGTCGAAATTAATAACACTTTCAGCAAATCCTTCTCGTTTAATATAAAAATGTTCTTAATCCACATAACTAATTCATCCAACGTACAAATTCCTTATCTCTATTCATATATAACTAGAAATAAATGAACCTCAATAATAATGACTTCGTGTCTCATTAGTGTATAATGACGATAACATTTATGCACCCATATATGAATCTGGTGCACATAAAGACCGAATGCATGCTGTTTTTCACACCTTGTCGCTCGTTGTAGCAGGTAGTGTATAACAGATATGCAAATTTCACCGGCGTGTGTTATTTAAACTAAACGGTTGTGGGTTTTGTTCATTGTTAGCGTTGTACACGGAAAAGCCGCCATCGAGTACCGAAACATGTATGTTTCACAAATTATTACCACACACATGTGGTATAACCAGACCCCATCAAACTGTTTTACTGTGAAATAAATATTGAATAAGATAAAAATATATTAAAATAATGTTATTGGTAGACACAACAAATTAAAATAGAGCTCTAAATGTGGCTTTATTAAATATGTTTTATAAATTTGGCAAAAAAAATTATTATTTGAAATATATAGATATATATATATATATATATATATATATATATATATATATATATGTACGAGGGTCGTTTGATAAGTGTGGTAAAAAATAAGAAAAACTAAATTGAAAAATTTAATTAAATTAATTAATTAATTAAACAATAAATACATTTACCATACTTATCAAACGACCCTCGTATATATATATATATATATATCTATATATATATATATATATCATATCAATAACAAGGCCTTATCAAACTGTTTTACTATGAAATAAATATTGAATAAGATAACAATATATTAAAATTTTATTATTGATAGACAAAAATTAAAATTATATCTCAAAATGTCGTTTAATTAAGGATTTGTTTTATAGATTTTACAAAAAAATCCATTTATTGAAATATATTTGTATATATTAAAAAGACTAATATATATGATATGAATAAAAGAAATAAAATAAACAATTAAAAAATATATTTTGTAAGTGAAATATTACTACTTTTTATTCCTTAAAATATTTTTTTATTAAATATGTTATTATAAATTTATATAACAATAACTATAAAATATATTAATATTACCCACTTAATATAATTAGATATTTATTTTTTTACGTTTACATTTAGAATTATTTCTTTGAATTAAAAAAAATGAATTATATTATTTAACATAATTTTGTATATTTTGTAGATTTATTTCAATTTTTTTATTCCTAAATATTTTTTTAAAAATTATGTACGATCAATAAATTTTAAAATTTGCATTATTTTAAATTACGTACTAAGATATTCGTTATTTTATTATATGATATTTTATTATTAATTTTATTAAAGTTCTTACATTTTTTATATTCATTTCTGTAAATTTATGATATGTAACATATTTTGTTGAAGAGATTTATTCTTTTCTAATTTTCCCTGATATGTTTTGAAAAGACAGAAATGAAAATTATATAAATCATATATACCAAAAAAAAAATAATCTAAAGTACTCGACTTTTGAACTTTAATATTCAATTTGTTCATAGAGTAATCTGTTATTTTCAATTATATACATATATATATATATATATATATATATATATATATATATATATATATATATAATTGAACATAACAGATTACTCTGTGAATAAATTGAATATTAAAGTTCAAAAGTTAAGTACATTAGATTAATATATATATATATATATATATATATATATATATATATATATATATATATATATATATATATATTATTCACAATATACTTTTGCATTTAAAATATTTGACAAAACATAATATTCAAAAATTGAAACCATATGACGGATACTGCCATATATAAAACCTGATTGTATATAAAACCATTACAAACTCAATAGCAATACTCAATATTCATTTTGAAGATTCTGTTTTTGTAAAAACCACTTGTTGGAGATTTACAAATGCAATATGTGTAATGCAAATGAAATAATTTTGTAGTTCACTAGTATTTTAATTACTATGTTAAAATACATACTATGTTCATCTCCTGTTGTATTATATATTTATATATATATATATATATATATATATATATATATATATATATATATATATATATATATAGGTTCATTCAAATGTGATGCCTAGATTTGTGTTTTATTAAAAAGAAACTATACACATGTTTTTTTTTAATAAATTATAGATCTAATTGTCACATTTAGATGACCCTATATATATATATATATATATATATATATATATATATATATATAATATAAATAGATATTTATATTATACGATTAAAAATATGTATTTCTGAAGAAATCTACGAGTTTTAGGCATACGTTTGTATTGATAATTTTTCTACTTCGAGAAGTTTTTTTTTTGTTAATGATTTCTTTCAATACTAAAGAAGTTAATGTTCGTTTTCTTTCAATAAATTATAATATGTAAATAAATACATTGAAAATGTTCTTATGATGTTCTTTGATTAACTAATTATTGGACTTTTATTTTGCTTTATAGATTAAATAGAAAAAATGATAACTGGTTTATGAAAAATTCTAGAGAATTATCTCATAATTATTTTTATTATAGATGGAATAAGTTATGAGATATTTTAAACAAAAATGATAACTCTTAATTTTGTAATAAAAAAATATACTTTGTAATTTAGACAAAACTTTTATTTGTTTACATTTAAATAAGTACCTGTACAGTAAAATTATATATAATTTATATTCTATTAAAGAACACGATATATTGTGCGAATGTAAAATAATTCCTTACGTTATTTCTTGAAAAATATTAAAAATAAATAATTAAAACGTTTAGAAAAATAATATATTTATATATATATATATATATATATATATATATATATAAATTTTATAAATTATTTCTTTGAAATTAAATCAAAGAATAATTTCTTATTTTTATTATAGAAAAACTAAACATATTATAAATAAAAAAATATAAAAGTTTGATTAGTAAACATTCAAACTATTATCTCTTTAGTAAAGTCTATTATAAAGTACTTACTTGCTTATTAATGCTACTGACTCCTTTAATGAATACATTAGAATATATTATGTCATCCCATAAAGAAAATAGTTTTTCAGAGAAAGTTTTGAAATGAAACAAAAAATACATTTGATTTTAATAAAATATATTTTTTCATTATTATTCACAAATTCTTTCTATCTCAATGTTAAATTTTCAATTTCCTGTTGATAAAATTATTTTGGTTTTGTTTTAAAAAATAATTAATCAGTTTTTATATTAAACTAATTTCTACAAAAATGGTTGATATTTCATATTTAAACTGCTTTAGATTTTTGAGCGTTTTTTGTGTCGTAGAGCCTAAAATTGTCATAATGAAAAATTATGCCTTTTTTCGGATAGTGTTCGCCTTTTCTGATAACAAACTGTTGTAACTAGTCTAGTTGTTCACAATACAATACCTGGATTGATTGTTTGCTAGCAGCTCATAATTGATAATTTTACATACTTCATCAAATCGACTGTATAATCTTCCTTAGATGGAGTTTTTCCTTCAGTAGTAGAGATGGTGTCTCGTTGCAGTTAACCTATTGTCTTCGACATTTAATATTGTTATAAACAATCAATTTTTATCAGCGGTAACAATTCGATTTAGGAAAAGTTCTTTTTCCAATCTATAGAAATAAGAAAGTGCATTTATCTATTTGTTGCTTCAGATTAAGCTTTGATAATTCGTGAGGAATTCACTAATACTAAAATAGACTGAGCACATTTCAAGTAACAAATATAACCTAATCTTTTTTTATACAATTGCGAAATATTACATCATTTAATAACTAATACGAAAATACTGCATTATTTATGGAATAATTTATTATATTGAAAAGAACAGATAATTGAAATTAAATATATATTCAGTTTTGAAAAACATTAAATTTTTAGAAAATCAGAATAAAAATGATAAGTAGCAATACTAAGTAATATCGTTGCTATTAACAAATTTTGAAATTCATTGCTCTGATGATGATGGTATATCTGTAAAAATTCACAATAGCCAATAAAGTCAACAATAATGATTTATTAAATACTTTTATGAAATAAAATTAAATTATTGGTATTAAAGTGATTTGCAAAAACATTAAAACAAACAGTAACAAATTTTAAGTTATGAAAATTTCCTTTTTTAAAAAAATCATTAATTTATCGAAATTTATTTTTTAAAAAAATAAATAAATTGAACAATTAAAAATTATTTCTTTTTTAAAAAAAACTAGTTTATTCTTATTTGTTTATTGAGTAAATAAATTCTATAAAAAAATATAATCAAGATTTTAAAGATTTGTCGAATGAAAAAATAAAATGAATTCATGA
Organism: Neoneuromus ignobilis; assembly: GCA_029203775.1. Classification (NCBI taxonomy): domain Eukaryota; kingdom Metazoa; phylum Arthropoda; class Insecta; order Megaloptera; family Corydalidae; genus Neoneuromus; species Neoneuromus ignobilis. Next base: position 57,870,769 of record CP092087.1, on the reverse strand, counting down.
TAAATTATATTTTATGACATGGTAATGTTATGAAATAAAATGTATGACTGCATCAGGTTGTCACTTTTTACAAATTAATCACTAGTTAAATATTGTAGATATTTAGAAAATAACGTTATTGAAATCAAATTAAATAAGAGAATAAAAATAGTAATTAGTTATTGAAAATTTTGATAAAAATGTTTTTTGGGAAAAAGGAACTTTATTTCCTATGTAATATTTATTGGCATTGCTTAAGTATTTTAAGAGACTGTTCATAAAAAATACTAAATAGTAAATTAAAAAAAATAGTTTATTATAGAAGTACTTGATATATTTTTATTGGAATTTAATCATTATTTTTATAATTTCAATTTGCTAAAAAGTAAATATGAAAAAAAATTACACACTAAATTAGAATATCTAACTAACTCTTTTTATGAAGTTTTAGTACGTACGTAACATAATAGCTCTTTTGTTTATATTCACTATTTACATAGTAAATCCCGAAAAACTTTTTTTGTAACTACAAATGTTAACAAATAAATGAACAACGCGATAATTTACAACCGCAGTCAAATTGTCAGGCCGCTATATCGAATTAACTTCGGTCTCGATTTGACATAGGGTCCCCGTCTACCAAACCCAAAGTAAAAAGTTGTAGCGTTGTCCCTGCATGACATTACCAGCTGCGTAGCAGTGTGGATGGAGGTTCATTCAATATCCCAAGGGATGAAAATGCATGATATCGTGAAGTGATAGGGAACGAGGAATATTGAGAGGTGCGTTGAATACTCAACGTGACAAAACAGTGGCGGTTCGTGACGTTGCATATTTTGTTACTGAAATTACCACCACAATTCGTGAACGTTTATATATTCGAATCAAATTTTAAGACCGGCTGTTATTTTTCGTTTTTTTCTATGTTTACTTTTTTACATACAAACTCATACTTGTGAATTATATTTTGAAATTTGGTTCTGTTTCTAGTTAAATTACTATTTTTTTTAGTAAAAAAATAATTTGAATAAATTTAATGCCTGAGAAATATTTTTTTTTCAAACCAAAATCAACTCTACAATAACTTTTCATATCAACTGAACAATTTGTTTAATTTATCTTAATGTTTGATATACTAAATTCATATCATCGAATTTTATTTACTAAAAATAAGATGAAGTTATAAAATTCATTGAAAAATTAGAAATAATATTTAAATTTTATTTTTATTAATATCTTATAAGGAAAATTTAAATATATTGTTTATAGTTTGAAGCACTATTCAAAGTTATAATAAATATTGCAATAAATATTAAAATTCATAAACATTGCCATCGTAATGTGCATCGGCTTATCGTTATTATAAACCAACAAAATGGGCAATAAATAATAATTGAATACTCACTAAAGTATTATGGTGTTGAGTAGAAAATTCATTTGTGTGATGTTAAAATTGAATTATATTTTCACATTAAACTAAAGAATTAAATATTTTTGTATTTCAATAATATAATTATTTTATTTTATGTAAATAAAATTATTTAAAATGTCTTCTTTAATTAAAAATATTACGAAAGAATTATAAAAAATAATATTCCAATATTAAAACTCTATTAAATTGTTTAAAAATTATTTATTGTCTATACTTTGTTATTGATCCACATATTTATAGGATAGCCAAAATGAGACTAAAGGGTTTAAACAAACATTTATTGTTTATTATTTTTCACTACCCTTCAGCTTTATTTAGGCCATAAATAAAACAATATTATTGTCTTCTTAGCATAAATATATAAAATATAGTTACATATATGAATGAAAAGTATTTACATGTATTTATAAAAAAAGTTTGATAATTTTTATTTAAACAAATTATCTCATATATTTAAATTTAATTTTCAAGAATTTCAAATTCAGGCAATTATATTGTAACATAAATGGATTTGGTTTAAAATTTATTAAACATAAAAAATAACAGAATTTATTAAGTATTTGAAAACGAAAGGAAAATTGTTGATTTTAAATTTTAAAATAAATATAAAATAGTTTTATTTTTCAATTCAATAGGTTAGTTTTAAATTGAAATTAACGACTTGTTAACAATGTTAAAAAATTGAAATAGTCACTAAATGTAATAATTTCTGAGCTTTACTAAAAGACATACATTTTTTAGAAAATGTTCTTTAATAAATTGAATTACGTTGCAATTTAATTATAAATTTATAGAATATTTATAACCAAATTTGTAATAAAATAAAAAGATACATTTAAAAATATTAGGTAACAAAGGAAGTTCTGTCGTTCTTAAGAATAAAATAAGAATGGTTGTATTGTTTAATTAAAATAACTTTATTCGTCACAATGTCTATCGTTACACTAATAATAACGTTTTTTAAAAAGAAGATAATTTATAAAATTCAAATTTTTTTTAATAAAATTAATTCCTTTTACATTTTTAATGTTATGTCACTGTTGAATTTTTTACTATGTAAATGGTTATCTAGTGATAAAATAAATGAAAATCCGATGGTGATATGTCTGATAAATACGAGGATAAGGAAGAATTTTCCATTTTAATTCATTAATTTTCTATTGTCGTTACTAAAACATGGCCAATCTTTGTTATCTTGCAAAAATAAAACTCTGACGATTTACCAGTGTTGGTTGTTTTTGTTATAATGAATTATGCACTATTTGTAGCTGTTCATTGTAAATGTTTGCTATGAGAATTTGATCAACTTGCAGGTATTCATAATGAATAATTCCTCTTGAAGTTAATCAAGCAGACAGATAATTTTTCTCAGATTCAATTTTGCTTTAGGTGTTTGTGGCAAGGGATCAAATGATGAAATCCAGTAATAATTACATTTTTAGTTGGAATAAAGAGTCTATTTTTCGTCACACATCAGAATTTGATGCAAAAATTTTGAGATTTTGGTCATTTTATACCTGATATAATAAGTCGTATTATGTGTAAAGAATTCTTGGCATTATGTTACACGCAGTAAAAATAGAATTTTCTTAGTTTCTTGATAGGATTAAGAAATTGTTTACTTAAATTATTTTTATTTTAAACATCAGAATAAATTTAATCAATTATAATGTAACAATTTTCTTATAAATTTATGTATATTAATTTTTAACACAATATTATTGCTGCGAGTTACAAAATCAGGAATTTATTACACATTGATGTTTATATTACATATCAAAAAATAATCATTCATAAAATTGTTTAATAAACATAAATACAAATATATTTAATGCAATCTAGCTTAGATATTGAAAATCTAAATTCAAATGTGCACGTATATGTAAAATGCAATCGATGGTTGCCAACGCCAAAAACATGTCACTGCTTGTTAGCGCCGTAAATAGCAACGAATAAAATAAATATACAATGATCATGTCAGCACTTTCTAGCAATACGAATGTTCTAGAACGTCAAGCAATATTACGTTACAAATTTAAACTTTTATATATATAATTTTTTTATAAAAACTCTTCATTATACTCGACGTTTCAATTGTATTAAATAAATACACATAGTTGAAAAAATAATTTACATATCATAGAGAATTTTAAAATATAAATATTAAAAAAGTGTAGAATAAAACATCATATAAAATAAAGTCTGTTTAATATTATAATTTATTATATTGTAGTTTTGAATAAAATATTTGATTTTATAAAATTTAAAAATGTTTCATGGAAAAGATAATATTTAAAATAAATATTAATAAGAAACTTAAAAAATTGAGTGACTTGATATGAATTTCATAATTTATTATTTACATTATTTTAAAAGAAAATAAATATAAAATTAATAGAATAGAAATAATAACATCCAAAAGAAATAATAACATCCAAGATTCTAAGAACAAAAATAAAAAATCATAGTTGTAATTACAGAGTTATAAATAAAATATATAAGAATAAAAAACATTTAAATATTTCATACTGAATATTATAATTACTAAAAAAAACGATTATTAAATAAACAACAAAGAAAGTGTGTAAGTCTCTCAACTTTATAATCATTCATTAATATGTATTCTAAATCAAGTTTATAGACATAACAAAAGGTGTCAATGTTGGTGGCTGGCCAAACCAGGGGATGTGTCTAATTGGAAATCTTTAGTAGAATAATTAATGTGTGTATTCAGTGACCGGCATGTCTGTCAGTTGCCTGACATGACGCTCTGATATCGACCTAACAATATACTCCATTTCACTCTTCTTAATTACACTGTTGATTTGATAACACCATTACGAGTTAATTTTAATATAAATTATGAATTTATGAAACACCTGTTTTCATAATGTGTGTAATAATAATAAATATATTGCGTTTCATTTTCATATTAGAAGATATTTTTGAGATGTACTCGAGACAAAACTGTAATTAAGAAAATGTACGTTGAAATTTAATCGTGGAGAATGAGAATATTTTCTTTTATTTTCTTTCAATGAAAAATATATTTCTCGAGAAAATTAAAAAATGCTTGTGTTTTTTTTTAATTATGTATATATATATATATATATATATATATATATCAACGACAGCAGTAGCATTTTTCTATCCACTGCTGGATGAAGACCTTTTCTAAAATTTTCCGCTTAAATCAATAATCCAGTGCCTTTCTTTTTCAGTCTATGCCAACTAATTTTTTTCTCATATATATATATATATATATATATATATATATATAACGAGAAAGAGAGAGAGTTTTCCAATAAGCACTTCAGAAGTTTAAATAAAAATAAAACAAAATGTATTCAATTAATTAGTTATTTATTTATTTTTATTTTTAAGCATATTCTAAGGCATTTATGATGAAATACGATTTCACTTGTATGACTTTCACGACTTCTCTTGATATAGTGTATCTTTTAGTTCAATTTTTAGTCAATATTTCACATAATTATTGTCAAATTTTATGAATTACACGTTCAATAATAATTTTTAATGTTTCTGTTGTTTCTGCTTTATCAGAATAGACCAATGATTTCACATAATCCCACAGAAAATAATCAAATAAAGTTTGATCACATGATATTGGTAACCAGTTGATGGGTCAAGTTCGTGAAATAATGGTCTTATTAATCTTTTATTTCAATAAATCTGTTTTCGTAGAAGTAGGGCACGTAGGACTATCTATTTAAACCACATATCATGTAAATCATTTTTAGTCATTTTTGAAAAAAAATTCATTAATCATGTTTCTGTAAAGCACTTCATTTACTGTAACGTTGTCTCCAGCTTCATTTTCAAATTTTCACCAATAGAAGCAATATTGTCTCCACTTCTTGCATTTCTTAGTCTAACAGGCACTACTGTATTATGTAGTGTAAAATTGTTTTCAAATTTTTCGAAAATTTGATAAATGGCATCTTCACTTGGACGATTGTATCAAGTGTCACGAAACGCACGATATGTTTTACAAATCAAACATTGATTTTTGTAACAAATTTTCACAATTTCTAAGCGTTTTTAAAGTGTTTAACGTTCTGTGATAATTTTTCAAACTATACTGAGATTAAATGTGAAAATGAGTCTAAAAATAATTCAAACATGGTTGCCACTAGTTGTCAAAGTTTTGACATTATTATCGAAAAACCATATATATATATCATATATATATATATATATATATATACATATAATAATAGTAGGAACAGAAATTATTAGTCAATTCAGCGAATATCAAATACCACTCTGTCTTAAACTTATAAAATATAAAAAAAGCTTTCGACTGAATTAATTCGTCAGTCGTATTAAATGCGTTAAATTTTTAAGAAATTGTAGAATCGTGTATTGAAATTTTAGAAAGTATTTATGGAAATATTGTACATCCTCTGTACAAATATACGAAAAAACATGGAAATTGAAATTATAAACTGGGGGAGACAGGGTAATGTGTTATAAACAAAATTATTTTTATCTCTTTAAAAGAAGTATTTAAGAGAATAAATTGTGAATTTAAAGAAATAAAGAAAAATGAAGAGATGCTTGGTCACTTAAGATTTGCTAATATCATTATTAATTTCTCGACAAACGCAGATGAATTTTAAAATTAATTTTAATTAAAAAATAGGTCTTATGGTTAACTTTTGTACAACAAAAGTAATGTTTAATGGATTTTCAAATTGAAGAAGAATCGAACTAAAAGAAATATAAATAGAAGAAATTGAATTTTATGTACATCTGGGACAAATCAATAATACTAAAGGAACATTTATAGATGAATTTAAAATAGCAGAACAAAAGTATAAAGGTGTCAGCTTGGAAAACGTAGAAAATTTTGATCAATGTATCCTATCTGTTCTCACTTACGGCAGTAAAATATGGATCTTGAATACCAAAATGATTCAGTGGTTTCAGATAATATTAAAAAACATGGGAATAAATGTGTTGGGAATAACATGAAAAAATAAGAAGACAAGTGAATGATCAGAGAGGAAATAAAAGTAATGGGTGTTATAACAAAAATGAACATTTTGAAATGAAAATAAGTCGGTTATATGGCACGAATACGGGATTATCGATGGTGAAGACAATTTATTGACCAAGAATCTATATATAATAGGAATCCTAGAAAGAGTTCTATAAATATATGAGACAGAAATATTCAAAAATTCGTCGGAATGGAATGGAATAGGATAATATTGGATTGGTCTAAGCGGAAGATTTTGAAAAAAGTTTTCATTTAGCAATGGATTATTTATTTTTTATAAAAAAGTAACAATTAAAAAGCAGTGGATGTTTTTCTTTTTAATAAAACACAAATCTAGGCGTAATATTTGAATGACTCTCTCTCTCTCTCTCTCTCTCTCTCTCTCTCTCTATATATATATATATATATATATATATATATATATATATATAATTGGTGACCCCAATTAAGCTTGAAAAAATAAGATAAAAATTTAGTTCTTTACTATTATTTATTATCTTCAGTCCAAGATATACGCATACATACATAAACATATATATATATATATATATATATATATATATATATATATATATATAGGTCTGCCGGAAAGTTCTGTCCGATTTTTAAATTAAAAAATAATACATTTTCAATATATTAATTAATATTTACTGAACAATATAATTTTTCCTTCGTTACTAATGGCCTCTTCCCAGCGTGGTGGTAATTTGTGAATATCACTTGTGTAGAATGACTCATCTTTGAAACTTGAGATGACATTATCAGACAGAACTTTACGGTAGATCTAATATATATATATATATATATATATATATATATATATATATATATATATATATATATATATATATATATGTATATATATGTATGTGTGTGTATGTGTGTAATCTTTAAATTATAAAATGTAATATAATTATCTTAATTTTTTATATGAAAAAAAACAATATGTGTGCTAATAGAATAAATAAATAAATTATTATTATTCATTGATTATTTAATAAATGTAAATATCATAAAAATAAAAAAATATAAATATGATTCATAAAATTGAAAAAAGTCAATTTTTTATGATAGAATTTTAGAGAAATATACATTCATTTTTAGATTATAGAAATAATATTTTCAAACACGTTTTTAATTTTCTCGTTAATCATAGTTACTAACGTGAAAATAGAAAAAAAAACTGAAATTATTTAGTTATTGAAAAAGTAAATATTTTACTTTATATTTAACACAAATGTATCATTTATGTCAAAACAGTAAAATTTTAAACAATTTATAATTACTTATTTTTCATTTTATTCGCTAATACCAATTTTGATTATTGGTAGATCGTTGTAATATAAAATTTGATTTTATAATTGCAACGATCTGTCGATAATGGTATTGTTATCAAAGAGCATATCAGTGAACAACTTTTGTAAAGATATATTTTTTGTTGTTGATGTAAATAGTTTGTTTATATTGAAGTAAATTTACCTCAATATCAAAATAAGTATTTGTGTTTTAATATTGAACTAATTTTATCACAAAATTAGCTACAAGATAATATTTTATTACTGATACAAATATTTCCAAATAATTCAGAATTGATATTCTGAAATGAAAGTTACTTTTTGTTATTTTTTGATATTATTGAAAGAAATAATAAAAAAGATATGTACTGATAAAATTATTTGTTATAAATACACAATTGAAAATAGTAAGTACTTTAAATGGAGTTTAATAATTGATTTCTGAATAATAAAAGTGCTTCTTTAAAATAATGATTGTGTTCATTCTAATGTTTAGTCTATAGAAGAGTTACAATATTTAAATGTAGGTATTTAAAACTTTTAATAAACATCTACAGTATAGTAGTGTCTAATAACAATTTATTTGGGTTAGTGAAAAGTTTAGTTCGAGAAAAAAATTTAAAATAATTATATACAAAGTACGACTAAATACGAAAAAAATAGTTGGAAGTTTTTTTTTAAAAAAAAGTTATAAAGCTTGTAAATCATTAATAAATATTAATTAAAGTGGAAACAGTCTAGACTGTTAAGTGTGATAAATACAATTTTGCTATTTTTAGTAAATAAAATATTTATTTGAATACTTATTGATATTTAATTAGATCTGCATGTAATTTGAATAGAAAAAAAGAAGGATTATAGGAAAATACGTCATCTAGTGGTATGCATGTAAAATTGGATTTGATTAGCTTTTTCAAGATATATTTTTTGTGTTGTATTTGAGATTTGCAAACATATGTGTTTTTTAATATTTTTTGTATTAGCATCAAGGTAATATGAAAATACGTAAGATATGATCTTTTGAAAAAATGTATTAAAATAAATAAATCGTTTATCTTTACTATTTGTTACTCTCGTCTCCGATCAAATACAAAACCTATTCTTTCGACTGAAAAAAAATAAGACTGAAATATAACTACCTCGACACAATAAATCAAAATTTAAATAAGCTTTCGGAAAACATATTCAAATTATCCATACGGAAAAATTCGGCGTGCTGAATCTTCGAAAATAGAGAATCGTTTAAAGCCAACGAGATTTGTGAAGTGAAATTGTCGTCGAAGACAGTTCATTTCTACATATAGTTACATACAATGGATGTGATTATTTTTATTGTTGAAGTATTTTCAAATCGTTAACTCAGAACAATGTTTTATACGGATTTACTATGTCATGCCTAGATAAATTTACGTTTGGGTTCACAGACAATTTCACAGAAATAGTGATGTACATTTTATGTATTTTCATGAATATTTTTTATACTATTTTTATTATATGTTTTGAATCTGAAATGATTCTGCTGCGGTTGCAACTGCAGCGAACGTTTTATATCCTTATGTATAATAAACATACTATAAAAATATGCTTACACAAATAGATTCCATGTTTAGAGATAATTTGTTTGAAATAGGAATATGATTATTTATATGCAGTTATATATATATATATATATATATATATATATATATATATATATATATTTATATATAGATAATACACGAATTTAAGTTTTAATATTGATTTATTAAATTAACTTGCATTAAATTTCAATTTTTTAAAATACATTTCTATATGTATATTTAATAAAACAGAGTGAAAAGAAAATAGTGAACTATAGATACAGACTTATATTAAAACTGATTAAATATAAAAATTATAGTACTACTAAAACATAATAGTAATACTCAATATTTATCTTGAAGATTCTGTTTTTGTAAAAACAACTCGTCGAAGATTCACTAATGCAATAAGGTATTTCTAGTTGTTCTTCAAGGTATTTTTAGTTGTTGTTTTAGACTTCACTAGTATTTTCATTATTGTATTCATCTTCTATTTATATACGAGGGTCGTTTAATAAGTATGGTAAAAAAAGTAAGAAAAACTAAATTGAAAAATTAAATTAAATTAATTAATTAATTAAATTAAACAATAAATAAATTTACCATACTTATCAAACGACCCTCGTATATACATATTTATATAAATTAAAAACTTTGTATTATTTTTGAATGTCACGTTATAGTCAATACCACGTGTTAAAAATAGTTTATAAGAATTGGATGAAAAATTACAGAAAAATTAACTTGGTTTCGCAATTTTTTTTAAGATCAGTATATTCTATCATCATTGGAAGTATTGCTTTAATAGTATTTTTTTTAACTTTGGCAAAAATTATTATTATTAATAATATAATCTATTTTATTATTAAATATATTAGTATTTATATTAGGTCTACAGGAAAGTTCTGTCCGTTTTTGAATTAAAAGAAAATAATACATTTTCAATATATTTATTAATATTACTGAACAATATAATTTCTATCGTTACTAATGACCTCTTCCCAACGTGATGGTAATTTATGAATTCCATTTCTGTGGTCATAACAATATCGTCATCGATCGGAGATGGTCTCCCAAAGCATGACTTGTCATTAAGGTCGAAATCGCCTGCTACAAAATTTTCGAAGCATCTCTTGCACGTTCTATCGGGAACTGTATCTTCACCAAAAACGTTCACCAAATTTCTACACGCTTCTGTAGCATTTCTATCTTATTAGAATTCATACAGAATGCAATACCCTAAATGAACTTTATCAATAGACATGTTTACGCGGACGAATCTCACTTAATATTGAGATGATGAAACCATTGTTTCAGTAAATTTAGAAGAACACATATGTAGGAATACAATGATAAAAAGAGGTAGTCATATATGTTTCAAACAAACATGTTCATATATTTTTGAACTTGAGATGACATTATCGGACAGAACTTTCCGGTAGACCTAAAATTTAGTTTTATAATTTACAGTTTAAAATAACAATTTAAGAAATATGTCAAAAACAAATATTTTTCTCACATAATATATTATCATCCTAACATTATAATGCATTACTAGTTGTTTAATAATTACTTACTATTCACTTTGATTATTTATAATATTTTATAATATGGCAATTTGATGATGATGACATTGATATAGAAATATGCATCAGTATATCGTTGTTATAAACAAAGTAAATAATAAGTAATTATTGAACACTCTCCAATATAGGGGTTTTCAATTGGAATGTTAGAACTTTGACAGCTGATGGTAGCCCTGTTTGAATTTTTTAAGTTAATTTTGACATTTCAACTCAGTATAGTTTGGCAAATTATCACGGAACGTTTAACACTGCTACAACAGTTAGAAATTGTCAAAATTTCAATAGACTAATTGCCTCAAGAAATTGGACCACAATTATGTAAGAGTCAATAAAATTGGACTAATCAAATGCACTATGTCAAGCGAAGTTGTAGTAGTCATATGAATGAAGTAATGTTTCATCATTAATGCCACAGAATATGCTTAAATATTCAAAAAAACTAATTAATTTAATATTTTTGGTTTTATTTTCATATAAACTTCTGAAGCACATACTAGAAAACTCTTTATATTGTGAGATTACTCAGATAAAAATTCATTGAATTCGCTATAATTTTATAACAAGTAATAAAAATGAATATGTCTCATCTGTGTATATAACTATTTCCTAGAATAATTTTTGTCTCTGAAATTGTGAAATTAGATATTTTTCGTTGCATAAAATATTTATCAAGTTGAGATACATTATTTATATTTAATTAAAAATCTTCATTTTTTTGTTATTATATCAAGTAACTTTTATTTATATTTTACATTTATGCCATTTTTTGTATTTAATTGAAATATTTTGAAACATTTCAGATAAAAATAAAAAAATACATTAGTACAATATATAACTTCTTATTTACAATTTAAAAAAAAATTATTAACAGTTATTATCAAATTAACTAATATATTAATAAAAGTAAGCGAAATGTACAATTAGTTAATGAAAGTATTAAAAAATAATATATTTTCGGAAGGGAGATAGCCAACCTAATATATTTTCAGAATATAATATTTTTTTTTTTTAAATAAAATTTTTTAATATAAATATATATATATATATATACATATATATATATATATAGAGAGAGAGAGAGAGAGAGAGAGAGAGAGAGAGAAATAGAGAGACAGAGAGAAATTACTAAAATGTACATTTATTTTTACAAGTGAAGTTAAATTAATATTGTTAATAATATAATACAAAATCTAAGCAATTAGATATTAATTTTGTTTCAAATAATTCTTAACGAAAACTGACTTGTATCATAAGGTAGGATTTAATTAATTTTATATTTTCCATTAGTTCATTGATTAGATACTCAACTGTAGTATTTAAAATTCATAAATATTAATATAAATCTAAAAGAATAGTCTGTGAATATTGAAATCTAATATAGCATAGTTTATATTTTTTTAGTTTTAGTATAGATAATTTAATATTAAAAAAGTTTACGTTATGATGAATGTTGTATATAATATATATATATATATATATATATATATATATATATATATATTGATAAGTATGGTAAAAAAGTAAGAAAAACTAAATTAAATAAATTATTTATTAATTAAATTAAATAATAAATAAATTTATCATACTTATTTAACGACCTTGGTATATATATATATATATTATATATATATATATATATATATATATATATATATATGAATCATTATCAGATTCTTTCTATTCACTACTGGGTGAAGGCTTCTTCCAAAACTTTCTACTTCAATCGATCAAATGTCATTCTATTTCAGTTCATTTTAATGAATTTTCTTATGTCTCTATTTCATCTATCCATTGATCTTTTCCTTGACTTTTTTCTATATCTGAATTTCTAATTAATAATTTCTCTTCTAATTTATATATATATATATATATATATATATATATATATAAAATATTTATGTCTATTAATTATATTTATAATATATTTCACAGACAGAAATACAGCACATACTATTTGTTTTAGAATTGGAGAATTCACTTTTAATCAAATTATCACTTAAATATCACAAGAAATTAAAAAAATGTTCAATAGTGATTTATTGCCATTTTTTCTATATAAGCTTTTATTAAAATCGATTGCAATATAACCCCATAACAACTCATAATTAAATGAGTTAGGAAAGCCTAGAGTGATGCTTACAAAAACCGGGTAGGAAAATCTAGAAGTAACGTTTGTCTACAACTGAACTACTTTTTAAAAGCCACGTTTTGTATATAAAGATAAATAAATGGTCATTTGTGATCGGGCGAAGAGGAAATACCGGTTTGGGGTGGGGGACAAATAACTCAATAAAAGATATCTGGGTCTTTTGAAACTTTTTCCATGTTAAAATATAAAATAGAGAAATCATAAGACACAAAAATAAAAATATGACATATAACGGTTATCGGGTCATCTCAGGAACGTTGGAAATAAGAAGAAGAGCAAGAGAAACTCAGGACAAATTTGTCAGAAAATTAGCAAAAAAAAATCGATGGCAATATCATATGATCGCTGCATTATAAATTAATTATAACTTTGTTATAAATCTAGATGTTATAACGTATCGATCTAATGATGATGATGGCATTGTCATCGAAATAAATATCAGTTTTTATACCAAGAAGTGGCAACAAATATTTATTGAACACTTTTAATAACTTGTGGTATTATGGTGATAATTCATTTGTGCGAAAGAAATGTAATTGTTAAGTTATTGCAAAAATTTGAATTTTATGTAAATCATATAAATGTAACTATTACTGATACAAAATCAAATGTTAAAAATATGGTTACTTTTATTTAGTTTTTATTGTGAAAAAACTAAACCATTGACGTTTTCGATTTTTGTAAGATTTTTTTAATTATAATTTATGTAAAGTGTAAATGTCATGAAGTTATGATATACATAATAATAATAATAATAATTGTATAATTAAAATAATTCGTATTAGCGGAAAAAATAACTAATAAACAATTATTTAATAATTTTATGAAATATGGTGTTAGGGTGAATAATTAACTATTTGTTTGATATTGTGATTTTTTCAATTCTTTTTTACAAAGATAATACCTTATAAATGTTTATAGTGATAGAATGAGTGATTGAAAAAATATATAAATAAATTAAATATAATAAATTATCACAGAAAAATATTCTGACATTTTATTCAAACAAAAGAATTTAACCATACCAAAAATGATAATTTCTCATTGAATAAATCATATCTTTTTTAATAAAAAATATAGCAATTTATAAATGTTTATTCATTAAATAAGAGCAAATTTCAATAACACAAAAGAAACAAGAAATGTTTTACCTTATTGACCCGTTCGCGCAACTCATCCGCTGAATAATAAAAATGATAGCGTACATTAATATTAAAGATTTCGATTAAATATTTCGAGATCGATATTTGCGTTGTGCGTCTAACACATCGAGCTAATTTCGGTATTCGTTGCCAACGAACGAATAAGAAATAATGTCGTTTGAATGAAGTATGGAGTCGTGCTGCGAAAGGGATAAGGTACGGTGCGACGTTTCGCCCGACGAATACGAGGACGGTGGCGGCGACGGATACACGGGGTGTATGAAGACGACAATGGCATTTCAATTCCACTCGTGGGGACGCTTTAAATATTTTAAAAGTTCGTTTTGCGCTCACGGCGCGCCGCTTTCATTCGTCGATGAATAAAATATGATTATGCCAAGAATTTTATAGGTTTGTTGGTAACACTGATGATACTGATCGCCTTATAAAAAAGACGAATGCCGGCGTGTCATTTTTCGATTGGATTCGTCTTTTGAAGTACTTCACATGTATTGTTGCACATCAAATCTATTGCTTTATATTTATCATTTTTAACTATATATATATATATATATATATATATATATATATATATATATATATATATATATATTAGTTTATAAAAATATAACAGATAATTGTTATTATTTTACTATATTATTATATATAATAAAAAATATTTATAAATATACACTAATTTTTACAGTTATAGCATTGTTTCTGTTAAAATTAAATATTTTATCTTAGTACGATGACACAATATTACAATTCATATATTATTTAATTTAATCAATTAATAAATTTAATTAAATTTTTCAATTCAGTTTTTCTTACTTTTTACCATACTTATCAAACAACCTTCATATATATATATATATATATATATATATATATATATATATATATATATATATATATATATATATATATATATATATATATATATATATATATATATATATATATATATATATATATATATATATATATATATATATATATATATATATATATATATGTGTGTGTGTGTGTGTGTGTATTTTACTGCAAACAATTATTTTATATTTTTTTAAGTTTTGGTATTACGTGTTTTTCTATAACAATCATTTGAAAATTACGAGCTAAATAGTAATTTTTATTATAAAAATAATTAAAAATCAAAAAAAAAATTATACATCCTAAAAATATTCAAGTAATAATATATATGATTTTTTGACTTTTTATGTTAGTCAAATTCTAGAAGACTAATAGCATAGTCAGTAGTAAATTTGTGGAAATAATCATACTTTTAAGCCTAAATCATATATTAATTTTTTTATTATTATAACAGAGGTTGATTAGTTTTTAATTATTTACAATTGTTCGTTTAATAATTAAAAAGTAACAATTTTTTTGTACAAGTTACGATTTGTTTACTTTTATTATATATTCTCTACCTTGAAATATACACATTGTGTTTTGTTGAACTAATATCATTATTAATACAAATGAATTTTTATCCCCAACACCACGATGGTTATAAAGTGTTCAGTAATCATTTATTGTTCCTATACTCACGGTTACAAAATGAACAATGATATCCATTATAAAATTGTATTTCAATAACTTTGATTTATTCACTTTATTGGTGTGAATAATAAGTAATATTACTTTATTCCCTGTTTTTGATATTTTCAATAATAATCTACAATCCTAAAATAATTAAGCTGACCCAAATTAGACAAAAGTATTAAACATACATTTACTTGCTTACTCTCATTTACAATTTTTTACTATTCTTTAGTCTCATCTGGGCAACCCTATTTAAATATTAAGTACATTTGAAAATAAAGAATTATAAAGAAAAAATTCACATGAAAATTAATTGCATTTTTAATTTTAATGGAAAGTAATTTTAAATAATTCATTTATTATAGCATAATTTAAAATGTAGAGTAAGAAAAGTATTGATAAATGAATAAATAAATAAACATTTAGAAAAATAGAGAATTCCATTTTCCTACAATTTATTTGTTATGACGTTTGTTTGATGTATTTTATTAATATTTTTTTATTTAAAAAGTTTAAATATATATATATATATATATATATATATATATATATATATATATGTAAATGTTGTTAGGTTGAAAACAATTTATTTTGTTACTAACGAGTTAGAGTAATATAAAAAAAATGGTCAATTTTATTACAACATTATATTTGTACAATCTTGAAGATTCTATTCTTTTGATCGGATATCCAGCAAATAAACACTATATGATCACAAATCTGTAAATAAAACAAACATTACAAGATATTTTATGTTTAATCTTTTATTCATTGTATTTATTAGAAATCTTCTTATAAAAGCTAAAAAAGAACAAATCAAAATACATGATATAACTGTAAGTCGTATATTTTGTTCAAGTTTCATTTCTATAGATTTTTATTTGTTGGGCAGTAAAAAACATCATTTGTCATAATATATATATATATATATATATATATATATATATACACGAGGGTCATTTGATAAGTATGGTAAAAAAGTAAGAAAAATTAAATTGAGAAATTTAATTAAATTAATTAATTAATGAAATTAAACAATAAATGAATTTACCATACTCATCAAACGACCCTCACACACACACATACACACACATACACACACACACACACACACACACATATATATATATATATATATATATATATATATATATATATATATATATATATATATATATAAATCGAGAGAGAGAGAGAGGTTTTTAAACATGATATAACTTAAAATTTAATCCTTATTAAAAGTTCTATTTAACCTCGAAAGACACCCTTTATATCATAAAAACATACACTTTATAAATACATATGCAAATAAACACACACGTGTGTGTGTGTACGTGTGCGTGTGTGTCCGTGTGCGTGTGCGCGCGTATGTTAATATACAATTTTTTTCTTAACGTTATTAAAATTTTGGAATGAAAAAAATGCTATATATTTTTCAATAAATAAAATATCTTTATTAATTATTTTAAGCATTGTTTTGGAATATCTTATATTTAATGCCATTTTTATTTAGTACTACTGTACAATTAAAACTGTGTTTTGTATGGATTTCATTTAAAAAAATCTTATCAAGTTCATATCATGAAAAGTGTTTAAGATAAACTTAATCTGAGTAGAAGATAATATCTGTTTGAGCCTGGATTTGATGTTATGACCTATTGGTACTACTCTGGAACATTAAGCAGTGAATCTTATATATATATATATATATATATATGTATATATATATATATATATATATATATATATATATATATATATATATATATATATATATATATATGTATATATATATATATATATGTATGTATGTATGTATGTATGCAAACGTATATACAATCCTTTGTACTGGAACGGTCGAGTGATTTTCTTCGAGGTTTTCTAGATATAGGGTATTATTTGTTTCCCTTTTTTGTTGTTTTACTGTTCGACGAACTGATCTGTTAATTTATCGCTACAACGTAACAATTTTGTACAGTTTTAAGCTTCACTTATAGACCTACCGTATCAAGTGATGTTTTATATCTATAAACGAGCTATAATAAATTTAATTAAATCCTAGTATCTTTTTTATAGTTGATAAATAATATCATTTTGAATTAATTGTGATATTTTTCGGTTGAAAAAAATCTATAAATAGATTTGTTAACAAAATGAAGTTTCAATTTTTAATATATCATAATATTTTTACCCCTTTATTATACAATTTTCTTTAATAATACTAGAATTTGTATTATATTTTCAATTTTTTTTAAATCAATATTTTGAAATTAAGCACAAATAATTGTTTACAAAACTAAAACTTATTTGAATTAATAACTTTATTTGATATCAAAAAATCATTGGTTTTAATATTATTTAATTTTGTAAATTTTTTCACCAAAATATAGAAATGTTTCTAAATAATTTAATTATATATAGGAAATGAAAAATAGATATATAAAAAGACTAGTGACACGGACAGTTTGTATTTATCAAAAAGAGAAGGATTACTTTTGAGAAAAAACGGACATTTATCAAAAAAGATTCTATCGTATTGTTGATAGTATAACAAAAAAGTGGTACGTTACACTGATTGCCATTGTATGCAACTCGACAATTTAAAGTAATAAATCAAACGTTAACGTACTATTTTGTTCAACAAAAGTGGTGTTGACTTTCATCAAACAATACTAAACAGTACGTACAATTTAGATTTTAATTGAGTTCGACTAATATATACTAAATTATTTAATACACTCTTTTGATATTTTACCAAATTAATAATATTGATCTTCCAGTAATTTCATTTTTAAATGGAAATAAAAATTTAAGTTAGGAAAATATCTGTATATCAAACATAACAGTTTCTATATATATAAAATTTTTACTCTACTAGAATTAGTTATATTTTTAAAAAATAAAACAACTATACTTAGAGTTACGTTTAATGTATTGAATATTGATATATGAAATTATGTAAATTTTTAAAAATATATTTATTTAAATAACTTAAAAATATTTAAATTTCATATAAATTAATTATCATCTTAAATACGACAAGATATTGAAAATTGTTCAATAATTATTTATAGTTAATTTTGTTTGTCTGTGATAACAATAGGCTAACGATCATTTCGATAACGATGCTATCATCATCAAAGCGTTTAAATTACTATCAGTGATTTTATAACACAATGCTTTGATAATGACTCGTCATCGAAATTCTCATTAGCTGGTTGTTTTAAATAAACAAAGTGAACAATAAGTAATTATCGAACACTTTAATATCTTGTGGTATTAAAAATGAATTTATATTTGTATAAAAACGAATTTTTCACAGTTCCAAAATGAATAGTAATATTTCGATGCTATCGATTTATGTTTTAATGTGTTGTGTAAAAACACTGGTATTTTTTACAATTAATTTCGATACTGAGCAAATTCATTTTGTTTAAATGAATGGATTACCCAAACATCAAACGTTTTTTTTTTGTGTTCAATAATAATTTATTGATGATTTCATTCATTGATGTGAATTTCATATACAGGTATTATTTTATATATATATATATATATATATATATGATTTTCCAATAAGAATGTCAAAACTTTCACAGCTGGTGGCAGCCATGTTTAATTTTTTTAAGCTCACTTTGACATTTTTAATCAGTATAGTTTGAAAAATTATCATGGAACGTTTAAAACTTCAACAACGCTTAGAAATTGTAAAAACTTGTTATAAAAATCAATGTTCGGTTCGTAAAACTTACAGTCAACACTAAATAAAGAAAATTACAGAATTTGAAGTAAAAATAATCCACAAGTCATTGAACAAAGATCACTGCATTCACAAAAATTAACTGTCTGGTGTGTATTACATATTGATGGTGTCATCGGATCTGTTCTTTCAAAATATAGCTGGAGATCACATTATAGTAAATTGATTGCATTTCTAAACCATGATTACTGATTTTTTCTAAAAATGATTGAAAATAGTTTGCACGATATCTGGTTTCAACAAGACGGTGATACCATACATCTAGAAAAATAATAGACTTATTGAAACAAATGTGTAACGACTCCATTATTTCACAAAATGGACCCATCAATTGGTCACTAAGATCATGTGATCTAACTCTATTGGATCAGTTTCTGTGGGAATATGTGAAATTATTGGTTTATGCTGATCAATCATAAACAACAGAAGCATTAAAAATAAATATTGAACGTGTAATTTATGAAATTGGACAACAATCATATGAAAAAGTTACTAAAAATTAGACTAAACAAATGCATTATTTTACACAAATGAATTTTAACCCCAACACTACAATAATTTAAAGTATTCAATAATCACTTATTGTTCACTTACTATTTATAATTATATAATCTATAATTATATCGGCTGATGCATTTCGATGGCGATGATGGCGTTGCCATCGAAATACATTAGCCGATATAATGATAGATTATATAATTATAAATAATAAGTGAATAATAAGTGATTATTGAACACTTTAAATTATTGTGGTGTTGGAGTTAAAATTCATTTGTGTAAAGTGAATCAGCCACAGTTTCAAATCAAGATATAAATGCACTGTGTCAAGCGAAGTCGTGGTGGTCATATGAATGAAATTGTGTTCCATCATTTATGATTTAGAATATATTTAAAAATAAATAACTAATTAATTAATTATTTTTTGTTTTATATACATTTAAACTATTAAAGGGCAAATTTAAAAATTTCATGTAATCTAATATTAAAACTCAGTGCTCTATTAATTAATTATATGAACAATAAAGATATATTGAACGTTTGATAAAATCTCATGGTGTCGAGATTAAATGATTCATTTGTTTTGCCATTTTTCAAAGAAATTATGAATTGTCGTATTTATGACTCGTCCTTCTTTTAATTATAATATTCTAAAGTATACGAAAGACACGCACACGTACCCAAGAATATAAATAATTCTCCGAATGTTTTGTTCAAAACTAACACGAAACAATACGCGTTTCTAAATTAAACGCGGCCGTTAAATCTCGTACAATATAAGTCAAATAAACACCTCTCATAAAATAAGCAACGCGAAACAGAACAAAACAAACGAAATAACAAAACGAAACTCTTATGTTCATGTCACAAGATTACAAGTACGTGGCGAATGACAAATAGTTGGCTACGAGTGTGTTTTTGTTTCTTCACTCTCTTATTTGGCCCACTACACTCGGAAGTAGCAACAGTCTAGGAGTATTCTTTTCTCGCGACGCTGACGCCGACGCCACAGTGCGTACGAGCCGGACTGATACGTGTCTAATTGTAGCGGGCCCGTTCTTGTCCTACTACGTAAGCGCCGCCTCGACGGGAGTGTTTGACGCACGTCCCGGCCGGCTCGAATCGCTACCAACAACATTGGCACGGGAGTGGAAGTTAACAAGCTGAGACGTCTACAGTCATTTGTCAAGCGAGTGCTTGCTGAAGTGCTCAAGCAAGGCACGCCGAGATCCAGTCCGACTCCGGCATGGCAGATATAGATGGTGTGCCTATGTGCATGTGTGTGTGTGTATCTATATATATGTACATTTTATGTTTGTGTAAGTGTGGATTTTTCCTTTTTTTCTTCTTTCATCGTAAATACTATTTATATATGGTTACTGACACGGCCTTTATGTGTATTGTAGTTATAGTTTGAATGATGAATTCGTGTATGCGGAAATATATCTATTTTAAAGTATGTTTCCTTTTATTTCTTTTTTTTGTTTATAAGAAAACATGATAAATTACATTCGATGCTGTAAAAATTAAAAAAAAATAATTGTTTTTTGTGGAATCATTCTAAGTTTATCAAACTTTTTGTTAATTTTTATTTCATTTATTTGATATATTGTAAAAATATGCGTTATTACATAAAATATACTCTATGTATTGGCTTGGCACAAAAGTCATTGCGTTTTTTATTAGATTTTCAAAGCAATTTTATTAATATAAATAGCAAACATTAATCAATTATATATTGGCCGTTTTGTTCGATGACCTTTTGCCATCTTTCAGTCAACTTCATAATTCCGCTTTAGTAGAAAGTTTGGGTTTTAGAGGAAAAAAACTGAATCAACTCATTTTTGACAGCCTCATTGGAATCGAATGTTTTTCCATTCAAATGGTTTTGAAGTGAACGGAATAAATGATAATCCGATGGTGCAAGGTCAGGGCTATACGGTGGATGAGGCATCACTTCCCAGCCTAACGTCAATAATTTTTGGCGAGTGACCAAAGATATGTGTGGTCTGGCGTTGTCGTGATGGAAGATGACACCTTTACGATTTGCCAGTTCTGGCCGCTTTTCCCTAATTTCTTTGTACAATTCCATTAGCTGGCGACAGTAGACATCCGAATTGATGGTTTGGTTCTTTGGTAGCAGACCAAAATAAACAATACCTTTGAAATCCCACCAAACACTCAGCAAAACCTTCTTTTGCCGAATATCGGCTTTTGATATCGATTGCGCAGGCTCATCTCGCTTGCTTCATGATCTTTTTTGCACGACGTTATCGTAAACAACCCATTTTTCATCTCCCGTTATGATTTGCTTTAAAAATGGATCGGTAACGTTACGTTTCAGCAATGAATCGCAGATGGAAATTCGTTTGGCGAGATGAATTTCTTTTAACTTGTGGGGAATCCAAAATGTCAAGCTTATCAACATAACCAAGTTGTTTTAAATGTCTTTCAACGCTTGTATGTGATATGTGAAGCTTCTCTGCGATCTCTTGTGTCATACTACGCCGGTTATTTTCGATCATTGCCTTTATTTTGTCGTCGTCAACTTCAGTTGGGCGTCCAGACCGTGGTGCATCTTCGAGATTAAAATCTCCGGAACGAAAACGAGCAAATCAATTCTGACATTGGCGTTCTTTTAGTGAGTCTTCACCATAAACCGCATATATTTTTTTCTGAGCTTGCACTGCGTTTTTACCTTTCCGGAAGTAATAAAATAAAATATGGCGAAAATGACCGTCTGGAATATCCATTTCAAATCAATGTAAAACACTAAATAAACAACAAAACTTCAAACTTTTTTACTGAATAATCTATGAAATGTCAGCTGTCAAATACCATATACGGTCTGAAGTTTGCAATGGAGAAGAACTACTTAGAATGACTACAACCATCTAGCGGAAAAAACGAAATGATTTTTGTGGCAGCCCAATATTTCTATCTAAATCTACATCTACACATTTATACCTATATAAGTTTTCCAATAGGCGCTTCTCTTAACTAGAAATAAAACAGAGGATTTTTTTATTTTGAATCATAATCTATGTCATTAATGATGAAACACAATTTCACTCATATGATCATCACGATTTCATTTAGCATAGTACATTCGTTTATTCCAATTTTTAATTACTCTTTCACATAATTGCGGTCCAATTTCATGAATTACACGTTCAATGTTTATTTTTAATGCTTCTGTTTGTTATTTAACAGCAAAAACCGATGGTTTCACATAACCTCATAAAAATAATTCAATGAAATTAAATCACATGATCTTTGTGACTAATTTTATAGGTTAATTTCGTGAAATAATGGACTAATTGAACTCTTGTTTCAATAATCCTATTGAAGTTTTTACAATTTCTAATCATTATTGAAGTGTTGAACGTTCCGTGATAATTTGTCAAACTATACTGAGTTGAAATGTAAAAATGAGCTTAAAAAACAGGAATTGGTTGTCACCAGCTACCAAAGTTCTGACATTCGTATTACTAAACCCCATATAATAAGTTTTATACAATTATTTTGTATCAAAACGATTTGTTTAATAAATTTACTATGGTGAAATAATTTTATTTATAAAATATGATATTAGTTTTTATTATTATTATGTAAACAATGAAAGTAAAATAGAATATCCGTATCTGTGTATCCGTTTCCATGATTTCAGTTATCTTCGGTTTACTATGAAAAAACGAATAAAATCATTCGTGAAGTAAGACAACTTAGTAAAAATGGATTTGTTGATATGATTAATGAAGTAAAAAAATATACCGAAGAACATCAAGAAACGTTGATGATAAATTAGAAATAATTATCAAATTATCGATAGAAGTGGACTAAAGAGAATCAGCTGTATGAACAGTGAAAAAGAAATTCTGAAGTATTTTGATTATACAAATTTTAATGGAAGAAGTCATTAATTACAATTCTATGATAGAACGCACTATTAAAGCTATCTGTATAATTATCAAAGAAATAGAATTTATACACAAAATGTTTGATAAATTGAAAATAATAAAACAATTCTCTATCAGGATGTTTTTTAAAAAGTTTAAAATAAATGTTAAAATATTTTAAACTGTGTGTGTATACAAGATAAATTTAATGGCTCCATCGTCTATTAATAGTTAAGTTAAAGAGAAAGTACAAATATAATAATATAAAATATATTTTATTATTTAATGTTGGTAATGTTTTATTGTACGTAGTTTATCAATTAAACTTTACCAAAGGTATGTAATATACGTAAGTGAAAAACGATTAACATGAAGGGTTCGTTGTTATCCGTGGTAGATTTTGAAATGTATCGCTCTCGGATACGAGAAATTACTATATTTACAATAAAACTATTTACTGTAACAATAAAAATGTAAATAACAATAATGAAATATACGGTATAGAATATAAGGTAAGAATAAATACAATAATAAAATAAGTAATAAACATATCTAGTAATTTTTCGTGCATATAATATTATTATTAAAAAACAAATTTTAGTGTAAGAAATTAATTTTTTAAAAATGATTACTCCAAAACAATTTAAACTAGTGGACAAAAAGTATATTTTAAAAAAAATAAATTTAACGAATATTAAAATATGTGAAAATATTTTAATTATCACATTTTATTTTTATTCGAGTTATAATTTTGTACTTCAAATAAAATTTTTCTGATTAAAAATATCTTTCTATAAAAAATTTCTTAAGAAAAAAATAATATATTTTTATGAACAAAAATATAATAACCGTATTAATATATATATATATATATATATATATATATATATATATATATATATATATATAAAATATATTACGTATTATTTTATTAACAAATAAATTATAAATTAAATCCAATATGAATGATGGAATCTGAATCATTGATCTGAATTAATACATATTTATATATATATATATATATATATATATATATATATATATATATATATATATATATATATATATGTATGATAGTTGTAATTGATTGGTAAAGCAGTTAAGCTGCTTATGCTAGCATATTTCATGTTTCAAAGAGGAAAATATTGTCTCAAACCCTTAACGAGCTTTATC
Organism: Neoneuromus ignobilis; assembly: GCA_029203775.1. Classification (NCBI taxonomy): domain Eukaryota; kingdom Metazoa; phylum Arthropoda; class Insecta; order Megaloptera; family Corydalidae; genus Neoneuromus; species Neoneuromus ignobilis. Next base: position 57,845,720 of record CP092087.1, on the reverse strand, counting down.
TTTAAATGCTTTGAAGAGAAATAATTTTGTTTTCATGAATGATTTTGAAAATGTTTGTATTAAAAATCTTTAAAATATACAGAAAAATATTAGATTTTCAGAAAAGTCAAAATTAAATGTTCTTTGAAAAATATTTATTATTCGTTTTATTCAATATGTTTATTTTATATAATCGCATGATTAATAAAAGAATTACTTAACGAAATATTTTGTATAACAAATATATATTTTTAGAAATCTTAATTTTATAAAATAAATATTTATTTTTATAAACACTATTTGTACACCATAGAAATTAATAAAATTAAAAAAATATTATTTTTGGAAAATGTGTAGACACTGGTATTTGAATAAATTTATTTTATGAAATTATAAACAATATTTTTTTATATACTTATTAAAAAAATATGATAGTATAGAGTGATTTATATTCTTACATATTTTTTTGTTTAACATTGTAGAGTGTTGCACAGATGAGAAGAATTTAGACATTTGTATATTTGGTTACTTACATTTACTATTTTTTATCATTTAGTTTTATTTGGGAAACCATATATGACTTAGTACCGAAATAATCATAAAATAATTGAAATCAATAATAATTTTTTATTGTTTGTTTTTAATATAAATATATAAGGAAATTTTTAATATTCAAAAAGTAAAATTTACATGTCTTATGTTTAAGAATGATAAGATTAACATAAAAATATACAAAAGAACATTAAACTGAACAATAAATAATTATTGAATATTTTTATTGAAATTTATTCGATAAAAAGAATATTTTCAAATAAATACTTTCTCCCGATATTAATTATATATGAATATTTCCATAGCCAAGAGACTAAAACAATAGGTTGATAATTAATGTTCTATGATTTTATCTGACCTTCAAGTATAAAGGATCTTTATTAATTTAAGCATTTAATTCACAAGTGAACCAATTTTGTTCTATGACTTTTTAAATTATCTTTTATTTCATATTTTTAAGTCTTCTTTTAAATAATTTTTCATTTAATTAAAAGAATAAAATGTTTATTCTTGTAATATATAAACATTTTTTATATTAATTATAAAATAAAAATTTACTAAAATAATTTTTGGGGAATATATATATATATATATATATTAAATGTTTTTAAAAATAGTATTTTTTAAAAAATATCATTTTTAATATTTAAAAAGATATAAAAATTTTCAATTCATTTTAAATCAAGTTTGTATTGATAGTTATTTTAGAACTTTATATATGAAGATAAATATTTTTTTATTATAGAAGAAAAAATTTGAAATTGTTTTAAATTTTACTAAAATTTTCAATTATCCTTTTTATATCAGTATTTAATTTTATTTTTTCAAGAATAATTAAAATAATTTTAGAAATAATTATTGTTTTTATTTTCAAAATGCAATTATAGAAAAATGTTTTTTTTTATTATGCTTTGAGTGTTGTTACTGCCAATAAATTATAAATAAAAGTATATAAATAAATACATTGTTTAGAAAAAAGTTATAGAATTTTAATAGTTATTAAAAAATATGTTAAAAAATATTATTAATTTATTATAGTTTAATATAAATGACGTAATGGCTTTTAATTCATTGCTATTAATAAAAAATATTGTACGAGTATGTAAATTTAAAAAATATCTTAAAAAGTTTAAAAAAATACAAAAAATATTTCCATGTTGTGTATTGACAATTTCGTATATTTAGATGGCAATATATAATCAATTATAAAACAACTTTTCACTCAGAAAATACTTATTCAGTTTTAATAATAGAAATCATAAATAATTTAAAATGACAAGAACTGTCTCAGTATATCAAAGAGTTTAACAAAGTTTTTCGTTCTAAATTTAGAGGGTTTATTAAACAGTGTCAGAAATTATCGACTGATTTGTCAAACAAAATTTGAAATAATCACTTCAAATTTTGTTATTAGTAACTTCAACATTTGTTATATATATATATATATATATATATATATATATATATATATATATATATATATATATATATATATATATATATATATATATATATATATATATATATATATATATATATATATATATATATATATATATATATATATATATATATATATATATATATATATATATATATATATATATATATATATATATATATATATATATAGGTATATATATATAAATTAAAACTTTACTTTTTAAGGGTTGTAGTATATTTTAAAATTAAATTCGTTCGATTTTTTAAAGTCGTGAATAATTTTAATCCATTTTATAACAAAAAGTTTATAAACATTTTGATTTAAGTTAAATTTAATTGAAATATACAGTTTATTAAAATTGTTATTATTTCTATATACATAATTTAGTAATATAGAGTTTTACAATAAGCGCTTCAGAAATTTAAATGGAAATAAAACAAAAAGTACATAATTGTTAAGTTATATACTTTATTTTTATTTTTTAAGTAATTTCTATGGTATTAATGATGAAACACAATTTCATTCAAATAAACACTACAACTTTGCTTGATAAATTGCATTCGTTTAGTTTAACTTTTAGTCACTCTTTCATATAATTGTGGTCAAATTTCATTAATTACAGGTTCAATGTTTATTTTTAATATATACTTCTGTTGTTTTTGATTTATCAACATAAATCAATAATTTTACTTAATATTTTATATAAATCAATGATTTTACAAAACTCTACAGAAAATAATCCAATGAAATTAGATCACATGATCTTAGTGGCCAAATTATAGGTCCATTTCTTGAAATAATGGACTCATTAAACATTTGTTTCAATAAGTCTATTGTTTCCGTAGGTGTATGGCACGTAGCACTGCATTTATATTATATAATTAGATAAATTATTAAATAATTCATAATTTATCTAATTATATAATACAAATGCGACGCCTAGATTATTCGTGTTTTATTAAAAAGAAACTATACACATGTATCCCTGTAGACCACCCTATACACATGTTTCTTTTTTTTTATTCACAAAACATATATATATATATATATCACATATATATATATGACTTATATATATATATATATATATATATATATATATATATTATATTATATTATATTATGTACTTTTAATAAATATATTTTTATATTTTTAATTTTTATAAATACTAATACATCATTTTATTGTAATAATTTTCTTATACTGATTTTTTAATATATTTCTAGGAAAAATAATAATTAATATTTCATTATCTAAATAGATTTTAACATTTATAAAATTCAATTAAAGCTTAACAGAATATATATTTCAATTTTGTTTTCTTTTCTCAAAAAGCTCCAGACCCCCTGTGTATTCATATTTTCTTCTGAAGACTTACAAAGGTATGTAGGTATTAAAGTTCACTACCATATGTTTCGAGATTTTATATTTTATTTGAAAACGCGTTAAGATGTTTCAAGAGATAGTTTTTCAAGTTTTATTTTTTGACCGTTGTAATATATATATATATATATATATATATATATATATATATATATATATATATATATATATATATATATATATATATATATATATATATATATATATATATTATATATATATATATATATATATATATATATATATATATATATATATACATTACATATATATATATATATATATATATATATGTATATATATATACATTATTATATATATATATATATATATATGTATGCGTATAAATTCCATCTACGTGAACATCTGCACAGCAGGTGACATAAATAGGTCACATTCTTATTTGTAACGAAGCGGAATTTTCCAAAGAATCTTGCAACATTTGAACACAGCATTAGAACATCTCACGCGAGTCGAGCGCGTGAGAAGTGACACTCGGGAGCGTTATAAAGCTGTATAAAGCTACACTAACAAGCCCCGCGGCCGAAAGCCGTACTATTTCTGTAGGTCATGTGGTGTGAGCGGTAATATGGGCACAATACTCCTCGTGAATTTCACTGTAGATCTAAGACATCTAACCAGCAGCAATGTTAAGTTACTGACGATATCTTACTCCCACTCAAACTCAACACCTCGGTACGTTCCTGCACTTGCTGCGCCCTCGTCCTGCGCTATTCCTGCTGCTAGACATAAAATTTGATTTATTTTTATACTTGAAATACACGCGAAATTTAATCCTATTAAATTCAGTTTTCTTTCGTCTTCTTTCATTCGCGTCGAGCGGCGCGTTCCAGTTTGCCACGCCGGAAAATCTCTCCGGAACACGAAACTCTCGAGAAACCGTGTTCAATGACCTGCTCTACGCCGCGTGAATTGTTAATCCACAACTATTTCATTTTAGTCAAATAATTCAGTTTGCGATTTATAGACTGAAACGGCTTTTTATCTTTCATACATGATTGTATGTGAACAATAGTGTTCTGTGATAAAAAAAAGTTTGAATTATATTTTGTCGAATGAAAATTATCATCGAATAACAATTTTATTCTATAATATGTTAGCTTTTTATTCTTTTGACTATTTTTTCAGAATATAAAATAAATGAAAAATGAAATATTAAATTATAAATTTTATTCCATATTACAATTTTTGTATCTATATATATAATTATGTGTAAAAATTGTTAATAATTTAATTGAATTAATATTTTTTTTACAAACGATTATTTTATTTCTTTAAAAAATGAAACGAAATATATATTTTTATTACATTTAACTAATATCTCGAAATATCAAATTACTTCAAACAAAAAAAAAATAATATAAATACAACTTGCAGTAAAATTGCACATTTTAGTATTATTGAAACATTTCCTATTGACTAAGTGTCAAGAAATATGTTATACAAAATTGTCAACTTTATTTCCTAAAATTTTTTTTTTATAATAGAAATAAAATTTTCCTGTTTATTTCCATGCTTAGTAAAGTTTATTTTTTAATGTTAATCACAATTGTTTAAAAATATTAATATTTTTAAAAAAATTAAAACATTATTTATAATAAATATATTTTTTTTAATATATTATATGAAATATCATAAGTTTCTAAAATTCAATTTTTTCCTCGAATATAGAAATTTGTCTTAAAAAATACGAATTGATTTAAAAAATCGAATTTTCTAGCACAAGATATTTTTTATTAAAATATTATATTACCAGTCTATTTATTGAAAACTGAATTATATATTTAAAATTTAAATGTTATATTTTGATAGGTATAAATTATTTTATTTTAATTTTCGAATTTATGGAAAAGTTGACAAATTATTAGATATTAACTTTTATTTATAAAATTTTGTATTTTAGCCATCAAAAAACGATCAATAGTATATAAAATTTTATGAAATATGGGTATTTGAATAAACATATCTAATAATAATTAATGATTGATTCTGAAATAAGTTGATATAGTGTTTAAATTTTATTTTTATTGTCTAAAATAAATGTTATTTAGGAAAATCCTTATTAAGTTAATAAGTCACTGATTTGATCAAATATTTATTCACATTTTTGGGAATTTTTTCCGGCCAAATTTAATTTTTTCACTAAAAACATTTGTATGTAATGAAATAACTTCTATAAAAATGTTTCGTTCTTATAAAACGTATATTTTTTTTGACAAATTTTTGAATTTTGAGTAGTTTGGAATTGATTAACAATATTATTTCTGTTATAAAAATTGTTTGTTCTAATAGAGAATACTTCTTTTAATCAAAAATTTGTTAAAATAATTTATTTTTTGTAAGAAAATATCAGATTATAATAAACTTTTAAATTTTTTATTTTTCACTCCCAAAAAATAATATGTATGTAAAATTTCATAAAAAATCAATATTTGAAAAAATCTATTTTTTAGATAATTTAAAGGTTTCGTATAAAATGAGGCGAGTTGATGATTAAAGTCGAATTTTCAAATACAAAATAAATGTTATTTAAGAAAAATCATGATTTAATTTAGTTGTTTTACCACAAAATGAACATTTTGATTTTAAAAAGAGCTTCACTACAGTAAATCTAATTTTCTAAATGAAAATTTTTACTGCAAACAGAAATATCTATTTAAATTTTAAATGTTATTTTTTGATAAGCATAAATTACTTTATTTTAATTTTTGAATTTATAGAAAATATGAAAAATTATTACAAATAGTTTTTCGTTTATAAAATATATCTTTTGTAAGAAATATTGTCATTTCTATTCGAAAGTGATTAGTTTTTATCTCAAAAAATATTTTTTTAAGGAAATTATTAATATTGATTTTTATTTTTATTCATTTATTGTCCTCAAAACAACATTTATAGTATGAATATTTTACGAAATATCAATATTTTAAAAAATTTAACTTTTTTTCTAAAATAGAAATGTATCTTAAATAATTACGAATTGACTATAAGAATTGTATTATCTAGCACAAGATTTTTTGATTTAAATATTACAAGTGTATTTTTTTAAAACGAATAGCGATAAACATACTTCCACACATCACAACTTCTGAGCAACTAGAAGTTTCAATACAAAATTATTCGATTTTTTGTGAATTCTAGTTAAGTATTGAAGTGAATTTGTTTTAACCATTTAAAATTATATTTTTTATACTTATTACTAACTTTTTTTTAATATTTTCCTTTTTTATTAAAACTTATTTTTAAAAAATGTTCATTCAATTAAAATTCGTGAAATGCTGTATAATTATCTGAATATTAATATTTTTTTTATTATATGAATAAGGTTCCCATAATTTAATTAAGTTTTTAATTCAAATTCGTATAAAAAATTCGATCAATAACAAATTAATTGCTTATATAAAAATATTTTTTTCAATTTTTGAAGATATAAATTGTAACGAAATTCAATTTCAGTAATTTACTTATATTTAGGAACTAATTAATTCGATAATTAAATTTGTAAATTAATGTTTAAATTAATTGATAGTCAAAAGAAATCAATGTTTTTAAAATCAATTATAGTAATTAAAAAGAAAATTAAGTAGTTACCATAATAGCAACAACGTTTGTTAATGAAATACAAATTGAACGCAAAAAAACCTTTTTACTGTTTAAAGACTCGAAATATTAAATATAATTTTAATATCAATTAAATATCCAATTAAAAGTAAATGATTAATAAATTCAATATCTAAAAGAAAAAAGTCAGAAAAACCCGTTTTTCAGTATATACATATAATTATGTTTTGACATCAAACAGATATTAATGATTTTTTATAAGATATAATAAAATCTTAATTACGAAAATTATATTTTATATACACATAAAGATTTAATTTAATATTATGGTTAATTATTTGAAATTATTTAAAATTTAAATATGAATAACGTAGATTTATGGATAGTGTGATAAAAATAAAATCACTTCTAAAATAATCTATATTAAAGAGGAAATAATCAAGATTAAACGGTAAATTAATAACAATTATTATTATATTTCGAAAAGAAATGTTATGTTTATAAATAAACTAATTAAAATGATTTGCATAATATCATTTTTTAAACGTAACATAAAATTGGAAATAATTAAAGCAACTTTTTTCTCATCAAAATAACCACCTCGGGGGGTAAAACTTCTTAACAAAGTTTTTTTTGTGTTCAACAAACTAATTTTTCTAATTGCTCACTTGATATTTCGTGCAACGCACTTTGTAAAAATTTTCATAAGATATAAGAGAAAACTTTATTGGCAAGTTTTTTTATAATTTATCCCCTAGTAGCTTTTTTTATTTAAATAAAAGCTATGTAATTGCTCATATATTATTTTTTTGTTTCGAAATGTTTTCAATTAATAATAACAGTTTAACTTTTAAACAATTTACATAATTAATTGTTTTGAAATAATGTTTATTTTTATGATTTATATTATTAAAGAATATTTATGTAAATATTTATCATATATAATGCATAAATGATCGTAGAAAGAATTTTATATTTATTATTAAAGTAATGTTTGAAATGAATATCTTGTAATTTTAAAATATTCAAAATTTTCTTTTTGTAAATATTTCTGTTGGAAACTCATTTACTAGAATATTTTTAATGTTATATGGGGCAAATTTAGTATTATTATATCAATTATCGCATTTGAAAATATTTATAATTTATATAAAATAAAATATTTAAAAAGTAGTTGCTTCAATCAAAAATTCATTAATAGAACTTTTAACAATTATTTTAATAAAAATTAATTATTTTTAATAAATATATTTATGGCAAATTCAAAGAAATATATAAAATACAATACAGTACAGTTTTAATCCAAAATATCAATTTCTGCTTCTAAAATAATTTTTGATTTTTAACTTAGAGAAAAATAAAACCATCATCAATAATTAATGTTAAGTTATCAACGTATTGTATTCTTAACACAAGTTTAGTACTGAAATATCAGTTGTTGCATTTATATTTGAAGATATTTACTTTATTTCAAATAACAGATGTGAAAAGTGCATATATGCTTTAATTAAAAATTTAATATTTGAATTTTTAAGCGTTTCTTTTAATGAAAATGACACATTTTAGATAAAAAAGTATTTTTAAAAAATGTACAAAAAAATATAAAATACAATATGATTTAAAAAATTTTTAAAAAAATTATCTCGTTATTTTTTAACTAGAAAAAAAATCAATGATCAAAAATTAATGTTTAGCTACTAAAACCGCGTATTTTGAATGAAAATTTCAAATTTTGTGAGAAAAAAGTTGATTTTTTTAAAATAATATATTTACAGTAAAAAATTAATATGATCAATTTTATTTCTTGATTGTATAAAAAATTCATAAATTTACAAAATAAGCGTATGTTCAAAATTAATTATTTGCTCTAAAAAAATCGATTCAATGATTAAAATCTATTTTTTATACAAAATAAATTTTATTTAAGGAAAAACATAATTCAGTCAGTAAGTCATTGTTAAATATTTATATTAATCCAGAATTTTTTTTACATCAAATTTCATTTTTTTCCAGTGAATATATTTGTATGTAACGAAATAATGAACTAGTGACCATAGTTAAACCATGTTTTAATTTAAATTTGCATAAAAAATGATATTTTAAAAAAATTAACAAAAATAATATTAAGTTTAACAATTTAAAACTAATTTAGATTCATAATAAGCTTGAAAACAAGAATAACATGACTGATTTTATTTTATATGAAAATGAAACGATTTAAATAAATAATATATTACATATATATCGGTGTTTTTTAAGCGTGATAGAACATTAAATTGAATCTCTATTTAAAGTTCTATCTAACCTGAAAACACCTTTATCATATCTTTATACACAAACACTCATGTATATATAGACATATATTTTTTTTGGTTAGATTAAACTTTCCATGGGAATTCAATTTAAAATTCTATCACGCTTAAAAAACACAGTATGTATATATATATATATACATACATACATTAATACAAAATACATACATATGAATGTTGTGTGGCTCAAATGAGACTGTAGGTTTTTATTATATTATACTTTCAATTTCTTATTATTTCTTACTATACTTCTTTCGAATCAACCTATATATGTTTGTATATATATATATATATATATATATATATATATATATATATATATATATATATATATATATATATATATATATATATATATATATATATATATATATATATATATATATATATATATATATATATATATATATATATATATATATATATATATATATATATATATATATATATATATATATATATATATATATATATATATGTATATATATATATATATATATATATATATATATATATATATGTATATATATATATATATATATATATATATATATATATATATATATATATATATATATATATATTATATATATATATATATATATATAATATATATTATATATATATATATATATTTATACATATATGCGAAATTCAAAAGTATCCCTTCCGCGGAAGGGAGATTTTTTTTTTAAAATAATATAGGCGGAAGGGAGATACTCTGCCAACCTAATAAACAATAATAAAACAATAATAATAATATAGAAAAATCAAAAGTAAAAAAATATATAAAAATTGTATGAAAACAAATATATAATAAAAATAGTTAAAAGTTCATTAATCCGCAAACATTTAATTTTAATTTTTATATAAAAATTAATTTAAATTTAAATTAAATTTATAAACAAACAAATATTTAACACATATATTAACATAAATGAATTATCACCACAAGATATTATTCAAATATGAAATTATCACTTATTTCCCCATTTAGAAGGTGATTAATATTTTGATGACCATGCCATATCATTATCATAGAGATTTATTATAAAATTTCAAAACTATTACAAATTTTGTAAGATATATTACTTTGATAATGGTGGTGTAGTTATTAAAATGCGCATTAGATTTTAAACAAATAAAGTGAACAGTGAGTGATTAAATATTTTTTTATATCTTGTGGTGATAATTTATTTATGTTAAAGTGAATTTGCCACAGTATCAAAACACACAGGTATATTACATAATATTAATTGTAACTAACAGTAAAATTCATATAGGTATTTTTTTAAGCGTGATAGAACTTTCACTTGATCCCTATCGAAATTTCTATCCAACCTAAAAAACAATTTTTATATATATACATGTGTATACATATATATATATATATATATATATATATATATATATATATATATATATATATATAAAGATATGATAAAAGTGTTTTTTTATTTCAGATAGAACTTTCGATAGAGATTCAATTTAAAGTTATATCACGCTTAAAAAAACTGTACATTTCAATAGTAGTACATAAACATGTTTGTAAATATAGTGTATAAATATGTTCTTATATATATACATATATATATATATATATATATATATATATAAATGTATATTTACGTATGTCAATACATAATATTTACTTCAACAAATATTGACACCAATATAAATATAATATACAATAGTCAAAATAACATTTATCGTTATATTCTTTATGTAAATTTTATCTATGAAAGAGTCATCATAAAATAGTTGTATAATAGTTTTATACGTTTTATGTTTAGATAGATATTCAGTTTTATGTTTGTCTTTCCATTAAAACTTTTTGATGTATTTATTTTTTTATATCGTTTATGTACAACGAGCTTCAGAATCAATCTAATGCACGAGGAAACATAAAACTGGATATTTTTATGGAATGTTAGAAATCGATTGTCGGAATCGTTTTTATGAAAAATTGAAGAAACATACACAGAATATGTAAGACTTGGTAATAGGTTACTATGTTTACGATTTTATATCCTGTCGTTTAACGTAAATATTGATATTGAATTGGTTGTGACTTTTTTTAGTTGATTTTTTTTCCTAATGTTTCTAATGATTGCTTTTGTACAGTTATTTTATAGAGTTATAGATTTGTATATAAATTTTTATGTAGTTTTCAATTTAATAATTATTCAGAGTAACATATTACATTTATAAAAAAAATACAGAACGATTTTTGTTAAGAAATAGAATATTCATTTTCAACTTTCTTTTGCAAAATGTGTTACATTTTAGAAATTAATTTAAACACTTATTAAATATTTAGGGTCATCCAAATATAACGCCTAGATTTGTTTTTTGTTAAAAAAAACAAAATAAACTATACTCATGTTTCCCTGTACACCACCCTGTACACATGTTTCTTTTTAATAAAATACACATTTATATCTCACATTTGGATGACCTCATAATTCAATAAAATGGCTTCTAAAAAATTACATATGGCTAATAAACGACTAATAATTATTTGTATATGTGTGTAGTTAATTTTAAATAAATCGAAATTAATTATATATAAATTTTATTGAAAAAGATCTTTTTTAATTTTGTAAATATTTAATACTTTTAAATCTACAAACAATTTTTCTTTGAATATTTATTAAATATTTCGTTTTGTATTTATCATTGTTGCATGATTTCCGTACAAAATATTTAAAATACATGTAGAAGGAAAAAATCAAAAGAATATTTTTATAAGTGAATTTTAACACAAAACGGGGGCGCGTCTTCTAATCAATAATACGATGTAAATAAAATTTTCTCGTATTTCACAGATGACGTACAGAAAGAAAATCTGACGGATATCAAGTGATTTGATTATTTTGATAGTCTTCTTGGTAAATTTTCTCTGAAAATTTACAACGGTGCAAATTAAATTATAACGCGTAAAATGCTGAAAAAATTTTTTTTCAAGAAAACGGATGAGATTGTAATATCCGTCTTTATATTCGTAACTTAAATTTTTTTATACATATACACGCATGTATATATATATATATATATATATATATATATATATATATATGTGTGTGTGTTAATCTAAATGTGACGCCTAGATTTTTATTTTATTAAAAAGAAACATGTGTATAGGGTATTACATAAGGAAACATGTGGAGTTTTTTTTGTTTCTTTTTAAAAAAACACAAATCTAGGCATTATATTTGGATGACCCTATATATTATACTTATATATATATATATATACATTGAGAGAAGGGGGGGGAGAGATGACTACGAAAATACATATATCAACATTAAGATGCATTTTTAATATATTTTTCTTTCAAAACATCAAACGTGCTTTTAGATAAAATTTTCTTGTTTTGATGCAAAATTTGAAAGTAAATGTATATTTTTATTATATTTATCATATTTGTAATTCTGTTTTATTTCAACAAAGTTTTAAGTATTTTTTTAAAATTTAAATAATGAATTTAATAAATGACTATATTTATCAAAAAAATATTTTAATTGAAAAATAAAATTAAGTTATGATTAAATAATTAATATTAGGTAATTAAGCAATTTCTATAATTTTTGTGTGAATCATGATTTACAAAGAGTTATTTCTACATCATATGATTAATTACAACGGGTATATTCACTGAGTAACAAAGTACATATCTTGTTTCAATCGTTTACTGCAACTCGATTTGTTCACTTTAATTTAAAATATAATTTTAACCCTTAAAAACGTCTTTGAAAAATAATATAACACACCCATATTTACTTTCCGAATTTAATCCTCTAACACTACTGAAGTTAAGAAAAAAATTAAACCGCATTTGGAGAAGGGGCAGTTATATTAAAAACGGTTAATAGCTGATTTAAAAAAAATGTTTCTGGGGATGAATCAATAGAAGATGAAACCAGATCAAACAGATCATAAAATGTAAATATTGACTAATTATAAACAATGATTCAAAGAAATTTGAATGTATCGTTTCAATAGCTTGCTGAAGATTTCAAGGGAATCATTTGTATAAAATAGGAAAGAGATGAAAATCAAGAAAATTATTACAGCGCTCTTTAACTCCCTGCAGCAAATGACAACGTTTTAATATTTTTACATCTTTTATTTCTAAATTACAAAATTTTTTGATTGAACTTTTTACCTGTTACGAAAATTGATTCTTTATTTCAATTATAAATTTAGTAAACTTTGGTTATCATCAAATGATTCTTTGCCATAAATATCTGAAGTAAAATTGATTACGAGAAAAATTCTCTGTTTGGTGGAATTTTAAATGAATTATTCATTTTGAGTATCTAATAGTTGGTCAAATCCTCATAGCAAACATTTACAGTTAAAAGAGAATGTAAAAAGTGCATAATATATTGCAATCAAAATAACCAACGTTAGTAAATCGTTAAAAAGATTTATTTTTACAAGATAATGCTTGGTCGCATGTCGAAGTAATGACAAGAGAAAATATAATGAATTTAAGATAGGATATTCTCACTCATCTCTCGTATATACCAGACATATCACCATCGAATTTCCATTTATTTTTGCCTCTAGCTAACTAAATGCGCAGTAAGGAAATTATTAGTGTGAGTGCTTTAAAAGTACATGTTTGTAAATTTTTTGAAAATAAAAGTTTTTAATTTTATAAAAATAAAATTTATAAGTTATATTTGTATTAAGAAAGAGTAGATCGGTAAAGGTGAATATTTTAATGGATAAAGTTATTTTGGGGTCATAGTTTTCTTGGTTACTTAATGTAAGTTACTTTTATTACTTTTTATTTTCACTATAATTAACAAAAGTGGAATAATATACTTTTATTTTAATGAAAATAAATAGTAGTATAGTTTTTAAAAATCATAATTGTTTTATAAAATAGAAATTTGTGTAATAATATAATTGAAAAGTAAATAAACTTTAAAGGAAAAATCAAAAGTATTTTGCTTTTTGAGTATTATACATACATATATACAAACAAACATAATATATAGATATATATATATATATATATATATATATATATATATATATATATAATTGATAACTAAAATAATCAATTAAATTATTAAGATTGTAATAAAAGGCTTGTTATTTTTATTAAAAAAAGAACTTTCTTTTTATTTTTTTTTAATTATCACTGTTGTAATATTGACTTCTCAAATTTATGCTAAATGAAGAAAATTTCACAAACGAATTCTGTTAATAAATACAAAAAAAATCTTTAATTAAAATATTGTATATAATATTTGAATGTAATAGATTTTGAAACACTAGTATATATTTCAATAAAAAGTCTTGCAATTCTTTTAATTTTTTTTTATTATCCGGTTTTTAACAACATATTTTTGATCTGAATGTAATTTAATAAATTAAAAGATATAAATCATCCTTCATTGGCCATTTTAATTTTTTTTACAAATAATTTGCAATTGTTTATTTTGGAACTCTGGCGGATACACATTAACACAAATTAATTTTTATCCTCAACACCACAATGGTTATGAAGTGTTCAATAATCACTTATTGTTTACTTTTTGCTTATAACAATAGTTGGATAATGTGCATTTCGATGGCTATGCCATCATAGTCAGAGCCTATTTATTAAAATCTAAGATTTTAACTAAATAACTATTTTTATAAACAAAAATTGAACAATAAGTGATTATTGAACACTTCATAACTATTGTGTTGTTGGGGATAAAAATCATTTATGTTAAATAAATTGCAATTATAATTTGGTTCTTCTTCAAAAATAAAAAATATTTTTCTTATCAATGCAATTATTTTTTGTATTCCTACTTTATTTTACTGTTTAGAATTCATAACTCTTTTACCGCTATTTTACCGCTTTTCAAATTTCTATTTAATTATCAAAGTACTATTAACTAACAAAACTATTTACATTCTCTGAACCGTTATGTAAATGAAATTTCTATGAATTTCTCTATTAATACAAATAATTCAATATATTATAAATTTTCAGTGAACTGATTTAACAAGCTTATTTAATTTGTTTTTAGTTTATATTATCATTGCATATTCCCAGGGTGACAAATGTAAATCCCTATTATAGTGGAATTCGAAACTAGAACATAACACAAGTATACAGTACTATTGGTCTTACTGAGCACACAGTTGCAGTGTAGTCTGTAATAAATGTAGCATGAGCTAATTTGAAATCATTGTCGATTCGTATACAATTTTATTCATATGTGAAAAACTAGTATTTGTTAGATAACAGTACCAAACCAATTATTAGCAATTACAGAGCTTTGAAATGTGTTCAATGTAATGAAAAACCAGTATGATGAATGATGTTTTTAGTTATTGCATTTAAAAGGTAATTAGGATAATTATTTTTCTTCAAATAATTGTTTATTGTTATTGTCTAGTTCTTTATCATATAAATTGAATAATTTTATATACGTAGTAATTAAATTATAAAATTAAAAAAATATTTTTTTTAAAAATATAAATAATTCCATTTTTAATATAAATTATAATTTCTTGTTTTTAAATGTCTTGGAAATAGAATATTTATACATTTCTTAGCGATTTTTTTAAACTATAAAAAATAATTTCAGTTTCATTAAAAAAATAAAATATTTTGTAAGATTGAGAAGATTAAAACATCATAATAAAAGGTCTATGTGAATAAAGTTAAGGGTAGATTATATGAAATTCAATTCATAGATGCATAGGAAGATCATTAGACAACGATTGTATAGACCATTAGTGAAAACGCGTGTAGTGAAGTACCTATACTTTTTTATTAATAGCATTCCAGATGAAATTAAATTGAATTTTCCATTATTGAAAAATTCAGTCTAATATAATTGAAGTTTATTAGAATAAATGAAATGAAGATGTATTTAATGATCGTCATGCTATTTTTCTATGACAGGAAATAAAATGAAAAAATTGTATTAATAATTGATATAATTGGAATTTATATTCGTAAAAAAAATTATAAGCTCAAATTTATAGTAGTTTTATTCAAATATAGTTTCGATAATACAGAATGGTTCAAATGAAATGAAAAAATTTAAAATATAAATATTTTTTTATTTGTTTTAATTTTGTTCGAAAATATATTTTATGAACATTTTAGAGCTATGTATGAAAAATTACATCTATCAAATGTGTCCCCATCTTCCCTTTTTAATAATAAATATAGGCTTTTTAAAAGTAAGATTTTGGATTACAAATTCGTTATTTCGTCATGAATGCTGTTTTTGAGTTGTTGAATTGTTTGGTGTTTGTTGATATACACTCGCCTGCTCAAGTAATTCCACAAGAAAAAGTTATGAATTGACAAATATTGTGAATGAGGCGTTCAAACTAAATCAGGAATTTTTTAAATGAATTGTTTATCGAAAAGAAGCTCCATTGTCGTTTTTGATGTATATTGGCTCTATTTTTCTGGAACTTTATATTAGTATTATTATAAACTGCCAAACGTACAAAAATATTAATTATGGTCCTATATAGAGCCCCGATGATGGTTTATGAGTGATTTTATTTTCGAAAAATAATAGCTGATTACTCTATCAGCCATAATACTACATTGAATAGTAGATCTGAGGAGGTGAAATTGATATTGATGTAATGATTTTGGATTTTTAGTAGCTCAGAATCTGAAATTTTGTTTGTTCACATAGTTATTTAAATGAAAATGAGTTTCATCATCTCATTATTCATCATCTCATTATTCTCATTATAGTTTTCATCTCTCATTATAAGAATGTTTGAATAGCACAAATGAATTTTTACACCCAACACCACAATAGGTTGTAAGATGTTCAATAATCACTTATTGTTCACTTTTTGTGTATAACTATAATCGACTAATGCGCAACAGCAAAAAGGCTTTGACCATGATGGTATCTTGATAGAAATGCACATCATTCGACCATTGCTATAAATAATAAGTGATTATTGAACACTTCATAACATATTGAATGAATTTATGGAAGTAAAAATTTGTTTATGTTAAAAAGTAAATTCGCTACAGTTTCCAAACAAAAAGATTGTTAAAATAGTTGTCATTTTTTCTGGGTATATACGAATAACATATGGGTATATACATAAAACAAATAATATATTGAAAACGTTGTTAAAAATTCTGACGTGAAACTATATGCTATTTGAATTTTGTATGGAAACATTTAAAGAAGCAGTTCCAAAATCCTTTGTAGTGATGATTGGGAGATTCTCAATTGGTTGGAACAACGATGAGTAGAAACAGATGGATCATTGTGTATACCGTCATGCACAGCTTCCATTAATGCTGTAGTGCACACAGAATGTTAAGTACCTCTTCACGAAACTTCTGGTACTAATCCTTGCTTCTAAAACAGGGAGACTAAGTTCTTAAAAATTTTGTTACTTAAAGATTTTTTGACATAAAAATTCTGGCAATATTTTCGTCGAGTTAAAATAATAAATCATTGAGTACGATTAAAAAAATTAATAATTTTTACTCGTTGTTGCAAATCGTAAGTATCCATTATCAAAATTTAAATTATGTTTTTAACCTACAAAAAAGGAAAAATGAAAATAATTAAAAACAAAATGTTGTAACTTTGTCAAATCTTTCAGTTTCATATGGATCACCCCTGTACAAAACAGTATTGAAAATTAGCTAGGATATAAATAATATTACAATAGAAAGATTGATAATTTTAATTATATAAGGTCATTCAAATGTGACGTCTAGTATTGTGTTTTATTAAAAAGAAACATGTGTATAGGCTGATGTATAGGGAAACATGTGTATAGTTTATTTTTATTTTTTTTAATAGAACACAAATCTGGGCGTCACATTTGGATGACTCTAGAAATATGGAATTGTATTTATTAATCATTTGTTACATTATATATTACTTAATCATTGACTGATTTAATGATGTTTTAAAAATGAAGATTGTTAATAAATATAAACGGAATATCGGGTTATTAAATATTATTTTATTGTGATTGTATTTTAATAAGCGTCAGTTGAAAATCAGTCAATCTTAATATCATTTTTAATAAAATTATAATAAGAATTTTTTACTAAATGAATAATATCTGTAGAATATAAAAAAATATTTCTTTATATCTACTTCGGATATAATTACTTATTACAACTACTTACCTTAGATTCGGAGAATAAATTTATTTTTTGATATTCTATATTCTTAAGTTATTTTTTTATTATCAATTTATTTAAATAGTCTTCTTTGGACGTATTCGTGAGACGTTTGTAGATTGCTATCGGTTTTTCTCTTTTCGCAATCAGAAATTCAATCAAAGCTCTATGCTTGTAACGCAACCCCGATATACTCGCTACATTAGATTGCTATTACAACCCATTGGTCGTAAAAGCAAAAAAAACTACACAGGGATGGTAGTAATATAAATGAATTATACCTGAAGATTAAATAGTAAGAGTATTCACTATTCATTTCTTGTAGAAAAAATATCTTGACTCATAAAGACATTTTTATTTATAGTATTATCATTTATTCGATTCAACGAGATGCTTATTATAAAAAAAATATTTAAAATAAGAGAGTTGAGTTTAAATTTTGATTAATACAAATATATTTGTTTTAAATTGAGCACAAAACTAACACGAACTATAGCTCGAGAACAACGTACTTTACATATTTTGTTTGAAAATAGTAATGCATGCAAGTAGTGCACGTTTAATTTCATTAAAGTTAATAAATAGGAAGCATGAAAATCAATTTAAACTTTGAATTGCTATTTGTTTGTATCTATGGCTTTACTCCTTGCACAACCATTGACTGTTTTGCACTGATTACGAAGTATAAGAAGAAGATGTAGTACCCGTTTATGCATCTCACCCTTCTGTCAGTTTCAGGTTAGTTTGAGAAATTTTAATCTATCTCAAAGCGGTGTTGCTGCAGTTTTATTCATCTACGAATAATACGTTGCAGACACTTCGTCAATTTAAGTCTTTTACAGCTGGGAAAATATTTAGACTGGGTTTTGTTCGACTAACAGTTATAAAACATTTAATTTATTCATTTCAATGGACCAATATAAAATGAATGAAACGTCCATATTTTCAAAATATTAAATTGTAACTTTTTATTTTCATTTAATGGCATAACTTTATTATTGCTGATTCGGTCTTTTTGAACATTTTAATTACTCAAGAAGTGTTTATAATATTATGTAAATACATTACGATATTATTAAAATAGCATTTTCTGTTAGATTTTTTAATTTATTCAATAATATTAAAACGTCATATTGCTATTTCTTTTCTTTTTTATTTATTAAAAAATTCACTAGTGAATATTTTTAAAATTGAAAAAATGAAAAACCAAAATGTATTTTTTAATGAAATATCTATTTTATTCTTATTATTTAGTTAATAATTAAAAATATGAAATTTAATTTTTGATTGATATTAAACACCCTATCACAAGGTTAATATTAATAACTAGTTTAGATATTTTTCATTTTTTTAAAAAACATATATATATATATATAACAAAATAGATACAAATCTACATAAGTGTACGTGTGTTTTTCTAAAAATAAGAACGTTTACAAAATCGCTTAAGGACTGAATTACAGTATAAAAGATTTCCACAAACTGACAAGGATAAACTAAATTCATGTTTGGATGGTTAACCGTCAATCTCTGAGTCTCTAAACAATCTAAAAAGAAAGCTTTTCTGCACGCTGTTCTAGTTTCAGGAGTAGAAAAACAAAATTGTAGCACACTTTATGTGCAAGAAGAACATTTATCCAACGAATCTACTTAGCAGGACGTGAAAGCTTTTTTATAAAGAAAATAAACAAATAAATGCAATAAACGGAGTATTTAATCTGTGCTAGAGCTCTGCTTTTCTGTTCGTTTATTTGAAACATTTAAAAATTAAATAATTTTAAAAGTGTTGAGTGAATGTTCTTAATAATAAAACTATAATAGAATTTTTGTGGTAAAAATTTTATAAGAAATTGTTATAAAATAATTTAATATTATTTAATTTTTAAAATAATTTAAATATTTGTGATTGGATATTTCAAAATTGTAAAATAAATTATGTTATTAATTTGATTCTCAAAAAGAATATTTTTATTTTTCACCCTTAATTTATAATTTTCAAATTATTAAATTTAGAGTAGAGTACTTATAAAGTATTTAAAAATATTTATATCTCAATATTTGAAAATTTTAAATAATAATTTATTTTTATAAACATTTAAATAGCATTCAAAATATGGTTTCAATATAATTATATAATTATTAATGACGATTTATAGTTATTAATAACACTTTAAATACCACGAATGGTACATAATTTCAATATGTTACCATTATTAATATTTCATGTTTATATTTATTTGACAATTTCTAGCATTTGAACAAAATAAATTATATTTAATGATATATTACAAACTCTAAAGTTTTTTAACTTTTTTTGTGTTTTATATATATATATATATATATATATATATATATATATAATGTATGTGTGTGTGTATATGCTTGTGTCTGTTCATAATTAATAGCGTTATTTCATTTCATACTGTAACTAATGATAAGTGCTTTTAAGAAAATCTGTTCACCCACAACGGCTTTATAGAATTGTTTTCGTACAACGACTAGATTATATTCCAGATTATGGACGTATAAAATAATGTACATAGTTTATGACAATCTCGTACAAATACCATGAATGGTGTCAAAGGTCGTCTATGATGGGTGATCGTTATGTTTGGAATACATTGACGGTAACTCACCTCTTAGCTATTATTACTTTAATCCTTCGTAGCAAAGTACCAATATGTCCGTGTTTCTATTAAATGTGTGTGCAATGAAGCCCGTTCACTGAGATTATGCCTCCACGTTCTCCTCTTACCGTTACGACGACAACGGCCTCGCCTTCCTTCCTCTTTGATTCCATCGACGCCTTTCCTCTGCGACGGTCCCTTTCTCGCCACCCGCGTCCCACGTCTAATTTAATTATTCATTAAAGCGATACACAGTAGTGTAGTGGAGATTGCTCAAGCTCAGAATTCAGCTCCATAAAACTTAATTAATTTTCCAACAAAACGCCATACTGCTTGCCACACCTCATTAGTTAGTCAAATTTTGAATAGGAATGTATAAAAATAGTGTGAATTTTAAATATCACTACTTTGTGAAAATAATAAGAATTCATATCATTTTAACTCAAGTATTAAGATAATATTTTTCTTCCTATACACACACACACACACACACACACATATATATATATATATATATATATATATATATATATATATATATAATTTGATTTATAAATGGAAATAAGCTGATTTATACTTATTATTCTAAATATTTATTTCTATGCTCAAAGAAAAACTCAAGAATTTTTGTCGAACAAAAAATTTTTAATTTTTAATAGAAATTGTTTTCAAAGTAGAATGGAATTTTTAGACACTTATATAATATAAGTTGAAAAAAATTGGGGCAAATATAAAACAAAATTTTATTATTTTATATTACAGTCATATTTGATTAGTAAATTTTGATGTACATTTAAAATATTTTTTATAAAATTAATTATAGATGATTATAAACACACACACACACACACACACATATATATATATATATATATATATATATATATATATATATTAATTATCAGCAGTAGCCCTTTCAATTAGCTGATAGATAAAAGCCTCCCTAAAATTTTCCACTTCTATCGTTTCAATGTTTTCCTCTTCCAATCGTATAAATGGGGTAACAAAAATGAATCTGATGGATAGTAAAAAGTAGTAAATGATAATAAGCAATATTCATATGTATATTTAAACGCTTCAGTCTCATTTAAGCCACCATGTACATATTAGCTGTACCCATAACTAATGTCGTTTTTTCAGTGTAAAAACTGCATTCAAAGGATATTTTATTTCAAAATCACCGTCATTTTACAAAAAGGGAGTTTTGTAAAAGGATATAACTTATATGTACATCCAATATATATATATATATATATATATATATATATATATATATATAACTAGAAAATTGTAAAATTATTTTTAATACTGTTTTTTTAAAAAAATGAAATATAAATGTATTTATAAATTAATTTTATTATTTCATTTTTCAAGAACAAACTATTGAGTAAATACAATAGATACTTTTATCTTTGTATTCTAAAAATAATTGAATTCTTGTATAGAGTAACTCAAATGAGATTGAATGGTTAAGACAAACATTTACTATTCTTAGTCTTATTTGGGTCACTTTAAATAAATACTTGTAACAAATGAGTGAGTATTTAAGTATTTTAAAAAAATATGATTAAAGCAGCGATTTCTTTGTGATAATAAATTAATAATATAGCCCCTTATATTTAAAAATACTCTTTCAGATAAACATATATACATACATATATTTACATACATATACATAGATTTAAAAATAGATAGAAACGTATATAAAATGTAAACAATTAAAATCATCAATATCAAATAATGCAATTGTAAATGTTAGCATACAAATATATATACAGTTACAATAATGGAGCTTTTAATTGATTTAACTTGTATGTTTGTTCCAGAATTTTTGTAAACATATCTAATGTTCGATTTCATGTATTCATTTTTAATGTCGATTTATTTAATTATTTTAAACCGTGACAATGTGTGTTTTTGTACCAGATTTTTGAGTTTATATATATATATATATATATATATATATATATATATATATATATATATATATGTCAAGGATAGCAATAATATGGATTTTTTTAATTAAATCATTTTCCTTGTGCAATTTATTGTCAACATCTGTAATTTATTGATATTAAGTTATTATTTACAGAAAAGTGACAAATTATGTATGAATATACGAGTTATAGTGATTTTCTTTGAAATATTATTTCTAATTAATCAGTATATTTTTCTAAATAATTCAAACTTACTGAAAATAATTTTAATAATTAAATTATATAGAAATTTTCTCTTCAATCAATACTTTTTCATTTCGTATTTTAAAAGAGAAATAATGTTACTCAAACATTTAAACTAAACGAATTTTGCTATTTTTACTTGGTAATAATTCTGTTATATTAGTTTTAAAATTTCCATAACTTTTTATATATGACTCATATATTATATTTCATTTTGTTGTACCTTACTTGATTTTTTTATATATGTTTTTTATGATAGCCTTTTGACCTCACTATAAAATGTATGGATAATAATGGTGATGGAACGGTGTTGTGTATATTACTAACATATTGTCATGTATATATATATATATATATATATATATATATATATATCATATGTGTTTGAATAGATTTTTTTTTATACATGAAAATGTATAAATTTGTAGTTTATTTAAATCCATGTGTTATTTTATAATTTATTCTTTAAACAGTGGTAGGAAACGATATTTATATAAATATTTAAGAATTTGATATTTTTTGTACATAAAAAACAATATGTTTTAAACATATTTCATTATTTTTTTTATTATTAAACATATATGATGCTCTTTAACATGAACAAACATATTTTGTCAGTTTATTGTATTTACTGATTTATATATTTTTCACTTAAAACTAAATGGAATTCTGAATTAAAAATAAAATAGTGAACAATACATTCTTTTCATATTTAAATATTTTATTGAATTCAATATAATTCTGGTAATAAAAATCAAATCGTTTATAAATTCGATGAAATTTATAAATATAATTTTATGTAAAAATATATTATTTCAATTTGAACATTTTTTTTTATAAAAAACGTATAAAAGTTCATGTTTGACAAATACCAACATATATATTTGTAATGTAATATATTAATTATTAATTTTTTCTATATAAAATTAATGGGAATATTTCATTCCTTTTATCAAGTAAATTATTTCGATTGTAAAAATATATCCCTGTATAAAAACAGATAGCTTCAGGACATTAACTGATCGGAAAATAACAATGAAAAAAATGAACAGAAAAAACAGCGTATTGCGATGCTTTCCTAGTTACAATTTCAGAGGTGGGCTTAAAAGTATGTGGATTGTGGATTACACCTACAAGGTAAATTATGAGTTTTGTTCGATAAAAAAAAACATACTTTTATCACAAAGTATCGTGTTTTAATTTTTTTATAATTGGAAATGAAAATGTTCCATTTTTTGACACACACACACACACACACACACACTTATATATATATATATATATATATATATATATATATATATATAAGGTCATTCAAATGTGATACCCACATTTGTGTTTTTTAAAAAAAATATGTATAAGGTGGTGTATAGGGAAACATGTGTATAGTTTCTTTTATATTTTTTAATAAAACACAAATCTGAGCTTTACATTTGGATTACTCTCTCTCTCTCTCTCTCTCTCTCTCTCTCTCTCTCTATATATATATATATATATATATATATATATATATATATATATATGCGTTATAAGAAATATTTAAGAAACTAAACTAGGAATCTGAAAGAATAAAATTAAAAGGATCATTTCTTAGTCACTCGAGATTTTCTATCGTCATAATTATCTTTTCAATAAGCCCAGATGTACTTAAAAAATAGAAAATTTAGATAAAGCAAGTCAAAACCTATTATGATAAATCTCAACAAAAAAAATGTTTAATGAATTTTCAGATAAAAGAAAAATGGAATGAAAATAAATAAAATTAGAAGTTTAAATATGTATATTTAGAACAACTCATTAACACTAGAGGAATAATTATAGATGAAGTGAATAAAACAATAAAAATGGAATGATGTCAATTGTAAAGATATTCTCATATTATAAAATCAAATATTGCTATATTCAAAAAGAAAAAAGTTTGAACAATGCATCCTACTTATTCTCATTGA
Organism: Neoneuromus ignobilis; assembly: GCA_029203775.1. Lineage (NCBI taxonomy): Eukaryota > Metazoa > Arthropoda > Insecta > Megaloptera > Corydalidae > Neoneuromus > Neoneuromus ignobilis. The sequence goes on along the minus strand of CP092087.1, from coordinate 57,820,557 downwards.
TGGTAGTTAAATATAGAATATCTAGACAACTCCAAACAATACAAAGAAACGTAGAAAGATGTATGTAAGGAGTAATATGTAGAGATAGAAAAAAAACCGAGTAGATCAGACAAAAATAAATGCTACGAACTTTTGTAGTGAAATTGAGGAATTTGAAATGAAAATGATAAGATAACTTATTAAAAAAATATAGATATATAAGGATCTAGGAAGAAACTCATGGTTAGATGGGCCAGAGTCATAAAAAAATTGTTTGAATAGACTGAAAGAGAATGAAATTGAATCAGTTGAAATAAAAAGTTTTTTGAGAGTTCTCCATCAGCATTTTATTTAAACAACTGTTTATATATATATATATATATATATATATATAAACAATTTTTATTCACCATTTTATTAAAAAAATATTGAATGCATAGTTTATGAATATTGTTAATAAATATCAAAATTAATTTTATTATAAACAATCGCAATTATTTTTATTAAAGTAGAAATATAATTTTTCGATTAAGATTTAATTAGTATCTAGTAAAAAAATATTAATTTTACAGATACTATAATTGTGTGAGTTCGTTTCTGTATAAACTTTTTCATTATGTTTTTTTTAAAAAAAAAATTAAAATAATTGTGGTGATTAATGAAATTTGAATAAACAAACTTTATAGTAATTTATATTTCTTTACATACATATATATATATATATATATATATATATATATATATATATATAAACTTGTATTTAAATAAATAATTAACTTCACGTTCCATTACTAATGTTAATTTTTCATGCCTGTAATTATACACTTTTTATTATGTTTATACAAATTGTTATTACTAATTTAAGATAACTTTAGGCAATTTTGTTTTAATGTTCATACCCATTCAATTTTGAGCATACACATAAATATATTATGTAATATATATATATATATATATATATATATATATATATGTATGTATGTATGTATGTATGTATGTAAAACTGACTCACTTTAGTGGTATTATTGAATTAGAATATTTTTTCTGTTTAAGCATTGTTAGACAGTAAAATTTTATAATATTTACCCATACATACATATTCACTCATACTTTCACTAATAGAATAACTCCGAAAATATTTGAAATAGAAATTATGGTTTTTAATTATTTATCAGTCAAAATCAATAAATATTTAAATATTTTACGTTATTATTACAAAGCATTTTTATAAATTAAATGAAATTTAGAAAATGTTTTACAAAAAATTATCTGTATAGAAATATAATTTTATCGTAAATATTATATTTATATACATATGTTAGATCTACCGGAAAGTTCTGTCCGGTCATGTCATCTCAAGTTTCAAAAATGAGTCATTCTACAGAAATGAAATTCACAAATTATCATCACGCTAGGAAGAAGTCATTATTAACGAAGGAAAAATTATATTGTTTAGTGTATATTTTTAAATATATTGAAAATATATTCTTATTTAAATTCAAAAACGGACAGAACTTTCTCGTAAACCTATTATATATATATATATATATATATATATATATATATATATATATATATATATATTGAACAAATACAAAATATTATTACATAGTAGTAAATAATTAAAAATATTATTGATCTATATAAAAACATTCTTTTAAAGTAAATATTAATTAAAAATTAATAAACATTTAAGAAAGCACATATGTTTTAATGAAAATGATTTATAAAAAAATTACGTTATTTATAATTGGTATTTTTTTACAAAACATCGTTTTAAATTTTAATTGATTTTAATACTTATAAGACTTTAATTGATTAGCATAAAAATATTGAAAAATGTTATTATCGTAGATAATTGAATTTAAAATTAAAACAGTTTGTAGTTATACTTATTTCATTTTTAATTACTTTGATGTCATGACTAATTAATTTTTTTGCAATGAAATTATTTCTTAACAAAATGGTTTCATTGACAATTCTGCAATATTTTACTAATGGGTGTATAGATGATCAAGATTTAATTTTTAGAGTATAAAATTGTTAAAACTATTAATATTTTCTATAATTAAATGTTTTGTTTATTTAAATTCTAATAATAGATTATAATTAATAGTAGACCTAATATTATATATATATATATATATATATATATATATATATATATATATATATTAAAAAATAAATTAAACAGAGATAATAATACGTAAAAAAACGTTCATTGTCTCATACTACATGTATTTACAATCCTGAATCATATATAAAAAAACGTACACTGACTACAACTCTGCAACAGACATTTCCTGTTACGCTCACGCGCGAGATTGTCCTGTTTTTACCCCAATCCAGAAACATCGAACAGATTCGAAAGATAAATTATTTCGCTGTGATAACGAAAACTGCACGTGTATGTAATGTTGTTTTACTTTACATTTTTCGAACGATTTATTTAAGTTTATTTTGTCGGATTTTTAACTTACAAAGGACATTTATTTTGATTTTCTACTACATTTATAAACATATATTTTTATATATTCAGGAAAATGTTCATTTATTCATATGTATATGTAGTTGTTTATTAAAATAGTTTGAGGAATACATGTGAAATCATATCAAATATTTATTTTTATGATGATGAAATTAAATGTTGTAAACAAATGTTAGAGTATGATTTATATAAAGTGCCTATAATATTTTTGAAAGTAATTAAATATCGTGTACTGTCATAAAATAATTTATTAGTTAATTTTTAACTTAGTAAACAATGACTCTTATAAAATATTTATAACAACTTTAAGATATAAATTTATGTAAAGACGAAAATGTAATCAGTATTTATTTTCCTAAAATAAATTTTAGTTTTTTTCTTTATAATGAAACGAGGGTTAATAAAAAAAAACATTTTTTAATACTCTTTATTAAATTAATATTTTTCAAATATACACGCTATTTTTCTACATAGTTTCCCCTAATATTTAACACTTTTTATATCAAATTGATAGTTTTTTTGATTTTTGGATCTTAGAAAATATTGGAGCGTGTCTAAAATCAATTACACATGAATTGTTTCACCTCTTTATCATTTTCAAATTTTTTTCTTACCAATATTTCCTTGAATTGTTCCAACAAATAGTAATTACATTGTATCACATAAATCAGAGTTGTAAGGGAGGATATTCGATAGTGCTTCTTTGCATTTGTATTAATTTCTCTTGGGTTAGGGTAGCAGTATGAAGCTTAACATTGTACCAAAATTTTTCGAAATTTTAATTCATTCCAAATGACAGACTGCATATTTCCATAACTTATTTCAATTTTTTAAAAAATTTCGTTTACTGTTAACCGCTGGTTATTTTCATAAGGTCTCGAACTGTTCAAATATTATCTGGTATGATGTCAGTCTTGTGGTAAGGCGAATACGTCGAGTTTTGTACGTCATAACGTCTACAAAAAAAACTTCTTATGCCATGTATACACTTATGTCTTTAACAACATTTTATTCCCAAACTGGTTACCTAATTTTTGAAAAATTTTAGACGGATTCAAGTTTTAATTATTTAAAAACTTGATTATAATACATTGTGCAACAATATTAGGTAATTGTTTACTCGCTTATCATACTAGCTAATAAAAAATGCGTGGTTATGTGCATGGTAAAGAAGGAGTTTAACCTTTTCACCACGGATTAAATATTTTTAGTTTTAAAACTTCTGTTTTGTTTGATGATCTTTTGAGTTACTTAAGTAATCTATTTTTGGGCAAAAAATTGATTTTTATTTTCAGATTTCAAATTAAACATATGTCTCATCAGTAGTTTAAGTTGGGAATATTTGTCCCAACAGTAACAACAAACATTTTATGGGACACATAGGTCCCTTTAGTGGCGAAAAGGTTAAACACCCCAACTTATATTTTCACTTAGTCTCAGATATAAATGTACGCTCGTTCAGCAATAGAAAGAAAAGATTGGTTTATATAGAGTAGCCCAAATGAGACTGAAGGATAGTAAACAAGTAAATGTATGTCTAAACCCTTTAGTCTTATTTCAACCATCTACCTATATTTGACAGATTCTCGTATTATTATTAGCGAGTAAATATTAATGATTGTTAATTGATATTAATGATAAATTTCCACATTACTTACTACTAATCTAGTATTAAAATATTTATTTTTTTCTATATATAAAATATTTGTTTTAATATATATATATATATATATATATATTTATACATTTAAAAAAAATAAAAATTTTATGCCAAAAAATGTTTTAAAATAATTTATTAATAAATATTATAAATTTTTTATTGTTCATGACATAAAACAGTAAATTATTTTTTCTTTTCAAATTTTGTAGGTGTAAAAGTCATGTTATTTTTTCTCATTTAAAGTTAATGTAGACTGAATTTTTGGATTAATTATTATTATTAAATTTTAAATACTCTGTCAGTCCTATATTTGATTTATTGATTTTCATCTTTATCAAAGCTGAATTTTAAAAACTTCATAACGTAAATTTATAACAGTACAAAAATTCAATTAGTATTAATTGATAATAGATACTGATTGTATAAAATAAATTCTGGTTTTTTATGAATATTAGAGGGCTTCGTTCATCAACCTCAGAATTTACTTCTGTTTAACAATATAAATAAGTTTTGAAAAATATAATATTTATAAAGCTTTGTTAATGCTTCTGTGAAGACGATATTTATTATAGATTGGTGATCTGAGTTTAAATCTAATTCTAACACAATAAAAATTTATTATGTCTGAAAATTTGGCCAAAAAGTCTACCTGGAAATATATCTTTCCCCATTTTTTGTCAATTTTAATATTTTATAAAATTTGTACTTTGGTAATTCTCAGGAAATTTCGGAAACAAAATTTTTACTTCACTGATGCAGAGCAACATTATTTTTTAAATAGAAAAATATTAATATTAGCGAGTAATTATTAGTGATTACTAACTAATTGACATTGAGACTAAATTATCATAATATATATTTTTAATATATTTATCATAGTATTAAACAAATTTCACTTATATTTTTTTATGGTGTTGGAAGTTGAAAAAAGCAATTTATAATTTTAAATATTGATAAAAATGAACAACAGATATATTTGAAAACTTTAAACTGATTAATTTTGAAAGAGATGCAGCTTTAATTCGATTATTTATCACTAGTTATTTTATTTCGGTTTAGTTTATGTTCATTCCAATAAAATGTCATTATTTATAAACAAACATGTAGTAAATCAGATATTTTGAAAAAAACTTTCTTATTTCAGCGAAGAATATTTTCTTATCATAAATTTTAAAGCGTTTTCTGAATTTATTATTGTTATTATATATATATATATATATATATATATATATATATATATAGTATGTATGTATGTATGTTTATAAATTTATAATGAAATTGAGATCAGAAAAAACGCAATAAATCGAATTTAGAACAAAAACAAATAAATGAGCTTGTCGAATAAAATATGATATCTGAAACTTTTTGTACAAGTTGCACATAAATGAATAAATGTATTGAATATATATGACATTTGTCTGATATTCGGATGAGCAGCATCCAATTCAATCGGCTATATCTTGTTTGAAATTTCGAAACAACTCTGGCGTTAAACAAACCTTGTAGCAAGCGCTGAGACGTTTTATAGTGAATATTTTTAGATTATATATATACATATATATATATATATATATATATATATATATATATATATATATGAGCACGTCTATGTTTAAATTCCGGTACTAAAATGAAATGCTAAAACGAATTAACATTAAAATAAATTTATTATATTTATAGAATAATTCGATGTAATGTAATATACAAAATATGAATATAATAATATTATAAATTTTGAATTTTCCGTACGGATTCTCATGCCAAGGTTAGTACTTTTCGAAGAGAAAACGAATTTTACTTTAATTGACTTTTATTTAAGGTGGAAGTAATTGTAACCGCAAGAGTGTAATTACAAATTGTTAATTTATTAATTATAAATGTTCGTTTTAAATGTATTATAGTTTCACATTACGTGAAGTTTTGAATGAGTATTTAATTTTTTTCATTTTTAATAAATTTAAAGTAAAATGTAATTGTATTGTTTGTAAGTTTTCATTAATATTCAAATGAAACTAATTATTCGTCTAAATTTTATTAAAAATAAATACTTGGAAAATTAAGAAAATAACAAAATTCGTAATTTGAAATTAATTAAATTTTAACTGTGTATGTGTGTGTGCATATATATATATATATATATATATATATATATATATGTATATATTTATATATATATATATATATTTATATATTTTCATGTTTAATTTTTATTTGAAATTTTAATAAAAGCATTACTTTTTTATTTTTATATGACATTAATTAACTCCTTTTTATTTATGGTTGCATAAATAACCCTTATTAATTTAATACTAAAACAAAATTAAAAATCTATTAGAAATTTACTCCATAGACAACAAATATAGAATTGATATATCAGAATTAAAAATAAGAATTAATAACTTTCTTTAGAGTAGCAACGAATTAAACTAAATAAATAGTTAAAATATAATTGATTATATATATTTGATTAAAATTCATGAAATTTCCGATTTCTGACTTTTCATTTTTGTACAAGCAAAAGAAGATTTTTTATAGGTTTATTTTTTTTATTGTTTATTATGAAAACAGTAACCCATAGTTCTTCACCCAGAGTGCTATTAGTATTTATTTGATATTTTAAAAAATGATTTCTTTGTTAACCCTCGAAAATATATTATCTGTAAAGAAAGATCAAATTCTTTCTAAGTGAATTTAAATTAGGACATAGTGTATCCGAAGTAGAGGGAAACATTAATTCAGCATTCCAAGAACGAATTTTTAATCAACGAATAATACGAAAATGGTTTCAGAAACTTCAAACTGGTAATTTGAACCCTGAAAATGAATCATACGGAATACTCGCAACCACTTTAAATAATGAAAAATTGAAAGAAATTATCGAAGATAAACCTGGAACAACAATATGAGAATTTACTGTACACGTAGAAGTTTCATATATGACAGTTTTCAGTTATTCAGCTGCAATTAAAAAGGTTAAAAAATTAGATAAATTGGTATTACATAAATTAATGAAAAGTCAGAAACTGTGGTGCTTTAAAATATGTTCTTCACTGATTATTCAGAACAATAATGTTCTATTTTTGGATCGTTTCGTTTCATGTAATAAAAAATGAATACTGTACGAAAACAGGATACGATTTAGACAGTGGTTAAACTCCGATGAGACAGAAAATCATTTCTCGAAATAATTGTTGCAACCACGTAAAATTATGATGACTTCAATTTACAAAAGTAATAATATATTATTTATTTTTGTCGCAAGAACAATCCATTACTGCTGCATTTTATTGTCAAGAAATTGAAATAATGGATAAAAAATAGTATTTCAACAGCATTGACTAACCAGTAGAGATGGGCCATTATTGCTTCATGACAACGTCCAACTACATATCTCTTTAATCACTATATAGATATTACCAACAATTTCCGCTTATCAGGTTTTTTGAAAATTTTTCTGTAAAAAAAATAACCATTAACAATAAACTGTACATCTAGCTTAACACATATTAATTAGGAAAATAGCATAATATCTTAGGATAGGCAGCTAATTGTCAAAAAAATCAATGTTATTGTATATCTTATTTACTAATAAATTTATTTTGACTTTAACAGATAATAACAGAGCTGAGTTATAACATTTTACAGCACCCTTCATACTCATCAGACTTCCCATAAATTAATTTTCATCTTTTCAAACTTCTTGATTTTTTTCTTTGAAATAAAACTTTTATAATTCAAGAGGTCATAGTTGACACATTTACATATTTTATTTATTCTAAAGACGCATAGTTTTATAAGAGAGGGATCTTTAGTTTGTTATCATATTGGAAAAAATCCTTAACGCGAATGGTGCATATTTTAATTGAATAAAGTATTTTCATTACAATACTGTTTTTATTTCATCATTCAAATTTGGACATTTCATGCAATTCAACCTAATATATGAAAATAAATTATTTACCATTCACAATTTTTTTTTCATACATTTTTTATTGATATATTTACAAAACTATACTAATATCATATTATAAAAAAAATTTGCAGGTTAAATTTATCTCAAGTTTTTTATTCCATTTAAATACTTTATAGCTTTAGAGTTTTATTATTATTATTTAATCAGAACTAATTAACTTGGTTATAGTGAAATAAATGTTTGCTGATCCAAATATAATTTTTTAATGAATCGATAAATTAATAATGGAGTCATAAATATAAACATTTATAATCTTAACTATCTCTATATATAATTCGATTAAATTATTTATAATTTGACTGCCTCATTTTCTATACATAAATTAAACAAAGTTTTCTACGAACTGATATAAATGTAAACTGGTATAAAATATAACGTGCAATATACACATATATACGAATACATTATGTGGAACTTGGAATATAGCGAAGTTTAAATCCGATCTCTAAATTAACTTCCGAAACAGATACCTCGGTTCCCAGCATCTAATCTTAGTTTGCCACACACCGCCGCTATGACACCAAATTCATAGATCGATAGATCTTATATAACTTCTTAAGACATCTGTTAGCACCACATTGAAATTATTTTCTTTTAATATCATGTACTTTATTCTCGCTCTAGTTTGTAGAGTAATTACATAAATGTAACATAATTTCATAAGCAAATATTTTATATAATAATCACATCCGTATTATCTATTACTTCTTCTTAATATATTTATAAATACACATTTTTTAAAAATAACTTCAGTTGTTAAGATATTTTTTCTTTTGAGTCTTCTTTAGAAATTATCATATAATAACATAAATTAGTTTTGAAATTTTTAGATAACAATTTATTTTAATAATTAAAAAATCAATTAAATATATTGATAAAAAAATTACACTTTTAAAAACAAATTTACAAAAAATAAACTGTTTGTTTATTTATATGTTTATACATACATACACACACATTATATATATACAGAAAAAATTGTATAATACTATTGTTAAAAAATATTGTTTAACAAAATCGTAATATACGGAATCAAAAATTTGGGAAAAATAAGATTAGGTTCCAACAATGAACAAAAGTACCCTATTTTGAATAAATATTTGTCAAAAATATATTCATTAAAAATATCAATAAGAAATCAAATATATTATTTAGAATGTTCCATCAGGAGCGCACACTCACCATCGTTTAAAAAAATATTATCGTTTATTCAAAAAAACATGTGTTTTATTTAAGAATTAAGTTGTACGCTCCTGGTGGAACACCTTATACATACATAAAATATGTAATATTGAACATATATACAGTACATTTTTTTCTTCGATGCTAATAAACGCTATCAAATGAAGATGATCTCCTAATTGAAAAATATTTTTGAACTTTTTTTGTAATATTTGAAATTCTATGGTTTTCTTTTATCAAAAATTAGTTATTTTTATTTACTTGTTTTTTTTGGCAAATCTTTATGAATTTCATAGTATAAAGCTAAATATTTGTGTAGTTCTCTTTTTGAATTTCATGCTTCTTTCTGTGGAAGAATTTATATTCATAAAAAAATTTCAATTGCTAAGTTAGTTTATGATTTTTTGTATGCTTTTTAGCGTGAAATTCTGAATCTCAGAATTTTATTCTGAGTTATCATCCTCTGATTTGAATTGATATGAATTCATTATCATTTTAATCAAATCTTCTTTATCAGTCTCTTTTTTTACCTGTAATTCTTGAATATCTTTAAAAACCCACAAAGAGTTCAACATGATTTTAATAGTTTCATTAAATATTAACTTATTTTCACTAAATAGAACTTAAATATTTTAAAATTACCAACAACTTTACAAAGATCTCAAAATTCAAAGAAAATATACTTCCCTCGAATTCTCAGGATAACACAGAGAAGTATGGAAACATGTATGTTGAGAATTACAAGAAAAGATAAAAAGAGAAGTGAATAAATCAAAGAGAAATTAAAAGATACGAATTTTATGACTAAAGTGAAAATTTAGAATTGAAATGAACTGGTCTTATAGCAAAAAAGAGTATCACCAACGAACGAGAGAAGTTATTTATTGGGAACTCAGATATATAAGAAGTTCCAGAAGAGACCTATAGATAGACGAGACAGAGAAATAAAAAATTTCTCGGAATGGGCTGAAAGAGGAAAGAATTGAATCGGTTGAGGTGGAAGGTTTTGAACGAGGCCTTCAACCAACAGTGGATAGAAGGAGATTGATGATATATATATATTGATACATTATTATTTATAAATAAATATTTATATCCAAATATTTCTTGATATTTTCAACAAAAGAAAATGCATTTTATTGGCTTTTTAAGTGAAATCAATATTTTAAAATGTATTAATATTTAATAATTATAAATTAAAATCAAAATAAAATAAAGAAAAGCATCTAATACTAACTAATAAAAAGACATAATTATATATGATGGTAAAAAACATTCCTATAATTATCTTCATACGAATTAAATTGGTTTGACTTTAATTTTTTAATAATTTTTTTATTCACTATCTAAAAAACAATGTTGTTCAATGCTTTGAAAAAATGTCACATTGAAATATTTTGTATAGATTAGATTATAACAAGAGTGAATTTATTAGAAAAGAGAATAATAGATAATAGTTATTACAAAAAAAATAATTTGGAGTGAAACTTTTACATGATTATTGTTTACATATTATAAGAAAATGGTTCACTAAAAGAAATATTTCAGTAGGTAAATAGTATATTGATTAAGAGATAATAATATATCTTCTTTATAAGAGAGAATAAAGAAAAATAATTATAACGTTAAGCAAATTACAAATTAAAAATCACATATGATGTTAAATTGATGTTATGTGATAAGAAATAAGAAGATTGAGTAATGCATAATTTATCTAGAAAAATAAAATTAACACAAATACGAATATATAATTTACCCCCAATACAACAAAGTTTTATAAAAGTGTTTAACAATTATTTATTGTTCACTTTTTCACTGATGTGCATTTCATTAGCCATGCCATGATCATCAGAGAGGTTAATTATAAAATCTAAACTAATTGTTGGTAATGAATTTTTTTTTAATTTAATTTATTATACATCTGACTAGTGATTGTTTTTTTTCTATCGTCTATAATGTTTATTTATTTGTACGTGTCTTAATATTTTATTACTTTTAAGTTAGGAAATGTAATTTATTATTTGCTTGGAATGTTATTTATAATTTGTCACAATATTAAAACAAATAGCTAGAAAAAAATGTTAAAAATGATATTTACACAACCAAATTAATATGATTAAAGAAATAAATTACATTATCTTTTTTCTTTTTTCAGTTTGAGATTTAAATGTTTAATAATATTTAACACTAGATGGACAGAGCGAGTGAATTTGTCTCATTTAAAATGTTATTACTATATATATATATATATATATATATATATATATATATATAAACTTTTTGTATACATTTTATAATGTAATTAAAAACCAATATATGTTTTAAAAAAATATATTTAATTTTTCTATATACATAAAAATAAAATTTTAAATGAGTCAAATTGACTCGCTCCGTTGATCTAATGTTAAAATAACATATGTAATGTTTTTTTATATTTTTTTTATAAAATAAATGATAGATAACAGGCAATATTCTTTAAATACAGCATATATATTTATTTATATTATATATATATATATATATATATATATATATATATATATATATATAAGAATAAAAATAAAGATAAACTAATTTATCTAACTTAAATTGAAATATTATGCATAAAAGACTGCCTGTTTGTAAATTATTTGAAGAGTGAAATAGTTATCAGTTCAAAAACTGTAAAATTAAATAAACGGATTTCGTGCAACGTAACTCTTAAATGTATAAGAACATAGTACCTGGAATGTTAAACTGTAGGAAGGGTCGTTTCGAAAGTTTCGAAACTTTCAACTCATGCTTTGACGGGGCTAATCAATGCAGGTAAATGAAATTTGTTGTGTTCATTTTTGACATGATTGCTTGTAAATTTCTTTTGCGTTTAACGCTTTTCTTCTCTGTACGTTTTTTACCTGATCAATATTAACCCCAGTTTTCATTAAACAGGATATTATATTCTTATAATAAAAAAGTACGTTTCGTGTTAAATTAATGTTTTTATTCAATATTAATTCAATTTAATTTTTTGTAAAATGTTTTTATTGATATTGTATAAAAAAAGTAATTAAATAAATTGCTACATTCAGTAACAACCAACGAAACTCGTACATTTTTTTATCTGAAAACATATTTGTGTTTTAGAATTATTTTACATTTAAAGATGTAGTTATATTTGTTCAAATCATAACTTTGTTTATGTAAACATCAGATAAATAGGCACAGATGAATATATTCCTTTATATACAAGTTTAAATTATGTTTCAGACTTTAGTTATATTTTATCAACAGATTGATTTTACGACATTCAAAATTCATATATATGTATATATATATATATATATATATATATATATATATATATATATATATATATGCTAGCATGAAGTTTGCAATAAATTAAAATTAATTTAATCGTATATGCCGGAAAACTTAATATTCTCTTTCAGTGTTCTCTTAGTCCCAAAATGCTATTCATGCTAATATTGTTTCCATTCTGTGTAATTAAATTAAATTTATGCCTACTTAGTTTAAAAGACTGAAATCGGTTACTAGATAGCTATAAAATATACATTTTGAATAAAATTACATTATTTTTGATTTCTATATCAACTACTAAATAGAGTGAATTGTTAATTCAAGTTTTTTATTATTATTTTACACTAAATTAAATACGTTAATAATTTATTCCAGTATATAGTAATTGCTTCGTAGTTATATTTTATTATATACAATGAATATTTTTAGCATTTATTTTTTATTAATATAATACGTAATAATACATTATATTAAATAAAAAAATGTTTAAAATATACTTGGAAATAATAATTTAAAATAATATATGTTAATTTAATTTTATCATATCCAAGACAATTTGATTTGTAGTTGATGGTAAAATTAAAAATATAAATTTATTATATATTTTTGATATTAGTACACTTGACCATCACTAATCAGTCCATTGGCAATTTAATTATATCTCTATATATGTTTGTTTGCAAGAAGTCTGTAATTTTATTTCTTTTAAATGAATAAATATTATTTATTTTTTACAACATGGTTTGTATATGAAACTTGTATCCCATAAAAAATAAATTGGTATATTATTATTGCATATTTCTTTTCTGAGAAAATTGTTTGAAATTTTGACAGTTTGTGAGGTTTGATTAATATGAAGTAAATAGCTGTAAATGTTACATTTTTGTGTTCCTCATTTATATGCTAGAATAGTGTTTGATTTTATACATATTTTTCTATAGCTAGTATTATGTATATTTTTTTTGTTATAATTACATTTTTAAAAATATTATTTTTGACAGTGAAAATAAATGAATAAATCCAAAGTAATTGGGCCATTGTCAGTGTTAATTGTTCACGAATTAATTTTAAAATTTTTAAGTTAATTGTTGTGTAAACTGTATGTGCTAATGTAACTATCGTTGATCCGGAAAACACTAATCCTAAACCCCACAGACTCCAAAAAAATCGGATTTGTTAAAATTTTAAAGTTAAAGTCCCACTTGTAATCAAAAATTTTCTCTTTAGTTCAACGTTTTTTACAATGAAAGAAATAATTTTCTATAAATATTTGAATATTTAAAAATAATATATTTTTTGTACAAATTTTTACACAAATATTAATTCAAATATATGTATTCATAAAAAAAATATTATTATATTGTTTTGTGAAAATTTCATATAAATAACTTAAGTACACATTATATTTCTTCATAACATTTCTATCTGAGAAATATTTAATTTTCTTATTCCTTGAAATATTTATAAAAAATCGTTTAATACAAATGTATCATTAAGTCAATTATTAAAAGATTTTCTAATATAATAACCAAAATGTAATGTGTGATAGTTTTTGAAATATTTATCAGGGAATCAAATTATATATAATTATTAAACAAGTTTATAAAATCATACGGTATTGAGTGAGTAATTGATTTATGTTAAAATAAATCTGATGTGATACAAAAAAATATTAGAAACATAATTTCTAAAATTAAAATTATTATTCAATAAAAAATTTAATACCTGAACTTGTCAAACAATATTTTTTTGTGGATCGAGACATATAAAAATTAAATTTAATGGATTTTAATTATATGTTATATTATATTATTTAAAATTTCTGCAGAAAATATCAGTATTTTTAATATCTCTTAGTAACATTTTGTCTAAAGAAAATTAAATTTATCTGTTTTGTGTTAAAATTTACACATTACATTTAAAATTCAATTTGCTTTCAGCAAATCTTAAAATTGAATAACAATATTTTCTAGAGTAATACACTTTTTTTCCACATACATTACTACTCACATATTGAAACATTTTTTTATACTTGAATAATTATATTTTTATTTCAATATTTTGTATTTTTTATAATATGAATATTTATAGTTGTAATACCTCTTAACAATATTTTGTTTGAATATAACTATTTTACTTTTTTATTAAAGTTATATAATATAATCTAAATATTTATTTTTTAATACCTTTGTCAGAAAAAATAGAATAACTGTTTTTTAAAAATAATTACATTTGTTTTTATAAAAAGTTCAAAATACTAAAATTTTCAATAATTATTTTTTAATAACTATTTTATTTTATAAACTGATTTTGGAAAGTTTTAAAATTTATTTATATTAAAATGATATTTTTGGAATATAAATGATATTGTCAATACTTGTTTTATATTTATTCTAGTTACTTAAAAGTCGTAGTTTTAAAAATCAATGTTATAAACTATAAGTTAATTCTAAGTGTTTTAGATCAAATATTATCTAAAGAATATATATATATATATAATTTCGATCTTTCCAAGGTGATTATATTTTAATAATGCGTCTTTGACACACAAGAAAACAAACAAACAAACAAATTATCTCTTTTGCCTATAAATATATTCATGTATATGATTACTATATATCTAATAATACCATATATACATATCAAAGTAATGCGTAATAGTATTAACAATAAACCCGGTTACGAGAAATTGTGTGTATGGAAATGAGAAACATGGAGACATCCACACATACTATGTGAGATCCATATATGAAAAGATCATGTACGTTCCTACTTTACTGTTTTCATTATGTTCTGCTAGTGGGAATCGCTAACACGTTGCTGCCATTTAAGTAAATTTTAACACACGTCTCGACGTAACGAACCTGTTTCAGTCGAAAATGTTGCTTATATAACATATTTTATGCCGCATTTGCAAGTAAATATTTTGGTAAGGATAATGAATTGACACTTCATATTGAAACTTTCAGTGGGATTAGTTTTTTGTGCGAAAGTTATGTTTTATTAAAATAGGGTAATGGAAAATGTTTCCGTATAGTAGTTTTCAACATTAACTTTACTTGTTATTTTTTATTATTATTATGTACTTATATATATATATATATATATATATATATATATATATATATATAAAATTATAAAAGCCTATATCAGCCCACTGCTAGTGGAAAGCCTCATCAAATATCATAAGTTCTCTTAAATGTTTCCACAAAATTCTTTCATTGTTTCCTATCTGTGACTAATCTCATTCATCCCTCACTTCTACAATTTTTACATCATCCCTCTATCTTTGAAAAGGTATCTTTGTAGATCTATTTTGGTCGCTTGGCCACCATTTCGTAATGATTGTCATCCATTTATTGCCTTTTATCCTTACTATATGCCCTTTCCATCGATTTTATTTGTTATATCAAAGTTTTTGTATCCATTTACAGGTTTTCTGATCACTTTTAGGAATTTCCAACATTATTATTTCTATGCTTCGTTGGGTTGTTAAATGTATTTACTCCATTCTTCCATTCATTGTCCAAGTTTCTAATCAATAAGTAAAAACAGGTAATGTACACTGGTTACATGCTTTCAGTTTCAGAATTTAATTCTCCATGTAACCTCTGGCCATAGGTCACCATCATAACGTATATTTTTTTTAGATATTTTATTATATCCACTTGTCTCGAGCATTAACTCTCTAGTTATATATTTTCGTCCTTTATAAATTTATTATGCATGATTTTAGTTATTTTTATACTTATTTTTAATCCTTTAATCCAACTGTTTCACTTTTTCTTAAACTGTTTCAAGTAGAATTTACAACTCTTCTAGGTTTTTTATTTATAAGTAGTATATCGTCCACCAAACGTAGATATGACAAATATTTTTCATTTATTTTAATTCCTTTATTTTAAAAATTTTCTTTTCTTATTATCTGCTCTAAAATTTCATTAAATAATTTTAAATCATAAACTGTTTTTATATCTGTTTCTTTTTTCTAGTTTGATTTTGTCTGAAAGATCTATTATGATTTAGCTGTTGTATTTTTTTTTAAATAATTTTATTACTTTTATTTATTTCTTGCTTCTTTAGAGATTATATATATATATATATATATATATATATATATATATATATATATTAACATGTAAATAAAAATCAAAAAAATATATCATTTTAAAATATTACAAACTTATTTTGATAATTTTTAACAAAATTAAGTTTATTTTTTCATGAATGAATTTTAATATTTAAATATTATATGAAAATAAAAAATTATATATAATGCAATTTTGTAATTACTATAAAGGGTTTTCCATATATTTAAGGGTAGGAAATAAAGCTGCAAATTAAAGCAAAATTATTCAATTAGTGACTCTTGGATATATAGATATGATTTTTATACTAAAATAGAAACAAATAGTGATTGTTACAATTTAAATAAATTATATTTTTTTAACACAATTGTCGCAATTGAAAAATGATATTAATATTTATTGAAAATAATATCAAATTTTTTTAAACGTATACATACAATCACACACTTATATATATATATATATATATATATATATATATATATATATATATATATTTTTAAGCGTGATAAAAATTTAAATTGAATTCCTATCGAAATTGTATCTAATTTTAAAAACCTTAACCTTGATATTATATATATATATATATATATATATATATATATATATACAAACACACACATACATACATACATACGTATGGTATTTTTAAAGTTAGATAGAATTTTCGATAAAGATGCAATTTAATGTTCTGTCACGCTTAAAAACCTCTCTCTCTCTCTCTCTCTCTCTCTATATATATATATATATATATATATGAATTATAAAAATACATTAAATAAAAATTTTTATTTTGATTAATTTAATGTTACAAATATAGAAATAATTTTACTTCCTTTTACATTTTCTGTTTCACTTTCAAATTCAAATAAATATGACATAATATTAGATAAAAAAATATAGTATTTTTTATTTTATAAATTAAAATTATTATTGATGGATAGTTATAAATATATTTTATTTTTATATTTTTTTATTTTAGATAAAAATATAATTATTAATATTTTTTTCGTTAAAAAACTAGTTTTTCTCTTTGCAAAGTAATTCAGTTCATTCATTAAATATTTAAGTTCATTTAAATATGACGTTTAGATTTGTGTTTTATTAAAAATAAACGTTTGTATAGAGAAACAAGTATATAGTATTTTTTTTAATAAGACACAAATCTAGACATCACATTTGGATGACCCTATATTTTGCTAGTTTAGATGAAAATATAATTATTAAAAAAAATTTCATTAAAAATATTAATCATCCTGTTTACAAAGAGTTCAAGAGAAAATAATTTAGTACATCCTTTAAATATATATATATATATATATATATATATATATATATATATTATATTTATATAATAAAAATCCCTTTATTATATTAAATTTATTTTGTACGAAAAGGCGTGAGTTAACAATGTGATCTTAATTCCAAAAGAATGAAAAATTCTTCAATATAAGAACTATATTAGGGCGTGGCATGCATCGCTGTGCCTTTTGAACATTGAAAATCGACATTACGCTTCCCCATAACGCGTTATTGTAAAGATGAAAGGGAATTATCGTTATCCATTTAATATCCTCATCTTCAACGTCGACCGAGCTATACCTGAGCATTGTGTGCGTCGCTTGTTGAATACATAACTGCCTACTACTGTTCTTCTTATTGCCTATGATTGGAGAAGCTATCAATAGTCAAAGCAGTCATCGATTGACAGCACCTATTGACTCCTGTGACACGTGAAATTACTTCCCGATTGTGTCAAGATTGAAGTGAGATTTTTTTTCGTGAATAAATTGTTGTGTCATGCTCTGTTGCTTACATATTTTTGGCGATATATGAGAAAAAACTGATTGAAAATATTATAAATTGTGTATGAAAAATTATAATAGTCAATGAATCAGAACATTTTCAGGTTAGCCTATAAGAATCTTTTCATATTATTCTTTGAAACAGTTCCGTGGATTGAATTACACATGATCGATTGATTTTTCTCAAAGCATATCAACAGTTTATTTCTTATTTTACAATAATTTAAAATCATTTTAAATAAACTCATTCGCTTCAATTCTAAAATAAATCATGTATAATTAATTGATAAATGATGGATTTAATCAACCTTTCATTATCATTAAATTTAATTCATCATAAATTTAACTGATAAACGTTGAATTTTAAAAGCGTAATATTTTAATTAGTTCGTCGTGAATATTTAAATATTTTTATTACAAAACATAATATTTATTATTGCTGTTTGTTTTGACAATGTGACAAATTAACTTTAATAATTAAACACCCTTACATTAAAGTATTTTATAAAAATAGTAAATAAATATTTATTGTACAATTTATTTGCTAATTAGTATTTTGATAGTTATGTCAGTATGGTTAAAACACTGCATTAGCTAAATTTTATAATGCAACCTTCTAATTATGAGATTGTGAATAATAAAAGTTATATATATATATATATATATATATATATATAGAGAGAGAGAGAGAGAGAGAGAAAAGAGAGGAAGGAATAGTTTTGGGAATTTCTTAGAAAAATCTCAAATTGAAAGTAATAAAGTATTTACTAATTTTTTAATAGTTTATATAAATATTTTAATTTTATAACACTTCTGTTTATATATATATATATATATATATATATATATATATATATATTTAAATATAAATATTCAAATTAATAAATTTCTGGTATCATATAACTTTACATATCAAATTCATGTTCCATAACTTACAATCCTTTTGAATTTTTACACACAAACAAAATGACCCACCTGGAAAAAATCTAATGCATAATATAGTAGGGTCAGGTAAACTTGATCCCATACTCTGAGGGTGCGGTGAGACTTGGAATATCGTGTGCTGTTTCTAAAGTAAACTTTAAATTATATGTATTTCAAAATTTTATGTTCTTTTCTGTTCATTCGTGTTATATAAATATACATATCAATATCTACATATGTACTAATATACATTTAGAAGGCAAGAACATGCAAATATACTTACATTCATATATATATATATATATATATATATATATATATATATATATATATATATAGTGTGTTTTTAAGCATGATAGAACTTTAAATTGAATCCTATCAAAAATCCATCTAACCTAAAAACAATCAATCTTTATATATATATATATATATATATATATATATATATATATATATATATATATATATATATATACATACATATACATATACATGTATACTACAAAGGTATGATAAAAGTGTTTTTTAGGTGAGGTAAAACTTTTTATAGGAATTAAATTTAAAGTTCTATCACGTTTAAAAAAACATCTATGTATATTAAGTAGTCAAAAATGCTTTATTTTTCACTTATAATAATATTATTATTTAAAATGTCCACCATCATGTTGAATTAAATTTTCCCAGTGAAAAGATAATTTATCAATTCCAAATTTATAAAATTCAAAATTTTAATTTTCAGAAAATTAAGAATGATTGATTTTAACACTGCGACTATTAAATTCTTTATCATACATATAGTTATCCAGAAACAGAAGTAAGTAAACTGATTATATTGTGATATATTTGATTAATACGAGGGATGAAGAAGAATTTCCCATTCTAAATTCATTAGTTTTTCTCTTTTCATTTTCACAACACACGACTGAACGTTATCTTGCAAAAATTAAACTTTTTTCACAATTTACTAACATTGATTGCCTTTATTGTAATGTAATTATGAACGGTTTATATATGTTAACTGTAAATGTTTATCGCTATGAGGGTTTGGCCAACTTGTTGATACTCGTAATGAATAATCTCTCTTGAATTTCAATAAACATAAAAAATAATTTTTCTTTGCGTTATTTTTTCTTTAGTTATTTATGATAAAAGATCATTTAATGATCATCAGTGATAATTAAGTTTATATTTAAAATAAATATCCAATTTTTTAAACAGATCAAATTTTTTTATGTTTCCTAAACTTTTTCGATTTTATCCATAAAATAGATCTATTTAATGTACGCTGTCAGTTAAAACGTATGGTACCCATTAACTTAATTTCCATATCTTTCCTATTATATGCAAATGATTTCGTATTATTCAGTTACTTATTTTGAACTCTTCGGAAAGCTCTTAATACGGTAAAAAAAATTAATAATTATCTGCAATTCGTTTATATTTACATTTGATGACCTTCCTGATCTGGATCTTTTTTTAAACCACCTCTAGACCCTTCTTGATGTAATCGCTTTTTTCCAAATACGGTTCAAATTTTTCTTGCAACTTCAGCAACGTGTAATTAAAATTTAAATTCGTAAACATCACGTATTGCACTATTTTTCATCGAAATTTGAAAAGATTGAAATTATATTTAAAATTAAAATGAACACATTAATATTCAGTGAACGAATGACACAAGGTATGTACATTGTTATTCAATTAATGTGCCAGGAGTAATGAGTCATATGATGCATAAATAATTTTTGCAAATTGTAATATAAGCAAAAACGATAGAACTTTCTAGAAAAATATATAAACTATTAAAAAAAATACACCAAATTTTTTTGAAAGGGAATAGTATTTTCAGCTTGAAAAATGAATAATTTCATTAAATTTAATTTAATAATTAATTTTTTTAGTTGTACAGAATTTATTTATAAATATGCCTCTATAAACTCACTTTATACCCAAAAACTGGATATGAATTTTAAAAGTGTTATATATTCTCTATATTATATAGCATATTTTTTAAATGTGATAGAACTTTGAATTAATTATATCGAAAATTCTATCAAATCTAAGAAAACATTTATATATATAATTTGTAGAAATCGTTATCTTCTATAGGTGAAAAAATTATAAATTTTAAAAACATTTAATTGTGTTTAGAATTTATAAATACAACAAATTCCATCAGAGTTACATTTTCTTTTTCTGTCTATTTACTTTTTATCTATTGTTTATTAATTAATCTGATTGATCAAATAATAAAAAAATATTGAAATATATATAAATTTTCGAATGTATTGTTTAATCTAAATAAACGTAATATAAAATAATTCTCCACGTTTGCATGGATAAATCCAATATTATTTTTTATAAATATTGTAGCATTACATATTTGAAAATAATTTTAAAATGTTCTTTTGTATATATAAAACGAAAATTATGCTTAGAAAACTTACGAATTCCATACAAAAATTTGATAATTCCAAGGAGACAATGTCTTCAATGTTATAAGGTTATGTATATAGTGAAAGTAACAAAAAAAATGGAATGGGGTTATCTGTATAGAAAAAAACAGCACGCAACGAGGGGATGGTTTTAGCGGCTTATGAGAGTCTCGGCTCTGATAATAAAATGAAAAACTTTTATGTTGTACGAGAAAAGTTTAGCCCTTGGTTGAAAAGTCTCACAAATAATGTTTTTGAATTCTGATGTGATATTCTATTTTACATACTTCAACACATTGATCATATGTTCGTAACGTGTGTATATTTTTTTAAGCAAATTTGTCACTCGAATTTTGTAAAATATTAATTTCCGAGGTATTACTATATTTATATCTTTTTTTATCTTCTTTTATATTTTCATCGTTAATATATTTTCAATTGTATGTTTTATCAAATATTTTTTATTTTTATTATGAATTAAGATTTTTTCTTTAAAAATTTACTGTTAAGTGATTAAATCAATTATTTTTTTGAATTAAAATGTATTATACGTTTTTTAAAAATATAATTGTTTAATATAAGATAAAGCATTTCTTATGTTGTAATTTTTTGTAATTGATATTTTTATAAAAATATTTTTGATACTATTTGTTCTGAAACTGCTGCGAATTATTTTTACACAAATGAATTATTATGCCCAATACCATAAGATGTAAAAAATGTTCAATAATTACTTATTGTTTACTTTCTTTATAAAATTTTAAGCTAATATGCATTTAAATAGCGACACTACCATTGTCAGAACGTTTAGATTTTATAATATAACGCTCTAACAATGATAATGTTGTCATCAAAATGTCCATTAGCTTATTTTTTATTATAAACAAAATGAACAACAAGTAATTATTGAACATTTCCTAATAACTTCTAGTGTTAAGGATGATAAATTATTTGTATGAAAAAATATTTTTAATATTACTTTTCTAATAATGAGTTTTGACTTTTTGAAAATTTAAAAGTTACTATTACTTTAATGGTTAAATAATTTACTTAAAATAAAAAGAGAAGTATAATTTAAAAATTAAAATTAAATAAAAAATAATAACTTTTATTATATGAATAATTTTTTTTGCATTTTTTAAATAAATAGCGTTTTCCCATAAGAATCTTAGAATTTTGACAGTTGATGGTAGTCATGTTTACATTTTTTTAAGCTCATTTCGACATTTTAACTCGGTAGAGTTTGTCAAGTTATCATAAAACGTTTAACACTTCAACAATGCGTAGAAATTGTAAAAACTTCAATAGACTTATTGAAATAAAAGTTTAATGAGTCCATTATTTCACGAAATAAACCCATCAATTGACCACCAAGATCATGTGATATATTTTCATTTGGTTATTTTCTGTAGGGTTATGTGAAATTATTGGTTTATGCTGATAAATTGCAAACAACAGGAACATTAAAATTAGTTTTAAACGTGTAATTCATGAATTTAGACCACAATTATGTAAAAGAGTGACTAAAATTGGACTAAATGAATATATTATGTCAAGCAAAATCGTAGTGGTTATATGACTGAAATTGTATTCCATTATTAATGTCAAAGAATGTGTTTAAAAATAAAAAAATAATTAAATAATTAATTTTTTTCATTTTTATTGAAACTTCTGAAGCTCTGTTGGAAACCCTATATAAAATAGTTCAAAGATATTTAATTTTACTTTATTTTTTAAAGAAAATTACACTTACTTAGTGGAAAAAATAACTTTAGCAGATTAGTAATAAACCATTTTTGAATTATTTTATAAAAAATTTAAAATTAAAATAGCAATTTTAAGAAAATTAAAAAAAATCATTTTATTTTAATTAGATAACTGAAAGTGTAAAATGAAATATAGTATTTTATTTTAAAATTACCATCATTTTTGAGTAAATGTGTAAAAAGAAAAATTTCTGATAAATATTTTTTTCAAGCAAGAGTATTTTAACATCATTATTATTTTTATGAAAGTAAATAATAATATTTGTTGTTTTAAAACTGTGGCTGATTCACTTTACACAAATAAATTTTAACCAGAACACCACAATAATTTAAAGTGTTCAATAATCACTTATTGTTTTGTTAACTTATTATTTATAAATATAGTGTATAATTATATCGGCTAAAGCATTTCGATGGCGACGCCATCATCGTCAGAGTCTGTTAAATAATATTATATATTAATATTATTAATAATTATTAATTGTAAAATGCAATACCTTGTAGTTACATGTTTATTATTTTATAATATTGAAATATTTTTATCATATTATTGTAATTTATGAAAATATAACTAAGATAGTATGAAATAAAATTTGATTGAACAAAAAAGTTTTTATAAAACCCAAATATATAAAAATGGTTGACGAAATTAATATGTATATATATATATATATATATATATATATTGTACAAGTTGAAATATAAATATTATTAATTAAAAGAAAATCTCAATCGAGTTCTTTTTTCAACAAATAATACATAGTTATTTCTTCGAAACACAATTTCATAAAATAAATATAACTCTACTCTTTTGTGGCGAAAGCCAAACAAACGCATGTTTAGAAATAACATATATATACCTATAAAATTTTTAAGAGCAAACAATGTTATAAACAAGATAAAATGAAAATGTTGAAACGAACTGACACTGTCTGATTTTGTTTGTCAATGGTTATGTTTTTCAGCAAACAAAATGTAGACATTTTCACAACGATAATAGAAAGATATCATAACGATGACATTGATTTAATTTAACTTATTCTGAATCTTAATCGTTTTATAACACTTTTTTAATTCAATAAATGTATTTTATTTCAAAAATAAACTAACGAAATAAATAATTTCTAATTAATAAATTTCAAGTTATATTTTATATTATTAGATATCATTAAAAAATATAATTGTAAACATAAATAACAATCTCTGATATAATATTTTTCATGATAATTAGTTATGTTATGTAATGAAATTGTTGTCAAAAATTACGTAAACATGAGTTAAAGTATACAATTAGTAAAAATGTTAATTAAAAAATGCTATCTTACATAATAAATTATTTTAGTAGAAGTAAATTCAGTCTGAGTACTAAATTGTAATTTTAATCAGTTTTATAATCTCTGTAAAATTTATTTAGTATTACCTGTTGAAACTTTATTTGAGGAAATAAATTATTATATACAGTTTAAAATAAGTTATTATATGAATTACTGCAAAATGTTTTTATTAAATAATAATAATTGTATTTTCTTATTTAGATTTATTTGTAAAAAATTAGTAGATAAATTATATTTTTGAAATACAAACACAAAATATTTTTTTAAACCATATAATAATAATTAACTTTTTAATTTTACAAATTTAAAATATATATTATTTATCAAATTATGTAACAATTTTATTTTCTATTTCGATTCATTTGTAAGCAATTCAGTAGACAAATCCTAATTTTAAAATACAAGTGCAAAACAATTTTTCAACCAAACAATAATAATTAATATTTTAGTATTAAAATTTTAAAAAACATCAGTTGAAAAATCATTACATTCAGGAACATCTCAAAGTAGATAACGTTAAATGAAGATAAGAATAATACAAAAAATATTTAATTAATTAATTTTTGTATTATTGATTTAATTTAAATTTTATAACAGTGTATTCTGCCGAAAATGACATTGCTATCGAAATGCGTATTAGATTAACTTTTGTATAAATAAAGTGAAAAATATTGTTTATTAAACATTTCCTAATATATTGTGATGTTGGGGTGAAAATTCATTTATAAAAAAATGGTTCAAATTCATTTATCATTTTTATAAACGACTTTCTAAATGAAATAAATTAAAAAAATCAATTTTTGTTGTCAACTGCACTATTAATTTTATTCCAAAAAATTAGATTAGAGCTCGATACTCGACAATTACAAAAGATATAAATATAAATGTTAAATGAATGAAATACAAAAAAAATAATTTTTAATAATATTATTTAAAAATATTTTTTTTTAATTTATTAGGAGGTAAAAATTGTATCTATCAATATGTCTGTGGATAAAGTAAAAAACTCAGCATCTGGTTCATGTAAATATTTCAGAATCACATTACAATTATCTTTATTACAAGATGAAAATATTGTAAGAAAATCCTATAAAAATTTAAACTATGTAATAAAAACAAATAAGAGATATAGTACTTTAGATAAAGAAAAATCGTACTTTACTTTAAAAAGGGAATTGTTTTGAGTATTGTAGGAGTGTATAGAATCAATATTCAATTCCAAACATAAAATGACTTTAAAAAAAGATTACTTGTTTTAAATAGATATTTTAAGATAGGTAGTTCTATTTAAATAAAACAACTTGTATATGAGAATTTAAAAAATAGACAGATAATTTTCAATTTGTATGTTTAGGATATTTATAGCGTATCTGATTTGAAACGACTTTAATTAAAGATTATTCTTTTTACGATGGAAATTAAATTTAGAAACTATAAAACACAATCTGATGGTTTTATATCGGTACTTGTGCTTGAATATTATTAATTTCAGTGTTTTCAAAGCACTGTTTTTTAAATATTTGTTTTGGAATTCTGACAAACTTATTTCCATATAAATAAATTTTACATCAATACTACTACATGCTAAAAAGTGTTCAATAATTATTTATTGTTCACCATGTTTGTTTGTAACAGCAGTTAACTGATGTGTATTTCGATCAGATAATAAAATTTAGTACTGTGATGATGATGATGAACTTCCATCGAAATGTACATCAGCTTATTATTGTTACAAAAAACAAAATGAACAATAAGTAATTATTGAAAATTTATTAAAATCTTGTAGTGTTGAAGTGATAATTTATTTTTTGAAATGAAATTTAAAGTTAAGATTTTTTAAACCCATATTATTGAGTTAAAATATATTAAAAATTGATAAAAATCTAAACCCTTTTTATCAGACTTGCAATCGTAAGCATATTATTATTATTATTATATACTTAAATAAACAATATTTTAAACTATGAATAGTTTCCATAAGTTTCTGACTAATTAATATGTTAACTAGTTACTAACTAAATATCTTACGATATATTGAAATCAATAATTGATATTTGGAATAAAAATTGTTTTATTTAGATATAGGTATTTTATCAAATTCGTGAAAGCTGCTAAATCGGTTTTGAGTATTAAAACGACTAAATATATTTTTATAAAAATATTTAAATGACAATAATATATATTTTATATTTATCCGATAATATTTAAATAAAAATAAATTAAATATTAAAGATTAAATTTAAAAAATAAAAAATGTACAAATGTATATAAAAAAATGTTGAATTCAAATTGATCCTGGATTTATTTCAATATTTTTATTTAAATATTTAGGTAAAATATTTTACATGTTACTTTATAGCCAGGGATAGAATCAAAATACGAGTTTTCGCACGTAACTAGCGTCGGGATTTATAAGATTCCCACATGGCTGCTTACGAATTAATTATGTAAAATGGAGGATAACGCTGTGTTAAATAAAGTGATTATTAAAATTTAAAAAGAACACGCACACGCATATTGATATTTTTATTTTGTGTTTTGAATAAAATTTCCATATAAAAATTAATGTTTTTAAAAACAGTTGTTTACTATAAATCTTAAAGATTATTATGAGAGATTTCACATTTAAATATTACATAAATATAAGTAGAATTTTATCATAAACGACATTATATTTAGTTTCTTTTAATAAACTTTGTATTAAAACTTTATTCATTAAAACTATTTAATAACTAAATCGAAAATTGTTTTATTGTTGTGATGTCTGCTTTTATGTTCTTTTTTATGTATCATTCCTTTTCCATTTTTATGATCAATTTTATCTTTAAATCTATCTATGAAGTTGATTAATTGTGTTTGGTATTGGGATTAGTAGGAAACTAATGGTTTAGATTGGGAAAAATATATAATTTATAAATAATATGAATTATATATGTACATATATATATATATATGAATTTCTTAACGCAATCTGGAAACTTATAAATTGGATACTAAAACAGATAAGGGTAACAGATATAAGAGAATAAATAAAATCTATGAAAAAGATATGGGCAGAACACATAATAAGAAGAGAAGACAATAGATGGCCAAAAATCATTATAGTGACGAAAAAGAGAAAGTAAGTAATTCAGTAAGAGACTCCATTAAATGTGGAGGAATGATATTGAAAAGTGTTATGAAGTTGAAGTTTGAATGAGATCAAGCGTGGACAAAAAACAATGAAAGAATTTTGGGGAAACATTTAAAAGAATTTAATGATATTGGATAAAGCTTTTGCCTAACAGTGAGCTGATATAGGTTTTATAATGATATGATAATGATACATATAGATAGATAGACATACTTATAATCGTATCAATCAACTGTTGAACGAAAGACTCATTGAATGTTATGTATATATATATATATATATATATATATATATATATATATATATATATAAAGAGTTGTCCAAAAAGACTCTCCTACATGTTTCTATTTAATAAAACACAAATTATTTAGATTCACTACAAGTATACGTGTAACAAAATATCATTCTAATGTCCACCACAACAATGTCTGCAAGCATCAATTAGATAAATCGAAATGTGTAACGACTTTTCGACATGTAAATGGATTTATTTCACGAATTGCAATTCGAAAGTTGTTCGTCGAGTCATTAATTGTTTGGGGATTGTTAGCATATACTCGATTTTTCCCAAAAGAATTCTAATGATGTTAAATCGCATGATCTTAAAGGCCAATTGAAATCAACATTTCATGAAATTACACGTTGACGAAATTTCGATCACAAAAATTGAATGTTTCCTCAAGTTGTGTGACATGTAGTACCATCTTACTGGAAGTAAACATCAGAGACATCCTATCATTCAATTCTGGACATAAAAAGTCACTCAACATTAATTGGTATTGCTAAGCATTCACAATAACAGCATTTCTAGCATTATCTTCGAAAAAATGCTCCAATGATTCCATTTACCCAAAATGCACACCAAATAATGACTTTTTGTGGATGTAGAGATTTTTCATAAATAACACGAGAATTTTCATCACTTCAGATACACAATTTTGCTTAGTAATGAATCAATCCATTGTGAAATGAGTTTTATCACTAAACAAAATTTTACTTGAAAAAAATGGATCTGTTGTTCGTTGTTCAATAATCCAAATAGAGAAAAATGATCTTTTTCTTTTTACAACTAGTCATAAATGATCTTTTTCTTTTTATTCCTGGGTTAATTTATTTTTTTATATGTGTAAATGCAATTTTTTATACAAAATTCTCCATAAAGAACCATAAAATGTGCCCAATTCTTGCGAACGAGGTTAAATTGATGTTTTCGGTTTATATTCAACACTTTCACTTACAGCAGCTATGTTTTTATTTATGCGTATAGTTTTTTATCTTCTATTTTTTGGTTTATCAATAACAGAGTTAGTTTCTTTGAATTTTTTCACTAATCTTTGAATTGAAGACTGATTTGGCCGATTACTTACATCAAAAAATCACGAATTTTGCAATGCGTATTTTTCAAAAACACCTATTTTTATAATAATTTTGAGTAATGTAAATACATTGTTGCAATATAAACCTATCCATGGTCAAAATTGAAATCTTCTATTAAAATAAATAGGATTATTATGTCATTTAAAAAGACATGACGTGTTAACATTATACAGTACTGATATCTAAGCGTTACATTTGGATGATCCTGTATATATAAGCTTATATTAACTCACTACTAGAAAGAAGCCTCAATAAATATTACTGTTTATTGATATTTGGTCATAATCATCACGCTGACCAGATTGGTTGTTGAAGACTTTTTATTCAGGATTTACTACATTAGGCAGTTTACCTTCGCTAAGGCTAAAGAGACATATCTGCTTTTATATCTTTGACTAGGATTTAAAAACGGCTATTTCACTACAGGTGAGGTGTTAACCATTACATCACTGGTGTTAATATTACATATATATATATATATATATATATATATATATATATATATATATATATATATATATATATACTTCAACTGTTATGAAATATGTATTGAAACTTGAATAAAAATTAATTAAAAATAAAAATGAAAAGTACACATACATTACTTACTTGAAAACATACATTACTTATTTGGATAAATATATTTGTACTATTTGTTTTGGAACTGTAGAAAATTTATTTTCACATAATGAACTAAGACCTCAACACCACTATCTTGTGGTATTGGGGTGGTAGTTCATTGTGTGAAAATATATTTGTTCTCTCAGTATGTTTGTGTTGATGTTATATATCTCTTTAACTCTTAGTAATTAAAATTATTGTTCGATAATTGGATGAATATTCTATTTTTTTATAGAAAACAATACACAGGAAGAATAATTATGTACATTGTTGATTTTTTTATCTTAGAATTTTAATTTTCTTATGTGTATTTTGATACCAATGCTATCATTTTTATAATTCATAGCCAGTTAAAAATCATTGAAATAGCAAATATAAAAACAACATAAAATGAGACAAATATTTTAAATATATACAGAAGTTGTATTAAAATTAGTAGCGTGAATAAATTTTAACAGTAGAGTTTATTTCTACAAAAAGGTCAACATTTATTTATTGAATATTTTGAAGTACTTTTAATATTTTGATTAAGGTATTTTCACTGTCAATGAAATTCTTAATAAGATTAATAATAATATATTTTTTAATTATTTATTTAGAATTGTAACGAATTTATTTCTACATAAATAAACTATCACCCCAATACAAAAATATATTGAAAAAGGGTTCAATATTCACTTTTTATATTCATAAGCTAACGCACATTTCGATGGAAATGCTATCATCATCAAAGTACTGAGTTGTATAACACTAGAATCTATAAAATCTAGAAATTTTGAACTGATGATTCCTTTATGAAATAAATACATATGGTTTAAAATTATTTCTAAATATAAATCGAACATTTTCCTCCTCTTTGAATAATTCATATGATTGATACATTTAAACTTTACTTCGATTTGTAGTTCTAATATATTTGAAAATTTTTAAAGTATTTATAAATTAATTTATAATTTTCGTATTCAACATCCTTATTCATTTATAAGGCTAAAATATATTGTGTTGATTAGTTTTAATTTTGGAAATAAAATTTCATTTAAAAAAGATTTACATAAAAGAAATGAATAAAAAAATAGATATTATTTGATATAATAACTGCTAAATTGAAAATCTTGTAGGAAATAATATATTAAATTTGGTTTATATCATTTTAAAAACTTGCTAAAAAAATATTTGTAGTAAATTTCAGTATTTTATTTCTGCTATTTTGGGAATTCACTTTCACATAAATGAAACTAGATTTTCTTAGACAATTCTCTGACGATGATTGATTGCTATCGAAATGCGCATTAGCCTATTGTTATAAACAAACAAAGTGAATAATAAGTGATTATTGAACATTTTTTAATACCTTGTGATGTTGAGGATGATAATTTATTTCTGTTTTTTATTTTCATTCAAAAGCAATTCATAAGTAGAAAAATTAATAATTGTTTTTTTATTTTCGATTATTTCTTAACTACTTTTATTTGTCAAGAAAAATAAAGTTTTGTATTATTTTTTATTTTGTTAATTAATTTTTAAATCAAATTTAAAAGATAACATTTTATTATAAATAATTATTATATTTTTAATTTCATATGAAATTTGAATTTGTTTCTTTTAATGATTTATATACTCAGTAAACTGACTTACTATTTTTTTATTACATATTCAATAAATTTACAGTAATGATTTTAACTTTGATCTGATTAAAACTTAAATTTCTAATTGAAACTTGTAGTAAATGTAATTTTTTTAAAAAAAATATTACAAGTTTTCGTACTGCATTTGATATACTATTATGATTTCATGTTACAGAATTAATCTTATTTTCTGATATTTATATATATATATATATATATATATATATATATATATATATATATATATATATATATATATATTTGAAGAGCGTATATATAAAATTAAGTGCGGAAGAGTGTACATATGTGAATAAAAAGTGGATGTGCAAGCATGTATTTCAACCATGTTTAAAGCCTTATAACCTGATTATAGTAATTTTTCATATGTGGAAACCGACTCCGTAAAAATATTTTAAAGAGTAAAGAAATGTTCAGACGCCGGAACTATAAATATTCATCAAGCCGGCACAAATTTCACTCATATCTACATTTTTTAAAAACGCGTCGCGTGTGTTTAAACTACACCCATATGTGTTTGAATACATGGTGAAATAGCCGTGTTGACTTTCATAATTATAATTAAATCAGTCCGGCGCGCATCATCCTTCGCGTGCTTCTGTGTAGAAACCAACCCTGAAGTGGCGGTTAAAGCGGAACGTTCCACCATTAGTGCGTATTTAAAACTTGTACAACACCGCTGACATGTATAACGTATTGATTATTGAAAGCTAGGAGGATGTATTGTTTTAAAGATATACGTTAAGGTATTTACTTTATATTAAATAAATTTAAGTTAAGAAGAAATGTATACTTAATACGTTTTTCACAGAACCTTTATTAAATTTACTTTATGATATTATAACTTCGGTTTTCTTAACAAATATGAATGCATTAAGTATTAATTTCGAATTTATGTGCAAATTTTGCTTTTATACATATATGATTAAATTTTTTTTAAAGATTAATAAAAAATCATATTTAAATAATTATAAAAAATATGCTATTAATTTCTTTTTAAAAAATATGAATTCATTTTTATATAATTTTTTCTTCTGCATTGTTAAGTTATTACTTTTTATTTTTCTATGACGAGTTTAAATTTTAATATCATTGTTAAGTAGAGCGTCCATTTTCAAAATCATTAAAAATCCCAATCGGTTATAAAGAAATTTAAAAAATAAGTAGTTTGTATATATATTATCATTATCAGCAGCAGCAGTCTTTTCAATTCACTTCTTAATTAAAAACATCTTTTAAAATGCTTATGCTTTTCTTTTCAATTCTATTTCAACAAATTCTATGTTTTTTTGCGTCTATGTATAGACTTCTGCTTGGATATCTCTGATTTCTCAATTAATAATTTCTTTTAGTTATCGATTGTATTTTCTTCTTGCTATATGATAGTTCTATTTCCATTTTAAACTATTCACTTTTGTAATAACGTTGGTATTTTTTTTTTTGTAATGCAATCATTTCTCTTTTTGTTTCTACATTTTATATTCAACATGTATTTCTTTATTCTTTTTTGTGTTGTTAAAGGCTGCTGTTTTATTTCAGCATTTTTGTACACATACACACACACACACACACACTCATATATATATATATATGTGTGTGTGTGTGTGTATATTTACTAGATAAAAATAATTTGAAATATATTTATTTACTGTGATATATATATTTATATATATATATATATATTTATATATATATATATATATATATATATATATATATATATATATATATATATATATATATACAAACGAGGGTCGTTTGATAAGTATGGTAGATTTATTTATTGTTTCATTTAATTAATTAATTTAATTACATTTTTCAATTTAGTTTTTCTTACTTTTTTACGATACTTATCAAATGATCCTTGTATATATATATATATATATATATATATATATATATATATACACACACACATACACACTTAGTAATAATACTTAGCCGTTTCTAAATAAAAATTTTGAAGACTATTTGTTTACAATTCAGTTTCATAAATAGCTGAATATTGTTATTAAAAATATAAACAAAATTGTAAACTTTCTTTCTCATAAATAGAATTATGTCATTTTTAATTTTTTAAAGATAATGTTTGTCTCTTAATCTACCCATATCCAATAAATATATATATATATATATATATATATATATATAGAGAGAGAGAGAGAGAGAGAGAGATTTTATAAGCGCTTCAGAAGTTTAAGAATGCTTCATGCTAACAAAATGCTTCGGTTGTTTGTGGTTTATCAGCATAAACCAATGATTTCACATAACCCCGCAGAAAATAATCCAATGGAGTTAAATCACATGATCTTGGTGGCCAATTGATGGGCCCATTTATTGTAATAATGGACTCATTGAACTTTTGTTGCAATAAATCTATTGTTTCCGTAGATTTATGGCACATCGTCTTATTAAAACCACATATCGTGCAAACCATTGTCAATCATTTTTGAAAAAAAAATATTCAATAATTATGGTTCTTTAACGCACTTCATTTGTTGTAAAGAGATCTCCAGCTTCATTTTGAAATTTTTACTTACAGAAACAATATTGGTCTCACTTCTTGCATTTCTTAGTTTTATAAGCACTATTGTATCATCTAGAGTAAAATTGTTTTTAAATTTTTCAATAATTCGATAAACAAACGTACAAATTTAAAAACATTCTGGTCTGTACGTCTGTTCACTTAGACAATTGTGTTAAGTTTAACTAAGTGCACGATAAGTTTTACAAACCGAACATTGATTTTTATAATAAGTTTCTGTATTTTCCAAACTATAATTTGCCAAACTATACTGAATTGAAATGTCAAAATGAATCTAAAAAAAATTAAACATGTCTGCTACAAGTTGTAAAATTTCTGGCATTCCTTTTGGAAAACCCTATATATATATATATATATATATATATATATATATATATATATATATATATATATATATATAGGTTGGCAAGTATCTCCCTTCCGCTTTTTTTTTGTACATAGCTGCGAAATATAAAAGACCAGAAGGCGGAAGGGAGATATTTGCCAACCTATATATATATATATATATATATATATATATATATATATATATAATATTTAATGAAATAAAATTCATTTTAGTGTTTTTGCTTAATATCCCTAAATTTTTTTGAAAGGCTTTTTATGTCAAATACAATGGAATTAATAATTTTTTAGACACTTGAAAATTTTCATTAAACAACAATTAACTATAAAATTGAATTTAAATTTTTCGAATTAATTAACCGAAGAGAAAAATATATAATTAATAAAATTTAGTAAATATTTGTTGTCTTGAAATAGTGTTTAAGTTGTAATTTTTTTTTGCTAATATATTTTTTTAAATCCAGAAAATAATTCCAAGTGTTTAAGATTAAATTGTCTTAAATTCCTTTTCTTAATAATCTTCAGTATGTATGACTCGAATATGGATTGATTGAACTGACTTTTTTAAATTTGTTGAATAAAAAAGTTTATCAAAACTACATTAGAAAAATATAGATGTTTTGAAAATAGTACAATAGATAATTTTTATAAAAACAGAAATTAATGATGCAGATTTTATGAATTATATTGATATAAATATGTGTCTTTACACGAACGATTAATTCAATTTAATATAATAATATTTTATAAAACTCAATGAATTGTACAGACCAGAATAATTTTAGTTAATATAAAGTCCAACTTCTGATTATATTTAATATTTATTCCATGAGTTTAATAAATGTATAAATTCTCAATATAGCAAGGTAATACAAATAAACTTACATACTAGTCTTAATAGCACATAAAATTTCGTAACAAGATTTGATTAATGTATGATCAAAATAAATTTAATATTCTCAACATAATTAAAACTTCATTAAAATTCTATTAATTCCAACGATTTAAAGACTTGCGTAAAACGTAATCTATTAAAGATAATAGAATATTATACCTACATATGTGAAATGTGATACACAAATTGTGTACAACAGTAGCCTATAATTAATTTAAATTCAATTTTAGTAGCGTAATTACATTGCCTTCGTTGTTTGTATGTGATTAACACTGTTAGTGACAGATGATGTATAATATATTTATATAAATAAAACATTGAACTATATATATATATATATATATATATATATATATATATATATATATATATATGCGTAGTAAGTGTGTGTAAGTAAATTCGAACATGAGAAAACTTGAAACATCTTCCATTGACTGACAAGCAATAATCTTAGACATAATGTTTTCTCTAAGGAGGTGAGAAATGAGGAGTAAACAATATCAAATTTCTACTTTAATACACAATATGCATATATATTGAATAAAATTCTTATATTATGAAATAAAGTACTACTTTGTATTTAAAAAAAAAAACAGTTTTTGATCAATACATAATATCTGTTTTCATTTGTGGTATCGAAATATAGATTTTGCATACAGAAATAATTCAGTTAATTCAGACAAAGTAAAGAAGTATAGTTATACCTGTTGGAAATAACATGTATGGGAAAAAAGTTAATCAAATGGATAAGAAAGAAAATAGAAGTTAGTGATATACAAAAATTGAGGAATGTGAAATTAAAATTGGTTGGCCATATAGCAAAAATAAAACTACTGATTGACAAGAACAAATGTATTGGTTGAGAACCTGGATATAATATTATATATAAAAAATCCCAAGAAAAGACTAATGGATAAATAGGTCAGAGATATAAGAACAATCGTTGAAATAGACTCGAAAAGAAGGTATTTTATCTATCGAAGAAATTTTTTTAAAGGATAAAGGAGCCTTGTAATGATGACATATTGAAAAGAATATTTTAAAAAATTCAATATAATTGGCTATGACTATTACTGATATATTATATTACAAAATATGATTCACTATATTATTTTATTTCATATTTTCTTCGCATATTTTTCAAATTGCAATACTTATTATTGTTTTTCTTAAAAAAATCATTTAGTAATTATTTGTGATCATCCAAATGTAAGGCCTAGATTTGTGTTTAATAAAAAAAACATGTGTATAGTATATTTTGTTTCTTTTTAACAAAACACAAATCTAAGCGTCGCATTTGGATGATCCTATATATTAATTATATCTTTGCACTTTAAAAAAAATATTGATTAATTTTATACAATTCGTTAAAAAAATATTTTATATACAAATATGAATTTATTAAAATACAAACAAATATTTTTTGTTACTAGAGGAGTCCACCCCATACTCACTTTTTTTGTACACTCCAAAATTTGCTTCCATTTAACAATATAAATAAGTCATGAAAAATAAAACGTTTAAAAAGCTGTGTTAATGCTTCTGTGTAGACGATGATTATTATTTTAATATATATATATATATATATATATATATATATATATATATATATATATATATATATATATATATATATATATATATATATATATATATATATATATATATATATATATATATATATATATATATATATATATATATATATATATATATATATATATATATATATATATATATATATATATATATATATATATATATATATATATATATATAAATTTTCCTGAAAATCTGTCCAAAAAGTCTCCCTAAAAATTTATCTTTTTTCTATATTTTTTTTAATAAAATTAATATTTCATAAAATTTATGTTTCATTGATTTTTGGAAATCTCAAGAAAAGTTCGGAAACGAAATTTTGATACAAACGCAAAAGAGAAGGCGGAACAGATTTATTTTTTAAATAAAAAGATTATGTGTTCAAAAGATAATTTTATTACATATATTTAAATATTATCGTAAAAATTATTATTAAACTGAATACAAAAATTAAATGAAATATTATTGACTATTTTTTAATTCATTAAAACAAGTTTTTACTTTTTATATTTTTTAAATAAAAAAACATCACTTTTCTTGGAATATAATTTGAAATTTATTATTAAAAAAACTCAATTCAGCATCAAAATATTTTACAATAGTGATTAATTATCAATTATTGTTTACTTTATTCCCTAATGTACATTTCTATTGACATCCAGTCATAATTATAACACTGAATTATAGAAAATATGTTTTTCATTTTAATTTTTTTATATATCTACCTATTAAAGTCATTTTGAATGATTACTGTTTTTAATATCAAAAAGCAATTTTACGTGAAACAAATTAAACCGGATATTTATTTATGTTCCTTTTTATGAATATTTTTTTTAATTTTGTACGCTTTTCTAAATTCGCATTCAAGTACAGTTGTTTGTCTAATTTTAAAGTTTTTATATTACACATATATTTATATAAAATGACACAAATGGGACTGAAGGATAGTAAATGATAGCAAGTAAATAAATTTATATATAAATCATTTAGTCCCATTTAAGTCTTCTATATATATAAAATAAGCTTTATAATTTTAAATTTGAGTAACCATAATAAGTTTATTTATTTTTAGTATTATTTACTTATGAAAGTAAATAATACTAAAAAGATAAATAATAATGAAAAAAATACTTTAAGAACTACCTATTTTATTTATCAATCTGTAAATTAATGGTCTTTTCATTAAAAAAATATATAAACTTTTAACGATTATCCGTAATACGAAAAAATATTTTTATACGGATTTTAATTAAAATTTTGTGAGTTTTTAAATTCTTTCGTTTCATGCAAAATGTAAACCTTATCTCCAGTAAAATACCAATCTGTTTTGCTTTGATGACGGTGATGGCATTATCATTGAAAGCAAATGTATATGTATATACATGATGTCATTTTTTATATTTTAAATCAAAAACATCAAGCGAAGAAATATATTTTGTATAGAATGTGAATACTGTTTATAATAAATTATATCTATGAATGAAGTAATAGTAATTAACTGCGACTATGTTATTCAAATAAAGATAATTAATAATAACAAATATCAATAGTCACATTTATATTGCATTTAGGATAAATTGTCTTGTGTATAAAATAATAATATTAAAATTTTGTTTCTTAAAAAAAAATTATAAATATCAAAACCAAGCAAGTTATTGAATTTTAATATCTAAGAAATAAAATATAAATATTAGTATTAAATTTAAACCTCTCTCTCTCTCTCTCTCTCTCTATATATATATATTTATATATATATATATATATATATATTTATTTATTTATATACGAGGGTAGTTTGATAAGTATTAAATATAATTAATTAAATTATTATAATTATTATATGAATAATATATTAATATAATTATTAAATGAATTAATATAATTAATTAAATTTATCAATAAATCAATTCACCATACTTATCAAACGACCCTCATATATATATATATATAGATATATATATATATTCCCTTTTAAAAATTCCTATTGTCTTAAAAAATGGCAAGAAGTAAACAGGATTTTAAAAAGGGGTATTGCGATATTTTTTGATTATTGTTTGGTCGACTAAGTATAGAAAGATTAAGAAATATTTCCGACGAAAATGAAAAGATATTCCCTAACAAGCAAATGATATCAGGTATGGTGAATCAAGATCCTAAATTTCCCAAAATTTTCATAAGTTATAAAATACCACGGCTCTCGTTCTCTAGAGACAACTGTTCCTATATTTAACAGTGATGAGGGCGAAATAGGAGGACAGAGAGTACTAATAATTCCGGAGTTTAAACACCTGTTGTCATATTTTAATATCCTTTCCAGTTTCTATCTACAATTGCGAGTTATTATTAACTAAAGAAAATTTTGAGGAACTTCAAGAGAAAGTAAAAGTAAATAAGTAAGATATTATCGAATTAAGCGTACTAAGAAAAAAAATAGTAAGACTTATAGATGGTATTATTTTTTGTTATTACAAAAGAGAAATAGAAAACACAGGAGTTGGAATATTAATTAATAGAGGATTTAAAAAAACAGTTAGTAATAATACAAAAAAAAATAAGGATGTTATAGAAAAAATGAGAAATTTGAAATGGAAATGAGCTGATCATATAGCTAGAAAAGGAGACCACTAATGTAGAAAGCAATTTATTAATTGGAAACCTAGATATATACAAAAGTTTAGGGTGAGACTTGTTGATTGATAGATGGGAAAGTTATAAGAAAATTCGTCAAAATGAATTGGAAAAAGGCATTGTATTAATTGAAGTGAAAAATGTTATGTGAGGCCTTAATCCAGTTGTGAATAGAAAGAGGCTGCTTCTGCTACTATTGATATATATTCTTTTTTAATTATTTATATTGACAATACGTTTTTAAAAAATGTAAAGGTAACTAAACTTGTTAAGACGATTTTTTTTAATGAACATAATTATTTTTTCAATCGACAGGTATATAAAATAATATTATAATTCGATTAACAAAGACATAAATTTATTCTTAAGGGGGTATTCTAGTCTAGACGCACGAATTTTAGATGTTTTTTCGGGCGCTATAAAAAAAACAACAAATATTTTTATTATCCATTTTTTTCTCAGTTATTTATTGACATTTTAAGAGTATAAAAAAGTATTATTAAAAACAAAAAATTCAAAATTGAAAAAGGTACAGGCTGGCAAAGTAGGGGCTCGAAAAAAAGGTGTCTCCTGGTTGACGTGGTTCCAACCCTTCCTGTCATGTGAAACAAATTTTTTTTTAAAATTATTGAAAAAGAAGTTTATAATAGTATCCCTGTCTAGGGAAATTTAAAAAAAATTTTTTTCGCAAAATGGCGGCAATGTGAAAAAACAGTCATTTTTTTGCCCTATTTTTTTCAACTTTCGGAATTTTTTAAAAATAGTAAAAAACAAAATTTTCAAAAAATCCTAGGAAGGGGCAATCACTGTTATATTGAAAAGCTCTGTACCAAATTTAAAGTAAATCGGTCCATTATAACTTGAGATATAACGTCAACCGTGTCGAAAAAAGTAGTTTCGAGAAAAACGCGTTTAAAGTTGATTCGTTCCGGCCAGACCGGATTGGTTGGCGCGTCGCAAAAATAGCTATAACTCCGAAAATAATTTGAATTTCGAAAAATGCTCTTAAGGACATATTCTTAAAAGTCTAAACTTTGAAGATATGGAAAAAATCGATTTTTTCGAAATTCTAGACTAGAATACCTTCTTAATTTTTTTTCTGAACAATACTATCAAATTTTCTATATTTTTTCTTGTTTAAATTCTGTTGACATAAATACCAAAAAAAAATGTTTATAAAATGAAAAATGAAAATTATTTCAAAATTTCACTATTTTAATAAATCTCTATGAAAATGAATCAATAATTCATTATTGTCCTTTTATTTTTTTATAATAAAAAGAATATTTTTTTCAATCAAAATTATAATTATAATTAAATATTTTCTGGAAAAAATTTAACCAAATTTTTATTTTAGTATTTTGTTCTTATATTTAACTTCAATGAAGTGAATATTTGTTTGTGTAAATTTGATTAGAATATAATTTTTCACAAATAAATCTTTTTTTTTCAACATTAGAAAATTTCATAAATGTAAAATAATTACTTATTTTTTATTAATTACTGATATGTATTTCGATGCTCATTCCATCATCAACATTTTGTGTTTTAAAAAATGTTAATTGTAGTATTTTGACGAGGATGACAAAAAAATATATACATTTATAAATAAATTGATCAATAAATGGTTATTAGGTATTTTTTTAAATCTTTTTATGTTGAGATAAATGATTCATTCGTGTAAAATGAATTAGTCATAATATCAAATGAATATTAAGAATGTGTTATTGAGCGTATTTAATCTTATGATATATATTATTCACTTGTGTTTAATTATCTCTTCTACCCTTATATGAAAGTAAAGTTATTAAAAATCATTTAATGGTAACGTTATTTTATATTGATAATAAAAACAACAATAGGGTATGATTTATCTATTAATTTCCTAAT
Source organism: Neoneuromus ignobilis (assembly GCA_029203775.1). Lineage (NCBI taxonomy): Eukaryota > Metazoa > Arthropoda > Insecta > Megaloptera > Corydalidae > Neoneuromus > Neoneuromus ignobilis. The sequence continues at coordinate 57,778,950 of CP092087.1, read as the reverse complement.
CATTTATATTGTTCTATACATATTTATATATGTGTGTGTATGCGATTATAAATGTGTACGCTGTAATATAATTTATATCTGATATAAATTCAATGAACTAGAATCCATTCACGATCAGCTCAAGTTTAATTATCTCACGTTCGTAATTCGACTGGGGCGAAATGCTTTGATTTAAATACGCGGGAGATGAGTAGCAGATCGCGACCACTGTGATTACCACAACCATTGCCAGATAATCTGATTCAGCGATACCCACCTAACAAACTGTACCTTCACGTGCGTTGTCAGCGTTAGGGCGCAACACGAGTTCTTCGGCGCGCATCTCCGTCCGCATCGTGCGAACCGTACGAACGAACCGCGCCCCCTAACCGCTCTGCACGAACGATACACTCGCCTAAACGTGGTCATTTGATTGCATTCACGAACGATGGTGCGGTCTCGTGGGCACCGATTTTTACTGCTTTTGTTAACAAGTTTTTAACGAGATTTTAACAGCCAATCGAAAAGTCGACTAGTGCGGTTTAAATTACATTAATGGGGAAATTGTCAATTTTCTTTTATTTTGCTTGATGAATTGCTAACATGTATTTAGGCATACTTTTGATTGTTTTGTGAAAGTCATTAAAGAAACACAAATATACATCTTTCTAGTTTTATCTCTCTCTCTTTATGTAAATAGAGTGTTTTTTTAAACTTGATATAAGTTTAAATTGATTTCCTATCGAAAGTTCTATCTAACCTAAAAAACATTCTTTATATGTATATAAGTGTGTGTTTATGCATGTACACAGTCACGGCCATTGAAATTCGGACACGCAAATAAAACAGTTTTTTTCGGTATTTTTCCTCCGTGTAAGTAGATAGGTGAAATGTGCTTTCTAGAAGTTTTTTGTATGCTTATACTCTTTCTAAAATGGATAAAATTATCCATTTTATTAAACGAGTTTTGTTCAAAATGAGTGAAGCAAAGGAATTCTGTTTTATTGAAGTCTTTATTCAATAAGAAAAGCTTTAACAAATCATATAATGGGAACATGAAAATGTTACAAATTGAATTGTTTTTAACTCTAGACGCATTAACATAAAGAAAAGACTTATTACTAATATTTTGTTAGACCTCCCCTTTTTTGAATACCGCATTTAATCCGGTTCGGCCTAAAATCGGCTATTTTTTTAAAAGTTTCTTGCGTGATTTCTTCGTACTACACCTTTTTAGTGAGCAATCCAACTATTTTAATGTTTTTGATCGTTTTTTAACAACCCTAATCTTAATAATCTTCTAAAGGTTTTCTATAGAATTCAAATCGGGGCTATTTCTGGGCCATGACAGTTTTGAAATCCGTAGTTCGTTAAGATATTTTTCCACCTTAAAAAAAAGAAACATTGAATTAAAGAATGAGTGTTCTATCCAATTATTAAAATAAGCAGGAAGACGTAAGCGTCAATACCTACCAGTTAAGCACGATGACATGGCGCAAAATCGCGCTGGAAGATAAAATCTCCTGTCAATGAAAGGTGCTCTTCCGTCGATGATACAAAACTTTCTTCCAATTTTTTTAAAATCGATTCCTATTTAAAATAACATATATTAAAGTAAGTTGCCCAACCCTGTGAAAGAAGCATCTCCAGATCATTCGGCTAATCCTATGTTTAACAGTTTTTATGACACAGTGATGGATGAAACGTTTACCCTTTCTTCTTCGGATATACAGCTTTCTGTCAGATACGTACATGTTGAATTTAGAATCATCTGAAAAAATAACATTTATCCAATCCATTGCAGTCCAATTCTCATGATATTTGACCCCCTGAAGTCGTTTTTGAATCATTTTTTGTGAATGGTGGCTTTTTAGAGAACTTTCTAGCACACAATTGAGCTTCTTAAAGCTTTATTCTAACAGTGAGCTTACTTATTTCCGATCCACCTCCATCCACAAACTATTTTCTTATATTCGCCGTAGTTTTAAAACGATTATTCAAAGACAGCTTGATTTGGGTGCGATCTTGTCGGGCCGTCGTTTTCCTTTTGGCTTCGGATCCCTTTTTACAATTAATAGAACATGTTTCACATTTTTTTTTAAAAAAATTCAACTACGAACGATTTACTGAATCTGACTTTATCAGCTATTTTACTTAAATTCTTTTTCGATAAAACCAGAATATTAAGTTTATCTTCTTTGGTCAATTTTTGATATTTACCATTTTTACACTTTTCACACTCTCTAATTTCACTTACAATGTTATTTTACCAAACACTTGTTACATAATTGAAGGAAAAGTGTAATTTATGTATGCTTGCATCAGTACAATGCAAACAACAGGAACTTACCCGTTTTATTGGTTAAAATTACTTGAAAAAATTGTATTGTCAGAGTATCCGGATTTTAAATGCCACCACTGTATATATATATATATATATATATATATATATATATATGAATATGAATATATTATTATGTATGTAAAAATATAGCTTTGTGCTTTTTGGTAAATCTTAATAAAATTTTAATCTTACTAATACTAATGAGTGTAAAGTGTGTGTTTTTTTGTTACCATATTCATAGAAATTAAGAAAAATACATTACAAAAACTATCGATCATTATTTTTTTTTGTTTACGGAAGTTATTCCGTTTCACAGAATGGCTTAAATATCTCAGAAATAAAAATTCATTATTTATATTAGTGTAAAAAAACTTTATAAACTTCATAGCAATTAGTAAATATGTTTAAATCTGCATTCACCGTACATAAAATGTTTATATTAAAATTTCAGGATAGAATCTTCATTTTAAAAAATAATAAATAAATTTATAATTTTTTTAAAAGAAATGATACTCTCAAATGCCAAGATTTTATCAAGGTCTTCAGTTATAATTACTGAATTAGTTTTATTTCCTTCGAAAATGTTTCAATAAACAATATTTCTTGTACGTTGCCATTTCTACACCATGTTGAGGTTGCAGACATGTAGAAGACTTAACGTGTTGATTCTAAAAAAAATCAACACTAACTAAAAACCTATCAATTATTTTGATAATTTTGAAAAAGATTGAGAATGAAAATGAACTAACATTATTCAATTATAAAAAAAATCTTTCAAAAGTACGTAAGTTCAATTAACAAAAATCTGAATTCTAAGTTAGGTAAGTAGAAAAAAAATACCCGGATTACCAAATATTTTTTACCCAATATTCCAGTGATTAAACACTTGGATCTTTTAATCAATATATAGGGTTATCCAAATGTGACGCTTTAATTTGGGTTTTATTAATAAAATATGTGTAAAGGGAAACATATCTATAGTTTCTTTTTAATAAAACACATATCTGAGCATCTCATTCGGATGACCTTATAAAGAGAAATTCAAATGTGACACGTAAGTTTGTATTTTATTAAAAAAAAACAGAAGAAACTATACACATGTTTTTTTTAATAAAACACAAATCTATGCGTCACATTTGGATGATCCTATATATTGATTTACATATATATGATATATGTTAATGTGTTTGTGTATGTAATAAAACATTCATTAAATATTATTGTAATTCAAAAAATTATATTAATAATTATATAAATATATGTATGTATGTATTAATATAATTTTTTAATTCGTATTAATTATAAATTTAAATTTAAATTATAATTACCTGGTTATTGCACTGTTTAAAACATCTTTAAAATTCATCTCTGTTCGTGTTATGTTTCATTAATATTCGTGTTTTATTATTTCAGTAATCCAGAGTATAAATTTATTATTATATATTTATTTAAAATGTGATTTTAAAACCCTTTTAATAAATTGATTTCAAATCATTTATTGTAAACTGAAAGGTCATTAAAATAATATTAATATAAAACAATACTAATAATTTGATATCTTAACTCAAATAGAACTACTATATTTTGGATTAAAATGTTTTTTTTTGTAAAAAAAGATGACAAACTGATTAATAATAATAGGTTATAACTAGGGATTTTTCTACACACACACATACATACAAATTTTAAATGTCACAATAAGGAGCATGTCCTAGTAAGGAATTTTAGATATTAAGTTAAAGTCCTTGGAAAAATTTTATCATATTCATGTGTGATTTTTAAAAATGGCAATAAATATTAATTTATACATTAATTCGATTTAGAATTCATGACATTATTCTATGAAGTAGGTTCTGAATTATTTTTTCTTGGGTTGGTATTAGTTCAAAAAATTTTTAACGGTTTCAAATTTGAGTTTAGTTTTATTTCGTCTTATGTAGAGTGTAGTCATATACTACAATTTTGTAATTTGTGTGTGTTTTGTGATTTGTGAGTGTTTTGTAATTTGTGAATGTTTTGTTATTTGTATTCAAGATCGAAATTTTGGTAAGTTGATTTTAAATTTGTACATTTTCTTAATATTTATTATTTTATATTATATATTTATTTCCGTACATTGAAAAAAACTTATAATTAAGTAACCTGTAACATTTAGTAGGGTTTTTAAAATCGACATTTAATATAACCTTACAATTCATTTCAATAACTGGTATTCAAATGAAAATAATTCTCTTACTAAAAATATATATCTGAATTTATTTTATAATTTGTTATATATACTATTAAATTAATTTATAAAATACGAATGAAATATGAATGTCAAGTATTAGTTATCTAAATTAAATATAAAAAATTGAAAATCTATTTGAAATCAAATAAATATCCAAATAAAAACTTGCTACCATTTTCTAATTTCTGTCAAGGTACTTAGAAAATGGCGGTAAGTTTTCATTTGTATATTCATTTATTTTAAATTGATTTCCAATTTTTTATATCGGTTCAACATATTCAAGGAAAACAAATAAATAATATACGCAATTGAAAATAGGTGTCAGTCAAATTCATAATTTTTAAAAAAAATGATTATTCTTTCTAAATTCTTTGACAGTAACTTGTAAAATGGTGATACATTTTTCATTTGCATTTTAATTCAATTAAAAATTTATTTTCAATTTTTATTTCGTTACAACATGGTCAAGAAGAAAAAAAGATAATATACATAATTAAAAATAGATATTAGTTCAATTTATAGTTGTTTTCGTGATAAATCTCTGTATATTAACAAAATATATAGTTATATTTTCAACTAACTCTATGTGTATATGTGTACGTATATAATTAATTTTGAGATTCTGTGTTTCCTATTTAGAAAAGAAAATTTTTGGTTATGTTTTCGAGTTAATTAATTTATTTAATTAAAAAATTTGGTTTAGGTTTTCGAATTAATTTAAATATTATTAAATGGAATTAATACTAATGATAAGAATACGTGCATACACACATACTCACACACACACATACTCACACACACACACACACACACATACACACACACATATATATATATATATATATATATATATATAAGTGTTTTTTAAGCGTGATAAAACTTTAAATTGAATCTCTATAGAAAGTTCTATCTACTCTAAAAACAAATTTTATATATATATATATATATATATATATATATATATATATATATATATATATATATATATAGGTAATTCCTATATAACACGATCGTTATGTTCCTAAAAATACCGTGTTATGCGAATTCGTATTATACGAAAGAAAATACTAGTAAAAAATAAAGTTAAGATTCAAATATTAAAAAAAATACTATTTAATTTTTAAAACTAAAAGATATATGTTTATTAAAACAATAATTGATATAAACTATTTCATATTAATATGACAATGTTTTCTTTTCCATCACTGCTAAGCACCATTAAACGAGGGCATTTTCTTTATAGCAAAATAACCTCATTTTATGATCTTACTTCTGAAACTTTGGATTTATATGCTCTACTTTTTACAAAAAAAAATGTTATTTTCGTTTGTTTACTTTTATCTGATTTTTTTTTAAATTTCGAGCTATATATTTGTAAAATTCTCTTTTCAATTTTGTGGCTTCTTTCAGTGGAAAGATCTGCATTTAGAAAATAGAACATCAATTGTTTGGCTAAGTTTAAACCTTTTTTTATGCTTTTAAGAATAATATTTTTAACTCTTGCGTTTGCAAATATACTATTTTCCTCTGCATTAATTTGGTTTATATCAGATACCATTTTTACTAAATTTACTTCATCTGCTTCTTCTTACAACAGTAATTCTTTAATATCTTCAGGATTCATATCATAAAAATTCTCAAATCGTGTTATATGAATATCTTATTATACAGGGGTTAATTTTGTCTCTCTCTTTCTTTCTCTCTCTCTCTCTCTCTATATATATATATATATATATATATATATATATATATGTATATATGTGTATGAAAATATGTGTGTGTTGTGGATGTATTTGTGTTTGTGAGTATTGTTAATGTTAAAGTTCAATTCTTCGATAATTATTATTAAGCATAAATTATAATAATTTAATGCTCTACTACAACGAATAAATAAATTCGAAATGTTCAAGTTATTTCATTAGGGTGAAATATTAAACATATGATAACTAAAAAGATAACTTTATTTTGTTCTAAAGAGTTTTATAGTTTTGTTAAATACTAATACGTTAATAATAATATTTTCTCTACCTTAATACATATATCAGAACTATACTTCGAGCAAAAGTTTGCATTTTTTTATTATTTCTTATATTAAAAATGATCAAAGTATATTTATTTTTCAATTATAAGAATGTCCTAATAATGTTTATTTGTTTTTATAGATAGTATAAGTGTTCATCATTATTTTTTTAAAAAAATCAAACTATATTCATAAAATTCCATAAGACATTCATTTTTATATTTTTACTTGAATTCGATATAACTATGTATTTTTAAAATATATATGACATGTCTATTAGATAATACTACATTTATCGTTATTTCACAAAAGTGAACATCAACCATTCTATACTTGAAAGGTTTAAATTTGCGTTTGGTTGTCAGTAGTGTTGAGTGATGTTTTCTTGTGCTTAAAGTTTTTAAAGGATTATATATATGTACATATTATACACACATACTATATATATATAATATTTGTTAGATATTTTAACTTAATACTTTTTCTTCTTATTTTCATAAAAAAATAAAAATAATATGTCAATATTTATGTATTTTAGACCGTTCTCAAAATGTGTTAATGCATTTATTTCGTTTTGAGAAAGAAAATATGATTTAAAGTAGAATTAAGTCACTCGCATATCAATCATATTTAAATATTTTTATTGACTTAAATTACATTAGTTATTATCATGAATTCATTTATATATATATATATATATATATATATATAATTATTATAAATAATTCATATAAATTCATTTAGCATATTTTATATATAATTAAAAAATCTTATGATCAATTTTTATATGATATTTATTTAAGAGTGTATAGTAATAGTAATTTATATATGAAATTTATTTTGTAATAAATTAACAAATTCATTAATTTATAATATATACTGTTATCGTTGATGTTAATAGTTTAATATCCTATAAAGGTTCACTATAATTTTAGATATTTACAATAACTGTTTAGGAAGTAACTGCTATTTATGAAATAATATAAGTAACCTTCATGCTAGACCCAAACTAAATTTATATATGTGGTTTTCAAAAGTCTTGAGATTCCTTGTTATTGCAGATGTGTTCAAGAATTAATTTATTTTTGATAAGGTTATAGGAATAATGATTTAATACCGAAGCGTAATGTTTATAAACACTAATTAATTTTAGTGATCATTATTGGTTAAATGAATTATTAGTTCATTAATTGAATTATTAAAATATTATAGTGAACTTTAATATTTATTATAAAACATAAATTTAGAATTCGGTAATATTTTATATCATTTATTTTTGCATCTATTTGAATTTCTCTCATTATCTCTCTCTCCCTCTCTCCCTCTCTCTCTCTCTATATATATATATATATAGAGAGAGAGAGAGAAATGTTTTTTAAGCGTGATAGAACTTGAAATTGAATCCTTATCGAAATTTTATCTAACTTAAAAAACATTTTTATATTTATATAGATATATATACATAAATATATATATATATATATATGTGTGTGTGTGTGTATGTATGTACGTATGTATATAAAGGTATGATACACCTAACCTAAATGATGCTTTACACAAGTGAATTTTAACCCCAACACCACAATAATTTAAAGTGTTCAATAATCACTTATTGTTCACTTATTATTTATAATTATATAATCTATAATTATATCGGCTGATTATATAATTTCGATCGTCAGAACCTTTCTGAGAAAGGCTCTGACGATGATGGCGTCGCCGTCAAAATTCATCAGCCGATATAATTATAGATTATATAATTATAAATAATAAGTGAACAATAAGTGATTATTGAACATTTTAAATTATTGTGGTGTTTGCGTTAAAATTCATTTGTGTAAAGTGAATCAGCCACAGTTCCAAAACAACAAATAAACTAAATGATGCTTTTTTATGTTAGGTAGAAATTTCAATAAGGATTCAGTTCAAAGTTCTATCATGATTAAAAAAACATTACTTATTCAATAAAATTTTAAAAATGAAATAAATAAGAAATGATTGATGAAAATCAATTAATTAAATAAAAGTTGATTTGCTTTTTTGTGGTAAGATATAAACAACCAAAAAATCAATAATTTCTTTCTATATATTTAATTGTTTGTAATTAACCATAATTAATTTAAATTGAAATGATTATTGAATATAAGGCAAATTATGTTCGAATTTTCTGATTGAAATAATTTCCTGCTGTTTTCTTAAAAACTTAGTTTATACGCAAAATTCATTACCAAACACTCAATAAAATTCAACAAATTAAAATTCCAAGAACATGAAATATCTTTAAACGATATAAAATTTAATTGAAAAAAACACACTCAGTACAAAACTATATCTATATTAATTATTTACAATTATTCTTTAATCGTTGTTTCTTCATTCAAAAATATGTAGTGTATTTTTCAAATTGTTCGTTTTATAACGAATATAAATTATTAGCTATATTGAATTACTTATTACTTCTCTGATATAAGATAAAAAAAGAGTCTCAGTCAAAATCATTATCGCAATCAATCACGTCTAGCGAGCGTCTTTTTTTAAGAATAAAATCAATTAAAAATGTACCACGGAAGCGGCGAATCGTGCGACGGCTACCTCGCCTGGAAACTTCTCGAGTGATTAATTTTGCGAGCTGGGTAGAAACGTCGCTTGAAACAAAATTTAACAAGGTATAAGAAATTTGTATTTTGTTGTATGACTAAATTAAATTGATTCAATGAAATTTATTCAAATTAGAATGTATGCGTGGTTATGAATTTCATTCGGGAATCGTTTAGCTAAAAGACGTACAATATTGGCATGTATATATTTTTCTTAGAATTTTTTTGTTATTTTACTTTTTTTCCGTTTTTATAATATAGAAAAATATTGATAAAAAGTATATATATACATACATATATTATTTTATGTCGTAGTACATGAAATATCCGAATTTGAATAATGAAATGGAAACACAATATTGTAAAAAAAATACATTATTTAATCAAAATAAGCACCATTTACATTAAAGAATTTTTCCAACGAAATACTAACTTATAGATCCATCTCGTATAAAATTCCGCATCTTTAAAAAAAATAAAATATTAAATGTGAGTGCATTAGCTATTGTCTTTTGATTTATAAATGTTTTATTGCGAAGAAAGAGATTAAGATGTTTGAAAAGATGAAAATAATTGGTGACAAGTTGGGTGATTACGGAGGATGCTCTAAGATTTCATAACTTAGCTCTTCAAGTTTGAGGTATGCGGACGGGAGTTGTCGTGAAGCATCATCTGTTGATCAGTCTAGGTTGTTGGAATCTTATTTTTGAAGTGAAACTTCTTTAGCGGCGTTAGGGTAAAATTTTTATATGCAACGGAAGTTACATACCGAATCTATAGCCACGAAATTCAGCAGAAAAAAGTGTGGAGAAATCTAATATACATAGTATAAATAGAGTCTAGGGCAGAGGGGTAGTGAAGCCTATCACGTATGCGCGCCGTGTTAAGATATGATTAGTTTTGCAAAGCAAATAAGCAGCACGCTATATTTATTATTTAACTGTTGCAACGACAAGATATAGTACTACAATTGATGCCGTATTCACGAAGTATTTAATAAATGTAACGACAAAGGCATTCATATCTTACTTTACTTATCATAAACCAATTGTATCGTTTATACCTACTCAATTACCACCGGAGGAAGCAATGGAAAACGAAGAAAGTCAAAACGAAATTTTCATAATTTTTTATTATTTTACGGCAAAGAAGTTTCGCTTCTGGCGTGCGTACATAAATACACACACCCTTTTTTATTCATTACTGCCATTTCTTGATAGTAAAATGCAATAATAATAGTTTGTCTTTGCGACAAAAATGAATAGTGTATGATTTCTTTTTCAAACCACCACACAGTTGCTATAATTTAACGATCATACACTGAAGTATTTCCTAAATCCTTCTTTGTATCATCAGAGTTTGACCACTACCTAAATCGTATCCTATTATAACATAGTATCCATTTTAAATCATATGTAATATGGTCTAGAAATGGGCCATTATTGTTCAGAATAATCAGTGATGAACAAACTTCCGAGCTCCACTTTTTAATTTAAGTGGCACTCATTTATCTATTTTTTTTCCATTTTCTATTGCAACTAAATAACAAAAAACTGTCATGCATAAAATATCTTGTGTACAGTAAATCTGGTATTCTAGTCCCAGGATTACCTTTGACAATTTCTTTCGATTTGTTATTATTTAGGGTGGTTATGAGTCTTCTGCATGGATCATTTTCAAGTTTCAGATTGCTAGTTTGAAATTTCTAAAACTATCTTTGTATTGTTTGTTAATTGACAATTCCTTCTCAAAATGCTGAATTGATGTTTCTCTCTGCTTCGGCTGCATAGTGCTCCAATTTAAATTCTCTCTTACACAACAGACAACATATTTTCGAGCATTAGCAAAAACTACTCTTTGAAATAATAAGTGAATACTAACAGCACTAAAAGTGAAGTAGCCGTTTTTACAGTTTAACAATGACAAAATAGGAATAAACCTGTAAGAAATCCTTTTGCGCTTTTGCAAAAATGAATAGTTAGAAATCGAACATTTCATTGTGGTACAACTTAATGTATAGGAAGTTTTTTAAGCATGATAGAATTTTAAATTGAATATCTATCAGAAGTTCTATCTAACCTAAGAACATCTTTATATATACATGTGTGTGTATGTATTAATTATTTATAATTATTCTTTAATCGTTGTCTTCATTCAAAAATATGTAGTATATTTTTCCAGTTATTCGTTTTATAACGAATATAAATTATTAGCTATATAAAGGTATGTTAAAGATGTTTTTTTAGGCTAGATAGATCTTTCGATAGGGATGCAATTTAAAGTTCTAATACGCTTAAAAAAACACCCTATATATATTATATATACAAATAATTGTATTTAATTGTATAATCAACCATTAAAAATCCGGTATCGTTGAAACCTGTGGACTACCGGATTAGTGAATTTGCTTGATATCGGTAGTGAAATTGGCACATAGTTTATTTAACAGTTGATTTAAAAATTTTAAAAATAAATTGTGTCGAATAAACTTAGACAGTGGTCTAATGACTTTAATTTTGTTCAGCCTTTTTTACTGGTAAAAATAATATTTTAAAAAATGCAATTAAAAAACATGTGCATAATAACACTAATAAAAGTAATAGAAGAAGATATATAACATCAAAATCATCTTTTCTAATATAGAAATTATAAACACAATAACGTAACAAAGAGATTCAATCCATCTTAACAGATCCAACAAAGTACTAAAATTTTAAGTACTTTTGATCGAAAGAAAATATGAAATTGCAATATCTCAATTTCTTCATTTATTGAAGTGATACGAATTTGATACACAGATCATGAATTAAAAAATAATAAATAATATCTTTTCACTTAAAAGTGACAAAATTTTTAGTTACACACAAATAAAAACATGCAGATAATCATTGCTTTCATGTAATGAAAATGAGAGTCGACTAATAGTCGACCATTGAATACAGAAAAGAAAATACACTATAAATTACAATCGCGGAAATTATATTTGAATTATCGAAATATATATATTATATATATATATATATTATATATATATATATATATATATATAAACTCATCCTTAGAATAATTTTAAAAATACATATTTTTTCAATTTAAATTACTTACTAATCATAAAGAATATTAAACAAAGCTTTAAAACTTTATTTTAGTATATGTTAATTTTTTTTATTATTTTTTTAATCGGAGCCCTCAATAATGGTATATATATATATATATATATATATATATATATATATATATATATATATATATATATATATATATATATATATATATATATATATATATATATATATTTATATAAATATATATATATATATATATATATATATATATAAATTAACATTGTAAATATAAATTGAATCTCAACTTTACTTTTAGTTATTGATTAAAATTATTTGAGATTAAAAAAATAATAATTACTAATCAAATATTGAGATAAATTTAATTATTAAAAATATTATATATTAACGACGTATAGATTATTGAAGAGTTCAATTATTATCAAAATAAATAATTTTTAAAAAATATTCAAATAATTCATAATTAAATTCTAATACCAATATATATAATAATTCCCATAACTAAAAATATTTCATTTAAAGCTATTTAAAAAGAGTGGAATGTTAAAAAAAATATGAAAGATATTTTCATTTAAATTAAATAATATATTAGGTTGAGTCACAAGAGATTATTGACTTTTTTGATAATTGTAATACCTGTACTTTAAACGAAACATTTTTTTTCAATTAAATTGTGTTCCATTAGCTTCAATAAATTTTTCTCAGTGGGATTTTAATGGAAGTATATGTATGATTTATATAAATTGTTACTTCTTATAATTGATAAAATACTTAAAAGCTTTAATATTGATCATTCAGTTTAAAAAAAATCGTCTACAATATGAACTACAAAAATGAAAATCTATTGAAGAAAGTAACGAAAAGTTAGAAATATAAGATAAATTTAATTAACTATGCTAGAATAAATTGTCATATGGAGTAGAGTAATGTTGGAGAAACATATCTTTTTATATAAATATCATATGCTTGATGGTTTATTGCTGATTAGATAATTAGATTTGTGGATATATTTTTTATTATATAATATTTCTTCTGCTTAATTACATTTGTCGATAATATATTGGTTCACAGTGTTCCACCTTAAATTGAAAAAAAGATATTAAGTGATATTTTTCGTAGAATACTATCTTATCATAATAATTTTTATAATGTTTTGAAGCTTTTTCATTATTCACATATTATTCAAATTTATTTCAGTCATCGTAAAAATGTTTTATTTGAAAATAACGATTTTTTTCAAGAAAAAATCTTTATTGTAATAAATAATTTCTCGGTTATCGATTATTATCAGATTATATTTTACATTTTTTTCGTTTCGTTAGAGTATAGGAAAATTGACATAATTTTTTTTAAAAAAATATATAATTATTATTGTATTACACGAATAAATTATTATTTCTAACATCACGAGATATTCGAATGTACATTCAAGATTTTATAACGTTTTTATAATGATGATTTCTCCATAGAAATGTGTACTATCTTATTGTTGTTATAAACAATATGAATAAAGTAATGAGTCTATAGTATGAGTAAACTATTAAAGTAATTATTGAACATTTTCCAACATATTGAGACGTTGGGAATCATAATTCGTATGAAAGTTAATTGACAATAGTTTCAAAACAAATATTCATATTTACTTTTTTGTTGGTTTTAATCGATTTACGGGTACGATAACCATTAATTTAGGCCTTTAATTGAATTTTCATTTCAAGATTTGTATCTCAAAATTTTTATTTTCTCTTCCTTTCTCCAAATTATTTTCTAGGAAGTAGATTTTGATATCAAATTAATATTTATAGCTGTTTTATTATTTTAAAATTTAAATAATTAACAATATTTTTATTAGGATATTTTAGTGAAAAATAAAAAAAATCAATTTGAATTCAAAAATATTCTATTTTTGTTAATTTTAAAAATACAATAGGAAGCGTATTAGTCATAATCTATAGGATCATCGAAATGCGATGCCTAGTTTTATGTTTTATTAAAAAGTAACATGTGTATAGGGAAACATGTGTATAGTTTCTTTTGTTACTTTTTAATAAAACAAAATACTAGGGGTCTTATTTGGATGACCCTATATAATTACGAGAATAATCTTCTATAGTAATGAAATTTGAAAATTAAATTTTACATATTATCGTTATCATCAGCCTCTTTTTAACTACTGTTCAATAAAGACCTTCTTCAAAACTTTCAATTTCCACAGATCAAATGCCTTTTTATTTCAATCTATTTCAATTATTTTTCTTATATTTCTGTTCCATTTATCTATAAGCTTCTTCTTGAGTTTTTTTTATATATCTAGGTTCTAAACCAATTATTACTCTTGTCCATCGAGAATCTTATCTTCTTGCTTTATGACTTCCACTTTTCCATTTCAAACTTCTCACTTTTGTTAAAACATCTATAACTTTTGTTTCCTTTTTAATCCATTTAGGTCTCTTCCTGTTTTTTCGTGTTATACTTAACATGTATTTTTGGATTATACTTAACATGCTCTTCCTGTTTTTTCGTGTTGTACTTAACATGCTTCTGTTTGGATTATTCTGACATTAAAAATCCATGTTTCATTACTATAAGTGACAAGTAGTAGGATATATTTATCAAAAACTATTCTTTTTAAACACAAAACGATATCCGACTTTATAATATTCAATTTTTTCCAAATTAACAAGAACTAATCATTGTTCTCTTCACTTTATGTATAAATATTCCTTTTATAATATTTACTTGTCTCAAATATACATTGTTTTCAACTCCTTATATATATTTTTTTAAATTCAATTTTTATTATATATAAATATACATATATATAATATATTTATATATATATATATATATTGTATATATATATATATATAATATATATACACATATATATTGTATATACATATACAATTAAGATATATTAATTGTAATGCTTAATAATAAGAAAATTATAAATTAACACCTTTACAAGTAATTTAAAGGAAACATTATTTATATAATTTGGTATTTGTAAAAATTATGATCGAATTTTGATATTTTTTATTTTTATTCAACATAAATATAGTATAATAAATTTATAATTATTTATAAGTATTTATTTACTTATAATAAATAAATATTTCTAATTGTATTCACTATTTCTTTTGGAAGTATCTACTTTTTAATCTATTAATTGAAATCATGTCAAGAAATTATAAAAATTAATATTTAAATATCATAATAAACATAAATGGAAGATGTGAACTACAAAAATAATTTCTTAATATCATTTATTTTATTTTGCATTTATCTATTGCCTTAAAAAACAAATAGACGGATGAAGAAAGATAAAATTAAAATTTTCCAATTACATACTCATTTACTTAACTATCTACTTGTTCGTCTATCTATCTTTTAATTATATATATATATATATATATATATATATATATATATATATATATAGGATCATCGAAATGTGAAGCATAGATTTGTATTTTTTTTTAAAAAAATTATGTGTATAGAAATGGTGTATAGCAAAACATGTATATAATTTCTTTTCAAAAAAACACATATCTAGGCATAACGTTTAAATGACCATTTAAACGTATATATGTGTATATATATATATATATATATATATATATATATATATATATATATATTCATATATATATATATATACATATATATATATATATAAATACATATATATATATATATATATATATATATATATATATATATATATATATATATATATATATATATATATATATATATATATATATATATATATATATATATATATATATATATATATATATATGTATGCGTCTGTGTATTTAGGATATTTATTATATTTTACTTTAACTGTATATTAAAATTCCATTTTATTTTTAAAACCGTATGATATTTGTGAATGAATTTTGTTAGTATTTTATTTTTAAATTCCGTCATAGAATATCAGTATGAATTATGAAATCCGAATGAAAATTGGATAATATCGTATTATAAAACAAAACAAAGGCAAATATAATACTCGTCAGTAGACTCAACTACATAATAGAAGTATAAGCAGAATTACTTGTACCCTCCAATGTTGAACTGGTACTTGAAAATAAAACATCTACTATGGATATGTTTCAACTTCATAATGGAAGTTTTCAAGTAACGCCAGTTATTTATTCATTTACAGGCAATTACGCCAGTTCTGTAGGAAATTCATTTCGAACACAACTGAGAGTTACATTCAGTATTATGTTCAAGTTTCTGTTTTTGTACGTCATTAGTCTTTAAAACTACTGTTATAATTTTTATAGTGTTTGTAAACCATCTTTCAGTTTCGTTTTTATTTTTTTTAATGACATTAATTATTTGCTCAGAATTATAAACCATTTTATTTAGAACTTTTTATGAATATCATTTATATTATTGTATACTTTTTCAGTAATATTACTTGATATAAATGTTGAAAAAATACTAATTTTTTAAAAGCCATCTATTAAATTTACCCACACACACATTTATTTATATATATATATATATATATATATATATATATATATACAAATATTTGTCTATAAATTTATGATTACATATTTAATCTCTTTACTTCATCTAGATTTTTTTATTCATAATTAGCACAATACAAATGCACTCGTTTATAAATCATTCCTTGTATATAAACCATATAAAAACAGATTTCGAAAAATTAATAAAATTAAAAATCATTAGCTGGAACGATATAGTAGAGTTTGAAACTTTTAAAAACAATGTTAATAAATTGAATGCAGTATTTAAAATTTGTAATACACTTCTCAGTCCTTCTATTTTTTTTTTATAAATTCTGTTCAATTTCATTATATATTTATATGTATTATACATTAAAGTAGGATAATATTCATTGTTTTTTGAACTAATTTTTTTACATAATTTGTTAAATAATTTCGTCGATAAAATATTATCATACAAAAGAATTGTTAGTGACAAACTAACTTTTTTACGATAAATGATTTTAGAAAGTAGTAAAATATTATTTTATGAAAATCTCTAAAAACTTTGTTTAACACTACGATGTGCAAAAATAAATATATGAATCATTGATATTTTTGTTAGTAATTTTGAAGTAAACATTTTAACGACGTTAAATGTGCCATAGAGCTTATATGAAATATTCATCTAATAAAATATAATGCTAGCTTTTCTCAAAATTTACCAGTTTTTTGTCACATGAATGTTATAAGTGATTTCGTCTTGTTTTGTTGTGAATAATTAAAAAAAACAAAAACAAATGTAACTTCATTTTCTCTGCAAGATGTACAATTAGGTAATAAAAACAATTTTCCAACTTAAAATTCCATTCAATTGAGATGTAAAAATTTTAATTGCAGAGCCTAAACATATATCAATTGTGAAAAATGAAACAGTATTATGTTTTCTTTTGAAGAAAATAAATAAAAACTGTTTTTTTTTTATTCTTTTTTTCATTTTTAATCTGTTATTTTGTCATTATATACATATTTTATTTTTTATTGCGCATTGTAGGTATATATAGTTTGTATATATATATATATATATATATATATATATATATATATATATATATATATATATACTGAAATATATGTGATGTTTGAGAATAATGAATTTTTAAATTTAGAAATATTTTATGAAACAGTCAATAATTTTAGACTTTATTAATGTGAAATATATAACTTAACCAAACTTTTAACCAATTTTTTTTTTGGTATTTTTTTATAAATTAAATTAAAATATTATAAATTTGTTCTATTTCAAATAAATGATATTTCATTAACTAAAATTATTTTAAGTATTTAATTTAAATATGTGTTCTATATTTGACATGAATTTGCTCAAAATTTGTTTAGAGAAAATATTTTATAATTTTCTAAACATTATTTTTATAATTAATATCATTCAAAAATGTCATTTAACATTTTTTTAAAATATTAATATCATTTAAAAATATTATTTTGCATTTTTTAAATTATGAATATTATTTATAAATATTAATTTATATTTATTTTTTATCGTCTGATATTTATTAATTATTTAAAAATAATTTTTATTTATATAAAAATATATATATATATATATATATATATATATATATATATATATATATATTCAATTTCAGCATAAAAGCGATTTATTATGTTTGAAAACTATTGAATATATCAGTAGTTTCAGTTTATCTCTACTATAAGTTAAACTATTTTATATTATTCAGTACTGTAGTATTTTATACAATAAATAACATGGAACGACGCAATAGATGAACGACGCCACAAGGCAAATAAATTTGCTTTAAAAATCCTTTTCTATTGTGTATTATTTAGGATGGGCGTTCCAATTAGTACAATAGATCCTAGTGCATGTAAGTAAATTTTAACTATATATTTGGCTATAATAGAACATCAAACGTATATTATATGATAATAGAAAAATATACGAACACATAAAACATTTTTATTCACGTAATTTTATGTAATATTTCTACGTAAATTTATATGCAAACATATTTATAAATAAACTGAATTGATTTTTTTTCTTATTTGAAATATGTACATGAAAATTATAAAAGAAAACAAATATTTTTAATGATGTATTTAGAGTGAAATGTAAGAGAAAATGAAATTTTCAACTTCAACAAATCATTTTATAACTATCAACTGTAATTAAAATATTATATATTACGTCATTATATTCTATAGACTTGAGAAATTATTTATTTGTCAAGTAGTAAACTTGATAAAGTTGAATAAACTTTGTTTCTGATATTAATATGTTTCTTTGTTATCTCGAGAAATATTTTATGAAATATACGTTTCTATTAAATACATATATATGATTTAAACAAGCAATTCGTTTTACAGGTCTTATTATTATAAGGAATTATTTCACAAACATATGTGTTTGTATTGTGTTAATTATGAATAAGGAAGTGCAGATTATACAAATACATTAAATATACAATCATAAATTTATAAACATATATATATATATATATGGAAATGATGGGAATAAATAATTCACCTGTAGTTTATAATTATATTTGTGATTTAATAAATAAATTATTCCTTATTTGAATTTTTATTAATTGGATTTATAACAATAAAACAATATAAAAATCTATTTATGTTACCCGATTTTTCAAAATTATTTCCAAAAAAAAAATGATCATGTTGTGTCATAGCACATAATTATATTTTCCCACAGTTATTTTTGTTATATAGTTAGATAATCTGTTTAATTAATTTTTAAGAACAAAATCACAACCTCAACATCCTTATATTTTATTTAAATATTTAAAAAATTATTTATTATTCATTTTTTTACTTAGGGCATTTCAATATAAATGCTATTATGTAGGGTCATTCAAAAGTGATGCCTATTTTTGTGTTTTATTGAAAAGAAACATGTATATATTTTTTTTAATAAAACACAAATTTAGACGTCACATATGGATGACATAAATGAATATAATAGCATTTTAGAAGCTCAGAGACAAACATTTTACTCTAAAAACGGTAGTGCCTCAATCTAAAATACGAAAGTGAAAAATGTTCAATAAAAATTTTAATTATTTTTATTCAATTTTTGATATATTAGCAAAATAATTTGTTTATAAAAATTGAGTTTTGTATAAAATAATTTTATTTATGGGTGTAATAATGGCTATTGGATATGACATTTTTTTAATACTATTTCTTAAGAATATTATTACAAATACAGAATGAGCAATAGATATGTATGTATTATCAATAGATACAAAATAATTATTATATTAACAATGATGTGATACGAAAATACATACAACATTTTTGAAAATCATATATTAGATTTTACAAAAGAAGTTTGATCATTGCCATTATTGGAAATTTGAATATTGTAAACATTTTAATAAAACATTATTATATTTTAAACTTTCATTGATTTTTATGTTATGTATTCAAAACTGAATTGTTGTTAGAAATTAAAAATTAAGTTTAATAAAAATTAGTAAGAAATATATATGTTTTTATCAATTTGTTATCAAATATATATATATATATATATATATATATATATATATATATATATAAACATATAATCGCTAAAATTAGAAGATTGGGGTAGAAAATATAACAAATTCACAATAGTCAAAATAATGGAAATATTCTACACCAAACTGCACAAATGTGTAAATAAAAAAAGAATATACAAAAGTACACAAATATACAGAACCAAACATTTTACACCTTCTAGATAAAGTTTCTAATGCAATTAGAATTTTAAAAAATAGGAAAAATGTTGGAAATGAAGAAATTATAATAGAAATTTTGAAATTAATAGGAAAAAGAATGGAAAATGTTGATTGATATTTTTAGTCAATGTTTAAAAAGAAGAACAATAAGAAATTTATTTTATAAAGTTATAATAATTCTTTTTTGTAAAAAAGGAAATAAGAAGACTTGATGAATAATCGATTGATTAATTTAATTCCGATGATATTTAACATTTTGACCAAAATTATTTCAAGGCGGCTCCAAAGTCAATTGGATTTCTCACAGCCGTGAGAATAAGTAGGATTTTAGAGCAGATTTAGTACAATGCATTACATTTAAATAGTAATGGAATTTATTAGTCGATGCAACGAGTATCAA
The DNA here is from genome assembly GCA_029203775.1 of Neoneuromus ignobilis. Lineage (NCBI taxonomy): Eukaryota > Metazoa > Arthropoda > Insecta > Megaloptera > Corydalidae > Neoneuromus > Neoneuromus ignobilis. The sequence continues at coordinate 57,758,052 of CP092087.1, read as the reverse complement.
ATAACACTCCGTCTTGAATTTGTAAATTATGAGATAGCTTTTGACTCAGTCGATATATTATCAATAATAAATGTATGAAGTAATCAAGAAATTTAAGAAAAATATACAAAACACTCGGGAAATATTTATATAAATATTACATCCTTCGTCCAAGTACACAAAGAAACACAAAAACAAATTATAAAAGGGGTAAAACAGGGTGATGCGATATCATCGAAACTATTTGCATCATTGTTAAAATAACTATTTAAGAGACTTAACTGGAAATCTGGAGAAATAAAAATAAATAAAAATATGTTTGTTCACTTGAGATTTGTAGATGAAATTATTATTTTCTCGACAATTTCAAATGAACTCTAAAAAGTATAGACGAATTGGATAAAGAAAGTCAAACGACTCAAATCTCTACAAGAAAAAAGTTATGTTTAGTAAAATTTCAGATCAACAAAAAATCGAACTAAAAGGAACAGAAATGAAAAAAGTTGAAAATTATGTAAATCTGGGATAATTCATTTATATTGAAGAAACATTTATAGATAAAGTGAATAGGAGAATAAAAATGGGATGGTATAAGTTCGAAAGAAATTCTTATTTTATCAAGTCAGATATTCTTCTACCTTTTTTTAAAAAATTGATCAATGTATTCTATTTGTTCTCACTTATGTTAGTAAAATATGGGTTTTGAATACGAAAATAATCCAACGATTCCAGACAAAACAAAGAAGCACAGAAAGATGTATATTGGGAATAACACAAAAAGATAAGAAAGAATGTAAAAGTTATGAATATTATGGTAAAAGTAAAAAATTTGAAATAGAACTGGGCCAGTTATATATCAAGAAGAGAGGACCACTGATGGTCAAGAAAATATTATTGATTGTGACTTTATATAAATAAGAAGGCCCAATAAAAGATCCATTGTTAGATGGGACAGAAATATAAGAACATTTTCGAAAATGAAATGGAAGAGAAAAGTATTGGTTTGGTGAAAATAAAAAATTTTCGGAGAATTTTACCCAGAAATCAATAAAAAGAGGCTGATTATATATATATATATATATATATATATATATATATATATATATAAATAACCACGATATTATTCATAAATAATAAATAAAGCAATTTATAATTACTCAATAGACTTCTCCATGTTTAATATATTTTTAATGAGTTTAAGACAACTTTAACATTATTTAATCTTTTCAACAGTACTTCACAACAATTCAAAATATTATTATTCTTGCTATAAAATATTTCATTCTACATTGTGATTTCTGTGAATTGTACAATAATACTATACAATTATCTTTGATTAATTTTGAACAGATTTGTAATCTCTTATACTGCCAGGTTAAATGAATGAAATTGAAATTTAAGTGATATTAAAGTTTGAACAGTGTAATTAAATTGTGATGCTTGCAAAGTTCCATAAAATGATTTCTTTATAAAAGTTTTGGTTGTACTTTATATAATCAGATTAATATATTTAAAAACAATTTTATATGTATCATATTTATTATTAACATAGTTTATTGCTATTAATTAATTATGAATTTATAAAAATAAATTTATATAAGAAAAAATTTATTAACAATTGAACTTTTCTAATAAATATTTATTTCTGTTCCATCGATATAATCGAATAAGTTATTTATATAAAAGAAGAATTTAATCAAACATTTACATCGAATTTAATACGAAATTTTTCATTAAAACACATATCTTCAACAGGAAGTTTTCCGGAATCCAATTAATAAATCTTCAAAGTGTACAACAAAACTGGTGTAAATAAATAAGAATATTGGAAGAAATAAATTTCAGACACAAAACGTTCATCTATTTTATCTAGACACGGTCAGTTTGGTCCAGATTCCCTTTTCTTGATGAAACGTGACGTTCGCCAACGATGTAATTTAACACTGATTTATATTAATATATGTATGCGAGCACATAGAGCCCGTACACTATGCCGATAGAACGACCCTTTTCGTCCCACTTTAGACCATTCTACACACAAAATACGGCAAGGTCAGTGACGGGTCCTGCGCCAGGGGACACCACACTAAGGTTTATCTTTCACTGTGAAAGATAATCGACTGCAAGACCTTAATATATTGAGTCCCAGTTATGCTTAATATATATTTCATATTATAAATGTCGATCTTAATAGAATTGTGATAGTACGTTATTGGAGTTATGTGACAAACAGTTTTATTTAAATTAATACGAATTAATTCTACATTATTTCACTATTAACTTATTTACATTGCATCATATGAAATATTGGAATTTGTAACGAAATTCGGAATTAAAATATAATTAACGATAAACTTGTTAACCTAAATAAAATTAAATTCATTCGATACTTTGATATAATTAAAATATTGAAAATATATATGTATTAAATTAAATAACATTTAAATTTCATTTATCATTTTTTAAGAGCTGATGAATTTAATAAAATTATAAAGTATATATATGTATATATATATATATATATGTATATATATATATATATATATATTACAATAAATTTTATTAATACTTGATTTAAGTATTTATTTTAAAATGTCAAACTAAAAATACATATGATTGTTTGTAATTTCATTTTTATGAAATCATTTATAATTTTTTTCAATTACTATTCTTCATTGGTATATTTCAATAATTTTATAGTTACTAAATCCAAAAGAAATTTCTGTTTTTTTAAAAAAAATAAGATTATTATTTTCTTTCAGTAATTTTATTAATTAATTTATAAATTTGTTTCTAAATCCTATTGTTTAAAGTTTGTGATATATATATATATATATATAACTACACACACAAGATTTTCCAATTCAGAAATTTAAATGGAAATAAAACAAAAAGTATTTATTTAATTGCTATTTTTTTATTTCTAAGCATATTCTATGCCATTAATGATGAAATACAATTTCACTTATATGACCACCACGACTTTGCTTGACGTAGTGTATTCGTTTAGTTCAATTTTTAGTCACTCTTTAATATAATTGTGGTCCAATTTCATGAATTACACGTTCAGTGTTTATTTATAATACTTCTATTATTTGTGGTTTATCAGCATAAACCAATGATTTCACATAACCATACAAAAATAATCCAATGGAGTTGGGTCACATAATTTTAGTAGACAATTGATGAGTCCATTTCTTGTAATAATGGACTCATGAAACATTTATTTGAATAAGTCTATTGAAGTTTTCACAATTTGTAAGCGTTGTTGAAATTTTGTTGTTGTTTGATATTTTTCCAAACTACACTAAGGTAAAATGTCAAAATGAGCTCAAAAAAATATTTTTTTAAATAAAATTCAAATATTTTTTTACATAATTCAGAGTAAATTATCATTTGAATTATATTTGAATAAATTAAAAATTGGAGGAAAAAATTCAGTAAACAATCATTATGCAAATATTTATGTATAAACACAAAATTCATAAAAGTATATTAAAAACCGATTTACTATTAATCGGTTATATCTAATAATCAAAAAACAGTTAAAATATAACAAAAAAAATATTTAAGCAAAATAGGTTCAAATATTTCAATACTTTAACTATTTATTTTTAATTGCAAACTATAACCAATTAAAAAATATTGTTATTACTTGTATTGACAACGAAATATAGATTTGTACCAAAAAATATTTTAATATTTTTAAAACAAAAGGAGACTACGTAAATGAAATGTTTATAATTATTATAAGATTAATTTACTAATTACATATTGTAGTAAATATTTAAATTGTATAAATTTTTTTTAAAAAAAATATACGACACAAATAAAAGATCACCTCAACACATTAAGACATTACAAAGTGTTCAGTAATTATTTGTTGTTCACTCTGTTCGTTTATAATAATAATAAGCTGATGCTCATTTCGATGGCAATGCTATCATTACCAAAGCATCGTGTTATAAAATCTTATAAATTTGCATCAAAAAATATAAATGATTTTATAACGCAGCGCTCTGATGATGGTAACATTGTCAACGAAATGCGCATCAGTTTCTCGTTATTAAAATGAAAATGAACAATAATTGATTATTAACCATTTTTGATTTTTTTTTTATTGTTGGGATAATAATTTATTGTATGAAAGTGAATTAGTTACAGTTTTAAAAAATAATAAAATATAATACAGTTATTGAAAATTAATTTTAAATCATTTCCAAATAAACGTTTAAATATTTTGTCATTCTATTTTTCCTCTGTGACTGAAATATATTAGTTTATTAAATAAAATGTTTAATAATGAAAAATATTAATAATTATATTTGGTGAATTTGATAAATTTACAATTATTAAATATGTATTCCAATACATACAGTAATTATTTATAATTTTGTACTTATTAAATTCCCTCTAATATTTACACATTTATACATACAATCATATATATATATATATATATATATATATATATATATATATATATATATATATATATATATATATATATATATACATATATATATATATATATATATATATATATATATATATATATATATATATATATATATATATATGTATGTATGTATGTATGTATGTATGTATGTATATACGACGGTCGTTTGATAAGTATGGTAAATTTATTTATTGTTTAATTTAATTAATTAATTAATTTAATTAAATTTTTCAATTTAGTTTTTTTTTTACTTTTTTTAAATACTTATCAAACGACCCTCGTATGTATGCATGCATGCATGTATATTTTTAAATTTATTACTTAAAAAGGACAATAATTTAAAAGGACAAAGGCTATTCCTTTTTCTTACAGCAAATATTTTGATATAATCGTTACAGAATTTTCGAAAGTCAGTCGTAATAATTAAAAAACTATTATAATTAATAGAAAAAATACTCAAATAATAGTGTTTTATTATTAATGTACAATATGTGTATATAATAGATATTGATTTAAAATTCTACACACAAATAAAATTATTGATTCGGTTAATAAAAAATTGAAAAAACTTCCCAATTTATTTTTAAACACTAATCGTTGTGTATAAAAAATTGTTAATGTATACGTCGATGACAAAACCATTATCATCAGCTGATTTATTTTTTTGACATCATCATCAGCCGATTACCTTTTTCATGAAAATGCCATAACCCCATACCTCACAGATTAGTCTGTCAATTGCACTAGTTGAAGTATAAATCGATGTTGACAGAAAAATAGATACAAACAAACCCTAATTTTATACAGTATTTCCATTTAAAACATCTGCCTAGATTAAGTTACACTGTATATTTTTAATAAAATTTGTATTGTATGAAAATGTTTTGTATAGAAAAAAGTATTTACAAGTTCGTATAACATTTTAAATATTGATTAAATTTGACCGTTGTCAAATACGTACGATCGTAAAAGCGTATTTTTATGGATTTATTGTGTTCAACATCAAAGTAAAAAATTCATTCAAGAAAATATTGTTATGTACTTCAATCTGAAATGAAAATAACATGTAAGCTTGCCGCAAAACCATTTTGCGACAATGTAAAGCTTTTATAAGTGAAATTGATACTACTTGAATATGAAAAGATAAAAAAAATGATTGCAATACTTGTTATTAAAGATGTAGTATAATAAGTAAAGCGAATATGATATTATATTATATATATATATACATATATATATATATATATATATATATATATGTGTGTGTGTGTGTGTGTGTGTGTGTGTGTGTGTGTGTGTGTGCGTGTGTGGAATATCCGTAAGTAATGATGTACAATATTTTAAGTAAAATGTATAAATAAGTTTTTATAAAATGCTTTTATTTCTTAATCAACGGCATAAATCGTTATTATTTGTGATAGTTTTTACTCTTATCTTCAAAGATTCAATGTTTTCCTTAAGGAATTCTAGAATGACTAATGTTGGCTTTTGATTTTATCAATATTTGAGATTTTTTCTCCAACAATTGAATATTTCAATGATCTGAATAAGTTATTATTAGATCAAGCTACGTTCGGTGATTAGGGATATGCGAAAACACTTTCCATCCAAACACTTTCATTTTATTCTATGTGATTTTTGTTGCATGTGATTTCGCGACATCATGCTGAAAAATGATGCCATTCCTATTAATCAACACAAATCGCTTTTTTGAGATTTTCTGCCATAATCTTTTTAACTACTGACAGTAGGCTTCAACCATGATCATATCCTCAGTTATAACAATTAAAAATAAGTCATTCCATAGAAATCCCACCATAAGTATTAAAGACACTTTTTCAAAGTCAAACTAAGCTTTGTTATTGCAACTGAAGTTTGATTTGGTAAAAGTTGTTACTTAGTTCTTTTCAAATTATTGTATAGAAATAATTTTTTATTTCTGGATTAAATTCTATGTAGAAATGATTCCCTGCTATTCTTTGCTAGCAACAAAGTGTATATAGTACGTGTGGAACCCATTTTTCCTCTTGATGAATATTGCCAATTTCTTTCAAATGTGTATTAACTGTTAACCGTATAAACCCAAGTTGTTATGACAATTCCTCAATGGTCAATTTTGAATCAAACTTAGTAAGACATTTTAAGACCTCATTATCACATTTAAATGGTTTTTCACTTGATATGTATCAGAAAAGTCAACGTCTAAAAAGTAAGTCTCTTCACAATTTTTTTAAACCAAAATTAATATTTGCGAATCTCCAACACATCACTATGGTATCTAAATTTTTTTAGTTATAGGTGTTGTATTCAATCCACAATACAAATTAAACTACATACAATGTATGTGTTCATTTGAGGGTTAAAATTCCGTCATTTTATCGAAATAGGGACAATTTAGAAATGTACTAGGCAAACAGAAAATTATGTATACGTGCAATGCAAGATACTGATATGAAATACCACGCAAACAAGTACAGAACGTTTCAAAAAATAACTTAGTAACTGCGTCATTATTTAGTTCTTTCTAATAGTATATTATATATATATATATATATATATATATATATATGTAAGTATGTATATAGGTAGATAGATAGATAAATATAGATTTAGATAAAAATACATAGTGTGTCTTTTAAGTAATAACGCACATTTTTAGTTTATATAAAATAAATGAAATAAAAATTATCAAAAAATCTGATAACTTAAAAATGAATCTATAATACAAAAAAACAATTTTTTTGAAATTTTTACAGCATCAAATATAATTAATCATATTTTCATAAAAACAAAAAAGGAAATATATAAAACATAAATTACTTTTCTAATTTATTAATTTATGTTAATATATGAGCTATATTTTTAAAATATTTCTTCGTATGAATTATTTTGCTATCGACAAAAAATGTTATTTGAATAATGTACGAATATCGTACTTGTTATTGTAATTTTTATATAAATATATTTTAAAATTTCATTATTTGTTTAAAATGTCGGTTTTTTTATTTATCATTATTTAAACATTGGTAGTTAAAATCTGTTTCATATCAAATGTATCAAAATTATTTTCTTGTAATAAAAACAATATAATTTTCTAAAAGCGGAATTTCTATACAAATTATTCAATGATTCTTATAAAAGAGATAAAGAAACATAAGAATTTTTTCTTATCGAAATTTTCATAATTAATGTATTTCATAAAGTCTTATAAATAAACTTATTATTTAAATTTATTCTATTACCTAAATTGATAAAATTAAATTGTAAAATAAATAACAAATATTGATGTTCTACAAGTAGAATATTAGAAATTCAAAAAACATTTTCATATTTCATCACTAACTCTAATCAAAGACAAAATGATTGTTACATTGTTTTAAAATGAGTACGTTATTATTCTACAAAACCAATATTAACTTATCGTTTCAATTGAAACAAATTTATTTTATGAAAAACAAAACATTTTTCTTTTGTGTATTTTGGAAACATTTTTCGCTTTCCATTATTTTTCATTACATTATTTACCGTTTGAATTTGATCGTTTTTTAAATAATTTAATAAAATCCAATCGCATAGGAACAAATCTGTATAAGTCGAATTACAATAAATAAAATTAAATAATAGTAATACTGAAAAAAATAGTTTGTTGATTTGGTAATTTTCTAATTAATATATTAACGCTTTATCAATATATATATATATATATATATATATATATATATATATATATATATATATATATATATATAAATATATATATATATATATATATATATAAATATATATCTATATATAAATATATATATATATATATATATATATATGAGAGGGATTCAAAAGTTCCCGGAAAATATAAATTAAAACACAGTAAATTGAATTAAGCACCTTATTTTTTAACTTACGTTCTATTTAAGTTAAAACATTTTTCCATATGGTATCACCATCCTTCATAGTCCTTCCAGTAGAAATCAGTACTCTTTAATTCTAGTCACTACCCTACAAAACGTTTCACTTCATCTGTCAACTCCCAGTGAACGCCTTCAAGGGGCTGATGAATTTTTCCGGGTCTTTTTTCTTTTAAAGCTAAATGCAGTTTTCTTAAAATGGTTTTATAATAACTTACAGTTCTTTGGCCTCCAAGAAAATCTCTGAGCAACATTTCATTAGAATCCCAGAAAGTGATAGCCATTATCTTCATACATGATCTTTCTACTTTAGCCTTTAGGAAAGCACTTGAATCCCTTGGTAACCGCTGCTTTAATTGTTGCTTGTTTTCGAGATCAAACTAGTAGATCCAAGTTTCGTCACCTGTAACAATCATGTTTAAAAAAGTACCAGAATCAGCGTAAAATTGATTTAAAGATTGAAGTTAATAGTCAGTGCGCAATGCCAGCTGATGTTCGTGCAAGAAATTCAGCATCTATCGCGATAAGAGCTCGCTTAGATTCTGGTTATCTTTGAGAATGTCCTGTGCTGATCCTACAAATATACCTACAGTCTGAACTATAATTTTTCACTATTATTCAGTTAGTCCTTTTCACTAAAGTTTCCACAGTACGAATATTTTCTTTGGAAACAAAAGTTGACGGTCTACCACTGCGACTGTCGTCTTTAATCGTTTGAGTAATGATCTCTCGACCGTTATTTAAACGATTAATCCATTCGTAAAGAGTGGTTTTCTTAGATATAGTAATTGTGTAAATATCTGTGATAACCTTAATAATATTAAGTTTTTTTCAAACTAATTTAACTAGGAGTTAAATATTAATACACAATTCAATTTTTTACAGAATCCGTGTTCGTAGATGCAAGGATAAATTCAAATTAACATAACGTGAGTATCTGATATCAAAAGTATTATCAGGTTTACACTCGCATCAACTATAGGTGTTTTTTAATCGTGATAGAACTTTAAATTGAATCCGTATCGAAAGTTAGATCTAACCTAAAAAAATATCCTTTTAGATATATATATATATATATATATATATATATATATATATATATATATATATATATATATATATATATATATATATATACATACATAACTACGTTCATATATATAGAATAAGGATATTAGGATGTTTTTTTAGGTTAGATAAAACTTTTTATAGGGATTCAATTTAAAGTTCTATCGGCCTTAATAAAATCCTCTAATTATAAATATAGTATTCCGTTTATGAATAATAACAATTTTCAAGGAATTTTTTAAACACTATGTATATATATATATATATATATATATATATATATATATATATATATATATATATGTATATATATATAACTAATTTTTTTTTATTGAATAAATAACGATTCTATTTTTATTTGCTCTGTTCATTTTTATCAATATTATTTTATGCTAAATAAATTACATTATTTATGAACAGGAATAAACAGAATAAAAAAATTATTTACTAATGAAGGAAAACTAATTAACATCAATTTACTAATGAAGACATTTTTTTAATGTCCAATTCTTTACGTTAAAATAAAAAATATCACATACAATAATATACAAATATATATTACAATAGAAATTAAAATGTATATTAACTGAATTTTCTAAATTTATACGTCATGAATTATGCTAGTATCTAAAGTGTAAAATTTAAAATAAGAAGTTCTTTCGAAAATTATAAAAGTACTTTATATATATATATATATATATATATATATATATAATTTTATTTTTATTGAATTAAAAACGATTTTATTTTCATTTTCTCTGTTAATTTTTATCAATATTATCTTATGCTAAGTAAGTTACATTATTTATGAATAAGAATAAACATAATAAAAAAATAATTTACCATTAAAGGGAAACTAACTAACATCAATATAATTTAAAATATATATTAATTATTTTTTTAAATTTATATGTCATGAATTATGTTGGTATCTAAAGTGTAAAATTTAAAATAAGAAGTTCTTTTGAAATTTATAAGAGTACTATATATAAATATATATAATATATATATATATATATATATATATATATATATATATATATATATATGAATATATACATTTATATATTTCTACACACAAATTCCATTTAAAGTTTATCAGACCAGATGATTCACTGAAACCGTTTAATAATCAATCACGGTTTTTATAATTGTTTTCATCTGGAACAAGTTGAATACGCTATTGAATACTCTTTTGTTAACGTATTGTTTATGATATAAATGATGCATTAACTCTCGCACAATAAATAACAATTTAAGCCGGTTATTGATTTCGTGGAATACAATTCATTTGTGATGTAGGATAATCAAATGCAGGACTGATCGTCCATAGTTGAGTTCAACAGCGCTGCGAATATTATATGTGTGTGTGTGTGTGGATTATAATATGCAGATGATCGGTTTATTTGGACGTAATAAATGACAGGGGTGTAATTTAAATACAAATAAAATGTGACTCGGTAGTGTTTTATGTAAAGTAATAAAGCAATTGAATACAAAAAGAGCTGAATGTTAAAAGATAATTTCAAGTTCAACATCTGTGTGTGTGTGTGGGTGGTTTTGTCAGAAAAAAATTTGGAACTATATTTACAAAAAAAAATTAAAATATAACACAGAAGATCTTTTTTGTAATTCTTTGTTCATTTCACAATATTTTTATTTATAAAACTATTTTTTAAAAAGTAAATTAAATTCAAAATAATAATTAATTTTAAATAAATATCTATTTAAATGTATTTCTGTCAAATTGTTAAAATATGTTACATTATTTAAACAAAAGATTTATTCCGAATTGACACAAAAGTTTATATGAATTTATTTATAATTACTTTTTTACACAAATGAATTATTCTTTATAACATCATAATGTATTATAAAAGAGTTTAATAAACACGTATTGCTATTTTTTCGCTGATTCGTATTTTGGTCGTCATGTCATTATAAAGTACTCTTTTATATTTATTTTTTTTATAAAAAGAGATTTTAATAAGCAGTACTTTAGTGATGATGGTATGAACATCGAAATTTATACAAGTGGACAATATGAATAACAAGTGATTTTTGAACATTTTTTTAAAATTTTATGTTTTTGGGATGAATGATTTATTCATTTTCACACAAATGAATTATCACTTATTATTTATTTTATTGTTTATAACAACAAACTAATACGAATTTCATTAGTAATACAATCATCACCATAATAATATGTTATAAAATCTAATCTTATTTTTGATTCAATCTTCTTATTAACTTTTTTTTGTGCATTTTCTTATTTGTATGCAATACATCTCAAAAAAGTGTTAGACTATTTATTTCTTATTTAATTGCATATATGTTGTACATGTGTATATTTGTTTATTTACAATGCTCTGATAATAGTGGAATTACCACCGAAATGCGCGTTAGCTTATTATTATTATAAGCAATAAGTAATTATTAAACACTTCTTAATATCTTGTAGTATTAGGGGTGAAAATTAATTTGTTTGTAAGTAAATTTTTCCACAATTTTAAAATAAACAGTGATTTATTTATGTTAAAATAAATTTAACAAAGTATCGAAATAAATAGCAATAACTATTTTTTTTATTTATTTTTATCAAGTGTATATTATATATCAATAAAGATGTTTCACTTTTATTATGTAACATTTTAATTTGTAATATGAGCATTTAAACACACCTTTACTCCTAAAAAATATTAATAGTTGATTATCAAAAATAAATTAAGAAAAAATATTACGAAAAGTGACTATTTTATTAAAAAATGAAATAATCACATTATAAAATATAATTATTTAGTTCTGTACATTTATTAATAGAGTATGTACAGTGTCTAATTTAAAACTTTTGTTAATCTTTTCATAATTGGAATTATTATTCTAGCGGAAAAACTATAATTATATTAATAATTATTATTCTATTTCATTGTTTAGGATATCACATTTTTCGATATTTTTTTAATTATAAAATTCTATAAATTATTTTTTAGATTTGGTTATTTTCATTAGTAAAGTATATTAGATGTTTTATTGTTAAAAGTATATTTTTTAAAAAATTAAATTTTATTTGTTCTGTTATAAAACCAGAAATTATATAACTTAGAGCAACAAATTTAATATAATTGAGGAATTTAATTGAGTGGTTCAGTTTTTGATTAAATATTTATAATTTAGAATATAAATATTCATTTCAATAATCAAATATTCTAACAGATCAATAAGGTAAATTTTTTATCAACTGTATTTATAATAGTTTATTCATTATTTTTATTTGTTTTAAAAATAAAATATATCACTTTTTAAGTGACAGATATAGATAAATTATGTAAAGAGCATGAGATAATATTTAGATAATGAAATATAATTTGAAAATTGATCTTAAGATAACTTATAATACAAATATAATAACAATACATTTATCGAAAATGTTTTGTATTAAAAGTTCGTTTCAAAAACTATATGTCGCAAAGTCTCTATTTTTGACTAGAACAATTATAAAAAAATATTGTAGAATAAAAGAATATTCTAGATACAAGAAGCATATAATTTAATTTTAGGATTTCACTTGTATTAAAAATATTTGGTAAATATTTTTCTTTTGAATTAATATATATTTTTAAAAATGAACTCGTAGAAGAAAGCAAATGATATTTTACAATTTTTTATAAACTAAATAGTTTAATAAGTAATTTAAAAATATAAATCAGTATAAGAATATTTTATTTATTTTTTAGTATTTAACTAAATATATATTTTTTCTAATATTTACTACTAAATTAAAAAACTTGTCACTATGTGTTTAAATCTCAATTTTTTAAAATATTAAGAATTTACCCAATTACTACAATTAAAAAGTAATGCCCTCACTACTATAAATAAATTATTTTTTCTGAGGGATAATAAAGAATAGTAAATGATAGTAAGCAAGTAAATATAGATTTAAACTCCTTAGTCTCACTTAGGTCATCCTATATTTCTCAACAGTTTTCGTTTAATAATTTATATTTTAAATTTCATATGTGTAAAATAGTTTCAAAATCTTGAATTTTGTTTGTATTGACGTAAATTTCATTAAAATATTAGTTTTTTTTTATAACTAGAAATACATTAATTAGATATAAGTCATTTACACAAATATATTTTTTGTGTTTGACCATTATCTAGATTTTTTATTTTTAGTTTGGATATTTATTTTATTTTCTTTATCTAGATGTTTTATTTTTCAAAAATAAATAAATAGAAGTACATAAAATGGATTTATTTATTTATCTTTACTATAAATTAAAAACGTATATAAATCTTATATAATTCATTTTAAAATAAAATTGCTAAATCAAAAGAACATAGCAATAACAGTTACAAATATAAATCGAAACAAAATGAGAAAAGTTTCCATTAGGGAATTTATATAATTATCGCGGTCAAGATAACACAGTTGGTTTCGTTGGTAAATTCTATATTATACGTCAATCATTGTAACGAGATAGACAAAAAAACTTCTAAATCTTTGTAGAAAATATATTTTGATATATAAAATAGTTAATTCAATTTTTGTATATTTATATTTTCGAAAGCTTTTAAATTTGAAATGAATTAAAAAATCTATTTGAATTAAAAATATATTTTATATTTTCATTTTTTAATAAAATATTAATTAATTTTTTTATAGATGCAAAATTTTTTACTATATCAAAAATTGTATACATTATAAAGGTATTATTTAAGTAACTTAAAATGATCAACTCCAGATGTTTTTTTAAAAAATGTATTTTATATTAAATATTTATCCAAGATTAATCTTCGATTTTTTTTAAAAAAAATATTAAGTTTATTGAAGTGTTCTGTCTATGTAGTGTACAGTTATATCAAACAAGTGGAAAAGTATTTTAATGAAATGTGTATAACTCATTTTTATCGTTATATTTTATTGTTAGTGCCTTTCAACATGCTCTGACACAAATATTTCATTACTACTTTCTACCAAGAAAGAAATAAGAAAATATTTCTGTTGATAAGGTTCATTTACAACACTGTATATTTTATGAATATTAACAACGAAAAAATGCTGCAGAAGCGTATAGAAGTTTTTAAAGATTCTTAGGGAAAATGAAGTACCTCAAAGAATATACAGAAGATGGTTTGATAAGTCTAAAAATGAAGGCTTTAACCTTAAAGACGAACTATGTTCTTGAAAAGTTTCTGTGATAGAAGAATAAATTTTTCGAAACATTTTGAAATAATTTTTATCCACATCATAGCAAAAAAGCTCAATATAATCCAACAAACAGTTTCAAATCACGTCTGATAGCTTGGATTCTTGTACATGTGTGCAAGATATGTACTAAATGAATTAACTGTTGGGAATAGGCAAGATCGTGTAACCATTTTCTAGTCTCTACTTTCACACAATAAAAAATAAAAATCTTTGGAACGCTCGTAACTGGGAATGAAAAATAAATTACATACAAAAATGTAGTGAGAAAAGAGTATACTGTAAAATAGAACAATATGCTCCATCAACACCTAAACCGAGTTTAAATGTAAAGAAGAGAATATTATTCATATGACGGGATATAAAAGGACCAATTTATTATGAACTTCTATAACCAAAAGAAACTATCATTTCTAAAAAATATTAACAAAAATTGGACATCTTGAAAAATTAACTCATAAAAGCATCTGGATTTTATTAAGATTTACATATTTCTTTAACAACTCAAAAAAAAAATAGCAGAACTTGGTTGAAAGGTCTTAAATAACCCATAAAATTCACCAAATATATCACTTTTTGATTTTGATTTATATTTATTTCTATTATATTTTTTAAATAGAAAATTTTTTAATGATGTTAGAGATGTAAAAAGGGACTGGACTAATTTTTAATTTCCAAAAACGAATAATTTTATCGGAGAAAAATTCAGAACCTTTCATAAAAATGGGAGTAATTTGTTAATATGGATGAAAATTAAATTGTAAATGAAATATTGACAAACAGTATAAGAATTTTATTTTCTTTTACTTAAAAATGAACAGAATTTTTCGGTAGATATTATAAATATTTAAATGATAAATGAA
Source organism: Neoneuromus ignobilis (assembly GCA_029203775.1). NCBI lineage: Eukaryota > Metazoa > Arthropoda > Insecta > Megaloptera > Corydalidae > Neoneuromus > Neoneuromus ignobilis. The sequence goes on along the minus strand of CP092087.1, from coordinate 57,742,563 downwards.
CAATATTTGAAAATATTATTGCAATAAAATTTCAAATCATATGCAGAGCGTTTTCTTTATGTATTATATATGAATATTTTTTTTATTTAATAAATATATTAATTTATGTTAAGTATTTAAAGAATAATACATAGTTTTTTCTATAATTTTCTTATTAGATTTATTTAAATAAAATATTATCTCATTATTTATTGAACATTTTTCAATGCAATATAAAAAGAATATAAAAAAGTTTTATTTTTAACTATATATAATTTCACTTTATGATTTATTAACCAAAATTAACTTATAAAATGGAATAAATTTTTAAATAAAATTTATTTCACAAATGTTTGATCCTTTTTTTAAAAAAAACATGTCATATACATGAATAGAATACTGTTCAGTTAAATATTCTTTTTAAGTTCTCTAAAAATATTCTATATCTAATGTCGATATCTTCTCCAACATCTGCTCCCAGAAGCATTCATCACTAATGGTTAGCAAGTTCGATCATTGACTAACGTGTTATGAGTTTTCATGCAACTTTGTAGCATATGTCATTTTTTATTAAAAAACCGATCGTCTTCTTAGCAAATACAGTTAATGAATTTTTGTAATGAGTTCTAAAGTATTTCTCTTTTTCTATTAAAAAGAAAACTTGGTATATTATATTATTTTATGAATCTATTAAAAAAAATGTGTACAACCATTTTAATTTTACACAGTTTTTAATTAAACATTAAATGTAACAAAAAAATTGTCTTCAAATTTTATGTCCTTAAAGATATTGAATTTCACACAATTGATATCTACTTTTGTGTATAGAATTTATAAAACACAAAAAATTAATATTAAAACTAAATAAAAAATTCATAATGAATCTAACGTAATGCTTGGGAACAAGTATACTGCAATTTGTTATATTCTCAAAACATCGTCTATGTTGCATACGAAATACAACATGAATATTTACTTTCAGTTTTGTTTGTTTTGGCTTCGTGCATATCGCTTTGGGATATCGAAACGTGCATGCAATTTCTTCCAGAAATTAAGAAGCGCAAGCAATGTAAATATGTCGTGTTAAATATGAAACATTACTAATCAAAATTATACTGCAAAATAAGATAAATGAAAATATTTCTGTTTGCACCTTATATATATATATATATATATATATATATATATATATATATATATATATAGATTAAAAGCATATATATATATATCGTTTTCAAGTCGAAGCATATATATATATAAGTATAAATGCGTACAATTAAATATTTTACATTTATTTTAAAAAAATAATTTATTTATTTATTAGTTATAATAAACATCACAATTTTTATTCACACTTTTTAAAAAAATACTTTATTTCTATTTTATCTACATTTAAAATAAATATTTAAATAAAATTGATTTATATTTCTATTTTTCCTAGAAAGAAAATAAATTGAGAAAATTGAAAAAATAAAGCTCATATAAAGTACCTTTGAATTACAGAGGAAATAATTTCACTAGACATTCTTACATTTATAAAACAAATAAATATATATCCAATTATAATTTCTTCATATATAAAAAAAATCTTTCTCGTATAATGAAATATGTTTTATTTTTTATGTGAAATTTCTTATTTAAATCTCTACAAGCATATTTTCAATTCAAATAAAATTTATATTGTTTTTATAAAATATGTTTCTGAAATTTCGCCAATAAATAAATATTGTTTTGGATTTATATTTTGTGTACTAATTTTCTTTTCAAAAATTTTTAATTCATGTTTGTCATTTTTTAAAAGTTATTTTCTATTATAATTTTTGAATGTTTTATAAGTTTTCATATATGTTTGAAAAAATCAATAATATTAATAATACGTCCGTTTTTAAAATCAGTTGTGAATAATTTCAGTTAAAAGAATTTTTGATTCCACACAAATGAATTATCGCTCCCAATATCATAAAATATTATAAAATGTTCAATAATCACTCATTGTTCATTCTGTTTATTTATAACACTTTTACATATATACACCGTCATCAGAGAATTGTGTTATAAAATCTGATTTTATTTAATTTTTGTTATAAAATATAATTACTCTATTATTATTATTAACAAACATAGTAAACAATAAGTAATTATTTTGTATATTATCTTATATTTTGTAGTATTAGGGATAATAGTTTATACATCTAAAAGTGAATTCATTATAGTTTCAAAACTAATAGAATTGTTTTTCCATTTTCTGTCTTCCTAATATAAATTAAATAGTTTTCTCTCTGAAAAAAATCATTCTAATACAATAAATGAAAAATATTTCAAACCTAAGCACAAAATAAGTTTAGATTGTAACTATAAAGAGAAGGTGTCTATAGCTCATCAAAATTACCGTTAACTTAGTTTTTAAAAAGTGGATTCACATTTAAAAAAAATATCTCACTATTACTAAATATTCTTTTATAATGGATTTTTGATTTTTTCAATTTAATAAGATTGATATTAATCTAAATTTCTATTATAAAGTTTGAAATATCATAAAGTTTAATATTATTCTTATATTCTCTCTCTCTCTCTCTCTCTCTCTCTCTCTCTCTCTCTATATATATATATATATATATATATATATATATATATATATATATATATAAAGATGAACGTATATGTGCATTATTTCATAATATCCATAGTAGTGTAAAATTTAAAGTTATGACCACGTATTTACTTCATTTTGACTGTTTTATGTTTATCGTTTCAGTAAAATAACACAAAATAATAAATCATAAAAAAAATAAAAATTAAAAAAAATATAAACTTGTTATTTTTATTTACAAACAGCAAAAAAGAATTTTCTATTCACGTAATACTAAATCATTACTTAAACTTTTCGAGGAATTTAATTATAATATATTCTCTCGAAATTAGATTTTTTAATTGTGATATTTTTTTTATTAACCATTATTTGTTATCAAACAACTGATTTTATAGACTTGCAAAAATTACTGTCAAATGAAATGAAATCAAATATACTAATTACGTCTCTTTATGTTATCCTTGATTGATCTGATATTCAATTTTCAATTTTTATATTATTTTGACGATTTCAATTCTATTTAAAAGATATGATTGAATTTATTAAAGTATTTTTCCTGAATAACTATTTTTTAAAAAAGAATCATGTGAAAACTTTTTCAAATCTAGAAAATTGATATTGGACCCTTATATAGAATATCTAATAAATTTTAAATTCAATTTTAACACTAACATTTTCAATTTATTTTACGGAATTTTTCGTATACATTTTCAAATATTTGCACTATTTATGCATTAATTAATTCAATCTTTAATTAAAATAAAAAGAAAATTTTAAAATATTTTTTATGTTCTATTAATAATATTCAGTTCTTTTTATTTTCAGTTCTTTTTAATTTAATATTCATTGTATTTCTAAAGATATCTAAATTAGACATTATATTTAATTAAAAGATTATTTAATAAATAGATTAAATATATATATATATATATAAATATATATATATATATATATATATATATATATATATATGTGTGTGTGTGTGTGTGTGTGTGTGTGTGTTTGTGTTGTTTAAATTGAATCACATATTCTTAGTTTATTAATATTTAGTATTAATATACGAGATTTATATTACAATGAATTTATTTGAAATTCGGGTAAATACAGGAATTATATTGATAGATTGGTATCTATTTGTATATAGAACCATAAAGCTCATTCACAAGTTCATCTATACGTAAACAATAATTATGTGCAATTTAATCATTGTACTGTTCGATGTATTACAAATTTATATTGTAAGTTTTAGTTTGTTTATAGTAAAGTATAAATTATATATATATATATATATATATATATATATATATATATATATATATATATATATATATAATATATATATATATATATATTTATATATAAATCCATATAAATAGGAATTATGTACTTCAAATTATGTTTATTAGAAATAATAGAATCATACAATATTCATGTAAATTATAAATAAACTTAATTTTTCAATATATTTATATAACAAATTGATTGATTTGAAATTGAATTAGTGTAAATAAAATATTCTTTTATGTTTACATATAGGGTCACCTAAATGTGATGCCTAGATTTGTGTTCTAAGAAAAGAAACACGTGTATAGGGAAATAAGTGTATAGTTTCTTTTATCTCTTTTTAATAAAACACTAATCTAGGCGTCACATTTGGATGACCATATGTATATATTAATGAATGTTTTTTTTTAATCACTTATATTGTTTAAACAATGTAATTTATTAACTAGTCAGGAATGCATTACTTTCTTTTCAAAAAGACTGTTAATTTTTTTCAAAAAAATTTTATTTAAAATTTTTTTTTCTACTATATGAAAAATAGTAAGAAAATATTTTTTAACTTATTCTCTAATTTTCATTTTGAATTATTTTTTATTTACTTAATTTTTTTTAATATTTTTTAAAAGAATTTTAAAAATGTATCAAACTGATTGTTATATATATATAATATAAATTAATATATATATATATATATATATATATATATATATATATATATATATATATATATATATATATATATATATATATATATAATATGGTATATATATGAACTGGTTTTTTTGAAAGTGGTATAAGTCCACTTTTTAAAAAAAATAAGTTAACGGTAATTTTAATGAGCTATAGACACCTTCTCTTTATAGTTACAATCACAATTTCAATAGAGTTCTATTTTGATATAAAATAAACAAAAACAGTTTTGCTGTACAATGCTATCGCACAAATATTTCTTTTGAAAGTGGAATAAGTCCATTCCTATGATATTATCATAGCATACAGTGACATGTGTACCGGACAAAATCGCAATATTAAGCTCGCACTGATGTGGTTAAGGATTGTTCAATCAGACGATAATAACATAAATGTTATTGACCACAAATTTTTACTGTCGGGTCATTCATTTCTTCTAAACGACAGAGATTTTGCAGTTGTGGAAACAGCATTAAAGAAAAAGGATCAATTATACATTGCCCAAGACTATTATGATGCAATAAAGGCTTGCCGAAAAAAAACAGCTTCATTTTGTATGAAATGAAAAGAGAAGACTTTGTCTCAACCAAATCTCTAGAAGAGGCAATATCAAACAGAAAAAAATACGGACGGAGAAATTGTAAACTGGCTTAAAATATGTTGGATGAGGTTCAAAAGGAATGAACCTCACAAAATGTTTTATAAAATTAGTATGGAAGAAAATGCTCCATTTAAAACATTTTTTTTATTTGGAAAAAAGGGAAGACCAAAAAACCTCAGAAAAATTAATATGTTACCGCTTTATAAAACTTCAAGGAGCATAACAAGAGAGAAATATAACGATATGATAAGTTTATTACCTTATATACCACCTATTCACCATAAATATTTCAATATGCTAAGTGTAAAAGAAAACTAAGTTTAAAATATCTTTTTTTTTATTTAAAGATCTTAACGAAGTAATTTTCATTTTTATATTTTTAATATAACTGAAATAAACTCTTAATAAACTTAGTTATTCGTGTATTTAAATGTCTTCATTTTAACTATTACTTTTTACATAAAAATCCATTTCAGTAAAGCTTATGTCTATAAAAATATGGACTTAAATTTACTCTTGTTTTTACTTCTTGTAATATGTTATTTTTGAAAGTGGTATAAGTCCATGTGGAGCTAAAAAATCGTTTATTTTGTAAAATAATGTTAGTAATTATTATTTCATAATAAAATTTAAAAGGTGTATAGTGTAAAAACATCACTCGATTTGATTAAAGTTGGCCAATATTTTTAAATTAACTCAAATGCAAACCCTTAAATATCTCAATATATGAAAAAATGGACTTATACCACTTTCAAAAAAAACAGTTCATATATATATATATATATATATATATATACCATTTTGTAAATAAAAATGTATGTTAGAAAAAACATGAAAAAGATAGGAAAGAAAATTAATGAGTTAATAAAAAATTTGAACTTGAAATGAGTTGATCATAAAGCAACATGAAGGGATAACTGATAAACAAGACAAGTAATTGATTGTGAACATAGATATATAATATAAGAAAAGAGAAGACTCAAAAAGATACCTATGATTATATGGAAAAGAGAGATAAAGAAATTTGTTATAATGGACTGGAAAAGTAAGGTATTAGATCGATCGCTGTCAAAAATTTTGAAAGAGTCCTTCAATGGGGGTATTTACACTAGTCAACATTCATACAGTATTCACACCTATTACCGCTCGTCTCACACCCTCTTATCATCAAAATCCCCCACCTAAAAAAATTAGTTTTTGGTAAGAGCGTGTGAGACGAGTGGTAATGGGCCGTGAATACTGTATGAATGTTGACTAGTGTAAATACCCCCATTCAGTATTGAATTGAGAGGGTGTGATATTGAAGATTATTATTTTGTAAAGTAATTTTTGGAAACTTACTTCCCATTTATTATTTTGTTCTATTTCTAATCATATTTATTTAATATTTCTACTATCGTTAAAATAACTGACATTTTTGTCTTTTTCAAAATAATTCATTCAATGATAAAAATATTTATTTTTAACAAAATGTTTTTCTACTCAAAATCTTAAACTTTTTAAAACTGGTTATATTTTTATCAAGGATTTAAAAATATTCACGTTTTTCATTTAGTATCAAAATAGTAAAATATATCTATATAGATATTTAGAAGTATTTTCGGTGTTTTTATGAAAACTAAAAAAACATGGACTAATGAAATAACTTATTTCTGCTATTAGTTATTCTGTGTTATTTTCAGTACTAAAAGTGCTGATATTGTTTTGTGAAAATAGATAAAAATTTAAATTAAAGAATACATAATTTTATCAAGTACATGTTACAAATATAACGAACACATGTTATAACTAATATTAACACCCATTTGGTGAAAACAAATTTTAACAAAATGTTTTGTTAATACGGCTCATACTTAGTTGCTGAACTATTACTAATACTCACAGGTGGGTAACTGTTCGTAATTTACCTGTCATTACCAGGTAAACAGCATGTGTGCAGCCATAATTTAGTTCGAAATTTATATAAAAAACAATTTATTAAACAAGAATGACGATAATGTAAATTATTGCTTGGCAATATTGGAAAATGTGTATTAAATATCAAAATAGGTATAAATAATATAATTCAATGTAACATTTTCAATAAGTAATCTTTAAAAAAGGTATGAAAAATAGATGCTATTAAAATTTGTTCATAGCAATAATTAATATTAATAATGTTTTACATGTTTTTAAATTTAATTTGATTAATTGCTAAACATAATTTTAATTTTATAATCAATTTTATAAAAAAAATCAGAAAGGACACATAAGTATTAAAATTCAAATATCATAAAAGGTAGTACAAAATTGATATTTTTATTATTGACATATGATTATGTACAGGTAACTCAAATGAGACTGATTGATAGTAAAAAATAGTAAATGAATATATATATATATATATATATATATATATATATATATATATATATATATATATAAATATGATATATATATATGTGTTCATTTAAAAATGTGATATGTATAATTTGTGTTTTATTAAAAATAAACATATGTATAATTTCTTTTAATAAAACACAAATCTATATCACATATTGGATGATATATATATATATATATATATATATATATATAGATAGATAGATTTATATATATATATATATATATATATATATATATATATATATAGATAGATAGATAGATAGATAGATAAATAGATAGATAGATAGATAGATAGACAGACAGACTCAAAATATTTTTTCCTAGTTTAAATTTGCTTGTATTTTTTAAATCCTTAAATATAAGAAAAATATTTAAATAAAAGAGTAAATATAAAAAGATAGTTTTTTTTAAAAAAAATATGGGTAATTTTAACAAATTTAAATTAAAATTTCTCAAATTGTTTAAATTTGAGTAATATTTAAGTGAATTTATCAAAAATATTGTAACTTAATTACTAATATAAAAAAATAATTAAATGTACATTTTTTTTATTGTTCAATAGTGATTAATTTTATGAAATTTAGCTACAATCAAAATGAATTTAGCTGCAGTAGCAAATTATCAATGATGTCTATAATTATTTACAATACTTTATGACAGTTAAAAAATATTGTTTTCTCAAAGTTGATACTAATTTTTAATTAATTTGAAGTAACGCAATACTCTTAGATTTCTAAATATATAACTATTATTAGAAGCTTTCGTAAATTTTTGAAATTTATATTAAAAAAATATAAATAAAATGAATAAAATTAAATTTTAATAATAATATATGTGTATGTTCATGTACACACGTACTAGACATTTCCTGTTTTTAATTTCACACCCATTTAACAAAAAAATATTACATTATATATATATATATATATATATAAAGAGAGAGAGAGAGAGAGAGAGAGGAAGAGAAAATGTGAAAAGGAGTAAAAAATACTTGTTATTTAATGATAAAAAATTATTTATTATAAAATTTTTTTTTTAACAAAAATAAATATATTGTGTGCTTACTTATATATATATATATATATATATATATATATATATATATATATATATATATATATATATATATTGATATTTAGATATAAATAAATGATTTTTTTAACGAAAAACCATGTTGAAAAACAATTTATAAAAATTAAATATACTCCTTTATTTGAAAACAATTCAAATAAAATGAAATCATTTTTTAAATATTTAATTTATGTTTAAAAATTTGTGTATCAATTTAATTTCCATTAAAAAAATGTCAAGAGTAACATTGACTCACATTAAACATTACTGTGAAATAAAGCACTGAATAAAAAATATTATATAGCGAACAAAGCGGCGAAAAAGAATGTGTTTTTTTAGCATAGGAACAAGAGAAATTTCCATTATTTCAGAACAAGTATTTTGTAATATTCCACAGTCACAGACCTTGATTCTGTTCGTGACAAAATAATTTTATCAAAATTTCACGCTCGGCGCTGTCACATACAAAAAAAATCAAAAACACAAACACGGCGACTAGAGACAGCGAACTGACGTCAGTCACACTGGTGCTTTGGTCTAAAACACTCAAAGTTTGTTGCATTGGTGTACACGATGGCTGTGGGGTCATGTGACGATGAAACGATGTTTTTTAGTAGACTTTGACAATCACCAACCAGGCGTACCACTGTTTAATATCTAGGTGTATATAGACATGAAAGCAGAAAACGGCATGTTTTTTATGATTCTTAAAAATTACATTACTTCCACGAACACATTTGCTGTTTTTATACAAATTTTTAATAAGGATGGACGGTACATTTCCATTTAACGTGATTAGAGAATATGTCAGATGATTGACACCTTTTTTTCTTCCTTTTTTTGTGTACTGACTACGAATGGTAGCTAATTTAATATCGAGCTTCTAGGTTTTTTATACGTAAGTTATTTTTACATGAAAAATTTGTTATTTATAAAATAAAAACCAAATAAAATTATGCGTATATAATTAATGATATTATTTTTAAAATAATGACATTATTTTTATTTAATTTACACACATTTGTTATTATGATAATTAAAAAAATTCTCATTTTTACACAACAATACACAAGAAACTTTAAAATGGCAATTTAACACATACTTAATATTATTACGTTAATATTATTTTTTTATTGAAATTATAAATAGAATTCTTGAGTATTATGTTAACATGTTCTTCTATTTCTCATAGTAATTAAATATATAGATTGATTTTTTATCTATGTAATTAATAATAGCTTTATTTAATTTCGAATAAATTTTACTCTTTTCTTGTAATCATTACATATTTATCTCCTAAATTCAGTCTGAAAATGAATTATTTATATAATTCTATAATTAAATTTGAATTTTATTAAATAATTGAATAAAACTATAAAGCACCAAAAAAAAACATTTTATTACATAAATAATTATTGAAATTGTAGTTTGTTTCAATTCTAATTTATTAATTTATTTTTATTTTGATGACTACTAACAAAAATATAATTTATAAAATAAATAGGGGTAAAAATAATTAGCTTAGATTATCAATATTCTTTGATATTAATATAAGAGTTGACTTGTGTTTTAATGATAATTGTAGTAATGAAATACAAAATTAAAAGAAACGATTAAAAATAATTTCTTAAATATATTATTATGCTTTAATTTTATAGCAAAAATAATATATAATATTTATTTTCATTTAATAAAAAAATGAAAATATAAATAATTTTAATATTATATATTAGGTCTCTTAATAAGTTTGTCCATTTTTTAAGTAAAAAATAATATTTTTTTATACTGTTTAAATACTATTTAATTAATAATATGAATATTTTTTTCCATCTTATCGAAAACTTTTGAATTGTTATCTGATAAAATAAAATCTCATCCAGTGCGTTTTTCACATTTCAACGTTCATTATTTTTTTCATTTATACTTTTTTGTAAAGTCAAACATAAATAGTAATCAGAAAATGCTATATTTGTACAATATTTTAGGTAACTTAGAACCTCCAAATCAAGTTCCGATATTATTTCAGATTGTTAAAGAAACATGTTATTTTGTGTTATCATATTGTAAGATAATTTGGTTACTATTAAAAAGAATCAAAATTTTTATTAAGTTCATTGTCCAAATTTCCCAATTGTTGACAATATTTTTATAATTATTGATTTCTTTTGGCTCTTAAAGTTCATAATAAATTAATCTTTTCATATCCCATCTTATAAATATCAATTTGTTTTTCACACTTAAACTAGATTTAAATGTTAGTAGAGCATTTGTTGTTATGGAATTGTGGCTGATTCACTTTACACAAATGAATTTTAACCCCAATACCACAATGGTTTAAATTGTTCGATAATCACTTACTGTTCACGTATTATTTGTTGTGTAGTGGTTAAAATTAATTTGTGTAAATTAGTAGAGCATGTTGTCCAATTTTGTAGTGTGCTCTTCTCTTTACTTTTTACATATAATTAACTTTTCATCTTTAATTACAAGGCGTTACAAAAATGGTTCATTTCTATTGAGCGAAAGTAAAAACGATCTTGCCTATTCTCAGTTCAGTGTCAATTCATGTGGTACTCATTTTGTATACTTGTACACGAATCCAAAATAAACTTTATTTTATAATGTTGCAAAAAATACTATTATCCATTACAGAATATCTTCTAAAAGATGATTTGTTTTTAAGGTTTAAAATCCCCATTCTTAAATTTCTGGAACTATCTTCTGAATATCCTTTCAAATACTATGTTTGCTATAAAAACACTTAAGAAATTATTATATGTTTTTGTAACATTCTTTTCTTGTTGATTTTCTCAAAGTATAAAATTCCCTAAATTAATTTTATCGATAGATATCTATCAACCACTATTCCTTCACTATTAAAAAGAAACATGTGTATAGGATGTTTTATAAGGAAACACGTGTATAGTTTCTTTTGTTTCTTTTTAATTAAACACATTTGGTGGTTTAATAAGTATGGTAAATTATTTATTGTTTAATTTAATTAATTAATTTAATTAAATGTTTTAATTTATTTTTTCTTACTTTTTTACCATACTATCAAACGAACCTCGTATGTCTAAACACTTCAGACTCATTTGAGCTACACACACACACACACACACACACACACACACATATATATATATATATATATATATATATATATATATATAATTTTAAAAACAAGTATTGTCTTAAATAATAGTTTAAATAAATCAATGTTCAGTAATTAAGTCAATTTATTTATCTGATATATATTTTTTAATAATACATATATTATTAGTAATAAATATATGTTTAGTACACACGCATATATGAATGTATATATATATATATATATATATATATATATGTTAATGTTATTTTAATTACATGTTATTTATGTGAGTATATATTTATGAATTTAAACTCATTGATAAATGACAAAGTTTTTATTATATTAAGTTATCAGCAGATGTATACGATATGATAAAAATGATTGTCTTATTAATCATTTATCATATATAAATATTTAATTTGATATTAAATCGTTATCGTATATTATTGTATATATAACAAAAACGTTTGTGATTTTTATAGGATTTAATAAACATACGTTTGTCACGACATGTAATCATCAGCAACATATGTCAGTGATAAAAACACAGGTACAAATTTATATTTCCTGACACGTGAAACGAGCACCATAATAACGTTATTGATTTGGAGATTTTTCACTAGACTTCAGTCGGTCAGCACAACGTGTATAGTGACCGTTTCTTAGCACGTCATTCTCTTCTATTCTTCTTGCTTGCAGTTTCAACTTTTGATCAGAGCCGTACAAAAAAATTCTGCTAGCTGATTATTAAATATTACAATTGAATACAATTGATCACCGAAGCTAAATAATATATTTAAGAGAATATATATATATATATAAAATTAAATAATTAGATGATGAATTTGTAACGAAATGTATGTATGGAATGGTAACGTAATTATTGAAAAAAATCAAAAAAAATTGTAATATTGAGATTAAGATTCATTTTTAAATATTAAATGATTTACAATATTGAACTACTTTTTCATATTTCGTTCAATCTTTTACTTCGAATTCATTTTTTTTAACATTTATTTTTCATCATCTAATAAATATATATATATATATATATATATATATATATATATATATATAGGCATATCAAGTATCTCCCTTCTTTTTTTTTTTTTTTTTTTGTACATAGCTGCGAAATTCAAAAGACAAAAGGCGGAAGGGAGATATACAACCTAATATATATTATATATATATCATATATAACAACAATGAAAATATATATATATATATATATATATATATATATATATATATATATATATATATATATATATAAACTATTTTATAATTCGATATATAGTTTGCGTGACTGTTATATTATTATATTATAAAAATATAGAGCTATCAGTTTCATTCATATTCTAAATTCTGTTTAAAAAATGAAACGACCTTTGTTGCCATTGAGTTTTGACATATATATATATATATATATATATATATATATATATATATATATATATATATCACATTAATATGTATGAAATGTCTTACTAACCTAATTATAAAGCAACTAAAATAATAACATGTCAATCAAAAAACCCTATAATTTACATTTAAAACACCTCATGCATACCTTTTCAAAATTATTTAAAATTTCAAATAATAAATTGTCTTTTTTTAACGAAATATAAAATTTAAATTATTAAAATGTTTATAATTCCAAATAAAATATAATATTCATTAGTTTAATAGATTTTTCGTTATTATTAATAATAATATTTTAATAATAAAATTTCTTTTATTTATATTTTTATAATAAATTATATGTATTGTTCGAATATTATTTTGATTATTTTATTTACTTATTTTTTTTTAGAGTGTTATTCCACTTCATTTTATAACAATCATATTTTTATATGAAGTGTTTCAAAAATAAATATACAAATTTTTTTATATTAAATTGAAAAACGTGGTTACAAAAAAATAGTTTATATTTTTTTTAAATTCTACTCATTTTGTTGCTACTGTGATTGTATTTTTATTATTTTTTCCCGTTAATATTTATTGTTTTGTCATTTTCTTTGTATCATTTATTTTATACTCGTATTTTTATGTTATTTATTTTCATTTTTAATAATAATTTGAATGAAATTCTGAAATCACTTTATTAACGTTAACTGTTAAAAAATATCACAATTAATTTAAACAAATAATACATAGTAATTTGTGTAATTTTATATAAAATAAAAAAGATGGAATTTTCTTAAATAGAATATAACTTGAACGATAAAAAAAATTATGTAGTTATTAAGTCGTGATTTAAATCAAATGAGTAATATGAAAATATAAAATTGTACATTAACCTTAAACTAAGAGAAATAATAAATTATTAAAGGTAATTATCAAAAATATATTCATTTTTATTTGTATTATTATAAATATTTACAATGAAAAAGACACCAGTTAAATTCAGTTCAATTATTGACAAAGTGTGTAGTTTTAAAAAAAATATGTATTATTGTTTATGAGTCCAAAAAAAGATTATGAATAATCGATAAGCTTGATTAGTTTTTTTTAATTTTTTTTATCCTGTTTTTTGTATTTATTTTTTCTAATTAAATATTTGACAATTAAAAAATTTTAAAAAAACTTAAATACTTTTATTTTATAATAAGTAAAAAAGATTTGTATTAAATTACAATGTACAAAAAATTAAATATTAATTATCAAGTGAATATTATTACGTGCAAATAGATAAAGAATTGAAAAAAAGTATGTGTTACTAAACTCCGGCTCTGATTTATCACCACCCACAGAAACTTACAACCTGCTGTCGTTACTCCATCAGAGAACGGCTAACTGAGACCTAACGGTCGTTTTAAAACGGACACGTTGTTGTCTTGCGTTATTGCTTTTTTATCGATTAGGTAACATCTTTAATGGGGCCTATAAAATGTCTATGTACTAAAGTCGAACACTAAAAATCAGTAACAAAAATGTCAACGGAAATAGACGTTGACTGGTCGGCTTTATGTACCTGTAGAATATAAAAAATGTTCAGGAATTATGTACGACTAAAACGATACCTTCGTTTTTATAGAGATGTTAAGTTTGCTAACTATGTATAAAATGGATATAGATTTTAAGGTTTTATATATATATATATATATAAATAAATGTTTGCATTATACCAAAATATTGAAATAACAATTTGCAAAAAAATGAAAAGAAAATTTTGAAACTGAACTACAAAGAAACCATTTAATATATTTATTATAAATTATTAAACTTATATGTTCTATTATTATTAAATTATAAATTGTTTTTTTTTAATAATTAAGGTTATCATTTGATTAATAACTTTTTAAATCATTTTTATCTTTTAATTATTTTAACTGACTTAAGTTTGTTGTATATCAATTGATGAATAGACTTTGTTACATTTCATATAGTTAAAAATATAAAGTTAGTTGTTGACAAATTATAATTATTGTTATTCAAGAATAAATATTTTTCAAATGCATTTATTTTTAATTATGATTTATTTAAGTAATTATTAAAAAAAATATTATTTGTAAACAGTAACCGTGTGAAAATTTTAAGATAACAAAATATTATTGGAATGATCATAAATGATAATAGACAATAAACAAATATTAAACATTAATAATATATATTATTTGTGATAGTGAATTTATTCAACAAAATTAGAGTGACAACAGTAAATATTTTTTTACTTTTAAATTCTTTTTACTAACTTGAGTTTATTGTATATCAATTAATGAACAGACATTGCTACATTTCAAATTGTTAAAAATATAAAGTAAGGTATATATATATATATATATATATATATATATATATATATATAATTAAACCATAGTTATTATTATTCCATAATTAAATTTTTCAGAACTCATTTAATTTTAATTACTGATTTATTCAAGACCATGTTAATTAAAATATTACTATTTCCAAACAATGATCATGAAAATATTTTAAAGAATCGCTATTGAAATATTCGTAATGAAATGATAATAGATATTAAAAAAATAGTGAATATTAAATAAATGTATTGTTTATAATAGTGAATTTATTAAAAAAAGAATTGTCAGTATAATAATTTTTTCTTTATCTTTTAATTATTTTTACTGATTTGAATTTGTTGCATATAAATTAAGTTAGACATTTTTACATTTTAAATGATTTTATATATATATATATATATATATATATATATATATATATAAACTCTCATTGTTGTTATATTATTTTTAAAATTTTCAGAACTTATTTATTTTTAACTAATGTTTTTTTTAAAAAAATGTTAATAAAAATCTTGTTATTTTCAAACAATAACTGTATAATTTTTTTTAAATAACAGAATCGTTATTGAAATCTTCATAATAAAATTTTAATAAACAATATTAAATGTATATATTTTTTTATAATTATTTATTCAATAAAATTGAAATGATAACATAATTTAAAAAATGATTAATATAAAAATTCCTCTTTAGATTGAGGAGACAATATGTACTATTTTCAGAATTTAATATTTTTTTAATTAATGTTTTATTTAAGAAAATATGAATAAAAATGTCATTATTTTCAAACAATAACTATATAAGAATTTTAAGATAACACATTTTTTATTGAAATATTCATAATTTAAATATAAAGGACAATAAATTAATATCGAATATTAAATATATGATATATATTGTTTGTTATAATGAATGTATTAAATAATATTGAAATGGTAACATAGTTAAAAAATGATTATTATTAAAATGTTGTTGAAAATTGAGAAAACGATTTATATACAATATTACGAATAATATACAAAAAATTAAAAAAAAAAGAATTTTTTTTCGAAAATAAATATTTTGATTAATGTTGTGCACAAAACGAGTATGGAGAGAATATAAGTATACGAAAAAAGTATTGTATTTTCAAAATGGTGAAATTTAATTAAAGATACATCGTACGTCAACTTCACTAAATATAATATTACAGTAATTATTTAATTTTTATTAACGTCGCTATATCTACTTGTGTCGCCATTTAAACAAGTGGCACTGGAAATAAATAAATAAATAAATGCAAAAAGCGTACAATCGTATACAAGAGGTATTTCAAAAGTACGAAAATACATGAGCACGACGAAGAATTCATGGCTGATGCTTACATTAAGTACCATCATTGCGAGAAGTAAAAGCTGTGCCAGAAAAAGCGCGAACCCGTCTAATGAGTAACTAGTTTTGCAAACTCAAGTACTGCTAATGAGAAGCAAGCAGCCTGTGTGTTTCGACGAACGACCGTTCCCTCCACCGTTGATCATGAGATTACTTATGTGAAAGTAAACATTGCGATAAAAAGTCCAGCAGCGTACGCGTTCCTCTGTTCGTCGACGCTTCGAACCAGTCACAGACGTGGAAAATTGCGTGAGCGTTGAAATACTTTCTGTAGCGAGAGCTTATTTCATACGACATACAAATATTCTCAATGACATCTCATAGATAAATAAAAAGATACAGGAAGGAATGGTACGTGTTTTGACGAACGAGCTTGTAGGAAATCAAATATCTTCGGTTTTAACAATCTTTTATTACATATCTTTCTTTTGAAGATATTAACTTTTTTTATATATTTTGTAACATCTTGCACCGGTTTGTCTCTTTGTAGAATTTATTTTACTTCTTATTTTTCTTGTATAAATATGTTTATATAACATTCGCTAAATTTCATTTCATTATAAAAAAAGAAATAAATGTAAGAAGTAATATATTTTATATAAGGTATTAATTTTCTGTTCAGTTATTGATCTGTTATCTGAATATATGGTTTACTAATTTATTATTTATAATCTCAATATATATATAAATATTTCTTAAAACTGTTGATAAATATTTATAAAGAAAAAAATATTTATAAAGAAATAAAGGTACAAAAAATAAAAATTTGATTTGATATTCCTCTTATTTTATGTTATATTTATCACAAAACAAACTAGATTTTCAAAATTTCTTTGAACAATAAATTTTAAGAAGAAAATTGTAGTTTAGTTTTATAGATAAATGTATTTTAAAAAAATGAATTATCTGAACTATAAAATTTATTTCTTTTAAGGAAAAAATGAAATATTGAACGCTGTAATAAAGAAAACTTTGATGAATTCGACATAAATATTAATTCATGAAAATTAAGTATTTCTAGAAGAAAATAAATGAAATAAATAATAAGACCCAATAATTAAATTAAAATATATTTTTTCTACATTTGTTTTACATATTAACAAAATTAATATGAATTAACTTAATTAGTATTATTTACTTTTACACAAATTAATTATCTTCCTAACACCATATGATAAAAAAAATATTAATTATTTATTGATTTTATAACATAGAGCTCTGATGATAATGGTATTGCCGATAAAATGTGTATCAGCTTGTAATCAAAAAAGTGAAAATAACTATTGAACATTTTTACAATAATCTAGTAACGTTCGTAAGATTGTTTGTGTGAAACTGAATTCGTTACAGTTCGAAAAAAAATTGTGACAGTATTATTTATATCAAAAATAATTTTTATTAAACTCGATTTAAGCATTAGAAAAAGATTGCATTTTAAAATATATTAAATATAAATATTGTTCAAATTCCACATTTAAACATAAATTCATTATTCAAAAGGCACTATAGCTGAATTATTTCTATGAAAAAATTAGTTACATAGGCATTGCTGGATTTTATAGTAAGAAAATAAATAAAAAACTAAATTTAAGTTTATTATTGTTAATGTTACTGATTATTTATGTAATTAGAAATTTAATTACTTCTAAAAAAAATTATTTGTAATTTATAATTCTAATAGTTAAAAATAAATTTTAAATATCAATTTTATGGTTTTTCTAAAAATATTTAAATTTAAAAAATAATATGAATAGAAAATATTTGTTTATTTAAAGGTAGTGTTTGAACGGATTAAAACATTTTGCAACAATATTAAAAATATTTCCAACGGATTTATCATTTATCAAAATTTCACAAAAAATAATTGAATTCATTCAAAAGATTAATTTATCTGTTCCTCAATTACGCATCCCCAATGCGTAAATATATATTTTTCAATTAACAAAACTTGATTTCAGATTCAAGCTACGTAAAATAAAATAATTAATACTGTATGAAAGAATGACCAAAAAAAATATTGTAATCCGGGGCTTTTCACCAATCTGCATAAAATATGAAAATCCTCTTCAGTGTGGAAAATATGGTGATATGGGCACGAACGTACGTTGCACACTTCACGTACGCAATTTAAAAATAATAAAAAACGGTCGAGGCGCATTCCACGCCATTAATCACAGAAACAAATCCTGTGCGAGATAAGTGGGTACCGTGTCCGTCTAACGCTAGACGGTACTCGGATCGTATTCTGGCAACGCCATACACACGTCTCTTCCAATCCCTCGTCACACTTAATTTCCGGATGGTTGGATAGATATTTTTTTTAAAACTAAATGCTATATCAGATACGTCAACTAGGTATGTAGGTATTTGAGAACGATGTTGAGATTTTAATTAAATATTGTATTCAGACGACGACTCTATACAAAAATTGTTCTTGTCAATTTTTATTTTGTCAAATTTTCTAGTTGTTTAAATAGAAATGTTTGATTTGAATTTCTTTCAATAATGGGTTTCATTATAATTTTAAAAAAGGAAAATTAAAAAAAGTATTGAAAGGATAAAAAATTCAAACAAATTTATTTATTTAATTTTTTAAAAAAGAATATTATTTATGTACCGTTGATACGAATTATTTCATTTATTTTATAATGAAGAAAATTCTGATAAAGTGAATAATTAGTCAAAAAAGTCGAATATTGAATATTTTTTTCCTTCAGTACTACATTTCATATTAATTTTAAAATAGAAAATAAAAAGTATATGTATGAAAAAAGGATTCAAAGGAATTTAATAAAAATTTTTAAGAATTTGTGATTTATTTTTGGCAACGAAGAAAAATTTAATAAAGCAAATAATTAATCAAAATATTTGAAAATTAAACTTTTTAATGTTGTATAATATACATACAGATATATATATATATATATATATATATATATATATATATATAAATTAAAAAAGGTTTTAATAAAGAAAAATTATTTTACTCATTTAAATAAATATAATATAGCATACATAAATGAGAAAGACTGAAAAAAAGGATTGTAAATAATAGAAGGGAAATAAATGCATGTATAAATTTTTCAGTTTTATTTGAGTCATTCTATGAAACAAAATTGTTAACGTTTTTTTTTATATTTTAAAAAAATAAAAAATGTATTTGTAAAATAATTTGTAGAATATTTGTTGTATTGAAATTTGTTATCCATTAGTTGATTTATTTTATGATTATAAATAGGAACAGGTAATATTAATCAAATGTAGACAAGAAAAATAATTAGTGATTACATTTTCTTGGAAAATTTAAATAAAATTTGAAACAATTATAGAATTATTTACCTTATTTATTTTATAAGCATTCAAGTAAAAACATCTTTTGAATAATGTTTGGTAAACTAATAAATCACTTTTTAAAATTAATTTATTACTTAATATTACATAATTTTTCTAACACTTGAAAATAACTTTTTCATTTCATTTAAGTAGCAGTAAAAAATCAATATTAATTTTGAAAAATTTATCAACACTAATACTAAAAAGAAAATAAAATTTCAGAACTAATTAAATAATGTTTATTACACAAGTAAAAAAAATTCAGAATGGAGTTATTAATTTAATGACAAATAATTTCATCAAAATTTTAAGTAATTAATTATTGTTTTTTCTTTAAACACATTTTATTATAATTGAAAACATATTGAAACTTTACTAAATAAACAGGATTTTATGCTCATTCGTTTTAATGATGATTCTATGAAAAAAATTCTTAAATTGGTCTAATTTTATGATACAATAATTTCTTTGTAAAAATTAATTAACATCAGTTCATCAAATAATTATTCATAATGAATATATTAATTTTGTTAATTTTAACCTCTTTAGGAACGATTTTTTATAGTGAGAAAAAAATGATTTAATTTTTTGTTTTATTGCGATTTATTAATTTTATATTGACAGGAAATCAGAAAGCAAGAAGAAATTGGGAAACAATAAAAATACACAAAGAAATAACGTTCACATTTGTGATCGCTGAGAGTTATTAGTAATTTATGAGTGAAAAGATTTCATTCATTCCGGACATACCGGTTCTTCACATTTCTCACAAATGTAACGAGTTCGTCTTACACAATTTTTGTCGTGACATCTTGGAGAATTTTTCAGTTCCTTTATAATAAGTGTCCAATTATACTTACGGTTATAAGAAAAAACACCACTTGAAACGATAACTGTACACATATGTGTACGTTTATTAATTTCTTATAAAATAGAAAACAAACAGCAAATTTCTTTTTTAAATTCATACAAATATTGAAACTTAATATATTTTATATATCTGGTATTATATTTATAAAATATTGGCGATTTGTTCAAATAATCAAACAACTCTTACAGTCGCTAAACAACTTTACGCTATTTTAATATCTTTAACTGTACACCAGAAAAAAAAATATCAATGCAGCCACACAATAAGATTTTTATTTTTCTTCTTACGAGATTCTGTAATGAATAATTTATCATCAAATTTTTGTTCTTTTTGTTAATGACAGTAATTATAATTATAAAAAACTAAATGTACACATACGAGTATGTGCTTCTATCCCTGAAGAGGTTAAGTGATAAATTAATTTGCAACAACAAATATATATTAACGAAGAAAGAAAATAACTTATATATATATATATATATATATATATATATATAGGGTCATACAAATATGAAGGCTAGATTTGTATTTTATTAAAAAGAAACATTTGTATAAGGAAACATGTTTATAGTTTCTTTTTAATAAAACACAAATCTAGGCGTTGTATTTGGATGGTTGTATATACACAGAGTGTCCTAATAAAATGTATGCACACTTTAATAGATTACGATTCCATTATTTAAGATCAGTTAAACCTGAAAGGAGTGAAAATTTGCTGAGTTATCAGCTGTTAAAATGTGAATATATTTTTTTGGGACACGCTCTATAAACATAATTGTAAATATAATAATTAATTTTTTACAATTTAAACATTTACTTTTGCTTACATTGATTTTTTCCAATATATTGTATTTTATAGAATTGTTATTTTAACAAATATTTTACTTATCTCTTATTTGTATAAAAACTGTAGTGAACTAACTTTCACACAAATAAATAACCTTACAGATTATTAAATATTTCAAATAAATTTAATTTAATTATGACAGGATTCTTATAAATAAAGAATGTTTTTAATCGTGATAGAACTTTAAATTGAATCCCTATTAAAAGTTCTATCTAACTTAAAAATTACTCTTCATATAAACATGTGTGTGTATGTATATAAAAAAGTATCATAAAGGTGTTTTTTAGAATGGATAGAAATTTTGATAGGGATTAAATTAAAAATTCTATCACGCCTAAAAAAAATCCTATAGTATTCATATATTCATACATACGCATATATATATATATATATATATATATATATATATATATATTAGAAAAAAAGAGCTGACCTCTAGTCAAAAATACTCCGAATAAAGATAAGAATAACAAAAAACATTGTATATAAATATTGTTTTAATCAACAATAATCTAAATTTTATATTATAACATGGTGCTCTGATTATAATGGCATTGCCATCGAAATGTACATCAGTATATTGTTGTTATAAACATACAAAGTAAAACAAGAAGTAATTATTGAACACCTTATTAATTTGTATGAAACTTACTTGATGTTTGAAAATATTCATTTTTTAAACATAATAAATGTCGATATCAAACTGATAATAATTAAAATGCTTTAAAAATAACTCTATAATTCATCAAAACGTATTTGTCCAATTCTATTAACTATTCTTGTATTAAAAATTGACAAATTTCCCTATGTGAATATAATTTCTACATTTTACAAACGATCTGCACATTTTGATGCAATACGCTGGAATGATGCAATTAATTATTCGAAAATTATTAATTTCAAATATTCTATACTTGGAACGAAATACATAATTAATAATAAAATTCAGTCGACGAGAACGTGCACTGTATATCCATAATTTTCTAGTACGTTTTCTTATAATTGCACTCTGTAGCAGTCATCGCTGCTACGCCTTTACAACAGTGACTGATAAAGTTTAATTTTTCAGTGACATGAACAGGAAACGTTTTAGCATGGCGTGGTATATTTTATGCTATCGCAGTGTAACTATAATGTTAGCATTAGATAAGGACAAATGATAACGTTTTCTAGATTAATTCTATTGTGTATTCAAGTTGGAATCGTTTTTGCTTATTTTTGTCTTTTGTGTTCGGATTTTTTTCAGTAAATAAGAAGAGTCTGTAGTTTTTTTATTTAGTATAATATTCAGAATACTAAACTGTTTTCTGTTCACTGACTCATTAAAGTTCAAATGGATTCAGACAAAGATATATTCAGTAATATCTATAATTTTTTTTCATATCATGTACTGTACTGTTTCATCAAATATTCTTTTGATTAATATATGGAGAGTTTTCTCTCGACATATTTTTATAATACATTTATGAGAAAAAAGTTGACAAAAATTAGAATCATCGAACTGTATTAATTTTTTTACTAAGAAAATATTAAAAAAAGAATACAATCACAAATTTTTAGTTAAAATTTAAATACAGTAGTTTTATTAAATATTCATATTCATATCTTTAAATGTTATTAATCACACACACACGCACATATATATATATATATATATATATATATATATATATATATATATATATATATATTTATATAGATGGTCATCCAAATGTAACGCATAGATTTTTGTTTTACTAAAAAACATGTATATAGGAAAACATGTGTATTGTTTCTTTTTACTAAAACTCAAATCTAGGCGTCATATTTGGATAACTCTACATATTTACAGAAAAAGGAGGATATTAAGAAAAAATTGAAATAATAACATTAAATAAAAATTAATTTATTTGTTAAATATTCATTGTTGTTCAATGATTTATTACTAAATAATTATTTTATTATTCAGAATTAAAAATATTTTTTAAATCAATACACATACATACGTGTATGTATATATATATATATATATATATATATATATATATATGTATGTATGTATTGTATAATCATAGTTGTTAGTCTATATATTATAGTTCAGATTAATACATTAGTGCGATACCATAAACGCTAACAAGCCGTTAACAATCCATTATGTCTAAGAGTGAAATTATCTCTGTCAATTAACTACGTAATTGTTTTTTATCTTTTGTACAATTCAAATTTTTAGAAATTTTATCAAAATGTATATTTATAATTTGTTTGATGGATAAATTGAATATTAATTTTAACTTGAATTTAAAATCAATAATTTTTTGTATGTATTTTTGGAAGTTTTTATTCTTATTAAAATTGTGTATAAATATTTTTTAGTACAATATATATATATATATATATATATATATATATATATATATATATATATATATATATGGTAGATAATTAAAAAAATTTTCGTTTTTGAGGTTAAAGAAGAACATTTGTATTTTTTATTTAAAACAACTAACATAAATTTGTTTTTTTTTGTAATATATTATGCACTCTTTATAACTGTTCAATATTCGGTGTAAGAGTTTGACTAACTTAAATATATTCATAATGAATAATTCCTTTTGAATTTCACCGATCACAAGAATTTTTCTTAGAATAAATTTTATTTCAATATTTGTGGGAAAAATTTTTGATGATAGTTCGTAGTTTATGGATGGAATAAAATATCTATTTCTCATTATAGGTTAATATTTAATCGAAAAAAATCAATTTTAATCATGAAATAAGAGATACATGATTGTTAAAAGGGTATTTTTTTGTTTGATTTAAAACGTGTGGTACCTATTATTTATTTACACTATTTTTCTTCCCTATTTTATGCAAACAATTTCATATTATTTCGTCACTTATCTCAAACTCTTCAGTAGGCTGTTGACACGTTAAATTTGAATTCGTTCGATAATAAATATTATCGGTAATTCGTTGATATTTATATTCGATAATCTGTCTGATCTACGTGGGTTTTCTAATGATTCATCCCTTGAATTTTTTTTAACCTTCTCTAAACTATACTTGATGTAACTCTCCTTTCTTAATATGTGGTACAGATTTTCTTGCGAATTAAACATGTTTATTTTTTCCAAATTTAAATTTGTAAACATGTACTTATTATTATTTTGCGAAGACATTTTAAAGGGTTGAAATTATATTTTTAATTAAAGTGAATACATCCAGATATAGAAAACAAATGAAACTTAATATGTGCTTTTTACTTAATTGATACGCCCAACGTAATGAGTCATACGATGCATAAACAATTTTTGGAATTATATTACATGCAAAAATGAATGAACTCTCGTGGTTATCTAATATATATGTATGTGTGTTTTTTTCGATGGAAAACTGAATATTAATTTTTATTTCAAATTACAATATTATCAAAAATTGTTGTTAGTATTTTCAATAGTTTACGCACCTACTGTAAATGTACATAAATATTTTTTAATACGATTAAACCTTAAATTAAAATCAAATATTAGTTCATTAATTATGTTTGCAGTGGAGTAAGATGGGCAAAATGAAAATTTAAAATATTAGATTTGAATAATATATTGATTTTTATTAATAGAACAAAAAAATTATGAACATTTTTTTAAATTCTTGTATATTATTTTTTAAAACTCATTTATATGAACAAATTTTATTTATATATTTTTTTAATTGTCTTTTATATTTAATTTCTTAACTTAAAAATGTAATAATAGTTAATTAAAATTATTAAAAACAGTGTTTTAAAAATTGATAAAAAATCGAATAAGAAATCATAACAGCACATAATTAGATAATTTTATCTACACTAAAATTTGTAAAAAAATGTCACAATTTATATTACCCACTTGAAAATTTCAATAAAAATATTAACATTAATAGTAATTTTCGTACAATAATAAAATTATTTCAAATCAATCATCAAACAAATACGTACTATTCCTTTTTTGGAATAATTTTTGTGATTGATTATTATTCATTTTCAAATTTTAATATTAGATAATTATAATTTCTTTTAATAATTTCTTTATGTGTTGAAAGCAGTATTTGTATCAATATGCAGAAAATTCGCTTTAATACAAATGAATCACTCATCCTCAATATCAAAAAAGTTTATAAAAATGTCCAATAATCACTTTTTGTTTTCTTTATTCGTTTAAAAGTTCAATAGCTATGCTATCATCATTAAACTACTGTATTATAAAATTTGCATTGTAAAATAAATTGCATTATAAAAACTGTGATTTTATAATGCAACATTCTGATGGTTATATCATTTCCATCGAAATTTGCATCAATTTTTAAGCAAATAAGTAAAGAATAATTTATTTGTTGGATTTTTTTTATTTTTTCATGTGAAGGCAAGTGATTCATTTATTTTATATTGCAGAATGTGTATTTTTAATTTAAAAATTATCATTAATTTTTAAAAATAGTATTTTTTAGAAATTTAGAACGATAGTACAATTTTTTAATAATAAATATCAAAAATGAAAAATATGTTTTTATTTTTATTTTATGTAGTTTTTTAAAATATAAATTTTGTTCTACTCAAATATGTATTTTATATTAAATAAAATTATTATATAATAAAACAAAAAATATTTAATATAAAGTTTGAAAAAGTCAATACAATATAATTCTTTTTTGAAGATTTGTTTTATTAGGCAAGCATTTGTTGATTACATAGAGTTATCCAAATGTGACGCATAGATTTGTGTTTTTAAAAAGAAACATGTGTATAGGAAAATATGAGTATAATCTCCTTCGTTTTTTTTAATAAAATACAAATTTAGTCATCATATTTGGATGATCTTATATATACGAGGATATATACTAAATGTTACACAAAATTTTATGTATGTCATCTTCATTAACATTTTTCTGTCTTCTTTTGAATGAAGGCCTCTTTCAAAATTTTTCATTTCGACTTATCCAGTGTTCTTCCAGTCTATTCCGATGATTTTTTTTATATCTCTGTCCCACATAATCAATGGGTCTCAGTTTAGGTCTTATATATTTAGGAACCCAATCAATAACTTTCCTTGTTAATTGATGGCCTCCTCTTATTACTATAAGATCGGCCCATGTTTATTTTAAACTTCTTATTTTTTCTGACATCTGTACCAATCGTGTTTTTATCCATTCGGTTTTCTTTCTAATTTTTCGTCTTTCTTTCCATGCTTCTTTGTAATATCTGGAACTGCTAAATTACTCTGATATTTAAAATCTGTATTTTACTGTTATAAAAAGAACAGGTACGATACATTTTATCAAAAACTTTTCTTTTTAAATATTAAGGAATATCTAATTTTATAATTCGAATTGACACCATTTCATTTTACTCTTCTGCTTACTTCATCTCTGAATATTCCATTAGTATTAATGCTTCATTTATTTTTAATCCTACCAATTACCAGTTTAGTGTCTTAAATACTTGTTCTAACGCAGATGTTAATAATTTTGGTGATATCACACCACCATGTCTCACTTTTTCATATTAATGTATTTACATTTTTTTTGTACTCTTATGAACGACGAATAATTGTAAATATTTCCTAACAGTTAAATACACGGTTTTTCAGATCCTTGATTCTTCAACGCATCCAATGTTACTGACGTATTGACTGAGTTGATTTTTTTTATCATCTATAAATCCATGACAGAGTGGCATTTAATACTTGTTGCATCGATTAATAATTTCCTTTATTGCTTGATTATATATATATATATATATATATATATATATATATATATATATGTGTGTATATATATATATATACATATATATATATATATATATATATATATATATATATATTTATATATATATATATATATATATATATATAAATGTATATATATATATAGGGTGTTTTTAAGCGTGATAGAACTTTAAACTGAATCCATATCGAAAGTTTTATCTAACCTAAAAAAAACACCATATACATGTGTGTATGTATATATAAAGATATGATAAAGAGTGTTTTTAGGTTAGATAGAACTATTGATAAAAATTTAATTTAAAATTCTATCACTCTTAAAAAAACAACATATATATGTTTAGATGTATAAACAGAGTAGACGATTATTTTAAACGCGTTTACAGTCAGAAATAATAGACGACAACAAAAAAAGTATAACCAAAACATCGTAATGAAGTATAATTACATGATTTAACGCATATTTTTAACATGGAAAACAAATCTGTAGTTTCCAACTCTTCTAAAGTTCACAATCCTATTGTTGTCAATGATTATTGTTTGTTAATTTATGAATGTAGAATATATTCCAGTTCATAAACACTCCGCTTTATATGTTCAGTATGACATTCGCATCGCTTTAAACATAAATGGCAAAAAATATCTCACTGGGAAAACGTGTTTATTATCAATGTTTTGTTTTTTGACAGCAAGTAATGATAAGTAAACAATGGCAATTCTTCTCTCGAAATAACATTTATGTAAAAAAAATATTCAAATACTCTTTCGTAAATAAAAAGAGCTGAATATGAAATTTCCAGAATTAAAATATATTCATTAGGTTCTTTTCTTAAATATTATATTTATATATATATATATATATATATATATATATAAATTCTTTTCAATGAATATAATATTAAATAATTTCTCCAGTGAAATAACATTTTAAAATAATAATGAAGTAAAAATACAATTTACAATAATTCTCATTTCCATAATCTCTCTATTATAATAAATATTTCATTAAATAATCATACGGAAGTGGCAGATAAATTGAAATTTTAACGTTGAATAGAATTTGAAATTATTTAAAGACATTTTAAATTATTTTTAGTTAATTTAATTACTTCTCTTAAATATCATTAATTAGCAGAAATGTTTTATAATTATTATCATTTATAAAATAACTTTATTTCATTAAATGCTTAGATATTTATTGGCATTACATTTATGTAAAATATTTTTTACTTTAACAGAAATCATTTATTTGTCTTCACTACAAACATTTCTTAAAATTGTTCACTAATCACTTATTGTTAATTTTATTAGCTAAAAAGCTGATACTCATTTCAATAACTATTCCATCAGTTTCTAGTAAATAAAGTGAACAATAAAATTATTGGAAATTTTAAAAAATCTTATTTGGTGAAGAATAAGTGATTTATTTATCTTGAAGAGAAAAATATTTTTTACAAATAGAATATCAATAAATAACCAAATTTTGAATGAAATATATTTATTGTTGAAGATTAATAATAATTATTTATAAAATATTCTTCTAAATTAATGAAATTTAGGAGAAGTAATTAAATTTACAAAAACATATTTACAACATCTTGAAATAACTTCAAATTCTATTCATCATTGACATTTAAATTAATCTGCTATTTCTGTAATATTTGTTATAATAAACAGATTATTAAAACAAAAAAATATGTTTCAATATTGAAATTAATTTTTTTTATCTACTCGATGTCAAAATGCATGAAAATTATATATATATATATATATATATATAAATTTAAAAATGTGAAAAATAGTTATAACTGAGTGTAAAATGAAACATATTTTGAGAAATATTTTTAAAGTAAATTTATTTTCAATTATATTTATTTGAATAATATTTTGTTTTAAGACAAATTAACAACTTACTTCTACAACACAATATTTTATAAAAGTCCTCAATAAACATTTATAATTCACTTTATTCGCTAATACACATTTAAATGGTCATTTTATCATCGTCAGATTATCTACGATATTATAAATTTTCAACGAATATTGACAGTTTTGTTGATTGGAATTTCAAAAATATTACTTATTATATTAAGAAATATTTTCTTTTATAGATATTTATATTATAATTTATAAAGTAAAAATATGCTAAATGTAATTGTTAAGTACTTAATTATTTATAATAGAAATAAATTATTTTTTAATATTAATTTTTGAAATGTGTACAAATTATTGTCAGTAAATAAGAGCATATTTTAAAATTTATTGATTTTTTTATTTTAAATTTAACTAAGTTCATTGAAAGAAATAAAATTTCGCATGTTAAGAATGTACAGTTCGTTCTATATATATATATATATATATATATATATATATATATATATATATATATATATATATATATATATATGTTGGTTTGTATTGTTGTTTTATTTATGAATGTAATTTTCTTTTAATTACTCATCATCAAACAGTAATTAATTTCAATATGCACGAGAAATAAATGTCTGATAATTTTTTTTGTTTCTTTATTTAATTTCAGTACGAGATAACGTATTAAATGAACAAAAATTAAATGTACGTAGATTTCCTTTTTATAACGTTTTACGACAACAACTGGACGTACAAAAACATTCGTTCTCATTAACAACTGTCTATAACAAAAGAGTAAAAAACTGACAATTATACACGTGACATACTCTGATAGCAGGAGTCAAACGACGATATCATGTTCAAATATATGCGACATATACACCCACATTATTTTTATTAAGTTGCATTAAATTATTCATAGTGGTTCGTTCGTAGACATTTTGTCCCGTTTATATGTTACACTCTCATATAAAACTATGTTTACATTAGTAACAACGTGTATTATTCACATCACGTTGTTATATCTTGTACAGTTTTTTTTAATTAGAGGTTCTGTTATGATTATATATACTTATGGACAAATAATATAAATAATACTATAATAGAAGCACATGTATTTAAAAATTATTCAACATGTGAAAATAAAAATAAATAACAATATAAAAAAAGTTTCATATATATATATATATACATATATATAAGTGTGTGTGTATTCTTTGACAGTTACAGCCCTTATAGAACTTTAGCCTTTTTGTCAATATTAATCCAGCATTTATTTTTAACTCTAATGTTTTTTCTTCGAGATGTGGTTTTCATCCTTTAGTGCACAACTCCTAAAAACTTAAAGAATTTTTTGACCGGGGCTCGAATGCCATCTCCTAAACGATAGTCTGTAATGAATTCAACGTTTTATATTTGTACTTTAAAAAAAATTAAATTAAAAACTTTTTCACAAAAAAAAAACACTCACTTAAAAATTACAGTATTTTAATGGGGCATCCTATAAGTAATACGTTATTTTATGTCGGTTAGAATGGATGATGTAATATTTTAAAATTATGGCAAAAAAATGGAGTATATATTTATTTGAATCTAAAAATTATTGGTAGTTTCTGAGCTAGATCCAACGGTTCCTTACAAATTATCGGAGTTTAATGTGAAGCAAAAAATGGACATGCGATCTTGTAATTTTGTATATTGATAGTCATTTTTAAATGAAATTTTGTATGGCAAAAATTTTTTTTTCATATTATTAAATCTCAAAAACAATGTGTTCATCACATCAAGAAACCATCTTTATAACCGAAAGAAGTACTCCTTTCAAGGAAGATTATGTTGTCGGTTTGGTGTGATTGAATAGAATTATCAATTATTAAATATTTTTAGACAATCGTAGTATTGTGAACAACTAGACCAGAAAAGTAATCTATCGACGAAAAGAGTTAGTAATTTTTCACCATAGCAAAACCTGCGAAATATTTCAAGGACTAAGGAAGTTTGAATAGAAAATTATGACATAAAT
Organism: Neoneuromus ignobilis; assembly: GCA_029203775.1. Taxonomy (NCBI): domain Eukaryota; kingdom Metazoa; phylum Arthropoda; class Insecta; order Megaloptera; family Corydalidae; genus Neoneuromus; species Neoneuromus ignobilis. The sequence goes on along the minus strand of CP092087.1, from coordinate 57,711,047 downwards.
GTCATATTCTACCAGCTTGGTATCATCAAATTATTATCTTTTACAAAATATCCAAAATCAAAAAATAGGAAAGAGTTTAACATAAAAATTAACGACCGAAAGAAATTTGAATTATTCCTTAAAGAAAAACATAAAAAATACATATTGTTAGGATATTATAACGTGAGGAGAAGTTGTAAAAAATAATGGAAAATATATTTTTGATTAAAATTAAAATATCAATTTTGTTTCAATTTAAAATTTTCTCAAAAAAAAAATTAGGTATGAGATGACATGATAAAGATGTTCATATATTCAATAAGAAATCACTTAATTCGCTGATCTTTAATTTGAAAGTCATAATATTAACATAAATTTACTTAGTTGTCAATGTTGTGTTTGATAAATAGTATTTTTATAATTTTTAAAGTGTTTTCTTTAATTATTTGTTGTTTTGGAACTGTGGCTTGATACACTTGAACACAAATGAATTTTAACCCTAACACTACAATAGTTTAAAATGTTCAATAATCACTTATTGTTCACTTATTATTTATAATTATATCGGCTAATGCATTTCGATAATAACACCATCATCATCAGAGTCTTTCTGTTAAAATATTCTGTTAAAAGTTAAAATTTATTTTTGTTAATATTTTCTTTAATATTTTTTAAAAAAATAAATATCATAAAAAAATATTTATTTATTGAAAATAATTAAAAATATCAATAATATTATATATAGAAATTTATTTAATATAAACAATTTATATCACATTTTTTTGATAAAAAATAAATATATTAAAAAAAATAATTACTGAATTTTCTCTAAATAAAACATTAAATTAAAAAAAAAACGTTGAATAATAAAAAAATTTAATTTATTATAATTTTATTTTCAATTTAAAATTGATGGATTAATTCAATTTTTAAAATTTAGAAATTGAATATACCAAAATATGTGAATAAAACATTTAAAGCCCTTTTAAGAAAAAACATTTCTTAATAAGTATAAAATTTCAATATAAAATCGAAATTTGAAACTTCTATAATATAAAAAAAATTAATATGTCGAAATTATAAAATGTGAACATAGTTACCTCAGTCTATATTCTGCATCCTGTTAGTCAGACTTCGTATCACGTTGGTTCAAGTGGCGACAAGGGAAGTATGCGGAGTCATTCTCTTACCGCCATCACCGTCGACACCCTACCCGCCAGTGAGTACACAGGTTCCACTCCTGGGAATGATAAATTGTATCCATTACATGGGTACGTGGTCTCCGCAGAATTTGGCGTATAGTTGTCTGTCCTCCTTTATCTACAGACATTTGATGAGATCAGTGCCTTATGACATGTGTTGTTGGTCAGGTCAGCAGGTTAAATGTCGTGATATATATATATATATATATATTGTCTGAAAACTTGGATATTTGAACAAAAATGAATGTACTGCGAGGAAAGTATATCGTTTTTTATTTTAAAACATATATCGTTGTATATAAAGGTATTTTTTTCAATTATGGGATTTTGAAGTGTGAAGTTATGTTTCGAAGTTATATGAATTTATCGAATTTAGAATTTTTTGATATATTTTTTTCTACAATATTAAAAGAAAAGTTTTCTTTCGAGTAGATTTTTCTCATTTAAAAAGTTTATATTTTTTATATAATTAGACTGAATCAGTAATTCTAATACAATCAATAATCTTCGCTTATATATGTGAAATTTTAATTATCTATATTTTTAATAACCAAATCTTGTATAATTTTTTAATTATGTGTCTAAATAATTGAACACATTAAGTAATATTCATCAAAATCAATTGAATTAAAACGAAATTTAAGAATAAAAACCAATTGTTTTTATTATCCTTTTTTAAAACTGTTTAATGGTAACTATTATTTCAATTTTTAACAAAAAAATTCTGAAAGATTTCGTATTATTATGAAGTTTCCCTTGTAAATATAAGAACTTAAATAGATGTTCAAATCACGATTGGAGGTAATTAAATATTTCTTTCTTATATTTCATTTTTTTAAATATATATATTTATATAATATAATTTTAAGTTTTATTATTGACAAGATAATACTTGTATATACATAGTCGATAATTTCAAATTACAGCGTTAATTTTCACATCAAACAAAAATAAAAATTAAATATTATAGAGAATAGATAATAATATAAAGATGTATTATAAAATAATATATTTTTCACTTTTTTAAGAAATATGCCATCTTAAATAAACTTAACAAAACAATTAATAATTCATAGAAAGAAATGCCAAAACTTTATTTATATCTTACATAAAAATGTATAGGGAAGTATATAGGGAAACATGTGTATAATTTTTTTTGTTTTATTTTTAAAAAACACAAATCTAGGCATCACATTTGGATGACCCTATATTTTCTTTTGAGAAAATAATATTACGAGTATATATAATAAAAAATAATTTTTCTTCTACTTTTGACAAAGATGTTCAAAAAAATTTTTATTTTTATGTAGCGTAAGGGACACTTTCTATAATATTAGCAAAAATATTATTTTTTTAAATATATATTTTATATTAAATATATATATTAAATATATATTTTTTGGAAAGTTTTTTAGGTAATTAAATATAATCATTATAAAAAAATAGTAAATATTTACAAATACCCAATTAAACAAAACAAAGATATATTATGGATTACAGTTTTTAAAGTGTATTATAAAAAAGTTACTATTTTATATCAATAATATTTTTTTATCAAATTTATGAACTAAAAATAATATTGAAGTCGACATAATAATTTAAATGAAATTGTGCACTGCATGAAAACTAAAATTAAATTAAAAATAATTATTGAATGCTTTAATTAAATATTTTGTTATTTGGAGTAAAAATTAATTTATCTACAGTATTAAATAATCATATTTAATAAATTATTAAACTATACTTTTCAAAGAAAAAATATAGTTTGATATATTTAATTTATAAGTATAAATAATTTTCATTATCAGCATAGCAAATTAGTGAATAATATAAAATATTTTTATAATATATTATGGCAGTTTCACGTTTAGTTTTTAAATCAACCTCGTATAAAATGAGGACCAATTTTATTTGACATCTTAAACCTCAGATTACTACTCATAGGTGTGTATATATATATATATAAGATTTTCCAAAAAGAAGTTTAGAAATTTGACAGCTAGTGGCAGTTATGTTTGAATTTTTAAAGCTTATTTTTATATTTTAACTCAATATAGTTTGGCAAATTATCATGGAACGTTTAACACTTCAGCATCGCTTAGAAGTTGTAAAAACTTTAATAAACTTATTGAAACGAAAGTTTAATGAGTACACAAAAAAATTTAATGATTTCACGAAATGTACCTATCAATTTACTACCAAGATCATGTGATCTAACTCCATTGGATTATTTTCTGTTGGATTATGTGAAATCATTGGTTTATGTTGATAAACCACAAACAATTAAAAATAAACATTGAACGTGTAATTAATGAAATTAGACAAGAATTATATGAAAGAGTAACTAAAATTGAACTAAACGAATACTATATGTCAAGAAAAGTCGTAGTGATGGTCATATGAGTGAAATTGTGTTCCATCATTAATGCCACAGAATACGAGATGTTTAAAAATAAAAAAACTAATTAATTAAATACTTTTTGTTTTATATCCATTTAAACTTCTGAATCCATTTATGGAAATCTCTATTTATATTAAAAATGTATATTAATACTTTTACATGAGAAAAGGAACAAAACAGATCTGAATAATTATAGAACAATATCATTACCTCTCTGTGTGTATAAAGTATTTAATAAAATACTAGTGAAGATATTACAAAAGAACAGAACTATTAATAATCTGTGAACAGGCAGGATAAAGATTAAATTTTAATACAATGGACTATCTTTAGACAATAAAATAATTACAAAAAAGATCCAACGAATATGAACAGCCTTTAGGTATATTATTTACGGATATTAAAAAGCGTTTAATACAGTGGTCGTTGCATTATTCATTTTATCTCTGAAGAAGTAAAAAAAAAATAAAAATTATCTGAAATTATTTAAAGAGATGTATAATAATATAACAGACTAAATCAGAATAAAATCAGACTAGAAAAAGAGGTTAGAAAAGGAGAGAATTTGTCGCTAAAATTATTTATTATAATTTTAGAATAGAAAATAAAAAAGACCAAAGTTTGAAAATAAAGACAATAAAATAAATAGAGGATATTAGTTGCATCTACGATTTGCTGATGATGTGTTATTTAAAAGTGAAAACCCAGAAGAACTAAAAATGCTATTTGAAACATTTAAACAAAAAAAGAATAGTTAGATTAAAAATAAAGATGGAAAAACAAAATCATGTTTAATATATTTGTAGAGAATAAAAATATACAGAAAAAAACCAATACTTACATTCAGTGAATGAATTAAAATACTTGAGAAAAATTTCACGATATGATGGTAACTTATGATAAGAAATTAGATCAAGAATTACGACAATGTAGACAGTATTTGAAAAAATGAATAATACAATGAAGAGTAAAATACTAATGAGTTTGAAATGGAAATCATATAACTAATATATTATCTGTTTGTACTTTTGGGTCAGAAACTTCGACACTGAATGCAAAAATGAAATAAAAACCGTTAATCAACGAAGCATGTGAAAGATAATATCAGGAACTTAGAAAAAATAGAAAACATATAAATAGATACGAGAACGAACAAAAGTAATTGATATATGAAATATAAAATCATTGAAATAAGCAGGTGCAAGACATATAAAGTATATAAGAGATGCATATAAATTATCATGGAAAGGCGACTAGGGGATAAAAAAAACGAAAGAGATCCTATCAAAGTTGGAAGAATGTCATTGTAAATTTTGTGGATATGAAGGTTGAGTGAATTTAGACGCGGGCAAAAAAAATGGAAAAATCTTAGAAAAAAAAATAAAAGAACCTAATTATATTCAATGAGGCCTTCGTCAAAAAGTGGACTGATATAGGCCTCATGATAATGATAATATAACCATCATTATCATATCAGCTTTTATAAGCTCACTAATGAGCGAAGGGATCATTGTATGTTACCATTCACTAGTACTTGTTTATAGAGGTAGCTTAAATGAGACTGAAGGATAGTAAAGAATAGTAAATGGTAGTAAGCAAGTAAATGTATGTTTAAACCCTTCAATCTCATTTGAACCACCTATATATATATATATATATATATATATATATATATATATATATATAAATTAAATACTGAAAAGATGATCCATAAAAAGTATAATATTTCGGTTGTTCAAGCAATATAAGTGGGCTCGTGTAGCAAACCACAATTCAAAACAAAGATATTACACGTAAGTGGCTGTTGGCGTACCTATATCTACGTAAACCTTTCGTTTACGTTCTGACGTTGTAATCCCTCTGCGGGAAGATATTGTTAAACGAAAGGTTTGTTCACACAAATCCAGTACATAATATTTATTTCGATTTCTTTCTGTTAAAACTGAGTGTGTTTATACACACAAACATACATATATATATATATATATTCACACAAACACACACACACACACACACACACACACACACACACACACACATATATATATATATATATATATATATATATATATATTAAAAAGATAAAAAAATATTTTATTCTTTCAATTAATTTTTTAAAAACAATATATTCTTTCATACTGTTATATTTAAATTAAATATATATGTTATATCTTCCATATTTCTCTTTAAAACACCTTATATTATATATATATATATATATATATATATATATATATATATATATATATATATATATATATGTATGTATATACAGGGTCATCCAAATATGAGGCCTAGATTTGTGTTTTATTAAAAAGAAACATGAGTATATGGTGATGTATAAGGAAACATGTGTATAGTTTCTTTCATTTCTTTTTAATAAAACACAAATCTTAGGCAGGTGGTATGAACTCACATTTGGATGAGCAAATCCATGGTTTTCACTTTGAACTTGCTATATATGATACACTATATATATATATATACATACATATATATATATATAAAAGGTGTTTTAAAGAGAAATATGGAAGGTATAACATATATATCTAATTTAAATATAATAGTATGAAAGAATCTAATGTTTTTTAAAAAATTAATTGAAAGAATAAAATAAAAAATCTTATGACAATTGTATGTTTTTTTTTTTATTTTTGAACCATATCTGTAGTATTCTAAAGTACATTTCTAAATAGACTATTTTTTCAAAAAATAATTAAATTTTATTCGGGTATGAATTTACTTTTATAATATATACAGTAGACATAAAAGAACAATTAAAAAGATATATTTCTGAATGTAGAATGAGTTTTTAGAAAAAATATAGAGTAATTAATTATGAGTTTTTATTCGTAGTATCGTTTTTATACTTATTTATTTTGTAATTGCTTTAATTTTTTCATTATAAGTAAGAGAATATTAATAAAAATATTATTTTAATTAATTGTTATAACATTATCTTTTTTTAAGTTAATTGTTTTAAAAATATATAAAGGTGAAGAATTTTTTTGTAAACTATAATGAAAAGTAGATAATAAAAAATACTTTAATAAGTTTGAATATAATTCAAAATAACAAATTTGGATTTTAATATATAATAGCGAAAAATATTTATTAATTTTGTAAAAATATAATGTCGATTAAAATTATTCATAAAAATATACAAATATAAAACACTAAAAATGTTGAATATAATTATTTAAAACATTATATATAAAAAGCATAAAATATTCTTTAATTTTATAAAAAATGTAATCCAGAAAAATAATTGATTATATTTCATAAAAATATATAATATTTAGAAAAATTAAATCAATAGATATATTTTTTTTGAAAAAATAGTACTAAAATATAAAATCGTAAAAATAATTAAATATTTAAAAATATACAACAAAGAAAATAATTTAAAAAATGAAATAAGAACATAATATTTAAAATAGTTTTTTTAAGTTATAATTCTATTAAATTTATTCGATTTAATATTTTTCTCAATCTTTGAAACATTTCTTTTTTATTAATTTGTTAGTTGTTAAAAATATTTTTTTAATTTAATATTAAATTTTTTAGTGCATAATAAGTCATATATAAATCATTTATATTTTTTGTTAGTTGTATTAAACATTGCGCGATGATTCATATATGAATTATCCATCTAACAAAATATAATTTCATATTTTATCAAAATTTACATACTTAGCAGTTTCAATTAATATTTTGTCAGAAAAGCAATAAAAGTGATTTCGTTTTGCTTTGTTCTGAATTAATTAAAAAAAAAATCAAATATGATTTCATTTCCTCCGCAAGATGAGCGATTAGGTAATAAAAACCATTTTCCAATTAGGATTTCCATTCGATTGAAATGTAAAAATCCTAATTGCAAAGCCCAAATATATGTTGTTTGTGAAGAATACAACACAGCATAATGTTTCAATACAAAAATGTAAGCATTTCAAAAAATTTAATATTTATTTAAAAATTGTTATAAATACAAAGTGATTCATATATGCGTCATATTTTCTTTTCAATGAAAATAAATTAAAACAGAAAAAAATATGTTTCCATTTTTAGTTCAGCAGTTTGTACTAATATATATAAGTTATTTTTTAAATAAACATTGCACATTGTAGGGTTAAGTAATAATTTTGAAACTCCAAACTAAGTGTAGTACTAAGACAAATAATACTAATATACTTTGTAAAAGTTTTTTTAAGCGTGTATAAATGTTGACATTTTAAAAGAAGTTAAAAAGTATGTATGTAAATAAATATTTTTTTTTACTTCTTAAAAATACTTTATTAACCATATTTCACATTGCTTAATTTTTTATAGGAATTTTATTTTAAAAATTTTAATTAAAGTTTAAAAATATATTAATAAAGTTTTAATAATTATTGTGTTAGAAAGTAGATTTTTTTAAAATTAAATAATATTAACTCATTTCTTATTAAAAAAAATAATATAAATTGTGAAAAAAAATTTATTCATTCATTTATTTGTTATAAATGCATATGTTTTTTTGTAAGATAGAAAAAATGTACTATTATTCATAAATAATTTAGAATAACTTTGAATTAAATGTCATTCAATTCCATTAAAATCAACAAAGTGATTTAAATAAACCGTAAAGATAAATGCATAATGTAAATTTATCTAGAATACCTCAAGAGATAGCTGGTATGCATGCCACAAGTACGGTTGAAGTACTTTGTGTTTACCATTCTGCTGCCAGTGGTCATATTAAATACCCTTTATTGATCCGAAAATTATGTGAAGACAGATCACAAATCCCTAAAAAATTTCAATATCTAAATAATTAGACATTTTTTGAATTTTAGTAAATAAAAAGTTTTCTCAATTTATTAAGAAGATTTAAAAAATATTTTACTTAAATAAATTTGACATTAGAATAAAAATTATTTTTAATATTTTAATAAAAATAAATATTTTTATACATATTGCTTTTTTAAATAAGATGTCAGAACTTTGACAGCTGGTGGCAGCTATATTTGCATTTTTTGAGCTTATTTTGACTTTTTTACTCAATTTGACAAATTAACATAGAACGTTTAACACTACAACAGCATTTTGAAATTGTAAAAATCTCAATAGATTTATTGAAACAAAAGTTTAATGAGTCCATTATTTCACGAAATGGACCCATTAGTTGGCCACTTAGATCATGTGATCTAATTTTATTGGAGTATTTTTTCTGTGGTTATATGAAATCATTGGTTTATGTTGATAAATCACAAACAACAGAAGCATTAAAAATAAATATTGAACATGTAATTCATGAAATTGAATCACATTTATGTAAAAAAGTGACTAAAATTGGATTTAATGAATGCACTACGTTAAGCGTTGTCATGAAGTCATATGAGTGAAATTATATTCCATTATTAATGCCATTGAAATGCTTAAAAAATAATTAAATACTTTTTGATTTTATTTCTGGTAATCCCTATATAAATAAAATAAGAAATAACTATAGTCTAAAACATAAGTTAATATTTTTTTAAAAGAAACGTTTTTTCTTATATCAAAGTGTTCCGCCCCTTTTTCTTTTTGCTCGTCGATCCTCGAACTTTTTTCTTTTTAACAATGTAAATAAGTTATAAAAAAAATACTAAGCTATGTTAATGTGTAGACGATCTTTATTAAAGATTGATAGTCTTATGTGCATTCATATCTAATGCTAATACAATTAAAAATTACTTTGTCCGAAAAGTCTGCAATTTTCGAAAAAGTTCCAGAAAGTTCGTAAACCAAATTTTTACATCGAATCGGAGACGGATTTTTTTTCAATATAAATAAATTTATATAGTGATAAATATTTTTTATATAATACTGAAAAATTCAAGGAAATGATATAAAATAAATACTGATAATGCACGCTTGATAAAATGAATTTCTACTTCAAATACTAAACAATATTAAAATGTTCAAAGAAGAGAAAGACAGCTTGTTTTTATATTTATTCTTCGTACATGAAACTGCGAAAATTTATTTTCATAGTAAATATGTTTTTTAAAAGATTTTACAATGTGTTTGATGACGGTGAATGTTTCTCATACGTAAATGAAAATAATCTTTATATTTGAGTATATTTTAAAATCTTATTACTTTAAAAAGACTATGTGAAATATAATGTTGAGATCAAAGTGCTTCGATACGGTTGAAAAGATTGATGATGAAAATGTGGTTTATATGTTGACAGTATAAAGTGCTCACATCGTACGTGCAACAATAACGCGACTGCACACGAATCACTCACATTGATATGTATCAGAAGCGTTTTTTTTAACATTCTTATCAACAAGAAATCAACAATAAAAATAATAAAACGTCGTTTATTCCACGTCGACAGACCAGCACGTCACGTCCGGCGTCGCTCTGCGGCGTGAGCGCGTCGCTTACGCGCGTGATCCCAACACTCGTTCTCTGTCGTCGTCTAGTAAGGCTACGAGAAAGGTGTTATTTATGGAATATGTTCGGCGAAATGAAAGGGAAAAGAGGAGTTGTGTAAAGATGTCATATTTCAACTGCTCGGAAATGGTTCCGTGCGTCTACGTGTGCCGACGTATGGGCATAGATCATGGTGGTCGGTGGCTTTCGTCGCACCACCTTTATTCGTGACAGCTATCAACATGTTAACGTTTGTATAAAACAAGAAATATTTTTAATACCATCTAACGGCCTTTTGCTCAAGTCATACACTTAATCACTTTCCAACGAGTACATAAAGATAGTGGATACCTTAAATAGTCGAGCTTTAAATATAGTGTAGCACGAATCACTTCTGAAATAGTAGTTTTCGTCTTATTATTTATAAAACGTTCAGTAGTAGAATTTTTTTAAATCTAATAAGTATTTTAAAATTTTAACTCCGATTTTTTTTTATACAAATAAAATAAGTCAGATTTTGATTTTATATTCTATACACATTTATATCTTTTATTTAAATATACATTAATTTGAGTTGGATAATTATAAAACATATATAGGTTTGTTTTAGGAACAATAGAATTTTAAATTGAATTCCTATCAAAAGTTCTATATAACCTAAAAAAACATCCTTCATATATATATAAATGTATGTGTGTATATATATAAAAAGGTATGATAAAGGTTTTTATTTAGGTTAGATAGAACTTTCAAATACAATTTAAAGTTCTATCACGTAAAAAATTATATATATGAATAATAAAAAATATTTCTTTAAGTTTTGAAAATATAAAAATTGGAAAAATATATGAACGAAGGAAGACTGCCAAAAGAGTGATAAAGTGGAAGCCACAGGGAAATAGAAGAAGAAGAAGATAAAAAAAGTCCTGGAAATTCAAAAGAATTCTAAAAAATAAACATTCTATAGATAAACATAATATTTAGGAAATGTTAAATACTTTAATATACAAAATTAAAAAAAACTTTAATTAAATGTATAATTATATAACGATATTCACTAAACTTTTTACGAATATAATGTTGAAAAATGTAATTAATAAAATGAAATAAAAATGAATTATTTAAAAAGTAAATAAAAGTATTTATTTAAAATTCAAAATTGAGAGAATTCTAAAATATAATTAAACATTTTATAGCTAAATATATTAATTAAATTTTGAAAAATATAAGATATGAAATAAAATGAGTTATCATCCCCAAAACCAAAAGATATATTTTGTGATGATGAGGGTAATAATACATATATATCCTTATAAATATATATATATATATATATATATATATATATATAAATCGCAAAAAATAATTATTAAATATTCAGATATATGAAAATTACAAAAAAATATTAAAAAAAATAGATAACCATTGTATTTAGAAAATATTAAAAACATTTAAAACTGAAAGAAATTTTAATTAAATATATTATTATATAACGATACTTAAGAATTTTTTATAAATATAAAGTTGACATAAATAATAAATAAAATTATATAAAAGTGAATTATTTAAAAAATAGTTAAAATGTTTATCTAAAATCCGCAATTGGGAGAATTCTAAAAAAATATTGATTAAGATTTTAATTAAAGTTATTTATTAAGTTTTATTAAGTTTTTACTCTTTATTTTACACCTTTTTATTTTTTATCCAAATAACTATAAATATTTAATAGAATTCAGACCCGAAATCTACTCTAGCCATTCCAGTACTTCATTATTTTCAGTTCGTAGTCATTGCTTTGTAATTTTGGATTTAGATTTGTAATTATTATCATGTCAGAATACTCGTATGTAATCATATCCAAATTCCAAATTTTCTACTGAAGCTTTGAAATTAATCTATATTATTTTAGTGTATAACACACTGGTTATTTTTTCATTGTTTTCATCAGATTTTTCACACTATTATAAATAAATCAGCCCTATATCTTGATATGTTCTTATTTCTATGCTTTAGGGTAAACTGAACATTTTGAAATATTAAAAATTCATTTGAATTGATATTAACTTTTTATTATCTTTTTTTATTTTTGAGTATCAATTTAATTTCATTGCTTCAAAAAATATTTTTTCGAAAGGTCTGTGATATATTTAGATACTTTTTGACAAATTTCATACGAACTTCCTTGTTATTCTTTGAAATTGATTTTTTTAGATATGAAAATAGCCCTTAAACTTTGTTCCTTAAATTTTCGTGTAATCGTTTTTTTTTTATAAGTATCTTAGTTTAATATTTCTTCGATTTTCTATACCAATAAACTAAAATTATTTTTCATTATTTGGTATGTATGTTTATCATTTTGACGGTTCGTTTGGTCTACCAATTCTGTGCAAATTAATGGTAGTTTGTTATTTTCTTATCACCAAATAATCGATGCAAATTATAATTTTTTCAAATTATACCTTTTTACAATATTTTCTAATCATAATTCAGTACTTTGATCATTTGTATTCAATTTTCTTGTATCGTTAGAAATTTCTCATATTTTTGGTTATGTTTTCTACTCTAACGTAACAAACTACAAAATGTTCGCGATGAGATGCATTGATAAATTATTTATGCAATTCTTACGGAATATACAAAAAAATAGTTTCTCTCTCTCTCTTTATATATATATATATATTACTAAAAAATATCAGGTAAAAAGTTTTTTTATTATATCTTGATAAAAATTAGTATATAAAAATATTTTCATCATTTTAATTAAAGAATCTATGTTTCATCTTAAAAAGTGTACTTGTAAAATATTTATCCTAATATTTATTATATAGCTTTTTCAAAAAAATGATATTAAAATTAAACTATTTGATATGTATATTTTATTATAATTTTTTTATAACATAATATACAGACTAAATTTAGTTTACATAAAAGTTTAATTGTATTTAGTTGTATAAAAGAATACATTTTATATTGAGTATTGAATTTGATTCAGTATTTCGATAAATATTTTTTGTGAATAAAATGCTATTCCAAATTAAACTAAATTTTTGTTATGAAAAAGTTTTACAATTGTGTATATATTATATATATATATATATATATATATATATATATATATATATATATATAAATCACATATTCTAACAGCATGAAATTCCATAAAAATATTTGTTAAATATTTTTGTATTCTGATGCATATTTCGATAATATATTATCTAGTTGTAGTCTGCAAAATATTTTATTAGAGTTATTGAAAAATATATTAAAAAAAATGAATTTTTATTTAAATTCTGACATTGATGGAGTGGCTATCGAAATGCATATCAACGAATAAAGTAAACATTACTTTTTTATTTTTATTAAATATTGTAGTTTGGAATGAGTTATTTATTTGTACAAATGTGGATTTGTGTTACTATCATCTTTAGAATACAAAAATTATAAATGTGAATATTTTTTTTAAATTCGTATTTTTATTTTTAATACACACATACACACACACACACACATATATATATATATATTTATATATATATATATATATATATATATATATATATACGTATTTATATATTAGATACTAAGAAAAGTTCTTTCCAATTTTTGTTAGTCATAATTCTTGAAATTTTTATTACATCTAAATAATGATTGTCTATAATAATTAACTCAAAATATAAGATACATTCTCTGAGTTATTCAGTCAATGTAATTTGGGCAGTAAACATCAATATGTAATTTTTACTCATTTAATATGGCTAATCAGAAATAAATATTTGTGTGTTTTTATTGTATAAGTTTAAACTTGATTCCAACATATCAGATACTAGTTGAAAAATTTATATGACATTCGGAAAAAACGCAGTAAAGAAATGGAACTGCTAGTAACTGGTTCCAAAAATTTACTTTAGGTGATGAGACCCTTGAGGATCCAATCCGATTTAAAAAATAAACTTCTTTGAATAATAATAAGAGATATATGTTTATTAAAGCAATAATTAATATAAGCTATTACATAATAATATGATATAATGTTTTCTTTTTCATTACTGTTAAGCACCATTAAACGAGTGCGTTTTCTTTATGGCAAAATAACCTTATCTTATGATCTTTCTTTCGAAACTCTTCATTTCAATGCTCTACATTTTGCAAAAATATTTGTTATTATTATTTGTTTGCTTCTATATGAAATATCTTTATAAATTTCGAGCTAAGCATTTGTAAAGTTCTCTCATAAATTTTGTGACTTCTCTCAGTAAAAGGATCTGCGTTTAGAAAATAGAACTCCAAATGTTCGACTAAGTTTAAGCCTTTCTTTATGTTTTTTAGGATAATATTTTGAACTTATGCTTTTGTATATGTGTTATCGTCCTCTTTATTAATTTGGTTTATTTCAGATACCATTTCAACTAAATTTGCTTCATCTGCCTCTTCTTCCACCAGTATTTCTTGAATATCTTCAGGATTCATATGATCAAAATTCTCAAATTGTGTTATATGAATGTCGTGTTAAACGGGGATTTCTCCCAATTCTCCAACCGTGTTAGAGCAAAACCGTGTTATAGAAATGCCGTGTTATACGGGAGTTACCTGTATATATATATATATATATATATATATATATTCTAATATTGCATACACCATTTAATAACAAATTTGATATTTGTTGTAGTTATTTATATGAAAAAGATAATATATATATTTAAAAAAATTATAAATATTTCTACAATCGTTTTATTTTATTGAAAATTCAATTATAAATTATATAAGAAACTAAAAAAAAAATGTTAGACTAGAAAAATCTAATAATAATAAAATCACATTCTAATTCAATTTTTCTAAACTAAATAATCAATTTTCTGACAGGAAAATATTAATATAATTCTTAAAAATATAGCTTAAATTATCTTTCAAATTAAATTAATTCTAAGTAACAAACAAAACTATTTTTTTAATAACACAAACCTTTTTAAAATATATTTTCATTGTTTAATGATTAAAAGAAGTCTTGAGTTAAAATAGATTTTAATTTTAAAATATAATTAAATGAAAATTGGACAAGAAACGTGCGACAAAACATTTCATGATAGTACTTTGTAGGACGTATGTACATACATATAATCCTATCAACTTATATTGAATTATAGTCGAAATTACATTAGCTTCCGTTTGTAATGAATGTGCATTAAAATAGAATGCACGTGGAATCCGCATTAACAATTCGTATGTAGGGAAGCCATCTCTATAGAAATCTGAATACCGCTTGTCTCGTCGCCAAACTCTGATATCTGAAGTTTTACTCTACTTCCCCTAACGACAATGACGTGCATACTATTGAAACATTCACGGGTAAGAGTGATGCTGGTTATACGAGACAAACGCGTCATAATTATTCGATAGCTGCCGTTTGCTGTCAAGAATTTATCAACTTAAGAAGTTACTTCATACCTGCTATAATAACATCTTTAAAATTACAATAGATACTCAGTCTGTTTATTTATTCAGTAATAAAATCAGAGTAATGTACTGTAAATATTATTTTGTTGAATTTGTAATAGACTGTTCATTTTAAATAAACTCAATTTCATGAACACAAGAAGTGTTTATTTATTATATTGCTATATAAATAATTAATTATGGTTTAAGTATTTACATTTAATATATTCACTATAATTTGAAATAAAAGAGATACAATTATATGTTTTTTAATGTTGGTAATTTTTTATATATTTTTTTTATCAATATTTGTAAATGAATGAAATATGGAAATATAAATTCAATTAGGTTTCAAATTTCAGAATATTTTTTTAAAATAATTTTGGAACAAGTATATTACAGCTTTCCTTAAATCATTTTAATAGATTTTTTTCCAACTTTTAGCAATATTGAAAAATTACTTAAATAATGTAATGTGTAGTTTGGAAAAACAATTAAATAATTCTAATTAATAAGTTATAGTCAAAATCTTTTTTAATATAAACAAATATAATATTTATAAAAAAATTAATAAGAAAACTAATTTCCTAACTTTGATTACTATGACAAAAAATAATAAATTTAAACATTTAAAAGTAACAAATCGAATTCATAAAAGTCATGGGAAAATATAATACTAAGAACACAATTATAGTGATAAATTTTATTTAAATTCATTTCAATATTAATTGAGGTTTTTCTATGATCCCAAGACTTTGTTTAATCTTCTTGGTATTGATTTTACTAAGTTACAGATAATTGGGTAGGATTAATGGTTCATTCATTTGCTAAAATCTTTTTCAATACCTCTTTTGAAGTAATTATATGTTTTCTAACTCTTTTTTCAACAATATCTTAAAGGCGTTCAATTGGATTAAGGACAGAAGACTTTAATAGCGTTTCGATTACTTTTGGGCAATTACCAAAATAATCAAAAACGCATCATATGTAATTTGTACTTTGGGTTATTATTCTGATAATATTTAAAAATGTTGTTTAGATCTAATTTCTTTGAACTTTTCCTTAATGGTTTTTGAGAATATTTAAATATACTTGCTGATTCATTATTTTATTAAAAAAAACTAAATCTCTTACTCCAGCTACCAATATACACCCTCAAACCATAATACCCCCGCAACCATTGTTTACAGTTGGTATTGATTTTCTTTTTTAATTCTTCATTAAGACTTTACTACAAATTTATATGACCATCACTTTAAATATCAATTATACTTTCATATACAAATATATAGTATTTTCAATATTCAAAATCTATTTTTTTATTATTTTTTGGCAACTATAATCCCATTTTTTGATTTGTTCGTCCTCAAAAAATTTTCTCCTTACAATTTTTCAATGAAAACCAAAGTTTTTTATAACTGTCCTTACTGTTTTTGAGTTTGTCTTTCGTACTATTTCAAAATTATTATTTTTGATGCACTTATTCCTAAATTTTGTTTGATTTTTCTTGAAATATATCTTTAACTTGTTGATTTAATAATTTTGGACGATTACATCGAGCTTTATTTGTCAATTAATTCTCAACTTTAAATATTTTTATTATATTGAAAACTGTAGAATGGCATATTTTTAGTATTTGTATAGGGTTTTCCAATAAGCGTTACAGAAGTTTAAATGAAAATGAAACAACAAGTATTTCATTAATTAGTTTTTCTTTTTAATTTTTAAGCATATTCTATGGCATGAACAATGATGACCACTACGACTTTGCTTAGCATATTGCATTCGTTTAGTCCAATTTTTGGTCATTCTTTCATATAATTGTACCCAATTTCATAAAATAAATTTTTACAATTTCTAAGCATTATTAAAGCATTAAACGTGTGTCGTTATCTTGCTGAAAATAAAAATTGTTCTTTTGCCCCAATTTAGTCGCACTTTATTTTAAGTTTTGGCGTAGAATATCAAGATATTTAAATTGATTCATTATTTCATCTATTAATATAAGATTTACTACCCCAATATACGCCATGTAACACTATACCACTACCACTCCCATATTTGATGGCTGATTCTACTTTTTAGATATCGAGCTCTGTATTCTTTTTTCTCCAAACAAGATAGCGACTATCCGAACTAAACACGTTAAACTTGGCCTCATCTGAGAAAATATCTTTTTAAAAAAATGAAATATCTTTATTTATTGTTTTGGAACCGTGACTGATTCACTTTAACACAAATTAATTTTAACCCCAACACCACAATAGTTATAAAGTGTTTAATAATCACTTATTGTTTATAAATATGTTGGCCGATGTATTTCGATGGCGACGCCATCATCGTCAAAGCCTTTCTCAAGATTTTACCCACATTCCAACACAAATATTTTTATTGAAATTTTTATTGTACACTGTTGTAATATTTTCGAAATTATTATGTGGATTTTTTTAATTTCTCGAACTAGAAAACGATCTTATAGTTCTGATATTACTTTTGGACCTCCCGTATAATGCCTGTTTCTATTAAGAAATCCAGCTCGTTTAACTTTTTTGTAACATATTAAGGGGTTATGGGCACTTGCGAGGCGCAAAAACGACGTTTTTTTAGGAATTTTTTTTAGAAACAGTATTTATTTTGCAATTAGAAATTATGGTTATTTGAATAGATCCTACTTTCAAGAATAAAATAACATGTCGATCATTAAAAAATATTGAAGTGCACCGCTCCTGCAGACGATGTCCCGAACGACCTCCAAAAAAAAGGCGCTTGGTGGTGATCTCCATATCGGCGGTTTGGATTATTTGAAATCAAAAAATATGGTCAATTCTTTTAAAGGATAGATTAATCCAGGTATTGAACGAAGGAATAATAAAAATTTTTATTTTTGACAAAATGGCGTCTACTTGGAAAACATTTTTCGTTTTTTACTAAAATTTTCGCTCCAAATTGTTTAAAAAAAATAGTAATAATTTTTGTAAACCTTATTCCTTCGTTCAACACCTGAGAAATATATTTGAGAAGATTGTGTGAAAATTTGAGACCGATCGGTTCAGCCATTTCTGAGATATCGAGATCACCGACTATGAAAACACCGTTTTGAGATAACACGTTTGAAGTTTCGGAAGTACGAGTAGTTTACACATAGTTAAAATTTTTTTACAAATTCAGGTGTATGTCCGAAAATATTTATCGGATTTACTTCAAATTTTCAGAGAATATACTCAAATATATCTGCATTCTGAAAATGCAAAAAAAAAACGATTTTTTGAAATTTCTAATTGCGTATAACCCCTTAAACAATAGACTTACTTCTTCCTATTATTTTTTTAATTTGCAAATGATATTTGCCTTTATTATAAAATTTTAAAACAATTCCATATTCTTTAACGTTTATTTCACAACTTTTGCGTTCCGCATTTAAAAAATCTTTTTTTTGTACTGATTCATTGTATTAAATGTTAGATATATGTTAAAATTTATGTATAGTACCAGTATACTGTACAATACTATAAAAGTAGGAAACTTCTCGAAATGAGTTCACTAAATTACTGAAAATATCTGATTTCTTAGGGTATGAATAATTTTTGTACTCTAATTTATGTGTTTTCAAAGTAAAAAATATATATTTTAAACGACAGTAGATTTTATTAAAAATTTTCAATTTTGTTATATATACATATTTATATACGTTTATAGGCAAAATGAAATTTCAGTAGCAATGTTTCCAATATATTTATTTTAAAGAGAAACATTTTTTGCATAGTATACGAATAGTTTATTTAGTTATTGTATATATATATATATATATATATATATATATATATATATATATATATATATATATATGTTTTTAAGCATTTTTATAATTTTCAGAATTTTGTGAAAAAATGTATAAAAACTAAATATTTGTCTTTAAAAAGCCACTTGAATAAATATTACAATTATATATTTACATAACAACAATAAGAAAATAAATATTACATAAAAAGAAATATTCATTTATATTTGTTTAAGAGTGTAAATATGAGATTACATGAAACAAAAATAAAAAAACATGTTTTTCTTTACTTTATTTCCTTTAGAGATTACTCACGTTTATATATTTCTTTACCTTTCAGTTGAGTTAATACATGGAACATAAATGTAGAATCATATTATCTAAACATAAAATATATTGTATATATATATATATATATATATATATATATATATATATATATATATATGGAAATTTTCTTATTTAATTTTTAAATTATATTAATATTCTTTAATTAGGTTGTATAATTATCGATATATAACTATACATATGTTTAATACTTGTTAATAACACACTTAGTTCATCATTAACATCATTAAAAGCAAGAAACACATCAAGATGATATTATTCTCTTGACATGAATTTGCTAACTTGTGTATAAAGCTTATAATAGCTTTAGTTATATGGTTCTTAAGTGTGTTTGACTTTATGGTAGATGTAAAGTATACGATGTTGTATATAAGTACCCCATAAAGATATCAAGTAAGGTAATGTTGAGAAACTAAGGAAAAAATATCAGATCGTTCTTTCCAAAGCATTTCTCAATAAATACTTAAATGTTAACGAGGCATGAAACATACGTTTTCGTATTAGTTTTTCAAAGTTCGTTTGGAAGATATTTAGCAAATATTAGTATGTCGTCAATAGTAAGTTTGAAAAGAAACTATATTACCCGTATGAATTTTATACAAAAAAATCATATATATGTCGTAGAATAAGTCAACTTTTGTCATTAAAATAGATGGCCTGAAATAACAATTTTTTTTATTTTTGGTTTATTAAATATATTAAATTGTATGTAGTAAAAACTAGAACAGGGTGAAAAAATGTCAAGGATGATTGATATTCAATAAAAAAAACTAATAAAATTTGTGATCAACTTTTGATAAATAATTTGTATATATATATATATATATATATATATATATATATATATATATATATATATAAATAGTAGTAAAATATTTAAATTTAAATAATAAAGAAATATAAATTACGTATAAATTACGTATTTTAAAAATATAAAAAAAGCAATATTAAAATTTAGGTTTATACAATAAATTATTTTTTTATTCGTTAAACCAATCTTTTAATATTATTATTTTATTAAATATATTTAATTATTTTAAAATAATTATGATTTTATTTATTTAATTTCAAAAAAATTGTTTATTATATAATGTATTTTTTTAAAATAATATATCGTGTCCACCTACTTATAAATTTATATGCATATGTAGATGGAATATAAATTTATAAAAAAATATTTTAATTTACAAATTAATATCTTCAAAATTTCAAAATCGTTTTCTAATGATCGTCAACATATTCAATTTATTTATATTATTTTTATATAAGAATTTATTATATTCTTCATACCTGAATGAATTTTATTACTGCAGTATAATTTAATAAGTGTAAAAAATACAACTTATATTACCTATAAAATCACACGTC
The DNA here is from genome assembly GCA_029203775.1 of Neoneuromus ignobilis. Classification (NCBI taxonomy): domain Eukaryota; kingdom Metazoa; phylum Arthropoda; class Insecta; order Megaloptera; family Corydalidae; genus Neoneuromus; species Neoneuromus ignobilis. Next base: position 57,690,133 of record CP092087.1, on the reverse strand, counting down.
TTTTAAAATAACACGAAACTTATGTTCACTTACCTTATTGTACATTTTTACGATTTTTATAACTTTTATACATTTTACTAGTCGTATTTCTGTATATAAAACTATAAAATTGAATTCGTTAATTAATTAATATGAATACATTTTTATATAAATCCTTTTTGTTGATAGAATTACACAAATTAAAATAAATAAAAAGAAGGATTTAAATAATAATTTTATTATCATTTTATACACGAGATTTTTAACAGCTATTTTTTTAATCAACTTCTTAGAAAAAAAAATCAAAAATACAGTAGATTATCAATTATTCCACCACTGGTAATTCGGTTCCATTGATAATTCGGGCATAATTTCCGCTAGTGTAATTTCTTGTGTATATTCTTAACTTTATTCAATGTAATTTTAACAATAGTTGACTCTTTCTTTTTTTTCTGTATTTTAGAAATCTGCTACTTTTAAGTAAAGAAATGTAATTAATTTTTTTTTAATATATTTTGTGTATTGGATACATATTTATAATTAAAAAAAAATAACATATAATCATTGCATATTTTTTTCAGCTAAAAATATTTGAAATTTTTACAGTTTGTAAAATCTATTTGAAATGAATTGAATATTTAGATGTTACATTTTTGTGATCCTTATTTGTATGCAAGAGTAATGTGTTTTGATTTAAAATATCTTCTTCTATATTAGTATTATGTACACTATTTTATAATTGCATTTTTTGAAATATTATTTTCGCCAATGAAAAGATTAAACAAACTCGAGATTATTGGGCCATTGTTTGAGTTTAAAAAGCACGATTTATTTTTTAAATTTTGGGTTAATCATATAGTAAACTGTATATGCTAATCTATTCATCGGTTATCTGAAAAATTCACTAATCCAACGCATCACAAATCTCAACGATACGGAATTTATGAAAATGGGTTATAAGAGAGAGGCTTAATAAGATACATTTGAAAAATAAATTAATTAATTTTAGGAAATGTGTATTTAATAAATCTATTTCGAAATTAGTAAATAAATCCTTTTTGTGAGCTCATTAATTTTTTCAATTTAATTTCAATTGATTAACCACTCATACCAAAAATTACGAAATTAATTAGTTCAATGTTTTAATGTTGATTTTATGGATAAAATTGTTTTTTAACAATTTTTGTTAGTCTAAATACTACTCAATTTTTTTAATAATTATTGGTAATTTATATTATTATATAGGGTTTTTCAATAAGCGCTTTAGAAGTTAAAATGGAAATAAAACAAAAAGTATTCAATTAGTTAGTTATTTTATTTTTTATTTTTAAGAATATTCAGTTGCATTAATTATGGAATACAATTTCATTAATATGACCATCACAATATCGCTTAACATAGTGTATTCGTTTAGTCCAATTTATAGTCACTCTTCCATATAATTGTGATCCAGTTTCGTAAATTATACGTTCAATGTTTATTTTTAATGTTTCTGCTGTTTGTGGTTTATCAGCATAAACCAATGATTTCACATAAACCTACAGAAAATAATCCAATAGAGTTAAATCCCATGATCTTGGTGATCAATTAATGAGTTCATTTTGTGAAATAATGGACTTATAATACTTCTGTTTCAATAAGTCTATTGAAGTTTATACAATTTCTAAGCGTTGTTGAAGTGTTAAACGTTCCATGATGATTTGAGTAACTATACTGAGTTGAAATGTTAAAATGAGCATGAAAAAATTCAAACATAACTTCTACCAGCTGTTAAAATTTGGAATTCTTATTGGAAAATCATAAGTTATCAACATTATCCGATTTCTATGAGGGAATCATTATATTTGGAGTATAACTTAGAATGTTTCTTTAAGTTAATCAGTTCATAATTTTAATTTTGACTATGGATAAAATAGTTTTTTTAAAAACATATTAATTATTTTAAATAAAGCAAAATGTCTTTTTTTGAAGTTGAAATAATTGTTAATTTTTATTATTCTATCTCGATTTCTATCAAAGAATCATTATATTTAGAGTATAATTTCGATTACTTGTTTAAGTTAATTAGTTCAAACTTGCAATATTCACTAAATTGATAAAATCTTTATTGAAAAATATATTGGTCTAAATATAATCAAACTTTCTTTTTTCAAATATGTAATAATTATTTGTTTATTTTTATTACCTTATCCAATTTCTGTAAGAGAATCGTTATATTTTTAATATAACTTAGAGTACTTCTTCTTTCAATATGTTAATTTTTTTCTGAATTTCTCTGTATCTGTCTAAATTCTTTTAATTCTTTTTGAATTTCTTAATATTCTTTTAATTTTGGTATAATTTATTAGTAATTTGAGATCATCTGTGTGATAATTCTAAATGATTAATTTTAAATTAAAATTTATTTCTAAAAATTTATAGATTAATATATTTGTATAGATTAATGTAGTTGTAAAAATCAAATACTTAAAACCAATTACCTAATTTTATAAATATAGTATTGTACAGTATAAACAATACATTTTATTTTAAATTCAATAAATTGTAGATTTTACTCTATCACCGAAAATTATAAGTAGTTGATAAATGTATTAGAGAATAATGTAAATAAGTGCTATTTTTAAAAATTTATCCGTAATTATATATATTATCAATACTAAATATTTAATACTGTCCTTAGTATATTATTATAACAATATATAATTTACTTATTATATTAATATGACATGTAAAAACTCTATCATATATTTTATGATATTTTTTTATATTGTCAGTTGAAAATATTTTTTTTATCTAACTGCTAACGCGTACATACATTTATGTTTAAAATATTTTAAAGTTGTATGTAAATTAACAAACTGTTTTTTATTAATTGAACAGCATATAATTTATAAATTCATTTGAAAATAATACTTTTGTAAATTTCTTGCTTATGTATGATTGTTTGACATTTTTTCATAAATTCAAATAAATAATGAGTATTTATTAATGAGTATTTTCATTTTTATGATTTTATTTATAAATAAATGATTTATATCTTTAACACCAAAATATATAAAAAATGTTTAATAATTACTTATTGTTCACTTTGTTTATAACAAAGATATACTTATGGACATTTCGATTTCAATGCTATTATTATCAGATCAATGTAATTACAAAACAAATAATCATAATTTTATCTTTAATTTCATTCTTCCGTATGATTACCTAATTTTCTTACTAGATATTTTTTTATTATATTTAATATATTAGCTAATAATAATTGCAAAATAATACATAATCTCCAATGAGTTCGATAAATTTAAACTTTACGTTTTTATTAAAGATGTCATTTTTATTAACAGAAGATTATTTAAAATCTCGAGTGATTATGCATAATATTCGAATTAAATTAATTATAATTATATAGTGTCATCCAAATGTGATACCTATATATGTGTTTTATTAAAAAAATACACATTTTTCTTTTTAATAAAACACAAATCTAAGCATCACATTTGAATGACTTTATATATATATATATATATATATATATATATATATATATATATATATATATATATATATATATTTAGAACGAAATCAAATATTCATTGTAAGAGAAAATATATTTATATTAAATCAATATTAAATACAACGAGTGATAAAGAATTTCATTCATTTTCCAACAAAAAAAAGCCTTTTTAAAAACGACATATTGCATGCAAATAAACTAAAAAAAGTCGCTGAATATTGTATTATAACAAATATTCGTTTAATTAAAAGTACATATTTGTCAAAACATATAAATATGACAAGAAATATAGACTGATTTTTACTGTAAATTATACTATATATAAGTATAACCAATTTAATATAAAACATTTGTTGATATAAGATTATTGTTATTTATTCGTCCAAATAACTAAACGATATAAATATTTATATTTCATCGACCAAACTTTTCTTTGTTATGCTCTGTCGAGTATAAATTCTGTGAATAACGTCAATAGGAAAATAATGATTAAGTAAATATTTTCACTCAATATTAGAGTTGAAACAAAATATTTTATTATTTTATCGTTTTTGACTTTTTCATATACAATAAATAACATTTCTGCAATAATCTTATTTTTGATATAAGTATTTTTTTGTCCTGTACAGAAAGCTTTAAAAAATTAAAACATTAGTGCTGGTCTTATTCGTGGTATAAAATTCATTTACATGATACTTAAAATTAAAATGGGAATAAATTGATGTTTGTTAACCTAATTTCGCAATAACAAAACAATTATAAAAAACGTGTCGTTTGATATCTAATCTGTTCAATATTTATATCAAATATATCTTGAAAAAGTAGAATAATAGTCTGGTACGAGAATATATATAATTGAAAAAAAAAATATATATACGCTGTTCTTTCTGGATTTTTATAAGATAAGCAGCAGATAAAGATGATATAAAATAAATGATATGAAAATTAACCAGAATTAAAATGGAAAATAGAAGTTTTTTTAAAAAAAAACCTAGTGAATATATATATATATATATAATATATATATATATATATATATATATATATATATATATATATATATATATATATATATATATATATATATATATATATATATATATATATATATATATATATATATATATATATATATATATATAATATATATATATATATATATATATATATATATATGTGTGTGTGTGTATGTGTGTGTGTGTGTATGCGACAGTGTATATGTATCAAATTATAAGATAGAAGAAAAAGAAATAAATTCGAATAAGAGTGTGAATTATTATGTAATAATTTTTTAAGGTACTAGTGATATTGAAATCGGAAAAAATTGTAAAAAATCCATGCAGTGATAAGAATATTAAACTTGGGTTTTTGTGATAGAATAAAATAATCAAAGAGATTAAACGGAATTTTTATTAATGAATTCTCTTGAGTATTCTAATATATTGGACGAAAATTTGTGAATGAAATAATAAGAATATTGAAAATTATTAAATATTGAGATGGATTTCTAAAAAAATAGATCATTGCTTTTCAATAATAAAATTAATCAAGAAAAGGTAATATGAGAACAAATAGCTGTAGATGAAAATTCTATTCATGATTAAGAATAAGGAACTTAGGTAGTAAGTTTATATAAGAAGTATGAGAGAAGACAAATTTCCAAACAGAATTTATAAATTTGTATTTGAAGGTAAGAATAGAAGATGAAAAAGTCAAAACAGTTGTAAAATATGGAATTTTGAGAAAAAAAAATACAGGAAGTGTAAAGTAATTATTAATTTAAGAATATAAACTTTAATCTTTAAGACGATTATGCTTTGAAAGGCCATTTGTGATCAACGATGATAATCTTTGCAATATTCTAGAAAAAGATCCACTTTATCCATATCAAAAATAGTAGAAAAGCTCGATAAAGCTCAACAAATAGTTTTAAATTACATCCGATAACTTAAATTCGAATACAAGTACGAAAGATGGATACTATATAAATTGATTGTTGGGAACAGACAGAACCATATAACAGTTTACTAGTTTATAATTTCATATAATAAAAATGAACCATTTTTTGAATGTCTAGACACTGGATTGAAAAAGTTATTACATATGAAAATATAGTGAAGAAAAGAATATACTGCAAAGCTGTTTGGCATTCTCCGTTAACATCGAGTTTAAATGTAAAAAAGAGAGTGTTCTCTATATAGTGAGATAGAAGACAATTTTTTTATCAACTTTTAAAGGAAACGAAATTATTAATTCTAAATATTGTCAATAATTGGATAATTTAATAATGAAGTTAAAGAAGCGTTTAGTTCTAGTTAATAGAAAGAAAGTTATCTTAAAGCATGACAACTTAAGGCCATATATTTCTTTAACAATCCAGAAAAAAGTGTGAAATTTGGTTAGAAAATTCTATGTCACCCAGAAAAATTTTCCATATATAGAATTTTTCGACTGCTATTTATTTATAACTCTACAAATTATTTTAAATATAAAAAATTAAAGAAGATTGAGTTTTGAAAGAGACACTGGAAGTGTTTTTAGATTTCAAGGACAAATTATTTTATCGGAAAAAATCAAAAGTTTCCATCAAGATGGAAAATTAATAATATCGGGACATCCGAATGTGATACCTAGATTTGTGTTTTATTAAAAAGAAACATGTGTATAGTTTGTTTTGTTTCTTTTTAATGAAACAAAAATCTATGCGTCACTTTTGAATGACCCTATATTATTAGAAATTATATTTTTAATAAAATATTAATAAAGAGCATAAGAATTGATTATTTTCTTTTATTTAAAGCAGACAAAACTTTTCGGTATACCTTATATATATATTATATATATATATATATATATATATATATATATATATATATATATAAATGGATATATAAATAAAATAAAATATTTCATCGCATAAAAAATAAAATTAAACCGTAACAAATATTTATTATAATTTTATATAATTTAAAATTAAATTTCTTCTTTATTCTCCTTTTAATTGTTGTTATTAGTTTAGTATACTAGGTTTGAATATTTATTATTTTTATAAATATATTCAATTTTTCTCTTCTACTCGTATATATATATTACACGTTATTTAATTTTTTATATTTGTTCGTATATTATATATATATATATATATATATATATATATATATATATATATATATGCGTGTGTGTGTAATTGTATATGAATAAGTGTGGCTGTGTGCAATCTAAACTGCATGAGCAATCTTCAAGTGAATGCCTGTATGAAATTATCTCACAATGGTCGCGAAATTAAGACGCTACGTTTCCGTAATACGTCGGAATACAAAGCAAGCATAGAATATCTGTTCAGTTGAGATAAATTTCAAGATGAATTTTGATTTATTCTTCATTTAAAACTCATTAACTTCATTCAGTTGAGTTTATGGCTGCTTGGTAGAGATTCTCAGTTGCAAAACGTTACGTCTGTGAATGTTGTGATGTACATATCTAGTTTGTTAGCTTTCACGATGTACAATTTAAATCTATTATACAAATAATTTGTCTATATCTGTATTAAATTATATATATATATATATATATATATATATATATATATATATACTCATGTAAAAACTCATAAATATAGAAATCAGTCTATATCTCTTCCTGAAACAAATAATTATATCAAGAAAATTTATTGAACTAATATATATATATATATATTTTTAAATATATCAAAATAATGCGCAATAGTTTTATAAATATTCAACAATTTTGAATATTTAATTTAATATGAGTACAATAAATAGTATAAAATCTATATATATTGCAATTAAATCTTATATCTTTTTTTAATAAAATAAAATATAATTTTTTAACATAACTATTGAATTAAGAATAAATAATATATTTTCTGAGCTTTCGTCATTAAAATTGCAATAACATTCCATATAATTTTATAATAATAAAAAAAAATTAAGAAAAAATAATAATATTAGAGAATATTGTAAATGGCATTATTATTATATTTTAAACGTACACTAAACATGCTTTTTTATTCGATATACTCGTACTCATGATTTGTATGAAATTTTATTATTGAAAATATTCAGTAAAGACTAATTTATAGAACTTTGAATTATTGCATGTTTTCTTTTGGTATATGAAACCTAAAAAGTAATATGTTAAATTTTATATAAAAAAGGAGGGGTTAGTTAATGAATTAAATTTATTCAATAAATACTTGCGAAGCAAAATTATTATCATATATAAAAAATATTTTTTTAAGCGTAATAGAACTTTAAATTGAAATAAAACACATATTAGTTAACAGGATGACTATTTATTTGATATTATTCGAAATATAATTTTATAGTATACATATTTAAAAATGACTTTGGGCATATTTGTTCCACGTCTACCTCTGAATTCTCTCACTATAATTTTGGGTCACTTTTTCATGCAATTAAGGGCTTATGTACGCAATAACACGATATATGTTGGCTTCTAATACCTTAATAATTACCGGTTTATCAGCATAAACCAGAGATTTCACATATTTCCAAAGAAAATAATCCAGAGGAGAGAAGAATAATTGAGCCTTATCACTGAACAAAATTTAGTATTCTATAAATTTGGTGAACATAACACTGACTTTAAAAATAAATTTCCACAATTTGGAAACATTATTTAGTTACAAATCGCCTATAATAATTTGTCAAAGTATATTGAATCCAAATGTTATTTAGAGCGCGCTAACTAAAAATTGACTTGATAATTATCCCCATCGAAAATTCTATCAATACTTAATAAACATCATACAATCATTACGAAAACCGCCTATATCAGTCTATTGTTGAGCTAAAGATATATCGAATTTTATTAGATCCTCTTAAATGTTTTCTAAAATTCCATTATTGTTTCCTGTCAACGGCTAATCTTATCCAACCCTATCTTTCACAATACTTTATAATAATATCCATCCATCTTTGTTAGGTTCCCTCCTTAGGTCTCTTTTTATCTCTCGATCGTCATTTCATAATGATTTTTGTTTACCTATTATTTTCTCTTCTTGCTATATGTCTCGCTTATACTCATTTTATTGATTTTACTTGTTCCATTATATTAAACTCTCTTATTTGTTCTCATACATTTCTAGAAGTACTTTCCATGCTTCTCTGATTTATCAAATTTTTTGCTTCATTATTACATTCCAAGTTTCTGATCTATAAGTTTAAGCAGGTAATACATATTTATTTTATATTTTCTGTTTTAGGTTCAGCTGTACTTTATATTTCATTATATAATGTGTTTTTTTAAACGTGATAGAACTTTAAATTTAATCTCTATAGAAAGTTCTATTTAAAAAACTCCTTCTATAAAAATATACATGAGTGTGTACAGATTTATAAAGATATGATAAAAGATGTTTTTTTCTAGTCTCTGACTATACATCACCATTACATCTTATAATTTTTTCCAGATATTTTATTTTACTCACTTGTTTTAAACATTGGTTCTTTAAGTGTATATTTTCTTTCTCTAGAAATCTATTAAACGTTATTTTGTGTTCTTCATATTTATTTCTAATTCAAATTCCCTATTTTTTTTAAAGTGTTTCAAGTATTATTTTTAACTTTTGTGGATTTTTATTTATAAGTATTTCCTCGTTAGTAAACTGTAGATGCATCAATTGTTCTTTATTAATTTTAATATTTTTATTTCTGACCTTAAGACTTGACCTTAAGAATTATATTATATAATGTGGGCGACAAACCATCTCTTTATCTGACCCCATTTTTAAATTTGATTTTACCTGAGTGACTTATGTTGTGATTTAAGTTATTGTATATATATATATATATATATATATATATATATATATATATATATATATTACAAATGTACTTTTGTACTTGTTTATAAAATTATTGAGTAGTTTCCGAATTTGCGATGAATGAATAAAAATATCATGTTCTTCTAACTACATTATATATGTAGAAAAAAAATCGATAATATAATTTTAATATCAAATCAATAAATAAATAATAAAATGTATACATACTATTTAAAAAAAGAAAAGCAAAAATATCTACTATTATAAACTTCAGAAATGTCTGCAATTCTGTCATATTATACATCACGTTCAATCGGTACGAAATATAAACTTTAACTCGAATGTTCTCATAGAACATTTATCAAACTTTCAAGAGAATGTCATTAAACAAATTTATAGTTTGATAGAAATGAGACTAGTTTGTATATTTCATGCTCATGTCACATGTTTATGACAATAAGATAGGTAAATAAATTTAATACTATAAATTAGTTTTAATGGTTTACGTGAGTTATTTTACTCGTTGTTAAGTTCATTATTTATCAATGGTTCATTTTTATTTTTATCATTGTTTTTCAACAAAAAATAAATTAATCTAGTTATGTTGTTATTGCAGAATAAAGTTAAATTATTCATATAAAAAATTATAATTGTATTTTGATTCGACAATTTTTATTAATTTATATTAACTTTAATTAATATTTTACATTATATAATTAGTATTTTTTTAATAATTATTTTTAGCCATACTATCATGTGAAAATATAATAACAAATAAAGTAGATGTAACTATATTACAATATTTATTATCTTTTTATTAATTCATTAGAAACGTTTAAAATACTGAATATTTTACGCTAATTTAAAAAATATTTCGTAAGAAAATTTTAATTAGGAGTAACGTTTTTAAAAGATCAGTCAAAATAAATGTCAGAAAATAATAATTTTATATAATAAACTCAAAAATAATTTCATCTCTAAATAAAATACTTGTTACTTAAATTATTCTTGATTTTATTAAAAAAGTTTTTCTTAAACAAAATTCAAATAAGCAAAATACTTATGTTAATATTTAAATGAACATTAATAAAACTTTAAGTTTTCTGCAATTGATGCAAGCAAACGTTAATAAAGACAACAAAAAATAAATAGGTGCAGATATTCTCTTTGCATATTGCTTACGTATTCCTATGAAGTTTATATATTTTCGTTCTCTTTTAATTGTCTTATTTGCTTTTGAACAATTTAATTAAACAATTAACTAAAAACTCAAGAGACTGTAAAATCTGTTTGAAACTCTACTAGTCTGATTTTGTTTGTTTTACTATTTTCACCTGGAAATTTAATTGTATAATCCGTTTGATCTTGTTTGATCAACGGTAAAAAGTATATTATAGCTGAAACAACTTATAATTAATTTTAATAAATGTATCAAAGTATTAGTTTACTGACAAGAATGAAAAGAGTATTGATATATAATTATATAAATAAAAACATTTTTCAATAATTACATAAAAGTTTCCATATTGCAATTTTATGCAATTGATTTAAAAGCTTTATAAGACAATTTTATTTGTAGGGAAATAATGCATCAATATTTTTTTACTTTATATTTTTAATATAAATTAATTTTAGTATTTTTAAAATCAAATAGTATTTAGTGAATTCTAAATAATAAACAAATATATTTTTCAATATTTTAATATGTATGTACATATACGAGGGTCATTTGAAAAGTATGGTAAATTTATTTTTTGTTTAATTTAATTAATTAATTATTAAATTAAATTTTTCAATTTAGTTTTTCTCACTTTTTTATCATACTTATCAAACGACCCTCACACATATATATATATATATATATATATATATATATACTCGTACATATATTTATATACGAGTATGTTGTATAAACAGATTCAATTTAAATTTTTGTCACGCTTAAAAAAACCCTCCCTCTCTTTCTTCTTATATATGTATATATATATATATATATATATATATATATATATATATATATATATATATAAATATTGTAAAAAGTAGTAAAATAATTATTAATAGTAAATATAATTTACAAAAAAACGAAAATATACCTAGACGAAGAATAGAATGATCATAAATATATGAACCGTTAAATTAGAAAGTGGAATAACCCTTTTTATTCATATATTGAGATATTTAAAGGTTTGCGTTTGAATGAATTAAAAAATATTGACAAACGTTATTAAATTGAGGTTATGTTTTTAAAACTATAAATTTGTTAAATTTTTTTATGTAAAAATAATTAATAAAATTGTTATGGAAAATAACCGATTTTTTTAGCTACAAATATAGTTATTCCACTTTCTTTTTTAACAAATTGAGCAGTATGTTTTTTTAGCGGAATTAGTCCATTTATTCATACATTGAGATAAAAGTTTGCGTTTGAATTAAACGAATAATCTACTGAAATATTTTTAGTTATATTATATGAAAAATTATAAATAAACAATAATTGTTAATTTATAAATTTTCCATAAATTTTCTAAAAATTTTTCAAAACAATTATCATAATTTAAAAATTTAATTTTTTTAATCTTTTTATTTCATGTTTTTTATTAAATATATTTATTTTTAGTTATAGTATAACTAATATTTTTATAACTATATATTTTTAGTTATATAATAACTAAAAATAAATATATTTAATAAAAAAAAGAAATAAAAAGGTTTCAAAAATTGAATTTTGAAATTATGATTATTTTTTTGAAAAATGTTTATATAAAATAACTAAAAATGTTTCAAAGTCAATTTTTCGTTTAATTCAAACGCAAAACTTTATCTCAATGTATGAATAAATGGAGTTATTTTACTTTCTAATTTAACAGTTCATATAATGAAGAAAATAAAGAAATACTGCATTAAAAAATCTTCTATTTAAGGTTTACAATCGAACAACAAAGTTGTATATTTCACTTTTTTCTGATGTTCAATTAAGCTAATATTTATTTTAAAACTCATTGTATTTCTCTTTCTCTCTCTCTCTCTCTCTCTCTCTCTCTCTATATATATATATATATATATATATATATATATATATATATATATTGTATATAAAGAAATAACAATACATATATATATATATATATATATATATATATATATATATATATATATTATAAGGAGAAAGAGAAAAAGTAAGAAAATCCATTTATTTTATTTTATATTCTCTTTTTAAAGTTTTTAGTCGTATTAAAATTTTATTAATATAAAATAAGATTTTTAAAACTGTTAAAAATATTTTACATCACAATTAGTTCTTAAATATTTAACAAAACTTTGCTATACTCCATTCAAAATATTTATCTAATATTTCAGTCAAATTCTGGATAAAATTATTAGTAAACAATCATACACATATACAAGTACTATGTGTTAAAGTACAGTAATATATATGTGTTAAGAAACAAGATCTATCAAAAACTATGTTATAATCCATCTAACGCGAATTCACTACTGTGGCTACCTCTCTAAATTTGCATGTGTAAATATTTAAATACAGAAATACAACAGAACAGCATGAAATAGTGAATGTGAATTTCAAACAGATCTAATATAATAAACAAACAGTAGAGTTTAGAGGATAATTAATAAAGCAATTATATCTTGTCTATAAATGTATTATTGTCAGCCACAATTCAAATTTCCAGATTTATTTACTGTAAAGAATGGCTCGTTTTGTGAACATCTTCTGTTTCTTCGTCACAGATACACGACAGTATTCTCGATCTCGTAAATTTTCCACACTCATTTCTCTATTAGGTATGTAAATATGTTTTAACTGTATGAGATGAGATGTTGCAAGTAGGAAAATATCAAATATTTACATATTCGTATCACGTGTTCTATATCCATACGAGGTTTTAGTATTCATTCAAAACGTGTTTCTTTTTATTCTCTGGCGATTTAAATGCTTGTAATATTTTTTTTTTGGAAAATGTAAGGTATATACATACGCAAAATAAATATCAATATAAATATTTATATTGATACGCACATCACACAATCACTAAAATATATACATACACGGAAATATTCTAAGTAAAAATATAGATATTTGGAAAAATAAAAACAATACATATATAATCTAAAATTTTTAATATTTATGTTTTTATATCACTTTTTTTGCTATGTATTAGTTTTTCTTTTTTGTATGATAAATGAGAAATAACGGATGTTATTCATTAACGTATCTGTATCTCTGTTAGTATAAACTCAGCATTTAATGTGAAATAAAAGTAGATAATCATAACATATATTTTTTTCGGACAAATAGTAACATATGTGCAACGAAGGTATTTTGGATTAGTAAAAATTTTATTGCATAAAAATACATAAAAGTGTCGTGCACTAAAATAAAAAAAAATTCATTGTGATTTATTATTTTGACACTAAAATAATTTTTTAAACATTTTTTACTTCCACAAAAATGAATTATCACCCCAACACTATGAAATATTATAAAATATATTCAATAATTACTTATTGTACATTTTTTTTCTTTATAACAACGATAAGCTGATACGCATTTCGATGACAATGCAATCATCAGAGCACCGCGTTATAAAATCTAAACTAATTTTGGTTAAAAAAATATTTACATACTATGTCTAGTTTTATTCTTATCTTTATTTAACGCATCTTCAGTCAGTGGTAAAATACCTATTTCTAATTGTGTAAGGTGTTTTTAAGCGTGATAGAACTATAAATTAAATCCCTATTGAAAATTCTATCTAACTTAAAAAACACTTTTGTCATACCTTTATATATACATATACGCACAAACATACACACATGTATGTATATATTTATATATATTAGGTTGGCAAGTATCTCCCTTCCGCTTTTTTTTTTGTACATAGCTGCGAAATTCAAAAGAAGGTGTTTTTTTAGGTTTGAAGAATTTCAGATAGGGATTGATTTAGTTTTGCCAACCTAATATATATATATATATCGGAGGTGTACAGTTTTTTTCAGGTTTCGATAGAACGAGGGTTGAGCATAGGGATTGACTGTCATTTAAAGTTCTTATCACGTGGTGAATATGAAAATCCTTAAATGAATGGTAGCATTATTGTGGCTTTCGTCCATAGTGGACTGATATATGATATATATATATATATATATATATATGTGTGTGTGTATATATGAGGGTCGTTTGATAAGTATGGTAAAAAAGTAAGAAAAACTAAATTGAAAAATTTAATTTAATTAATTGATTAATTAATTAATTTTATGTTTCTCTCATTAATTGTGCTTCTTTGTTATAATGTAAAAATATATTTCTATATTAATTGATTTAAATCTTATACGGTTGCGCAAATGATACTAAAGAATAATAAAAAGTATTAAATGATAACTAGGAAATAAATGTATGTCTAAATCCTTCAGTCTCATTTTAACCATACTATTTGTTATATATATATATATATATATATATATATATATATATATATATATACGAGGTTGTTTGATAAGTCCGTGTAAAAATAAAAACTGCTTCATTTTTTTGAATAAATCGTTTTTATTTTTCAACATAGTCTCCTTTTAGGCTTATACACTTCATCCAACGCTGCTCTAGTTTGTTGATCCCTTCCGAATAATAGGATTTGTCCAAGTCTGTAAAATAGTCATTCGTTCCTGCAATCACCTCCTCGTTCGAATAAAATCTTTTTCCCGCGAGCCATTTCTTCATATTAGGGAACAAATAATAGTCCGATGGAGCCAAGTCTGGAGAATAGAGGGGATGTGAAACGATTTGGAACCCTATTTCCATTAGTTTTGCGGCCACAACTGCTGAGGTGTGAGCTGGTGCGTTGTCGTGATGAAAGAGGACTTTTTTGTGGGCTAATCGGGGACGTTTTTCTTGCAACTCGGTTTTCAAACGATCCAATAACAATGAATAATATGCACCTGTAATGGTTTTACCCTTTTCCAAATAGTCGATAAAGATTATTCCTTGCGAATCCCAAAAGACAGTCGCCATAACCTTCCCGGCCGAAGGAATTGTCTTCGCCTTTTCGGAGCAGATTCCCCCTTGATAACTCATTGTTTAGACTGCTCTTTGGTCTCAGGAGTGTAGTGATGTATCCATGTTTTATCTACAGTGATGAAACGACGCTTAAAGTCCTGCGGATTTCGTTGAAACAGCTGCAAACCGTTCTTGCAACACTTCACACGACCTCGTTTTTGGTCGATCGCGGCACCCACCTGGCGGATAGCTTTTTCATGTCCAAATGTTGGTGCAAAATATTATGTACCCGTTCACACGAGATTCCTACAGCACTAGTAATCTCACGCACTTTCACTCTTCTGTCATCCATCACCATATCATGGATTTTATCAATGATTTCTGGAGTGGTGACCTCAACAGGGCGTCCAGAACGTTCAGCGTCTCTTGTGCTCATATGGCCACTCCGAAAATTTTGAAACCACTTATAAACCGCACTAATCGAAGGTGCAGAGTCACCATAATGTTTATCAAGCTTCTGTTTAGTCTCCTGAGGCGTTTTGCCTTTAATGAAGTAGTGTTTAATCAACACGCGAAATTCTTTTTCGTCCATTATTTGACAATCACTCGATTTCCTTGATTCCAACGATTGTCAAACACAAAGGAATAGACCGATATGGCTGAAACTTGATGTGTGTTCTTCCAAGAGGTGCTACTAATTTTAAATAACCTCGATATGCACCAGTGGTGCCATCTTTCGGAATTTACACGGACTTATCAAACGACCTCTTATATATATACATATATGTGTGTGTGTGTGTGTGTGTGTGTTAAGGTACACAAAATAATTTAAAATTTTTAGGTTAGAATTTTGTATTTTTACTTTCCATACACTCACATATTCTAGTGTCGTACGAATATTTTTTCAAAAAATATTTTTGGCAGTGCAAAAGGCTTAAAAAACTCGAGTTCATTGTGCCATTATCCGAGTTTATTACACGTGATTTATTTATGAATATTTCCATGCTCTCATAAGAGTTTAGATTTCTTTTATTCGTTATTTGCTTAGTTATCCTAATTTTAATTGTCCTACACTGTGATCGTTTTTGATCATGTGTATGGCTAGGCTAGATTTATCTATTCTACAGTATCGTATATTGAATTTTGGCTATTGTTATTTTTCTCTATACTACAATATATAATATTTATTTGAAAATTATTGTAAGTTATTTTATAAATTTAGATTTTTATTATAGCAAAACGATATTTTGATTTTACAATATATATATTTAAACTGTTATTTGTTGCATGAATTAATTTTTAATTCATTTCTTTTAGAACTTTTCATGTGCGACTTGCATATTGAAGATAAATATGAATTTTTTACATTATTTTTCTTATTGTCTATATCCATTGTAAAAAATACAGTGTTTTTAAGTTTCGACTTTTTTTGCATTACATAATTAAATTTAACACCACGTCTTTTTAAAATAATTGTATTTGACAATTCATACAATCGTTTTCGGAGGATAATTTTTTGCGATAATGGAGAATTTACTAGCCTGAATACCATTAAGTCCATTGCTGCCATTTTTACTGAGTACAATGATTCAATTCACTTATTATAAACCTATTACTTATTTCTTTCCTATATACATATATTGAATTTAGGTTTTTTCATCCTTTCATGGAAAAGTAGTTTTCCTGAATTCTTTTTTTCATATGTAAACTTTGTCTTATATTTTTTATAATAATTCTGAAATACTTCTCTTCTTTGTATCATATATAGAAAAAAATGTTTAACATGTCTGATAGATATCCTTAAGAAATATTCTATAGTTTCTTTTAATAATTATTCAAATTTACCTATTAAAATATTGGCTAGATAAGGAGAAAGAAAATAAAAAAATGTTTTTTTACTTTAATTTTACTTACAGATATGAAATTTTTCATTAGATATTAATATTTTATTTTTATTATTATTATTTCTTTGTTATATTTTCAGTTTAAAAAAATATACCAAATATAGTACAGATTTAAACATTTATAATCAATACTAAAAAAATTTATTAGCTGCTAATATAATTATTAAATTTTTTATAAAACATATTTCTTCATTATAATTAAAAGGTTATAACATATTCGATTTTCAATAATTATAATATATACAATTATAATTGTATGGTATAGATAAATTAAATTTTGTAAATAAATCATTACTAAAAATAACACAATGTTTTCGTTTTTAAAACGTTCTGAAATAACAAATTATTCATTTTTATTCTTAATTATGGTTAATTAGTTATTATTTGACATCATCTAACTTGCTCTTATTTAAAATATTATATATGGTCATCTAAATGTGAGGCTTAGATTTGTGTTTTATTAAAAATAAACAAAAAAACTATATATATATATATATATGTTTGAAATACATTTTCAAATATTATACATATATATATATATATATATATATTTATATATATATATACATACATACATACACCCGTCCTTCAATTTACGCGGAATATCCGTTCCACGTGGTTTGTTTTACGCGAATAAAAATCGCGTAAATTGAGTCTGTCAGTACAATAGAAAAAATATTGGAAATAACAGCTAGTAAAGTTGTAGAAACACATATTTATTTAATATAGATTAACAAAAAAATAATGACGTTTTAGAAAAGAAAAGTAGGTAAATTTTATTCGATGTCACTATCGCTAGTGTAATTCAAAACAATCAACCTTTTATATATTTATATCATACTTTTATACGTTCAAGTAAGAATTTGAATCACTCTGATATATAATAAATTCTATGAAAAATTATATAAAATGAAATCTATCTGACCGCGCATAAAAAGTGCCGCATATATCAGTACCGCGTAAATAGAGGTATAATTTGCCGCGTAAAAAGAACGCCCGTAAAAAAAGTCCCGCGTAAATTGAGGGACTGGTATATATATATATATATATATATATATATATATATATATATATATATATATATATATATATATATATATATATATATATATATATATATATAGATATATATATATATATATTTAAATAAGACTGAAAGGTTTATTTACTTGTTTATTCATTTACTATTCTTTACTATCTTTCAGTCTCGTCTCGGGAGCTCAATATTTAATTTTTTAATAACTAATCTCAAAAAAAATTTGATATATTTTACATCTAGAGAGAAACATCATAAATATGTAATTTTGATTTAAGAAAAAACATTTTTTTTAAACGATGCTTATGAGTTAACCTAATTTCAGTAAAATATTAAATAATAAAATAGAATGAGATATGGTTATTACGTAAAAAATGAAAATAACGTTAATAAATATGACACTGGTGTATAATTGAGCTGAAAAAAATGTTTATTAATATTCCTCTCGTATGAAATTATTTGAATTTTTACGACTATAAACAAAATCAATACGTTTATATTCAAAAACAAACCATAAAGTAAATGAAGTCCGGCCAAGTAATAAAACACAAATACCTGATGAAGTGGTCGATGACGACCATTAAAAATATATGAGAACTAATATAATTCCATCGAGTTAATAAAAAAGTCCAATATATAATTTTCATCGCAATTACATATCAGTATCTTTGTTTCTCTAGGTTCGTTTGTACAGTACTATTGTTGACAGATACCCATTGAAATGTCACTCAGCCAGTGAACGTTTCAGTGCGTGTTTGTGGCGTCATACAATGACTATATAGGCCAGTGCATCGCAAATAGGGGTCGGTAAACTTCTACAAAAACAGAAAATATAATTTAGATTTCACGTTTACTGTTTGAAAGGGATTGAAAATATGTTATTTTGACAACAATTAACTTTTGTAAAGATAAATAATGTATTTATGTTATAAAAGTAATATTTGTATCACACTAGAAGGATAATTACAATCATACTTTATAGTAAAGTTAATATTTAATGTAACTAAAATTGAACTAACAATGAACAATAGAGAGTATCTTAAATATTATTTCTGATATTTTAAATGAATTAAAATCTCACATTATTTTTATACAAAATTATTATAATTGATAAACTTAATAAATTAAAAACATATACATTTATTTGTTGTTTTGGAACTGTGGCTGATTCACTTTACACAAATAAATTTTAGCCCCAACACCACAATAATTTAAAGTGTTCAATAATCACTTATTGTTCACTTATTATTTATAATTATTTAATTTATAATTATATCGACTAATGCATTTCGATGGCGACGCTATCATCGTCAGAGCCTTTTTGCCATTCTGGAGAAAGGCTCTGACGATGATGGCGTTGTCATCGAAATACATCAGCCGATATAATTATAAATTATATAATTATAAATAATAAGTAAATAATAAGTGATTATTGAACACTTTAAATTATTGTGGTGTTGGGGTTAAAACTCATTTGTGTAAATATACATTTATTTTACGTTCCACAACATCAAAAGTTCTTATAAAAGCATTCAACAATCACTTATTCACTTTATATTTTATTATACATTTTCGTGGTTATATTATAATCACTAAAAAATAATTCTCAAAAAATGGGTTCATTTATCAAAAAATTGATTTTATTCACAAAAATGTTTTTTACTTTACGGATATAACTAATAGATTAACAAAATTTTATGATAATATAAATTTCTACAAAACGAATAATATAAAATATTTTATATTATTTGTTAATTAAATGAAATATTTATATACTATTTGTTTTGCATTTATAGCAAATATATTTTCACATAAATAAATTATCACCACATCATACACCTATACATATTATATATATATATATATATATATATATATATATATATATATATATATATATATATATATGGGGTGTTTTTTAGGAGTCGTAGAACTTTAAATTAAATCCCTATCGAAAGTTCCCTGCAACCTAAAAAAGCATATATATATATATATATATATATATATACGGTTTTTCAATAAGAATATCAAAATTTGGACAGATGGTGATAGCTATGTTCGAATATTTTTTAAGCTCAATTTGACATTTTAACTCAGTATAGTTTGGCAAATTATTATAGAACGTTTAATACTTCAACAATGTTTAGAAATTGTAAAAATTATAAAAATCAACATTCGATTCATAAAACTTATCATGTGCTTCGTGAAACCTAAAACAATCGTCCAAGTGAACGTATCATTTATCGAATTGTTAAAAAATTTAAAACAATTTTAATCTATATGATATAGCAGTATCTGTAATACTAATAAATGCAATAAGTGAGGCCAATCATTGTTTTTGTTAGTGAAAATTTTAAAATGAAGCTGAAAATCACGTATAATAAATGGAGTCCGTTACCAAACCATGATTAATGATTTTTTTAAAAAAATGATTGAAAATGGTTTACAGGATATATGATTTCTACAGGACGGTGCTACGTGCTATATATTTACGGAAATAATAAACTTATCGGAATAATAGTTTAATGAGTCCATTATTTCACAAAATAGATCCATTAATTGTCCATCAAAAGCATATGATCTAACTTCATTGGATTATTTTCTGTGGGCTCATGTGAAATCATTAGTTTATGCTGATAAACTACAAACAACAAAATCATTAAAAATAAACATTAAACTTGTAATTTATGAAATTAGACCATAATTATCTAAAGGGTGACTAAAAATTGGACTAAACGAATGCACTACGTTAAGTAAAGTTGTGGCAGTCATATGAGTGAAATTGTAATCCATCATTAATACCATAGAATATGCTTAAAAATAATAACTAATTAATTAAATACTTATTGTGTTATTTCCATTGAAAATATTGAAGCGCTTATTGAAAAACCCTATATACAAAATACATTTTTTCATTTTCTATTACACTTAATACTTGTAAATAAATTTCTCTAATTCTAGTCCCAATTACATTACGTAGTATTTAGCTCGGACGAAAGATTTCGTTTGTATTACTTTCCGTTAATGAGATAGTTTAGCATTGGTATTTACAAACTTTACGCTGTCAACCCATCCAATTACGTAACAAATCGGCAAAAACAAGTATGTCCTTTAACTGTATGTAACCAATAAATTGCGAGACGAAAAACATACTTCTTTCCTACAAAATTGTCTCTGTTAAGTACAGCGACCGCAATAGGCGCACGTATGCGGCTACCGCGTGGCTATTATTGGTGAGGGAAATGTCTCATCCCTCGCTATTATCAGCCCCAAAACTGAAGTCAGTCTGATGCTGCAGAAATTACCGTCCATTAGGAAGCACTCGCGGTCGGTTGCTGTTATGCCGAGATACTACCTACCATTTACGGAATTGTTGGAATAATGACGATACAGAAATCCTGTTCTACATTTACGGTGCGTTGTACTGAATATTTGTTATTCTGTTATGGAAATTGCAACTGGATAAATATATATCAATCGTTTTGTACGATTTATGAAAGTTTATTAAAAAATGTTCATTTGAGATTCTAAGATTTACAAAATTGTAGTTCTGTCAAGAATTAAAAATATTCACTTAAAATATACTCTTATATGAGGTTTTCCAATAAGCGCTTCAGAAGATTAAGTAGAAATAAAACAAAAAATATTTAATTAATTAATAATTTTTTTTTAATTTTTAAGCACATTCTATGGCATTAATCATGGAATACAATTTTACTTATATGATCACTACGATTTTGCTTCACATAATGTATTCGTTTAGTCCACTTTTAATCACTGTTTCACATAATTCTAGTACAATTTCATAAATTACACGTTCAATGTTTATTTGTAATGATTATGTTATTTGTGGTTTATCAGTATAAACCAATGATTTCACATAACCCCCACAGAAAATAATCCAATGGAATTAGATCGCATGATCTTGGTGGCTAATTGATGGGTACATTTCAGTGGTCAATGGATGGGTCTATTGAAGTTTTTACAGTTTCTAATCGTTGTTTAAGTGTTAAACATTCTATGATAATTTGCCAAACTATACTGAGTTGAAATGTCAAAATGAGTTTAAAAAAAATCAAACGTGGCTGATATCAGCTGTCAAGGTTATAAATATATATTATAATTATACTTTCATCTTTGACTATTATTTTATATGTTAATTAATTTATGAGTGATGATTTTTTCATTTTTAGATTGATATTATTATTTGTTTTGAACCGGGGAAATCTTTTTTACACAAATGAATTTTCATCTCAAAATCACAATATATTAAAAACCTTCAATAATTTATTTTTATCAACTTTGTTCATAACAATGATAGGCTATTGTATATTTTGATTGCAGTGCCATCATCAGAGCGCTATGTTATAATATTAAATTATTTTTGATTAAAAAAAATATTTTTGTATTATGTCTTGTGTTACTCTTATTTTTATTGAACGCATCTCCAATTTTAGTAGTGGTCGACTCATTTTTTCACAAAATATATAGAGGTTAAATGTTGTTCACTAATTTACTATTTTTTACTATCTTTCAATATCATTTGGATTACCCTATATATTTTATGACTATAACACATAAGTAATTTTTAACCAAGATTAATTTAGATTTTCTGATAATTGTATTGCCATCGAAATGCGTATTAGTCTATTTTTATTATAAACAAACATAGTGAACAATAAGTCTTTATTGAACACTTCCTAATATATTTCGATTAATTTTTGACAAAAACTATGTCTACTTTTGTCATTTGATATTCTTTATATGTTTATTAGTAAGAACAAATAACCCATTGACAAATAATTTAAATATATAAAAAACAGTTAATTAAATTAATAGTTAATTTCTTAACGATACAATTATTTATATAAAATGAATTTAAAAATAAATAATAATTTTTCATTCATTTTTTTAGGTTTTTGGTCGATACTTAAATAAACAATATAAAACTTACTGATTTAGGTATTTACTCTCTTTCTTACTAATTTTAATTTTTATTTGTACATATTTGTACTGATATATAATCCACCGATCTCCAATTAAAAAATAGGTAAATCCTACAAAGTAATTTTTTATTTTAAAAAGGACTTATGTATATTAATACAAAATGCTAGACTAAACATGGAAAATATTTTTTTTCAGTTTTTATTTATTTATATTGGAAAAGAAACATGACGCATATAAATCATTGTACATTTATAAAAATTTTCAAATGCCCATTTAATTTTTTATTCTATATTAAAACATAATGCTGTATTGCATTTTTCACAAACTACATTTGTTTAAGCTATACAAGTAACATTTTTACATTTCAATCGAATGGAAATATAAATTGTAAAATGGTTTTTAATACTTAATCACACATCTGGCAAAGGAAATGTAATCATATTTGAGTTTTATATTTTAAAATATTTCACAGCAAAACAGGACGAAATCTTTTCTAACTCTTGTCTGATGAAATTTCAATACACACTGTTAACTTGTAAATTTTGATAAAAGGTAATATCAAATTTTATCATATAGTTAATTAATATACAAACTATCACCCAGTTATGTTTTTTAAACTCTTTAATACAAAGTAACTGATGAAAAATATCAGTGATTCATATATAAATTATTGTGCATCAGACAATTAAATTAAATAAATTAATAAAAAACTGCATTTGTATATATCAACAAATTTTTAAAAATTTAATAATACTTAATATAAAAAATATCTGTAAATTTGTGTAATTGGTATTTATCTGTTTTTGTTAAAAATGTCGATTTTTCTACATATATATATATATATATATATATATATATATATATATATATATATGTGTGTGTGTGTGTGTGTGTGTGTGTGTGTATGTATGTATATATATATATATATATATGTGTGTGAGAGAGAGTATGTGCATTAATGTATGAATTTGTGCATTAATGTATAAACTTTTGTATAAAATAAATGAAAATTATTATTAAACAAACAATGAATACTAAAATTTTGTAATTTATTCATTCGTTATATGCATATTGATTTCATGTATGAACTGAAGAAATGAAAACATACATATTTAATATTTCAAAAATAAATACATCAAGATCAAAAGTAGTCATTTCACATTAATTCAATATTTACAATTAATATATAATTATGTACTTTCAACGCTATTAATAAATAATACACGTGATTTTCAATACTGTGAAAATTCAAATAGAAATTTAAATGTAGTAAATGATAAGCACAGGATATCAATCGAATATTAGAGAAAAAATATTAAAAAAACATATTATATAAAGAAACATTTCTGTCGATTGTATTTCGTGTATTGTATTATTTGATCTGTCATGATATGTAAAAAAACAATTCATTTATTTTTATATGTTCTAATTATTTACATAAATTCACATATCACATTTTATTTTCAAACTTATCTATACTAATAATGATTCTCATTCTAATGTAATTAATTCGAATCATTTACAAAAATCAAAGCCGTATCGTATCACATAAATAAATTTAAATTAAATCGAAATCGAATAATTTTATTCCCTCGCTTTATATATATATATATATATATATATATATATATATATATATATATATATATATATATATATATAATGTATATATAAGTGTGTGTGTGTTTTTTGTGAGTATATGCGTGTCTAACTACACGGTAACCGATAAGAAAAATACTCGTTCTACAACTGCTCATTAATATTAAAACGTTCATTTTGAATGCAAAAACAGCATGTGTTTTACAAGTAGATGCTATAAAGCTTTTTTAATAAAACACAATAAAAAATCTGGTTACCATATATATATATATATATATATACAAATTATATTTTCATAAATATAAAATGTTCTTATTGTTTAATATTTGAGTTTTGTCTCTGTTATAATGATAAAAGATTTTTTGATAAAAAATATGTCCTGTAGGCATAATGAAATTAACTTGTACTAAAATTGAATATCTGTACAATTTATATACATATGGTTATTGTTAAAGAGTAATTCAAAAATTAACTCTGGTTTCATAATATAAAATATTATTTATTTTGCGAAATTATTGATAAATAATTTAAAATGTTGATAATTTAAATAAAACGATCAATCATTTTAATTGCTGAAAATGTTTGAATAAGTCATATTTTCAATTTCTAAAAAAAACATTATTTAAGAAAAAAAAATTTGAGAAAGTTTGATATAAAAGTACGTTTTATTTTAATTAATTATTTACAATAAAAATAAAACAGACAAATTTATTTCAGTATTTAAATTGATTGATAATAATTTCATGGAAGTAATTTTAGTTCAATGTTAATATCAAGAAGTAAACAATAAGAAATACCATGGATGACAATCTTGAACAAAATATGTATCGATAAGAAAATTGTATATATGACACACTGAAATGTATTTTTATAAAATACAATTTTTATTCAAATTGTGAGTACAAATGAAATACACGCAAACAAACACGTTCGTTGGAATTTTCGTTATATTTCACTTCATAAATTTTTGACAATAGATATTTTGCATATTTCATGAGACGGGTTTTTATTTATTATATTTATGCGTGCTTGTAAAATTCTTTTTTTTATGAAATATAATAAAAGTCGAATTTGTACTTAAATTGACATATAAATAGTCAGTACTTGAAATGCATGAATTATATTTAAATTATATATATATATACATCTGTGTATGTTACTGTGGGTGGGTGTTAGTGTGGGTGTGTGTAAGTGAACATTTAAGTGGGTGTTTATATGCGTGTATATATACATAAAATATTTCTCTGTGGTTTTATTGTTAGTTGAAGCTTGTCTTTAAGCTATAATTAGTTATTTTTCGTTTAGATTTTCATTTTTAAAATTTTATACTTTTTTATTTTTATTTTTTTTAAATTTAGGTTATTAAAGTTTGTGTTCAATAATTTAATATATATATATATATATATATATATATATATATATACATAAAGATATATATTTACATAGGATGGCCTAATATTTACTTGCTTACTCTCTTTTGTTATTTATTAGTCTCATTTGAGCTACCTTACACATTATAAATGAGATTTTTACTTAATCTATTATAAATTATTTTTACACGTATTTTCATAAAAATAAAACTGTAAAATGAAAAAATGATGTACTTAAAAATTAAATGACTATTAAAAACAAGGAATTAACATATTCAACTCTTCGAAATAAATAAATAGTTTATATAACAGGCACGTAAAACGCATTTAGTATTGTTTAGAGTCACGTCTTTTTAAATATTCATTCAATTATGTAAATGAAATCAATTTTCAGTTCACAATGAAATTAAAATCGGACAGTAAAACCACGACAAACGTAAATTTCATATTGTTGTGTTCAGTCAATTGGGGAATAAATGACCCGATGTGAATTATTACGTCCATCTTTCACCACGTTCACTCTATTTTATACACATTGGCTAGCTCGTTTACATGTCCGTGTCTGAAATTGCCCCACAGCGTACAGTGTCACATCATTTTAAATTAAAACATAAAACTCTTAATTTAGAGAAAATTAAATTTTAAATAAAAATTTTATGTGTTTTTAAATTGATTATTTTTTTAATAGCTCAAATGTAGACAATGGTTGCAAATGTATAATTAAAAAAATAATTTTAAAACACTTTTTTTAAGAAAACAGTCATTAAAAAATATAAAATTACACAGAAAGTACTCATTAAATTTTCTAGATTTACATAATCATGATCTTTTAAGATTTTTTAAATTTAACAATGAACTAATTTATATTTTGTCAAACTTTATCAATAATTCAATTGACATAATAATGTGACGCTGTTAAAAAGGATATATATATATATATATATATATATATATATATATATATATATATATATATATATATATATATATATATATACATAGATAGATATATATATATATATATATATATATATAGATAGATAGATAGATAGATAGGTGTTTTATAAGCGTGATAGAACTTTAAATTTAATCTCTATGTAAAGTTCCACCCGACTTAAAAACACTCTCTTTCTCTCTCTCTCTCTCTCTCTCTCTCTATATATATATATATATATATATATATATATATATACACACCCGTTCCTCAATTTACGCAGGATTTTTTTACGCGACAAATTATACCTCTGTTTACGCGGGACTTTTTTTACGCGGTATTGATTTACGCGGCATTTTTTATACGCGGTCAGATAGATTTCATTTTATATAATTTTTCACGGAATTTATTATGTATCAGATTGACGCAAATTCTTACTTAAACGTATAAAAGCACGATATAAATATATAAAAGGTTGATTGTTTTGAATTACAGTAGCGATAGTGACACCGAATAAAATTTATCTACTTTTGTTTTCTAAAATGTCATTATTTTTTTGTTAAGCTATGTGAAATAAATATGTGTTTCTACAAATTTACTATTTTTTATTTCCATTATTTTTCTATTGAATTGACAGAGTTAATTTACGTGATTTTCATTCGCGTAAAACAAATCCACGTGGAATGAATACTCCGCGTAGATTGAGAGGCGGGTGTGTGAATATATATATATATATATATATATATATATATATATATATATAGAAATTAATCTATGGCTAATCTATGGACATGGATTAGCCCAAATTGAACAACAAAAAATGAAATTGATTTTATTGCCAGTAACAACAAATACATTTTTCAAGATGTTACAGTAATAAACAGATTCAACACAGGAAGCGACCATCGACTAGTAAGAGGAAAGATATTAGTCAATTTAAAATATGAGAGAGTTAAAATGATTAAAAGAAGAACAGTACAGCCAATCGATACAGAATATACAAAAGACGAGGAAGATCTTTATTGTGAAATTATACATAAGAAACTCCAAGAAATAGATATATCACAAGGAATAAATTATTTAAACAGTAAAATTTGCAATATTGTGATAGAAACTGCTCGAGAAATAAAACTATATGGAAAAAAGAAAAAATCTAAAATCTCAGAAGAAACTAAACAACTGATGGAAAAGAGAGGGGAGATGAAAAGAGATTTGGATGGTAAAGTAGCTGTGGAATATTCAGAAATTTGCAAACTACTCAGAAAGAAATTAAGGTTTGATGTTAGACAACATAACACAAAGAGATTAGAAAGAGCAATAGAAGAAAACAAAAGTTTTAAAAAAGCAAAAAAAGATACTATGCTTGGACAACATATGTTAATGACAATAAAAGATAACGAAGGTAATCTACTAACAGAAAAGAATAAAATATTAAAATATACAGAAAATTTTTACCAACAACTTTATAAAAATGAAGAGAAACATAGTAGAGAAAACAACAATAAAGGAATAATTAATGACTACACAATTCCGGATGTTTTACCAGAAGAAGTGGAAAAAGTAGTAAAAGAAATGAGGAATGGAAAAGTACCAGGGGAAGATGGAATAACGACAGAACTAATTAAATATGGAGGAAAAACGTTGAACGAACATTTGGCAATGCTATTTACAAAATGCATTAAAAATAATAAAATCCCAGAAATGTGGAAGAATAGTATATTAATAATATTACACAAAAAAGGAGACAAAACAGAACTGAAGAATTACAGGCCAATCTCGTTACTTTCCTCCATATATAAAACATTTAGCAAAGTATTAGTGAAAAGATTAGAAAAAAAACTAGATGGTCAACAGGCCAGAGAACAGGCAGGCTTCAGATCAAATCATAGTGCAAAAGACCACCTGCATACCTTACAACAGATACAAGAAAAATATAACGAATAAGAGAAACCCCCATAGGGGTTTCTCGTTATTCGTTAATCTACAAAAGTCAAGCATACTTGGCTTTTGTAGATTTTGAAAAGGCATTCGATTTGGTCAGTATATCATCAATTTTCTCATCTCTAACAGAGCAAGGAATTAATAAAAGATACATGGATTTGTTAAAGGAAATATATAAAAGTTCATCAGCGCAAATTAAAATACACGACCTATCAGATAAAATAAAAATAGAGAAAGGAGTTAGACAAGGAGACAGTTTATCACCAAAAATATTTAATGCAATTTTAAAATAGATCTTAATAGACGCAAATTTTGAAAATAAAGGAATCAAAGTAAACGGAGAATATCTGTCACATCTAAGATTTGCAGATGATATACTACTTATAAGTGAAAAACCGGAAGAATTACAAACATTACTCGAAACCCTCTTAGAAAAAAGCCGAAAAGTAGGGTTAAAAATAAATAGGGGAAAAACCAAGGTCATGTTCAATAATTTCGCGGAAAGAAGTAAAATACAATTAGAGAATCAGTACCTGGAACAAGTGGACGAAATAAAATACCTAGGGAAAACTATAAGATACGATGGTGATTTATGGCCAGAAATCAAAACGAGAATCAAAGCTACATGGGCAACATTTGGGAGACTAAATAGTATAATGAAAAGCAATATACCAATCAGTTTAAAAAGTAAGGCATATAACCAATGTGTACTACCGGCCTGTACGTATGGAGCAGAAACTTGGACTCTAAACACAAGAATGAAACAGAAACTGTTAACTGCCCAGAGAAGTATGGAAAGAATAATGTTAGGAATTTTCATACTGGACCGAAAAACAAGTAAATGGATAAAGGAACAAACAAAAGTAATGGATATAATAGAGCAAGTTAAATCGTTGAAATGGACATGGGCAGGACATATAGCGAGAAGAGAGGACAACAGATGGACGAAGATTGTTACGGAATGGAGACCAAGAGATAAAAGGAGACCCAAAGGAAGACCACATCAAAGATGGAGAGATGAAATTGTGAAGTATTGTGGAGGCCAAGGTTGGATGAGATTGGCCAGTGACAGGAAAGAATGGAAGAGGCTCGGAAAACTCTTCTTTTTTAATTATGACGTTCGACGAGGCTCTCGCCCAGCAGTGGGCTGATGTGGGCTGGAGATGATGATGATTATATATATATATATATATATATATATATATATATATATATATATACATACACACATACATACACACATACACATACATACATACATACATACATACATACATACATACATACATACATACATACATACATACATACATACACACACACACACATATATACATGCATACATACATACATACATACATACATACATACATACATACATACATACATATATATATACATACATACATACACACACACACATACACACACATACACACACATACACATACACACACACATACACACACACATACAATCACACATACACACACACACACACATATTAAGGGTGTATTTTAGGTTAAATAGAACTTTCGATATGGTTTCAATTTAAAGTTCTATCACTCTTTAAAAAAAACAGCCTATATATATATATATATATATATATATATATATATATATATATATATATATATATATATATATATATATATGAAAATTATATTTTAAAAATAAATATTTTCAATTCCAGTGAATAATTTTAAACAAATATTAAATAGTTTTAGAATATCATAAATTATATACAAAATTCATAGATCTAATTGTATCATGTAGTTCATTGACTAGCGATTTGAAATATTCTCGTTCATTTGAAATTTCATTACATCAATGACATTTTAATATGATAAATTTGATTTTGAAAATATTTTTACGAATATTTTTAAAATGAAACTACGACACGATACAAATTTAATAAAATTCAGTTGTGATTCTGTGCACATATAATTCTATAAAAATCATATAGGGAGATATTCGCCTCGTATACCAGTTATATTTTATATACCATTCAGTTTTATTTCACCCTTGACAAAATAATAACAGATTATAACAGTACTAAATTTTATTTTTGACGTGCATTGGATATTATTTTACTTTATTTAAATCGGTATATATATATATATATATATATATATATATATATATATATATATATATATGATATATACACCTGCATACAAATACACACACATATATATATATATATATATATATATATATATATATATATATATTAATAAAAAATAAATATATATATATATATATATATATATATATATATATTTACATATTTTATATACTTTTTGATTTTTATTTTTTTGCGTATATTAAAAAGTTATCAGCATATAGAGCTTTATGTTCTAATAAAATATTTATAATTTAAAAATCCATTTTTTTATTTTTATTTTTCAAATTATTAATAAAAAATTTCTAAATATATATATATATATATATATATATATATATATATATATATATATATATTTTAAACCATATATATTTATATATATATATATATATATACAATATATATATAAATTTAATTAAATGATAATTAATAAATTGAGAAAAATAATAAATAAATTAATTAATTAATTAATTGAAAATAAATGTAATATATATATATATATATATATATATATATATATATATATATATATATATATATATATATATATATATATATATATATATGTAGATGTGATATGGTCATCCCATAAATTATATGAGTTTTTTTAAGAAAATTTTAAAATGAAATAAAAAATGGACATTTATTCACATCTTAATCTTGAATTTTCAATACCATGACGATAAATTCTTCCAGTTTTGCACTAAAAAATAAATCGTACTCCCTTCGAGTATTAGTTTCTGTATTAAATTGTTTGACACTTTTTTTTAAAAAAAATTCGAAATTGATGCAAATTTGAGGATACCAGGTCAAGAAAATACGACAAATATGTCCTAATTTTCTATTCAAACTATCTCAGTTTTCAAAGTCTTTGTTTCACAAGGTGTTGTTATGATGAAAAATTATACTTTTTGTTGGGTAATACTAGCCTTTTTTGTCAATATATTGCTTTAGCCAGTCTAGTTGTTCCCAAAGCAACCTTTTTATGATGCATTGTCTGATATCAACTTATAATTGATAATTCCATTCATATTCTAAACCGATACCATAATCTTCCTTGGATGGTGTTCTTCCTTGACAGTAGATTGTATCTCATTGATGTTAACTCATTATTTTCGACTTTTAATAACGTTGTAAACATTTTATTTTCGTCAATAGTAACATTCGATTCAGATACAGCTTATTTTCCAATCTATAAAAATTAAAAATGGATATATCCTTTTCTTACTTCAGATTAAGCCCCGTTAATTTGTAAGGCACCTACTGATTTTGCTTAGAAACTTTATCAATCGTTTTCTAATGTAGCTGGACCATTAAATATGTTGAATGGAGCTAATTAGTTAATTATTTCACTGTTAAGCTAGGATTTTGCCTTACTCTGATCAATACAAGAAATATTTTATTATTTTTGAGATAATTTATTATACACCCGTCCCTCAATTTATGCTGAGTATCCGTTCCACGTGGATTCGTTTTATGCGAATGATACAGTATAATAGAACAAATATTGGAAATAAAAGCTAGCAATGTTGTAGAAACACATATTTATTTCACATAGCTTAACAAAAAAATAATGACGTTTTAGAAAACAAAAGTAGATAAATTTTATTCGGTATCACTATCACTACTGTAATTCAAAACAATCAACCTTTTATATATTTATATCGTGTTTTTATACATTCAAGTAAGAATTTGCGTCACTCTGATATATAATAAATTCTATGAAAAATTATGTAAAATGAAATCTATCTGACCGCGTATCTGACAGCGTAAATGCAACGTAAATTAAGTATAATATAATATATATATATATATATATATATATATATATATATATATATATATATATAATTTTCGTACTATTTTTAATGAATACGTGAGTTATTAAATTATAATAATTTTCTTCAACTTTATTGTTAATTAAATTTATTTTCTAGAAACGAATTTAATTTAATTCTGTTTTATTTGATTACGCTAAAAACTGATACAATATTAATGATAGATATAAATGCAAGAGTTATTTATAAGAAAATTTCGAAAAATATGTAATTATTATATGCAGAAATTAAATTAAATGATAAATGATGTTGTAATATTTAGTAAGAGAAACGATTATATGATTTTACTAGTTAAACTTAATATTTTAACTTAATTCATAAATATAAATATAATCTAAAAATAAAAAATGATTTTTTTTATTAAAATACGAATCTTAAAATAATAATGGTGTTTATGAGCTCTAACTAAACTCTACCTAATTCCTATTCTCATCTTGGTAAGTACTGCTAATTTGAGCGATTCTAAAAAAGTTTGGGTTACTAACTCCAGTAAGAATTAGAGTCAGGGAATAAACAAGCGAGAAAAAGAAATGGTCTTTTGAAATGCAGATTCGATACAGCTAACAATCGAGTTTGGCAAAAATTTTAATGCTATGGAATTTCATAAAGAGCCGAGGACTGAAATTAATCTTGTATATAAAAGAATAAAAATTTACTTTCTTTCGTCATTCAGAGCCTTCAATTAAAATAATTATTAATTCATTATTTTTATAAACAACAAAGTAAATAATAAGTGTTCATTAAACACTTTATAAAATATTTTGGTGTGGGGGATGATAATTCATTAGTGTTAATTTGAATTTCTTACAGTTTCAAAACAAACATAAAATTCGGTTATATTTTATCTTAACTTATAAAAGAACATTTGTATATAAAATAAAATCATTTGTATATGAAATTAACTTAATCTTTTATATAAAATAATAATAATATACTTTTTTTCTTAATTTAGAGTCTCAGATTGTTATATTTATTAGTCCATTATTTTTATAAACAACAAAATGAATAATAAGTGATTATTTAACACTTTATAGCATATTGTGGTGTTGGGGATGGTAATTTATTTGTGTTAAAGTGAATTTTTCACAGTTTCAGAAGAAAAATAAAATTCAGTTTTAATTTTTTTTTACTTTATAAGGGAACATATTTAATTAATATATATTTGTTTTTTGTAAAAAAAGTAAATATTATTTAAAACGAATTCTACAAGTATATCAATATTAAAAAAAAAACAGAATTAAAATTTATTTAATTTAATACTTCAGATTAATATATATATATATATATATATATATATATATATATATATATATGTTAAATCCCAAATAGTCATTAAGCATTCGGTTTCATTTCATTTTTCAAATATATCAATCATTAAAAAATAAGTGATTAATATATTTTTTTATATAAATACTGAAAAAATGTATGTAATTTGCAATTGAGTTTAAATTTTAAATTAAAAATTGTTCTAATATTCTTTTTCTAATTAATGTTATTATCAAGCTGTAAGAAAAAAACTTTCTAAACCTTAAATAATAAAATAAATTTTATATAATTTTAATTTTTTTCTACAATATTTTTTTAATAATTAATTTACAAACCTCTAAAAATGTTTTTAAAAATAATATTTTTATCTTAAGAATTAAATAATGTACCTATATTACGTGTATTGTATATAATTTTATTTTAAAAATTGTGTAATTCAATAATATGCAATATCTTCAACATGAAAAGAAACATCAATAAAATAGTCTAGACTACAGGAAACAAATTCTATTATACAGAATTTTATTACAAAATATGTAGTTGAAAATAAACAAATATGTTAAAAACTACATATGTACGTAATACGTGTATCTGTTAAAACATATATTCTCGTATCTTTTATAATATAAGTTTTTTTATGATTTATACACTAATAAAATTATTTAAAAAAAATTGCTTGTATTTAAAATAAAATAAATATTTCTTTGTATAAATAATGCAAATTATATATTTAGAGTACTGTTTATGATAGAAAAAATTATTAAAAAATATAAAATTCTATCTTAAAAATTTATAATATAAAATATATATTATTTAATAATACTGAAAATATAGAGTAACATACAAATTTTTTGAAATTAAAATCAATACTATCATTTTATAAGTTTCAATATAAAATTTTTTAGAGAAATAATTAAATCGACTGTAGACTTTTGTATATACATATATAATATATTTATAGTACTGTTTATGATAGAAAAAAATATTAAAAACATAAAATGCTATTTTAAAAATTGATAATTAAATATTTTTTATTAATACTGAAATGAGATAATAATATGTAGATTTTTGTAACTAATAGCTTTTAATAACATTTTATAGATTTCAATTGTAATTTTTTTAGAAATATTTAAATTTACTATAGGCTTTATATATACGAGTATATATATATATATATATATATATATATATATATATATATATATATATATATATATATATATATATATATATATATATATATATATATATATATATATATATATATATATATATATATATATATATATATATATATATATATATATATATATATATATATATAGATATAGATATGGATATATAGATAATCATTATTATATCCAACTTAAATCAGCCCTGTGATAGATAAAAGGTCAATGCATGTTATTATCCATTGGTTTTTGGTCATTCAAACCACAATAACCAGGAGAATTAATGAGGAGTTATTATTCAGAGTTTACATATTTTATATATATATATGTATATATATATATATATATTTATAGTAGAACTACCGAAAACAATTTTATATTTTTTTAGTAAAAGAAAATTAAAAATATATTGTTTATTAATATTTAATAAACAATGTCTATGATAAAATGATTTGCTCTTGGAAGCTAAAAATTCATTCATTGCCTTTTACACATCCATCTTTATTTTTATTATTTTTTTATTAAAAAAATGTTGTAGTGCCAAAAATAAATAAAAGTCGAAAGGTACTATATCCGGAAACTATATTGGGTGACTTAAAACCTCCCAACAAAGTTTCGTAATTTTTTTCTGAATTGCTAAAAATTATTTGGCCCTGAGTTATCATACTATAAGATAAATTTATTTCTATTTATAAAATCCGGATGCTTTTTTCTAAGTTTATTTCAACTTTATTTGTGATGATTAAATTATTTTCTAAGTTTATTCAACTTTATTTTTATGATTGTTTATTTCAACTTTAGAAGTTCGTCTTTAATTCATTGTTTCCTATCCCACCATATAGAAAACATTTTTTTACACTTAAATTCGTTTTAAATATTGATAAATGAAATTTATTTCGATTTATTGTAGATATTGATATGTAATCCACTTTTGATCTCCAGTTACGAGGCATTCCAAACTTGGTTCATTTTTATTATATGAAAATAGAAACGAGTAAATTATTACACTATCCTGCATATTCCCATCAGTCAATTCATGTGATATTCATTTTTCTTACTTGTACTTGAATAAAAAATGGTCTTCTTTAAAAATTTTTCAAAGAATATCACCACCGATTATAGAATGTCTTTTAAAACGCGATTTATTTTTGAAGTTAGAATTTTCAAATCTGAAATATCTCAAACTATCTTCTCTGTCCTTACAGATATTGCGTTTGCTCCAGAATCTCTTACCAAATTTCTATATACTTTTGTACATTTTTTCCTTGTTGATATTCATAAAATTTTGTAAATGATCTTTATCGACTGATATTTTACTATTCCTTAGTAAATACTAATGATAAATCAATTGTTCTTGTGTATGTTGATGAGTATCAATAATAAAATAGAACGATAAAAATAATGAGTCATAAACCATTTATTCAAAATGTTTTTTGTATTTAAAATAATTGTGCATTAAACGAACAGGACTTTTTGGTTAAACTAATATATTTATAAATATATATATATATATATAAAGAGAGAGAGAGAGAGAGGAACAGAAAGGGACGAGGAGAGAGAAAGGACGATTTTTTAAGCGTGATAGAAATTTAAATTGATTTCAATGTTATGTTTCTATCACGTTTAAAAAACCATTTATACACAAATGTCTTCAACAACTTACTTCGTTAGAGTGATGAGTTTAATCAAATACCAATGAATGTTAACATTAATTGAAATTTAGTTTAGCAGTAAGCTAATATATGGTCATCCAAATGTAACACCTAGATGTGTGTTTTATTAAAAAGAAACATGTGTGTAGGGTGGTGTATAGGGAAACATGTGTATAGTTTATTTTTAATAAAACACAAATCTAGACGTCCTGTTTGATTATTCTGTACAATGATGCAAGCTGATATGATGATAATGATATACTAAGGTATTTCAAAATAAAAATATAATTAAAATTTAGTAAAATGTAATTAATATTTAGAAGAGGACTTCTTTAATCAATGAATATTTAGAAACTGATGATGATATTGATTTAAAAGTATTACTTAAAAATCATTATCCTATTAAACTCTAACAAAAATGTGAAGTACAAAAATGCTACATTTTTAAAAACTCATTACCATTTTTAAAACCTAATCCATTTGAACAATAATACAAAATAATACTTAATTCAAAATAGATCTCGTTGATCTGATTCATTACAAAAGAACAGATATGAATAATGTATTTTTCATACAGGTTATGACATTTATTTACTATGTGATGGATTCAATTCAGCAAATGTACATAGAAAATGAGTAAGCATAAGCATACTCTGTTTAACATTAAACATATTCGACATAGAAACGCCAAGACTGTACATGTAATTTCTATAGAAATAATGCATGCTTGATAGTGTATTTTCATTTCAAATAAATATATTATGAAAAAATGATAATAAGTAAAGGCAGTAAAATTTCCTTATTTAAATAAATTATCTTCTTTAGGAATTTTTCAAGATATATTAAGATTTAAATAGCAATTACTATTACATATTTATGTTTCTTCAGTAGCGATGAATAAAAATGTTCTATAACATAACAAATAATGTTATATTTTAATATAAACACATTTTTAAATAAAAATATAAATATTTATATACATAACATATATCAAAATAGAAATATCAAACATTAGACTGAACTTAGAATACATTTGCAGCTACATGAACAAAAATATCACAGATAATAAGATAATACATGAAAAATATTGTTCATATGTTCATCTGTACGTACATTTATTAATAAATAAAAATCGTTCGTTGGCAACAGTAGTGTTCAGAAACTGATATATATATATATATTATAAGATGTTTTTACTGACAAATCAGTGGCTATCATAAAGATGTTCAGTAAATAAAACGCCTATTATCTTTTATCCAAATCGAATCAGTTATTCGACTGTAACATACATTTGGAACAGACATGGGATTAACTTTCGTGACGATAAAAGCATAAGAAAATGTTATAATGAATTTAGAGAGATTAGTAGTATAAAGAAAAAGAAGTTACACGAACACTAGAATTCGTCAAATGGTCATTGAGCTTGAAGCCATTAGTTATTTTTTTGTTACAAAGAGAACATATAGTCCATTCATCTTAAATAAAGTACCTCTAATATTTTTTGGTTTTCCAAATGTAGTTAGTAAAAAAAATTATCTTATTTAAATAATCGTATATTTTTTCTTTCTTTTATATATATATATACACGAGGGTCATTTGAAAAGTAAGGTAAAAAAGTAAGAAAAACTAAATTGAAAAATTTAATTTAATTAATTAATTAAATTAAACAATAAATAAATTAACTATACTTATCAAACGACCCTCGTATATATATATATACGATATATGCGACCGATCTCGGCCTGTGGTATGCGAATAATATATAGCAGATATCTCGATGAGACCTTGAAACGATCATTTCTTCGCCAAGTGTTTTGTAACAACGCGCGAGTAGTGCATGTCACGAAAATGGAACAGAGAACATATAGGTTTGATCCTACTCTTTTATTACTGGTGATGAAAGTTGGTTCTTTCAATATGACCCCGAAACTAAACGACAAAGCCAAAGTGGCTGTTAAAAGGCCAATAGAATGAGCAAGTCCAAAATGTTGATTTGCTTCTTCGACAGTGGGTGGTTATGCATCGTACCAAATTCTTGTGCTCGAAAAATTATCAGATGTCCAGAGATAGACTTGGGTTCTGCATCACGACAAAAGTGCGTTCAGTGTCTCTATAAAGGCATCGCAACGTTACCACAACCGCCCTATTATATGCGACTTTTTCCTATTATGAAAAAATTCGTCAAAAAAATTTTGACTCCGTTGAAGATATCCAAGAATCTGTGAGATATACTATAGTGTTCCAGAATTGTTACGAAAACTGGAAATCTCGCTGGAATAAGTGTATAGATGCGGGAGGGGACTACTTTGAAGGGGATCGCAGCGATGTACCTTAATTTTTAAATATAGTCGATTTTTGAATTTTGTCACATTACTTAATTGTCTGACGTCGTATATATATATATATATATATATATAGAAAGAAAGAAAGAAAGAAAGAGAAAGAGAATATATTTGTATTTATTTTTAAATGTCCAAATTTTAAAATATGTTAAATAAAATTTTATTAAGCTTGTGTTTATATGCATATAAATAAACTTGTCAAAGGTATTTGTACCATGTGAGTATAACATGAAAATCATATAATCAGCTACATGTTCAACTATATACATGTGTTTATTTGCATGAAAATTTGTAACAAGATATGTATATAATTTTAAACAAATATGTATATATATATATATATATATATATATATATATATATATATATATATATATATAAATTAATATGTAATGCGAAAATACCATACACATATTTTATATATTTTCACATCAACTGGTTCATTTTTAATTAATTTAAATTTTAAAATATCAAATATATTATTATTTGACGTTGTAACAAATAAATTTCATTATTTATGATTATAACAAGCAAATTTGTATCATTTTAAACTATAAGGTACGAAATACTTTTTTGATCTTATTATAATGTACTTGTTATGAAATTACACATGTAATAAAATTAATAATGATTAAAATATGTCCACTATGACACAAATATAAAAATACAAAGAAAACGATATATAGGGTAATCCAAAAAAGTACTTACATGTTTCTTTCTAATAAAACACAAACTATTTAGAATTTTTCAAGCTGTTTTTTTAATTGAAAGTATGATTTACTACAATTATATTTGGAACAGAATATCCTTTAAATATCTACCATGACTGTGTCTGTAGGCATCAATTTGAATATCGAAATTTTCAATGACTTTTCGACATGTTGCTGGATTTATTTCACGAATTGTAACTGGAATGTTGTTATTTAGGTCATAAATTGTTTGTGGCCTGCTAAAACTTTTCGAAAAAAAAACACAAAAAATCTAATGGTGTTAAATCGCATGATCTTAGAGGCCAATTACGTTTCATGTAATTACACGTTGACGAAATTTCGATCGTAAGAACTGAATGTTTCCTCGAGTTGTATGACATGTAATACCCCATCTTGTTGAAAATAGACATCAGACACATCAATATCATTCAAATCTGGTCATAAAAAGTCACTCAGCATTGATTGGTATCGCTTAGCATTCACAATAACAGCATTTTCAGCATTATCTTCGAAGAAAAATGGTACAATGATTCTATTTGCCCAAAATTCACACCAAATTTACTTTTGTCGGTGTAGAGATTTTTCATGAACAACACGAGGTTTTTCATCACCGATACGAAAATTTTTCTTATTAACGAATCCATCCATTGTAAAATGAGTTTTATCACTAAACAAAATTTTACTCGAAAATAGTGGATCTGTTTTTCGTTGTTCGATAATCCAACTAGCGAAATAACGACGTTTTAAATGATCTCTTTCTTTTAATTCCTGTTTTAATTAAATTTTATACGGTGTAAATGCAAATATTTATCCAAAATCCTCCATAAAGAGACAATTTTTGCGAGCGACGTGGAATTGATGTTGTCTGTTCATTTTCAACACTTTCATTTACAGCAACAATATTTCCATTTCTGCGTACAGTTTTTGGTCTTCCACTTTTTGGTTTATCAATAAAACAACCAGTTTTTTCAAATTTTTTTACTAATCTTTGAATTGAAGACTGATTTAGCCGATTATTTATACCAAAAAAATGATGAATTTTGCGATGGGTATTTTTCAAAAACACCATTTTCATAATAAGTTTGAATAATGTAAATACGTTGCTGCAATATATACCTATCCATGACTAAATTGTAACATTCTACTAGAACAAAAAGCTTATTTTGTCATTTGAAAAGATATGACGTATAATATTGTATAGTGCAGACATCCAGGCGTCACATTTGGATGATCGTGTATTATTGAATAAACAGATCGAAAAGAAAAAATAATTTAAATA
Source organism: Neoneuromus ignobilis (assembly GCA_029203775.1). Taxonomy (NCBI): domain Eukaryota; kingdom Metazoa; phylum Arthropoda; class Insecta; order Megaloptera; family Corydalidae; genus Neoneuromus; species Neoneuromus ignobilis. Next base: position 57,648,697 of record CP092087.1, on the reverse strand, counting down.
GTTCTAAAAAAAAGATGACAGTTCTAAATTAAATATAATTGATATTATTTGTTACCATTTTTATAACCATATGCGTGTTAAACTCCTTTAACTGTGAGATTTTAAAATGAAGTCACCTCATAAGTAATGCGAATTTTTTACGTGCATTAGTAGGACAAAATTCTAGTTTAGCGTGGAATAATTAATTTAATATCTCAAATAAACCCATTTAATGGATTATCGGTATCTAAAAATAATAGATTAAATTTTTATAGACCTTAATCTGAAGCAACGAATTAACATCTATGCTTCTAATCTCTATATTAAAAAAGGGATCATTTCTAAATCGAATTGTTACTGGTGATGAAAAATAGATTATTTATAATAGTATTAAATGTTGAAGACAATAAGTTAACTGCAATGAGACACATCTCCACAACTGAAGAAAAGAGATAGATGAATAGAATTGAGATTTGGATGGAATTATTTATTATGAGCTGCTACGAGACAATCAGTGTATCACGAAAGTGTATTATAAACAACTAGACTGTTAGAAATCAATCTATCGACGAAAAAAGACCAGAACTAACCAACAGAAAATACGTATTTTTCACCATGATAACTCCTGGCCTTGCATAGAATGAGAAAAACTCCAAAATTGAAGCAGTTTGAATGAAAAATTATGACATATCTGCCTATTGTCCGGATCTGGCATTATCAGATTGTCATATATTCCGAAGTCACTAAGGACACATTAGTGGGAAAATAATTTAATATAGGGACTGAGACTTCGATTTATTCTCTAAAGCAAAATCAAAATAATTTTATCTCCAGGGTATTGAAAAATTAAGATTAAAATGGGAAGAAGTTGTGAATAATAAGGAAAAATTTGTTTTGAATTAAAATTAAAATTAATTTTTTTTATTTCATTTCAAAATTTTCTCTAAAAAAACGCATCATTTATAGGATAATATAATATTTTATATTACATAAAAGGTTATCTAAATGTGAAGCTTAGATTTGTGTTTTATTAAAAAGAAAGATGTGTATAAGGTGGTGTATAGGGAAACATGTGTATAGATTTTCTTGTTTCTTTTTAATAAAATAGAAATCTAAGTGTCACATTTGGATGACCATATATTTTATATGAGTATAGTGTTTATTTTGTGTCTTATGTTGTATCTTAAGTAACATATATTAAAATTAGTAATTGTAATGTTTTCAATACTTTATTATAATACAAAGCTCGACAGAAAAATTTCTTTGAAAGTCCTCTAAAACACAAAAACATTCTACTATTCGCTGTGAATTTTGAAGTCGTGATCAAAATTATATTTGGTTTTAAAATAACTCGAGGTCGATAAACAAAAAAAATTCTTAACGTGATACAAAGTCACGGTATTTTACCAGTCCATTTATTTTAGCAAATTTAGTTGTCTGGAATTTCAAACGTTAATATATATTAAGAAATGTAATGAAATGAAAATAATTTAAAAAAAGATTTATTATATCATAAAGTCAGATTGGAAAAAAATAATTGATGATATAAAGTAAAAAAGTTTCTAATATACATTGATTTATTGTTGAATTTTAAAAATGTAAATGTAATTATTATTTCAAAATACTAATTTATTTTCAGGAATTGAATTAAAAAAAATTTAGGAAAGCTAGAATATATTAATTCAAATTAAAGAAATTTTGAATAAAATTTAATCTCTTAAAAAACATACATAGAAATGTAGATCATCAGATTAAATAAAGAAAAAAACATAATTAAATTAATTTTTTTTTTATAAATTATATACGTTTTTATAAATATTAATAGATATTTAATTTTATTTAGTTAGTTTTATAGGATCATCTAATTGTAAGCCTCGATTAGTGTTTTATTAAAAACAAATATGTATATAGGGTGGTGTATTGAGAAACATATATATAGTTTTTTTTTTAATAAAACACAAATCTAGGCGTCATATTTGGATTATCCTATATAATAAAGTATTTTTGAAACTAGTTGGAAAATTTTAATTCAAATAATATAAAATAAGAAATAAATGTAATCAAGAAATTAATTTTTTGCTACACTATTTGTTTATTTTTTATAAAAAATTTTTTTGATGATATATATATATATATAAAAGTGATGAATTTATATCCTATCTTGTTTTCATTTCTCAAATCTATCAAACATTGAAACTGTACATGTCCATACAATGAGTCCATCGTATAACCACATTCATTCATCTCCTGCGGTCTTGACACCGCACTGTCTTCGACAACCACTCTCAGAAGACTGACGTCTCGGAAGAACTTGTCTCCACACATTTCCCACCCACAGTTAGCGCTCATCCTTGACTAGTAGTATGTCCAAAACCCACCAAAGATATTCGGTGAATGCAATCGATTCCCCTCAGGCGTTAACCGAGGAATGCTAGACGTCGACAGTGAGAAATATGTCATCGCCACCCTCCACGGGCTTCTTCGTATCTATATGTCCGACCACAGTCACATTCGAAACAGGCGTGCGCGTAAAACTACTTTGGAATTAAGATTAGAAATTGTGAGTTATTTGTTGAATGTGAGATAAGAAGTCAAAGTAAACGAAAGTATATTCTGTCAGCCTTGAAGCGATCGTTAAATATGTAATAAACTTGTATCGTAGATTTTGGTTAAGGTTAAGCGTTTTTTAAATATTTAATAGTTGGAAGAAAGAAATGAAAATTTATACGCAATATTTGTTCAAATTTTCTCATCAAATTATTATAAAATAAAGACAAGATAAAACTTATAGTCATATTTTTAATTACAAAACTTTGTGTTAAATTTCAAACAGAAAGTTAGAAAATGATATATAATTTTTTTAAGAAAGATAGGTATTTCATAATAATATATTTAAAAAAGAAACATTAACGTGGTAAACCAATTTTTATTATTTATTATTTATTTTAATAGAAATATTTACCATTTTGAAGATTTTATAAATCTGAAAATAATGACGTTGCTATTGAAATATGTATAAGCTATAAAGAATAAATAATAAGCAATTATTGAAAATATGAATATTTTGGAAGTTAAAGTAGTAATTTATTTTTGAGAAATGAGTTACACACTAACAAAATATATGAAGAAATATGGTTGACACAAAGTAAATTGAAGGATCAGGTTTACATTTGTTTCTTATTATATACTATTTTTACTCACCTTCAGTTTTATTTGGGCCACCCTATACAAACACATATTATATAAATATTTTAATTCAAATACAGTCTTTCAAAATTAAATTTTTTTTAACACTATTTAAAAATTGAATTTAATAGAATATATATATATATGTGTGTGTGTGTGTGTGTATGTGTGTATGTATGTGTGTAATATGTGAGTAAAACTTCAAACCGTATTAGTTATTTTTGGATTGAAAATCAATTGAAAAACAAAGACTAATCCATTACATTCCCTTGATTTTTGTTCGCAAAAAGTTTATTATACAAAAAAATCTTTGGCATAAGTTCAATCTATTTTAATATGATATGTTTATATTTGTATTGACATCGAATATGATTTTATGAACTCGTATTTTAGTTTTGTCAAAAACAGACGTTTCGATTTCAGTATATCTAAAAAAATAATGTGATGTTTATATGTGTGTGCGTGTGTGAAGGCACGTATATGTAGGCGTGTGTGTTGGTGGGTCGAGTAAATATATATGTATGATTTTCACATTTTCTACAGAAAATACCAAATCAATAGTTTAATATTTAAAACAACGGAATTTTTAACATACAAATATATATTATATTTATGTACAATACAGTTTTGTGTACAAGATTTTTTTTGATCAACAAACTTTACACTCAGCAGGTATTACAGTATTAATTTATATAAAATAATACATAAAATTTCCATTAAAAAACAATATAAAATAAAAATTTCAAAGTATTATTAACGTTTGCTAGTTGAAAGAGTTTTATAAAATGTACTGTGTTTATAACTACTATAGTTTAATACGAAGTTGATTTGAATTTTATTTTTGTATATAAACTCAAACAATAAAAATGTATTTATGATTGTAAAATATAAAAGTTAACAAGTAATTTAAAAATTCATTGTTTTATTGAAAATTTCTTTCAAATGCATTTTTTAAATTGATTTTAGGATTCTAGAATAATATTCGAATATAATTGAATTAAATAGTTACTGATAATATTTATTTAAAAATTAAATAATATTTTTTTCACACAATGAATTAGCGTCTCAATACCACAAAATATTAATAAAATTTAAAAAATTAATTATTGTTTTACTTTGATAATATTTATATTGTTTACTTTGATATATATTTATAATATCGATAGGTGACGCACATTTCGATGGCAATGTCATCATCATCAGAGCATCGTACTATAAAATGTAAATTAATTTTTGTTGAAAAATTACTTGTGTTATTCATATCTTTATTAAAAGCATCTCCAACTAGTGGTTGAATTTTACTTTTACATAGTATAAGATGGCCCAAAAAAGTTAAAGGCTTCAGACATACATTCATTTGCTTACTAACTTTTATTATTCTTTAATATCCTTAAATCTCATTTAAGTCATTCCATATAAATATTTTATGATCGTAATATATAAGTAATTTTTTAACTAAAATTAATTTAGATTTTATAACGCAGTGCTCTGTCGATAATGGTATTGATATTGAAATACACTTAAACCTATCGTTGTTATACTAAACAAAGAGAACGATAAGTAATAAATAAAAAATTGACAATGTACTCTAATATTTAGGTGATAATCTATCGCGTGAAAATGAATTTACCATGATTTCATAGCAAATAATAAATAATTTTTAAATAAAACTAAGTGTTTCTTCATACTTTATAGGATTTTTTACATTAAAATAATGATAACTATGAATTCATTTACTATAAGTAAATTTAATGATAGAATGCATCCAAAAAACTGATTTATCATCAAAATATATGAATAGTTAAAATTTGATTTAGAAAGGTTTGTTTTATTATTTAATTTCTTAAAACATTTTTCTAATTTTCAATTTTTTAAAAAATAATAAAATTTATAAAATATGTGTAAAACAAAAATCTATTTTGATATTTGTAAAATGGAGCATTATTTTAATTATTGAAATAAAAATGGTTTATAATAATGATTTTTATTAAGTAAATTGAACTAATCGAATGATTTATTCAAACAATTTTGTTTTAAAAAACATTTCCCCAATTTATTATTGGAAAAATATTTATGTTTATTTAATTTTTTTCAGAAATTCTGAAAATATGAAAGGCGTTAAAAATGTTTTCAATCCATGGAGGATATCAACCCTCTTTTATTTTACAAAGGTATTGTTAGTAATTAATTAAAATAATTTTAATTTATTTATATGGCAAATATTATAATTAATTATGTTTTATTTTTACTACATTTCCATGAATTATATAATCACAAATACTATTTGTAATCTGAAATACAACTTTGATGTATGGTTTTATAAATTAAAACAAGTATTATATTTATTAACATAATTTACTAAATGAGCTCTGTTGAAATATGTTTCAAAAAATAATACTTAATTCTCAAATTAATTACTTTATTTCAAATTACGAGTATATATCTATATCTATATCTATTTATATATATATATATATATATATATATATATATATATATATAATGTATGATGATTTTTTCATAAAAATTTTACTGATTTTTTATTTTCAATATATTTTTCAATAAATCTTTACAAGTTTTATTAGACAATATATATATATATATATATATATATATATATATATATATATAATAGATTATTAAAAATAATTTTTTGAAGTTAGATTTACAAAAATTAATTTATTGCGTTCAGAAGAAAGATGTTTCAGAAAATTAAATGTTGGGAAGAAATTTTATGTCAATGAAATATTTTTAATTTTTTATCTAATAGTTAATTTTGATCCTATCCTACTAACATGCCATCCTGAACCGAAAACATCAAAGGAGAAAGGGTTTTAATTAATAGACACATCAAAGGAGTACACGCCAAAAGATTTGATGTCTAGATCAACCATTTGCATATATTCAAATTACAATTAATTATTCCATGGTGTAAAATTTCATACGGAAATTGAAATCAAAATTGCATAAAATAAAAGTAATATTTATTATTTAATATTTATTATATATAAAACGTCGTATATTATTGAATAAATTGTGCTAAATACGATTATTTTATTTTTTATTTATTGAAATATTAATAATAATAACATTTTATTAAATTTTAAAATAATAAATTATTAAAACTTTAAAACAATATTAATATTAATAAATACAAATACAATGTTAACAAGTATTTTTGTTTTATTTAAAGTCCTTTTAAAATTTTAAAAATATATTTTAGTTTTGTTTAAATTACTAATGCACAGTATTAATTTTTTTTATTTTTCAAATAATTCATATTGAATCAAATACAAATTGATTGTATTTATAAACTTTATACAAAATACTTTTTTTACAACAAAATTATTGCTTTAAATGAAAAAAAACAATAATAGTCATAATTGCTAATACTTAAAACGAAAAATTTATTTTTATTTCAAAATAATATTAATATTACTATAATTAATTACAATGATAAAAAATATTATTTTTTTAAAAAAAGTATTTTAAATATTCACTTTAGTTTTCTTTGAATTACTAATACAAAGTACTATTTTTTAAATTTGTAATTTTATTAATTTTTATTGTGAAATTTATATTAAATTTTTACTAAACACAACTTTAGTTTTATTTATAAATGTTTATGAAATACGATTTTTTTATTTTTCATTATTTTAAAAGAAAATAATATCAGTAATAATAATATTTTCTATACCTTAAATCTCATAAATTATTAAAACTTCAAAAATTATCATAATATTACTATATTTAAGTGGGCTTAAAAATTATTTTTCTTTCCATTAAAACTTTTTTTGAAATTATAAAGAATGTACAATATTCGTTACTTTTGTTCAAGTTACTAATACAAAATGTATTTTCTTACAATTGTACATGTCTTTTTAAGGTGAAACTTGAAAAGTAATTTTTATTAAATAAAATACAATTTTCATTATATTTGTCTTTAAAAATATGATTTTTGATTGTTTTAAACAAAATATATTTTATATAAGGTTTAAAGCCCAAAAAATAGTAATAATATGTTAGGAATTAAATATAATATTAAAAAGAATTTTTCTCTTTCTATTTTTTTTTCAAAAAATTATAAACAATTTTACTCTATATATTTTACTTCTGTTTGAGTTATTAATAAGTATTATTAATTTTTCTAAAATTTTGTATGTCTTTTTTGTTAAAATTTGAAAATTTGAATTACATTTAATTATCATATGTATATCAAAATTTTAATAAAAAATATTACAAAAAACAGTAAAAAAAATAATAGCGAAAAATTGTCACATAGTAAAAAAGTATTCGTTTATACAGTCATCTTTACTAAAATTATAATACTGACATTTAATATTCTTCTCAAATAACTGAAATTTATTGTGAAAAATGCATTGCATGCAATAAAAAAATCACTTGAATTTATAAATTATAACTCCTGAAAAAAACAGACGATTTATACATGTAATATAATATGAAAGAAACTAAAAACTAACAAAATCCCCAGATGTAAGGATATGAAGGATATTTGTAAAGAAACAACTAACACAGTTATTGATTTAAACAATAATTTATTATTTTCCCACAGAAAGTACATTAAAATACTAAAACTATTCACAGACTTAAAACTTAAACGTACTTAATATTAATATTATATTACGTTATTTTCATTATATATTTTAAATAGTTACAACATATATCTGTTTTCATCATCCATATATTACAGTCTTTTTTTAGATAAACAATATATAAATATTATTGTATCGTTAAAATTAATTTCTTAAATCTATATACATTTATTTTATGCAATACTTAATGCTCACATTAGATTATTCATTTTTTCATCCACCACAGCATAAATATTATGTAGCATAAGCTTCGTCATTGCATAAAGTGATATATAATAATCATACATTATATAATATGGCTGTATTTACATAAATATTACATAGTGTATCTTGCTATATTTGGACCCGATTGTGTAGTATTTCGAACGAAAAAAGCTGGATTTGAATATATACTGTTGATTCTTGTTACGATATCGTTGCTAATTGAATATTTCAGGTAAAGAAATTGATTTCATTATATTTTTAACTAAATATTCTTGTGCTAGTTAATATAGAAAGTTTTTTGTATGCTACTAAGCGAATGAGTTGCAAGTTGCTGATTTTTACATTTATTTCATAGTGGTAGCTTAAGTAGTCTTAAAATGTATTATTTTATCAATATAAAATGTTTAATTTTTTTAGTATATACAATATAATTGTTAAATATCTTGATAAAGCATACAGTAATACACATAATTTATTTTTTTTAAAAAAATTCAATATATATTTTAGCCACAAATGTTAAATATAATTTATTAAAAAAATATAATGAAAATTCATCACAAAATCATTAAAAATTATATTGAATAAAATATTACAAAAATATTCAGTGTAAATATATTCAAATATAGATTTTCTTAAATATTTTATTTATAAAAAATTATATTTGAAAATATATGTTTTGAAAACAAACTCTTTCTAGAATTATTCACTATATCAAATATCACAAAAATGTAACATAATCAATTAGTAATAATTCAGTTGTGAATTTTAATTTACTTATGTTGTATCAATAGCAAAATTCGTTACATATAAAATACATGTATATAAATAATATAAATGTAATTACATATAAAATACATGTATATAAATTTTCGTAAGTAATATCACTTCAAAAATAGTAGTATTACTGAAATTCGTATTAAAATTAAAATAATACAAATTATTTAAATTTTAAACAATTTTTATATATTTTGAGGTAATAATTTATTTTCAAATAAATTCAGCAATTGGATCGAATTATTTTTTTTAAATAAAATATAACAAATTAATTAAAAATACCAATTTTATTTATATAATTTTTGAAATTAATCAAAAATTATTATTTTTTTTTTGGAACTGCGATGAATTCAATTTAACAAAAATGAATTTTCATCCTTAACATCAGAATTGCTATGAAGTGTTCAATAATCACTTATTGTTCACTTTTTGTTTATAAAAAAGTCAAATTATCCGCATTTTGATACCAATGCCATCATCATCAGAGCGTTTTTGTTATTAAAAAATATTATTAAACAAAATTAAATAAAAAGGCCCACAACACTTCATTATTAAACAAAAAGGTTTAGACGATGATGTTATCATCATTTAAATGCATATCAGACGACTATTTTATAAACAAAAAATGAACAATAAGTGATTATTAAATACTTCATAACCATTATGGTGTTGGGGATAAAATTCATTTCTATTAAATTAATCAAAGATTCTTGACACTTTGACAGTCGCTCCTACGAATGCATGATTTCGCTGACCGGAAGTTATCAGGTGTAATTTCTCACTGCCAATTTCATCAGGTATTTTATAAATGATTTGAGATTGTAGATTTTAAATTCTTTTGTTATTGAATATCAACTACATTTATTCCTACCTTAAAATTGCTACATTTTTCAATTGTTTACAGAGTTATTTAGAAGTTACTTCCGTGTCTCTACTTTAATTTATTTCGACTGCCTGCTCATATAAAAAAATATAAACTTATAAAAATTATCAGGCGAGTCAAAATTAAAAATCTACTAACAGCCTCAAGAGTATCTATCGTGCAAAAAATCAGTTCTAGGGCATTTATGTGCTTTTCTTACTATATTAATTGAACCAGGAAAATGTTTCGAAATTTACTACACACAATTGAAATATTCATTTTAGAAATTAAGACCTTAATAAATAAATAATTTTATAAAATAAAATTATATGTTATAATTGTAAATAATGGTGGGATCAATGCTTCCCTCTTAATAAGTGTATTTATTTAAATTAAGAGAAAAACATTGATCTCATCATTATTTCAATTCTATCATATAATATTATTTACTTCATAAAATATCGATTTTACAAAATTTCTTTCATAAGTTTTTAATTTTTTAAATTAATATTTCAATTGTGTATAGTAAATATTTTTTTACAAACGACTGTGCGAAAATCGCTAGTGGCAAGCAAGAATCTTTGAGTGAAATTTGCGGCCATCAATATTAATGAATATCTGTATTAAAATATAGACAAAAAACAATATATCAAACAATTATATTAAATAAAATTCTAACATATAAAAAGATTAATAGAAGTTGAAATTAAATTACGAAATATTTTAAAATGAATAAATTGACGTAAAAATAATACTTTTGATTTATTATTTACTTCGACTATTAACTTATTGAAATATTTAACTTTATTATTTGTCAAAAAATTATTAATTCATACAATACCCTACCCAAAAATAACTTTTAAATTAATTTAATATGAAAAAAATATTCATTTTTATTGTTATTAAACGGTAGTAAAAATTTGAAATATTTTTAAATATGACAAATTATTTAGAATAAGTCAGTTGAATATTTTAATAATTCTTTTTAAGTTTTAACATAAAATAAAAATTCACTTATAAATTAATATATATTGATGTTAAAATATCAAATATGCCTCTTTATGTAAACAATTGTACGAAAAATTTTACTTTTATGATTTCTTTTGCAAATAAATCAAAACGAATATTTTCTAATACTGAATAAAAATAGCACATATTTAAAAAATAGATTATATATATATATATATATATATATATATATATATATAAAATTTGTCATCATGAGTTATAATTATTGCACCCTGTTCTACAATATATTCCACTTAATGGTTGTATGTTGAAAACTCTGTAGACTAGTTACTGGACTTGTTGGTATTCTGTATTAGAAATTATGTACATAGTTTCTTTGCAACTGTTTAAAACTTCAATGAGTTAACTTTACGTTTACGAACGAATAGATTAACGACTACGAATATAAATAGGTGTTAAATGAGATTAATTTTGATACTCATTAAGGTTAAATAATACCTGATTTACCTTTATAATATATTATTGCATTTAAACATACTGATATATATATATATATATATATAAACAAAAAGGTAAAAAATCGTATATAATTGAATTAGTTAAAAATGTGAGCTTGTTGGACGGAAAAAATGACAAGAAGTATCTCACAAATGAATTATTATTACAAGAGCACTATATAATAGTAAGTGTTTAATAATTACTTACTGTCTACTTCTTTCGTTTATAACAACGTTAGGTTGATGTGCATTTCTATAGCAATGCCACCATCATCAGAGTACCGTGTTATAAAATCTAGATTAATTTTAGTTAACAGATTACTTATATACTATGTCTTTATTTAATAAATCGCTAATTACTGGTCGACTTTTCATTTATAATTATATATATGTAAGTGTAATAGAATTGTTATAATTCTTATACATTATCATTATACTCTCATATATACGTCTTTATAAATTACAAAAAGAAATAGTCGTCAATTAATTAAAGATATATTGAATATAAATAAATATATGTAAAAAAAATTCAACCAAATTTAATTTATATTTTATAGCACGGCAATCTGATTTTAATTGCATTGTTATCGAAATGCGCATCAACTTATAATTTTTGTAAGTAATCATTTAAAACGTAGTAATATATTATAGTATTGAAATAATAATTCATTTATGAGAAAGTAATTTTTCAGTTTTGTTTTAAAAAAATAAAAGGAAAAAAATATCAATTTTAGACAATTTAAAATTTTCTTGAATAAATTACGGTTAATATTAGTAAAATTAAATAATTATTACCATTTTTCGTACTTTTGAGTCAACACAGAGAATTTTCAATAAATGCTTCTTTTAAATAGTTGTAATAAAAAATATAAGCTTATATTTATTTATGCTTGTGTAAAAGATATAGATAAATAAATATGAAAGTAACGTTTATTTTATACATCTGTTAGTGAAAAAAATGAATTTAAGATTTAAGTATAACAACTCAAACCATTTTAACAAAAAGGCTCTTTGGCTAACAAAACTATTTTAACAAAAAGGTACTGACGATGATGGCATCGCTGTCGAAATGCGAATGAGCCGACATTGTTATAAACAAAAAGAGAACAATAAGTGATTATTGAACACTTCAACCATTGTGATGTTGGTGATAAAAAATTATTTGTGTTAAAGTGAATTTTCAACAGTTCCAAAACAAATAATAATTCTAACCACAAAAGCAAAAAAAGTAGTTTATAAAGAATTTAAAAGATTAAATTATTTTTCCGAATGAACTAAAAATGAACCTTAATTAAATTATATATTTATATTTAAAATAGTTGAAAAATTATATTCATCTCAGAAATTTTTTTAATTTCATTTTTTAATAAAAATAACTTTAAAATATATGAAAAAATTGAAAATACTAATACAAAAGAAAAAATTTTTATTCATACATTTATATTTTTTTAATTATCCTTTAATTTCTGCTCGATTATTTTATTTTACACTCATCTTTTATTTTTTTATTAAATTAAGTATCATGATTTTAAAATTTTCCTTCTTTTAAATATTTGATAAAAAAAAGATAAATAATTTTTTTAAAAAATTGAAATAAATTCTAACAAAAGGGAACAAAATTACAGTAAAATATATTTGTTAATTATTTTTAAACTTGTAGATCGATTGAAATAATTATGTGATTGGTTATGGAAACAATATTTAATTCGTTAAATTTATATTCATATTAAATATTTTCATAGATGTACATCTATTTTTTTTTTTTAATTATATATATATATATATATATATATATATATATATATATATATATATATAAAGTGCAATTATTTTCAAAAGATGTATATTTACTTTTTTGTGTACTAACAAAAAGTATTTCAATAAAATTTAATGTGAAAAAGTAATTTCATCGTAAAACCTCGGCCAATCATATTTTAAACGCTGAAAAGATTCGAAATAGTCTAAAATGATACAACTTTATATCTATATGTGGTCAGTTAACAGAACAAAGTGGCATCCATGCCGACTATCTGACCGTCTAGCGCGCTAGTGGTAAACCACGGAAACGGAAGACACTCGCCCGTGACCTCATTTCCCGTTAAAAAGTACACCGCCATTACGTGACGGACGCCACATACAAAAAGTAAAATTTTTTTTCAATAAGTAAGTTTTATTGAGGCATTGCATTTTTTTCTTGCTTTTACTTTACAGACGTCTAGTTTCGTACTAATGGATTCGACTATATTATATCGTACGACATTCAAGTTATCGAAAACTAAGTTTGATTGGAATGAACTTCTGTGAATTGAATTCACGTTCGAGTGAAAAGTATTTTCAGTTACTGTAAGATACTTGAACCACTTGTGTCTGATTATTCAACTTTTAATTGTACCATTTTATAGTTTAAATTAAGTGTATGTAACTAGAAACTTAGATTTATTCGTTCTTTTTTCAAATGTCAATTTATTTCAAGGAGTGTTTTATTACTCTACAACTAATGAATAGTATATATTGAATCAAATTTCGTAGACGTTATAATTGATGTATTCTTGTAAAAAAATAAATATTCACAATTAATACTACAGAAAAAAATGTTTATTTATTGTTAATTAATTTCCTATTATAATATTTTCTTGTTTTTCTTAAAAAACAGTTAATTTTATTAATTTATTATTACCGAATATAATATAAAATTTTCTCTCCAATATTCAATAATTAATTTCTACCTGTTTAGTATATCAAAATTTACTATATATTTTACAATAAATTGAGCCATAGTTTAAATTTAATTACTATGCAGCTCTGTACGCTATAAAAATTCAGTAGTTTTATTTAAAAGCTATAATATTTAATCATAAAATGATTCGAATCAGGGACTTTGATATATTTTGAAGGATTATTTATTATAGAAAAGCACGAATGTTATTTATTTATTTTAAATGGTATGTAATTTGTTAAAAAATAAAATATTACCTTCAAACACTCATAATGGATTTATAAAAATTTATTACAATAAAATATAATATTTTTTTATTTTATAAATACACTATACTTATAAAGTAAATAAAAAAATTAATTTTAAAATATATATAAATTATAAAAATAATCTTAATAAATGAAAAATACTGTAATTTAATTTATTTTTATGAACATGCAATATTTTTTAAAGAGGTTTTTTATTTTTATATATAATTATTAAAAATATTGATATTTATTATGATCTAGTAAAAAAACTACAAAATAATTATTGAATGCCTTATTTCAGTTCATAATAAAATTCAATTCTTTGTTTAATTATAATTAATTAATTATATATAACGAATAGCTTATATAAGAGTAAAATGTTTAATTTGCCAATTATATTTTATATTTTTACTTAATGGATACCATATTTAATTAATTAGAATTATTAACAAATATAAGATTAAAATAAATACTGTTCTGTTATATAATGATTTAAAAGTAAAAAAATATTAAATCAAATACATGTTCTTAATTAAAACCCTCATTTGCAGTTCAAAAATATCGAATTTCGTGTAGAACAAGTATATAGCTGCTTATTTATACTAAAAGATAATTAAATTAAGGTATCATTAATAACAAAGTCTATAAAATTTACGTAAATAACAATATTAAAACGGATTTAATTTTTTATGTATCATTTTCGTCATATTTGAAACATACATGTATTTTAATCTTTTCATTAAAAAAAATCCTACCTACGTATATTTTTTTATTTAATATGGCTTTAATATATGAAAACTGTAAATAAAAAAATGTTGATTTATTACTCTAAATAAAATTCTTAAGTAATTATATTCTTTTACATAACTGGTTAAATATTAATACGTTATATTATTCATTATTAGTCAGTTCAAAAGAATGCTTCTTTAAAAAAAATTCAAGCATTTAATGTTAATTTTTAGTATTTTCTTTATTCTTGTGATTTATTTTGATAAGTTTAAGTAAATAGGCAGTCTTTTTTCATAATACTTAAAATATTAAAATTATAATTTTACTTCAAATTTTGTATCATTTTCAATTGAAAATTCATAAAAATTTTTAGCAAAAAAGATAAAAAGCATTTATAATAAAAATATTTGTATTATTTGTTTTGAAATTGTTACGAATTGAATTTCACACAAATAAATTATCACCTCACTTTGTTTATAACAACAATAAGATAATGCGCATTTCTAACGCAATGGCATCATCATTAGAACATTATATTATAATATCTAGATCTTACGAGTATAACATCACTTTATAATTCCATAAAAATGCACAATAATTTGTTGTTATAAACAAATGAAATGTAAAATAAATAGTTACTAATCTCTTAATTTTTTTTTGTGGTGGGATGATAATATATTTGCGTGCAAAATGTTTTCATAATTTTTAACACAAATAAATTATTACCCCAAAATCAAAAGATACAAGTGTTCGATAATTAATTATTGTTCACTTTATTTGTTTATAAACTAATTTTTATCAAAAATTATAGATATTACAAAACAAAAAAATAATTATATAATTCCCAAATAATTATTTTTTCTCCAATAATTTTTCAATTCATCTCAGTTGAAGTACATAAAAAATTATTAATTAAAAATTAGTTCATACTTTATATGCAATTTTCGAGCTGCTTGCATTTTTTCAGTACAAATATTTGATAATTTTTTATTGTAACGAATCAAAGTTTACATAAATAAATGAAATATATATATTTGGTAAAGACAATATTTAATAATAAATTTAATCAATAAATATTGTAGGTGGCTAAAATATATATTTTAATTCTTTTGACAAAACTTAATATTTTTTTTAAGTTTTTATTCCATTATTTTCACAATTTCATTTAATATAAAAGTTGATAAGATAGTATCTATTCATTTAATATACAAATTAATATTCGAAATACTTCAAAAAATTAATATTTTGAATAAATATGCTATTTTGAAATTCATACAGAAAATATAATAATATATAAATATTTTCATAATTACAATTAATATATATTGCGTCAAATTTTCAAAAAATAAAATAGTTTTCATACTTACCTTATATTAAAAAAACGTGATAAAAATTATTTTTAAAATTACAAAAAATATAATATTGAAACATGATAACATCTTAAACATTTACATTAAAACTCACATTCATACTTGAAATTTAACACACTTTTATCTTATATTAAAATGAAATTTACAACTCAAATGACATTCAAAATTTCATTAATTTTCACATTTATATTTTTTTATAACTTAATTTTTAAATTTTTATTACAAAAAATCTAGTGACGATACTGTTAACATTCAAATATAAATAAATTTATCGAATACTAATCAAAATAATTTTTTCACACTATTCACGTTCTGATTTATAACTTTGGCACACAACATATTTTCACGTTTACAACCAAAAATATAATTATACATATAAAACTGCACAAGCCTTACAATTAAATCTATGTTTATTTACAATGGATGCTTTTTATTCTAGCAAGTTTTTGCAGCCTTCCATAATTTTGAAAATAATTCAAAAAGATTTCAATAATACACACACACATAAATATATATATATTATTCAAATCTTTAATATATTAAAATTTAATAATAGATTAAGAGAAAAAATACAGAATTGTGGCAAATGTGTTTTAAAAAAGACAATTTAAATTTCATGAAAATATTTTTTAAATTTAAGTTTGTGATTACTAAATTATAATATAAAAATAAATCTATTGGTTTAATAAAATTTTGTTGTAATTAATTAAAAAAAATATTTTTTCATAAATAAATTCTAGTTTATGTTTGTATATTTTTTACAAAACAATGTTCTACTAAAGATATTCAAAATATTTAAAGGTAACATAATTCAAATATTATATATTTCATATAAAAAAAATAATATTTTACAACAAATTTGTTAAAATATTTTTTTATTTTATAATAACATTTTAATATAATATAATGTTTTATTTGATGTAATTATAAATATAGAATTGTTTGAAATCAAAAATATGTAATGTATTTTAATTATTTCATAAAAATAACTGATTATTTAAAAAGAAGATTTTTTTAATAAAAAAATAATTTAAAAAACAGTGATTGAAATATCAATTTTATATTATAAAAATATTTTGTGTTAATAAATTGTAGTATTTAAACTGAAACTTTACTTTTTTGTAAACAAATATTTTCAAATAATCAGGAGTGTAAATCATTTTTTGAGAACGAAAATAATAATTTCTATCTTTAATGGATCTAAATTACAAAAATAGAAAATATTTTATCACTCTTTTTATTTAAGCCAATCCTGGACAAATTACCATTTTTATACCAATATCATCAACTTTATTTTACTAACCGGATCACGAGTTGCAGATTATTTTAAAATTTCAAACTAAACAAATATAAACATATTTCATTCCTATTTTTATTTAAGCCAATCCTAGACAAATTACGGTTTCTATACCACACATAATCAATTTTATTTTACTATACAGCTCGTAAGTTTCAGATTATTTTTAAATTTCAAACAAACCAAACGTAAATAAATCTTAAAATTTAAATTCAATTACCCTGGAAAAGTAAACGATACTTTCTAATTACAAGCAAATGAAATTAAATTTGTTGAATTTTATTTACTACAAACTATTTTACTATGTTTGTAAACTCGATCTGTGTAATTGATGCTACTAGTATCTGGATTGATGTTATTGAAATTCTACTTTTTTTAATCAAAAGCTAATAAGTGACAAGTAGTAAAAATTTCATTATCCCTGGGTAAATATTTAAATAGATTCGATAGATAATTCGCTACTTGTTTCAATTTCTAGTAAGTGAATAGCGTGACAAATCTCTACATTTAATAGCTTCAGATAAAAGGACAGTAATTTCTTAATGCATATTGTTGTTTAATAATTAATTTCGAATGATAGTAAAATCGTTGATATACTTTAGCTTAAAAATTTATATTTACAATATTGGGATGTATTTTTTTTAAATAATATTGTACTCATTTCCAGTAAAAACGTTCAATTATTTCAATCAGTATTAAATTCACTCAAATAAAAATACAAATATATAAACTATTTTATTTATTGTTATCGGGTGAAATTCTTAGATTATAAATATTTTTAATTTAAAAATGATACAGTTACGCAATTTTTATATATATATATATATATATATATATATATATATATATATATGCAAAAAAATATTACCATATTTTTAGAAGGCTGCATATAAGATATTTTATACAAATTGAATATTTGAAAATATTATATTGACACATGTTTAGCTGGTGTGGGATAATTAATACATATGTGTACGTTTATGTACAATTTTCAAATGTGCATCTACATACATAATATATATTTTGATTTACAAATATCATAGAAAAATTTACAAACATTTATTAGTTACATTAAAAAAATATTTCATTATTTTTGATAAAATCTCCTCATTTTCTGTCATCTTTTTATCGACTAAAATATTATTCAATTCATTTATATTCATTGCTAAATTATGAAGAATTGGCGTTCTTTCAATAAAATACTTATAAATAAATTTATGTCCATTTTTATTTATAATGATCAAATTTGAAACTCTTTCTTCATCGGAATTAATTCATGCAATTCTAGAAACAAATATTTTCCAATCTATTTCCATTCACTCTTATATTAATCTTCTTAATTTTATACATTCTAAAATAGCTCTCAATTGATGGTGGATTCAAATGATTATCTCTATGATTAATAAAAATAAAATTAAAGTTTAATTAAAGTTTTTATAGAAAATTGTTTTGTAAAATAATATTTATTTTCATTTTATAAAACAAAGTAAATATATAATAAATAGTTGTCTAACTGCATTATTTAAACTTTTATCGCTATTTAAATAATATTTTGTTAAATAAATCTATTAATTGAATTGTAGAAAAATTAATTTTCTTAGATCATTCAAAATTTTAAAATAAAAATTTAGTTTTAAATATTTCTTTAAATTAAATAAATATTTACAATATAATTTAATACAATAAAATATTTAACAAAAATAAAATAATTCAACATCTTTTTATTTAAATAAATGAAATAGCTTTGTGAAATCTATTTCAGTGAAGTGAATATAAAATACAAACTATGTCATCTTGTTGAACTTCTGGAGTATATTTAAAACTTACTGCATATTTGTGTGCCAAACAACACTTGACCTATGTACTATTTATTCTTATTACTGTTTTTAATGACCCCCGATTTATTACAGTGGAAAAATATTTTCATCTTCAAAGAGATTCTGCTTTAATATTTTTTTTATGAATACATTCTCATCTTTGTAAATATTTCTTGTTACTAATAAAATATTATATCTGTAACTACATTGTAGATTAAAATTTTTTTTTCTATTTTTAATAACGAAAAATGTCAATTCTTATTTTATATATGACTGTTTTATATGATAAAATCATTGATGTGAATATTGGAATTTCTATTAATTTTATTTCATTACATTTTGTAAATTTGTAAAAATATATAATTAATTTCGTAACTTAATATTTACACGAACGAAAAAAAATATCAAATCTATATGATTTTTTTAAATAAAACTAAAAACAATGATTAAATTTTTTTTGGAAAATGATATTTTACATATTTGCGATAAATAATATATTATTGGTTAAATGGTAATGAAAGATGAATAATATATTTTTTTAAAAAAAAATACAAATAGGATATATACACAAAATTGAATTTTACAATTAATGAAATTAACTCAAATATAAATAAAAAAAAATAATGAAAAAATATGAAAAGTACTTTTTTTACAAATTTCCTTCTTTGTATAATTCTTAAACAATTAGTTCATTTTTTAAGAACTATATTTTTTAACATCACAAATTCTACTCGTTTTTCATGAGTGAAAATATATTCTATTTTATTTTTTTAAAAAAATGTTCAATAATTTTCTTATATCCTTGTTTTGAATTATTTAACAAATAATATATAATATAGTCCACCATCACAAATCTGGCATAGTAAGGACTAATGGGGGTAATAGATTAATGCGTTTGATGGATTACTGATAGTAATATTGGCACACACAGTCTACTCAACAATTAATTACATTTTTTCAAAAATAAATTACGTTTAATAAATTCATTCAGTGGTTCAATGACTTGGAATTTGTTTTCCTTCTGTACTGCCGAAAATAACGTTCTAAAAATACAGTTATAAAACATGTGCATGACATTAGTACATGGAAAAAAATGTTAAAAATCATTACACAATAATATAGAACTAAAAAACACAAAAACGTAACAGAAGCAAATATTCAATTTATCTCATATAGACCTCACAAATGGCTAAAATTTCAAATACTTCTAACTGAATATAAATATGCAATAGTAAATGTTATTTTTTTTAAAAAAAGATACCAATCTAGTGCATTAACCATATTGTAAAAACAATAAATAACATCTTTTCACTTAAAAGAAACAGAATTTTTAAATACAGGTAAATAAACACATGCAGGTTTGAATTAAATATATGTAATAAAATGAAAATAGAGTAGATTACTAAAGATTCTTTGAAAAAGATAAATATATATATGAAATTATACTTGCAGAAATTATGTCTATATTAGCTTTGGAACAGGATTATTGGTAGCTGGATTAGTGATGGTCAACTGTACTTTTATCAAAAAAATATTTTTAATTACTGAAAAATATTTAATTTAAATTGATACCACTTTTTATAAAATTATAAAAACCTTAAAAAATATAAAATTAATAATAATAAATATTTTTATATTATAATTAAGAAGTTTAATATTGTTAAAAATTTTTCAGAAGTAAATGTTAGTTAGCATACAATTATACAAAAATGTTTATAATGTAAAATGATAGCAAAGTATTTTTTTAAAAAAAACATATAAAAGATCGAGAAATTAATAAAATACATGAATGGTAATGTATATATATATATATATATAATTAAAAATTTTGAATGATCTACTTGTGTTTTTGTATAGAAATTTAATTAATTCTTAGTTGATTTCTACATTAGATGTTTATTTTTAATTTTTCAATAAAATATATGTTTCACTATTTTAAAATAATCAAATATATTACGAACAATAAATAGCAAAACTAAAATAAAGAAAATTTATTTTAAAAATTTTATTTATTATTATTCAATGAAAGAATTTTTTGTATTGAATACTAAGCATTACAGATTTTTTTAAAAAAATATATTTCTTTTCAAAATATTTAAATAGAACTAAAATGAATATTAAAATATATATCTTGCTTAAGAACATATTTTTAATTAATGATTTTTAATTTAATCGTTTAATATATATTACGCAAAATTTTATTACTTTAAACAAAAACCAGTACATAAAGTTTATAAATTTTATCAATAATCAGAAAAAAAATATATTGCTATTTGATAGTTTCATTTAGTTAATATATTTTAAAAATAAAATATTGATTTTAAAACCTAATTTTAATATAAATAATTAATTTTATAAACTTGTTCTGTTACAGTGATATTTTCATTCAAAATACACTTGACTAAACTTACATCGAATTTACCATATACAATCACGAATTCAATATGAATTTTATTTATTTAAATCTTATCTAAAATTTCTATACACACATGTTCTCTTATCAAACATATCACCCTGTTAGATCTCACGTCATCTCGATGTTATCAAAAATAATGAAAAATATATATATATTTATTTAAATGACAAATACATTATCGTATATGTTGTTTTACAATATGGTTTTTATTGAAAATATAAATATATTATACAACTAAAGCAAAGAAAACACACACTTTCGAGTCATCTCTTGTATTTTGTACAGTTTTTCTTTTACAAAATAATCCCATGCATTTTACGAATGTCTTTCAATATCAATAGCGAATCGTAGTAACGCCGTGCGGGAGGGAATTTTTGCAAATAAATTATACATACTTATAAAGTTTATCAAACACATTAACAACAATCATATGTATTTTTATAACACAAGAGAAAATTATACGTAGTCAATGCAGTATCTTAATATTTGTATGCAATTTTGATAATAACATACGGATACATAAAAATTCGAAACATCCATTTAGAAAATTAAAAAAAAACACACATCCTTGAAGTGCACAATATAATGTATCGGTTTGTATTTTCAGACGAAAATGGAATAAGTCTGCATATATTTTATTCGCAAAATTTTAGTTCCTAATATTAGTGTATTTTTACGTTGCTTTCTCTCTTTCTCATAACAAACCAATTCCATAGAATGAGGCATTATAATTAATGGTTAATGGTGTTTTAATTTGATATTATTTTTTAATAAATTCAATTGTTCATATTTATTTTGTCAGAAAAATAATATTGATTGAAATTAATAAAAATAAGAATACGTTGTAGACGGAGAATATTATATCTGCACAGCTGCTTGATGTTTCACTGCTGTAAGGTCTGATTACTTCTATGTCACTAAGTATGTTATCTGAAATTTTATAAAAATAATATAATATCTATCGAAATATTATTTAAAATAATTTAATCGACGAAATTAATTTTTTAGTATACTTTTTCAATTTTCACTAAGAAAATGAAAAATTATATTATCTTCTAATCAGTATTAAAAATATAAAAATCGTCGTTGCAGTATCAAAAAGTAATACAGTGATCTAATATTAAAACTAAAAATAAGAAAATATTTATTAATTTTTGAATAACAAAATTATATACTGAAGTATGTAAGATTTATCTAAGATAAAGTTAATTTGGAATTTATTCTAAGAATCATGAAATTATATATTTTATTATCCTCTATAGAAGATATACTTGTAAGTTAAATTAATTTGAAAAAATATAATATATTATATCATAACTCTGTAATATTTTCCTATTAAAGGAAAAATATAATAAAATAATTTTCAATTGAAATAGAAACACTACGAGGGTCGTTTGATAATTATGGTAAATGTATTTATTGTTTAATTTAATTAATTCATTTGATTAAATTTTCCAATTAAGTTTTTCTTACTTTTTTATCATACTTTTCAAACGACTCTCGTATGTGTAAATAATATTAAAAACAAAATAAATCCATTTTAATTTATTTAAAAAAAAATGTTTTTTTTGATAGAAAAGTATTCCTAACAATTGAGTACTGTTGAAAATTTTTATTTTTCAATTTATTTCCATTATTCGAAGTTTTTTAATTCCATGAATCAGCATTAAAATATTTTTTCCTTTTGTGATTTTTCCGCCTCTACTTGTTTTATTTTTAAATTATAGCTAATTGGGTCAATATGCATTATTGCAACCATACTGGAAGAGGCAAAAGAAATGAAAATTCCTCTAAAGCTGATGTATGTGATCCAAATCTCCAATTAAAATATAGTAAAGAAATTATTAATTTGCTAATTCCAAAAAAAGAAAAATAATAACATAGAACCTAGATCAAAAAGAAAGTTTCTAAGAGGTGGAAAAAATGCCACCAAAATAAAGATGAAATTAATGTTGCTTCTTATTCATCCAAATATAGTCCTAAGTATCAAGGTAATACTAAATGTACTGATAGAAAAGATCACAACGTAAATGAGGATTTGATAAGAAAGAAGTACAATAGAAATTAAAATCAGCTAGAAAAAACGTTAATAGTAAGAGTAGTAGTTGCAATAATGCAAATTTACCTGATCGGCTAGAACTTAAAAATAAAATAAAAGGTTAAAAAATCCCAAGAAAAAAAATTGTCCTGAAGCTGATTTTTTCAATCCAAATCTTTTGAATAATGGAAATAAATTAAAAAAACAAAAAGGCTTTTTATTAACAGAAACTATATATATATATATATTTAAATCTTTAATATATATATATATATATATATATATATATATTATTGTATACTAGATCAACCGAAAAGTTCTGTTCATTAATGCACAATTATTTCAAACATGTAGAAAAGTATTTTCATGTAAATGTATGAATCATCTATAACTAATATATTTTACCATTTTGCTTTTCAATTTACATCGAAACAATTTTTTATCATCGATATTTACTCAAGAATAGTAGAGGAAAGATATCTATTGATAAGATTTATTTACGACATTCTATATTTTACGAATATTAACAAGTTTTGGAGCAAACACACTATCTGAAAGAACATATAGAAGGTGATTCGAAAAATTTAAAATTAAAGATTTTAAACTTAAAGACAACCCATGTTCTTGAAAACCTGTGATCGATGATGATATTCTTCTTAATATTTTGAAAGAAAACATATTTTTATCTACATCAGACATGTATGCAATTGTGCAAGATGGGGGAGTACCATATAAATTGACTTCTGAGAACAGGCAAGTTCGTGTAATCGTTTACTCATCTCAACTTCCATACAATAAAGATAAAATCAATTTTTTAATGTCTTATAACTGGAGATGAAAAGTGTATTACATTTGAAAATTTAGTAAGAAAAAAAATTACTGAAAAGCTGGACAATGCGCTTCGTTAATTTCTAAATTGAGTTTAAGTGTGAAAAAGAGAATGTTGTGTATAGTCGTATATGAGGGAATTAATTTATTATGAACTTCTATAACAAAAAGAAGTAATTAATTCTAAAAAATATTAATAACAATGAGAAATTTTGAATAATAAACTTAATAAAACTGTTCAGCTCTTGTTATTAAGAAGTAAGTTATTAACGTAAGGCCAAATGTTTCTTTAGTAATCCAGAAAAATTGTGAAAATTGAGTTGAGAGATTTTAAGTTACCTAACATATTCTTCAAATATAGCATCTTATAGGCTACCTTTTAGGTTCTACAATTGTATTTTAAATGAAAAAAAGTTAATGAAGAAAGAGATACGAATTTTTAGCTTCCAAGTGAAAGTTAATTTATCGAAGAGAAATTCAAAACCTTTTATTAAGATGAGAAAAAAAGTTGTTATTATTAAAGTAAATTACATTATTAAGTAAATATTATTAAATACAATAAAAAATGTTGATTTCTTTCACTTTAAAATTGATACACTTTTCGGTAGTCTTTATATATATATATAGATAGATAGATAGATTTTACATTAAATAAGATTTACATAAAACATTTACCAAAATATGTATGTCAAGATTAACTATAAATATACTGTGACATTTTGTCGTTGAAACTAAACAGTGAAGATAATTGATGAGAAATCTGAGCACTTCTAATAAGATAGAAAGCGTTAATACTCGATCTCGGTTCTTTCATTACTTTGAACGTTAAGAAGGAACTGAAAATGCGTTACTTGTAACGTTCACGTAGAGGGAAAACTCGGAACGACAAGACTATCAACATTGAAAATGATCAGTAATAAAGATAATATTTCAATTAATAAAGCTTCTTGTTTTTTTTACGAACTGGAAACATCGTATGCAAATATTGATCGCAAATCAAAATCAGGTTACTTTTTTAATCTAATAATAAGTATATTTTAAATAAATATAAAAAATTAAAAATAGATTATTATTAAATAGATATATAGAATAGTTAGAGGACGGAAATTTAGAATTAATATTAATGATATATATTTTATTCATGTTCACCTTAATATTTATCTTTATTAGATAATGTGATTTTAACATGAAGTTAAAATAGGATTTTAGGGTAGAGAAACTAATTTGTTTTCAATACTAATTCCCCTTTTGAACATAATAGATTATATGTATATATATATATATATATATATATATATATAAAAAGAAAATGTATCACAAATATGTTTCATAACTTTGTATATTATATAAAATTACGGATAAAATATTCACAAAATTATTTGTTAGCTTATGAAGTATTGAGTAAAAGATATTATAGGTGCTTTATTTTATTGTCATAAATAAAATAAATTTAATTTATTAGTAATAGGTTTTTTCGTATTTGTAAATTTATTTTAGTCTGACGCTTTATAAAAAAATACAAAATTATACTGATTATTAAAAAAATATTCTTATGAAATTGTAGAAATACATAAAATATATGAAATAAAACTTTTTTATTTATAAATTGTAATATAAAAAAATAGTGAAAATTTTCAACTTCAAGTGATTTAAAGTTTTTTCTTTCAATAAATAACATATATATATATCATAGAAAAAAATTGATTTAATAACAAAAAATTAATTATTTTATTATTAAAACGATAATTACAATATTTTATTTTTAAATAATAGTTGAAAAAGATACACAGCTTTTTACTCGGAAGTGCCAAAGTATATTTGTAGAGTTCATTCAACTTTACCTTATATAATAATTACTTTTAAAATCTTTAAACGAATTTCATGTACAAAACAAATATCTACAGACAATTTATTCGGATTCCAAGAATTTATGTAGGAAAAGTCTATGTATATATAGATAATTTAGGATTTGATTTAAAATTCAATAATAGAATCAGAAAATATAAATATTCTTGAAAATTTTTTATATTTAATTAATTATTACTTTAATTGTTATTTTCAAAGTATTATCTTTAATAAAACTATTACTTTGTATATATATATATATACATATATATATATATATATATATATATATATATATATATAAAGTATTACAGCTTACTTAATATGACTGAAATTTTTTTCATGTAGACAAATTTTTATATATTATTTTATTTGCATTAAAATTTATGTTATATAAATAAAATAATTAGTAATTAATTTGAATTTTTAATTTAGATAGTTTAAACCAAAATTAACTGAATAGAAGTAAATCTTTTTTAATATATAATTTTTTTCAAACAATTTTAAAAATATATTTAGAATTTCGTAATATTAATTTTATAATTTTTTAATTAAATCAATAAAATACTATTAAATTAATTATCATTTGTTGAAAAAATAAAATAAAGTTAGCCAAATATGAATGACTTCTAAATTTTAAACATATATTGTAGACAGTATGTAAAAAAAATCAAATTAATTTTTCTATTATTTTCATTTGAAATTCAAAGGAATATTTTAAACAGTTTATATAAATAGTAATTATTTATGTTATTATTAACGTCATTTATTCTCGAAAAGTGTTCATTTTTATAGATGAATATCTGTTATATTATTTTATGGAATATTCAAAAGTATAAATATAAATTAAATTTATATCTTTTAATCTTTTATGGTATTGAAATGTAAATATAAATATATATATATATATATATATATATATATAAGTTTTTATATCATAAAGAACAAAAAATTCATATATTCTACATACATTAAAACGCGGATAACAATGATAACATCTAAAAAAAATTACCATTTAATTCACACTATATAAATGATTTTAGATAAAACATACTTTCGTTGATTTAATGATAAAATACAAATAATGAATATAAATAAACCAAACTGTTCATAACAGTTATTCAAAATAAGTTTTTGTTTCGAACAAATGTATATTTTAGCATATTTGA
Source organism: Neoneuromus ignobilis (assembly GCA_029203775.1). Lineage (NCBI taxonomy): Eukaryota > Metazoa > Arthropoda > Insecta > Megaloptera > Corydalidae > Neoneuromus > Neoneuromus ignobilis. Next base: position 57,621,140 of record CP092087.1, on the reverse strand, counting down.
AAGAAATGAACTTCAGCCTTAATAAATGTTTAATATTCATGTAAGGACTATACATAAACATGTTTATTTATTAATTTGACATTTCTGTTGCTGAAAAATGAAGTGTTTCACAAATTCTTTTAAGAAATTTATGTATATATATATATATATATATATATATATATATATATATATATATATATATATATATATATATATATATATATATATATATATATATTTATATATATATATATATATATATATATATATATATATATATATATATATATATATATATATATATATATATATATATATATATATATATATATATATTTATATATATATATATATATATATATATATATATATATATATATATATATATATATATATATATATATATATATATATATATATATATATATATATATATATACATGTGTATATATGTATAAGTGTTTTTGAAGCATGATAGAACTTAAAATTTAATTCTATCGAAATTTCTGTCTAACCTAAAAACATCCTATCTTCTTCTCTCTCTCTCTCTTTATATATATATATATATATATATATATATATATATATATATATATATATATATGTATATATATTTACATACACACACACATATACATATAATAGTCGTTGTTTATAAGTAAGTTAGAACTTTCAATAGGGATTCAATTTAAAGTTCTATCACGCTTTAAAAAACACCTATATATATATATATATATATATATATACTCGAAGACATTGGATTATTTGAAGTAAAAAAATTTGAAACAGATTTTAATATAGGGTGGACTAAGAGGGGTTAATAATAATGATATATAGGCTGATCTAAATGAGACTGAAGGATATTAAAGAATAGAATTGATATTAAGCAAATAAATGTGTGTTCAAATATTTCAGTCTAATTTAAGCCACACACACACACACACACATATGTATATATATATATATATATATATATATATATATATATATATATATATATATATAGAGATTTAAATACACATACAATACATAAATGTTTCCCAATATAATTGTTTTTTTAAGAATGATAGAACTTTAAATTGAATCCCTATTAAAATTTCTATCCAACCAAAAAAAAACACATATATATATATATATATATATATATATATATATATATATATATATATATATATATATATAAACACACACACACACATACATATAAAGAATGGTTTTTCAGGTTTAATAAAACTTTCTATAGAGATTCAATTTAAAGTTCTATCACGCTTAAAAAACAGACTTTTATATTGTATACATATAAATATATATATATATATATATATTATATATATACAAATATACATATACATATACATAATATTCTATCACCCTGAATATAAATTTCTACAAATATTTTTGGGTTTAAAAAAAATAAAATTATTATCATTTTACAACTCTCTTGAATAATAAATTCAATAACTGTAATGGAAAAGCATAGTAAATATTAAAAATATTTTACTATTATTATTATATAATATTTTTCATTTGATAGCTGACCCAAATGAAACTGAAGAGTTACACGTATATTTACTTGCTTACTATTATTTCCTCCATTTACTATCATTTAGTCTCATTTGAGCTAACTATATTATTACCGATCATAATATATTTATTATAATACTTGAATAATTTTCTTCAATTTGGCTACAAACCACATTTATTTTAAAGTACATAATGTGAAACTTTAAAAAATGTTCTTATACAATTATAAATATATATATATATACATTACAGTTATTGAAATTATTATTCAACAGAGCTATAAAATGTAAATAATTTTTTTTTTTTAACACAAAAATGTTTGTAGAAATTTATATATATATATATATATATATATATATATATATATATATATATATATATATATATATATATATATATATATACATATATATATATATATGATATATATATATATATATATAATTGAATCTATAATATATATATATTTTATTATATATATATATATATATATATATTTATATATATAAAGAATGTTTTTAAGCGTGATATATATATATATATATATATATATATATATATATATATATATATATTAATATATATATATCATTTAATAATATTTTTTTGATATAAAATTAAATTTTATCTTCTATTAATAATATTTATTTGATTATATTTTGATTGATGAATAATTGGTTTTTTAAAAAAATATCATTTCTTCTATCTAGTTACATATTTTTTCTAACAATATTTTAAATAAATTTGAAAAGTAGATATATTTGTATTATGACATTTATTTTCCATTTTTAGCTTTTTTGAGTAGTGAATGATGAATTTTTTTGTTTGCATGTTTTAAAATGTTTGTTTTTTGTATAATAATATCATCGTTGTCGATAAAATGTCGACGTTTTATATTTAACATAAAGTTTTAATTAACTTTTTTCAATTATAAGTTTTGAATACTTCGATAGATATTTCTATAAGGCGTTCTATTTTAAGTGATCTGAATGATTATTAATGAAAAAAGGTAAATACAAGATTAAAGATAACTTCAAAGTAATTAAAAATCAATCATGATAAAATATAAACACAACTTTGATAAACTTACATATAATTAAAATCGTTTCCTGTAAATAAAACTAATTTGGTGATAAATGATTATTTGTATCGAATTCAAAAATTATTTATTTATATATAATTTCTGAAAAACAACTTTGAAATGTATTATATACTACTTACCCGTCGACGTTGTCTGGAACGTGAAACTCTGCGAAATGGCACTCCAGCCGTAACGGTTGCGCGTCTGCAACTTCGCCTCGTAGAGCGACTGCGGCTCGAGGCCACGGATCATGTAGCTGTTGATGACGGGACGACGGTCCCGACCGATCCCGTCGGCAGACATAGGAATCAGCACGTCGTGCCATTCTCCAACTCGATGCGGATGCGTGCTCGCTAGCCCGTATAGAATATTATCCTGCGACAACAAGAAATGGCAATCGTTGCTAGAGTTCGTTTGAATTTTCAATACAGGAAATTATAAATATTTTTCCCATTTTTATTTGCAAGTATAATTTTTTGAATTTGTTATGTTATGTATGTCGAATATATTTTTTGTATATATTACAGAAAATATAATCAACTTGACATCGAAGATTACAATTTCAAAAATTAATGTAATTTGAATTAATTTTTGGCACGTTTTAAAAACATTTGTTTTGAAAAACTATTAATATTTCCTTGTAAAAAAATTAAATTTTATTAGGGATGTACGCTTTCATTTTATATATATATATATATATATAGAATTTTCCAATAAGAATATCAGAACTTTGAAAGCTTGTGGCAGAAATGTTTGATTTTTTTAGGTTAAATTTAATATTTCAACTGAGTATAGTTTAGTAAATTAGAAATTGTAAAAAATTCAATAGACTTATTAAAACAAAAGTTTAATAAGTTCATTATTTTACGAAATGGACTAATCAATTAGTCAACAAGATCATATGATCTAACTCAATTAGATTATTTTCTATATGATTACGTGAAATCATTGGTTTATTCTGATAACATTAAAAATTAATATTGAAAGTGTAATTCATGAAACTGGACCATAATTATGTGAAAAAATGACTAAAATTGTATTAAACGAATGCACTATGTTAAGTGAAGTCGTGGTGGTCATTTAAGTGAAATTATGTTCCATCATTAATGGCATAGCATGTGCTTGAAAATGAATATTTAAAAGTCTCAATACTGAAGTAAATGGCGAGATGCTTAGTTACTTAAGAATTGCTGATGAGATTATTTTCTCAATAATCTCATATAAACTCAAACAAAATTAAAAAATTGGATATATAAAGTCAAAAATTTGTTTTATGATAAACCTCAACAAGGCAAAAATAATGTTCATTGAATTTTCAGATAAAAGTAGAATCGAATTAAATGGAAAAGAAATAAAAGAAATAAAAAAATTACTTATTTTTATAGCAACTAATTTATACTGAGAAATATTTAATAAATGATATAAACAGGAGAATAATGGTGTCAGTTCGGAAGAAATTGCTGTATTATGAAATCAGATATTCCTGTATTTTTAAAAAGAAAATATTTTGATCAATAAATTCAACCTTCTCTAACTTAAGTGAGTGAAGTAAAGGTCTTGAATGTCATATTAATTTAGTGACTTTATAAAACTCAAAGCAAGCATTGAAAAATACATGTTATGAATAATACTTATATATATAGAAAGAGGATGGAGTGAGTCGGAAAAAACAAAAATTAAGAATCTTATAGCAGAAGTAAAAACTTTTGAATGAAAATGCATAGCAAAAGTAGAAACATTTGAATGAAAATGGTCATATGGCAAGAGAAAAAAACATTTATAGAAATTATTGATTGAGAACATAGTATAAAAAAGTTTTTAAAAAACCCATAGACAGTTGTGACATAGATATAAAAAAAAACTTGAAGAAACAGAACAAAAAAATAGATTTATCGAAGTAGAAAGTTTTGTAAAAGGTCTTTATTCAGTAGTATATATAAATAGGGTAATATATATATATAATAAATTATAAATATTTATACTTAAATAATATTATTGTATAAATTGCAAAATAAAAATAATTTTAAAATATATTGCAAACATTATGTGGTTCATAAATGTATTTTAATGAGAATTATGATTTTGTGGAATAAATCTATTTAGGTTAAAGTAGCAATAAAAATAATGATTACATTAGATTTTCATTTTTAAAGATATTTAGGACAGAAAAATTTTTATTGTTTTTCTATTTTATAACAATTTGATTTATTTTTCTTTCTAATTATAAATTAGTTTATAAATTTTATTCATTAATAAGTGTAGAAAATATTATCTTAAAAATAATTTTATTAAACTTGTTTAAAATTTACAAAATTAATTTGGAAGTTATAAACATTTTTCTAAAAATTAAATACACTGCAGAAATTTACTCCAAGCATATTATATATATATATATATATATATATATATATATATATATATATATATATATATATATATATTACAATATTAATATATATATATATAATGTAATATAAATACTTTTATTTGTATAGGTATATATTTAAGCGAGATAAAATTTTAAATTGAATCCCTATTGAAAGTTCTATCCAATCTAAAAAAACACTTTTTATCAAACCTTTATCTATATATATATATATATATATATATATATATATATACATGTATATAAAAGGTATATTTTATAATTGATAGATCTTCGATATAAATTTAATTTAAAGTTTTATCACGCTTAAAAAACACCATATAGTTTATATTAAAATTTTTAAAAATTGACAGTTAAGAAAATATTATTAACGATTTATTTCACAGATCTATGAAAGATTAAAATATGCTCATATTATTTTGTGTATATTAAATATGTTTACAGACTACAAATCATTTCTTGTAGACTGTTATAATCCAATAAAAAAAATAGTGAATCTATTTAAAATAAATTATCTACAATAACAATAATTATGTTCTACATTTATTTTTTTAAATGTTAGTAAAATATAATTAATTTTACATGTTTTGATTTGTATTTTGATATTCGTTATATATTTTTGAAATTAAAATACAAAGTTGAGATTACAAATAATAGAAAATTAATATTGTTTAAAAATAATATAAAAAGTAAATATATTACAATTAAGTTAAATTTACAAAATTAATTTGTTTCGATACATATTATTTCATTAAAGTGAAAATGATCGTCTATAAATAGGCTATATATATATATATATATATATATATATATATATATATATATATATATATATATAAGTTGTTACAAGTGATTATAAAAGATTAAAATGATTATAAATTACCTTGTTGGGATATCGTCTCATATTCCCATGTTGTTGTTGACTTTGATGTTGAAGCGGTTGTAGTTGTTCAAGCTCAGGTCGATTCGGAAGTTTACGAAAGAAAAGCTTAAGTTCTTCGATTGGCGCATGTGACTCTACAGCCCAGCTTATATTGTAACGGTCACGCCACTGCCCCAACGTTGAGCTACGGAACACAGCTGGATTCGGCCTACCTGTCACGTGCATATCGTTCAGTGTAATTGGATGTCAGTATTCCAGTATTTTTTTTTAAATAAGAAAAATTTCATATACATTTATTTATTCTTTAAATAGATTCTTATACAACATATCATGCTTTGCGTGATTTATCTTTTCGTTACTTTTTTTAATATTTCTAAAATATTATAAATTTCTAATATATTGATATGCCAATAAGGTTTGTTTTATTGCCTTAATACAACCTTTAATTTTTCTAATAAACATTTACAAATTACATAAATTTAATAAAATATTGATTATTATTTGTACTACAGAAATTATTAAAAAGAATTTAGATTTTAAAAAATATTGAAACATTTTTTCAAAATAATATTAGTAAAATAAATATCTATTTAATAACTTTGATACTAAAGATTTTATTAAATTTCCAAAAAGTAGAAATTACAATTATTCACTTATCGATTTGAATTGAATTTTTTTTAATATAACCAATAATTTTTCGTACCAGTTAATTGCACAGTTTTTCTTGCTTTTCCTAATTGATTGTCAGCCATGCATGTGTAGTTTCCGAAATCTGACGGATGAACTTTTCGAATAATAAGTGTATGACGTGAACCACGAGTTTCCATTATTCGTCGTTCTGTTGTATCTAACTGCATTGTATCTCGATACCATAAAACCTGTAATAAAATTTGTGATTAATATACATATATATATATATATATATATATATATATATATATATATATATATATATATATATATATACATACATGTGCAATAAAATATTTTCCTAACTATTCAGACTAGAAAAATGTGAAAGATAATTTTATTTCCTAAAGATATATCAAAAGATAAAAGTAGAGATTATGACTACATATAAATATATATATATATATATATATATATATATATATATATATATATATATATATATAGGTAGGCCTAAATAGGACTCAAGAATATAACTTTTAGTTTCGATTCATATCTTTGATTTCGGTGTTTTTTTAGTTGGATAGAAATTTCTATAGAGATTCAATTTAAGTTCTATCACGCTTAAAAAAAAATTCTTTCTCTCTCTCTCTCTATGTATATATATATATATAGAGAGAGAGAGAGAGATAGAGAGAGAGAGAGACATATAGACAGACAGAGGAGATATCCTAAATAAAAATGAAGGATATTAAATAATAGTAAATGATAGTAAGCAAATAAATGTATGTCTATACCATTCATTCTCATTTGGACTACCCTATATAATAAAATATAATGACAACTCATTTATAATTAACAATTTATAGATTTGTTTAATCTTTTGTATTCCCACAAAAAATGGTAGTGTTGAAATTTAAAGTAATTGATATTCCATAATTATTATAATCATATAGAATAGCCCAAATGAAACTGAAGAGTATAGACATACATTTACTTGATTACTATGAATTACTATTCTTTACTATTTTTCAGTCTTATTATACATATATATATATATATATATATATATATATATATATATATATATATATGTGTGTGTGTGTGTGTGTATTTAAACCAAATAATTTATAATAAAAATTAAATGAAATTTTAAAAGTAAGTGAAAAAAAAATTAACAAAAAATATTGATTGTTAGACAAAAAATATAAAATTACGTAAAAGAATTTCATAATTAATTCATATAAAAATATTAGAAGTAAATTGAAGATATGTATAAAATATTTTCTAAGTTATTTAAACTAAGAATATAAAAGATACCTTTAGTTCTTAGAAAAATATCAAAGATAGAAAGATGTATCCATATTATATATATCATCATCATCATAACGCCCACATCAGTCCACTACTGGACGAAAGCCACAATGAATGCTACCATTCATTGGTATTTGGTCATATTCACCACGCTGATTATATATATATATATATATATATATATATATATATATATATATGTATGTATCGTATATATATATATATATATATATATATATATATATATATATATAATAAAATTCATTTTCATACAAATATATTATTATCCTTACACTACAAGTTGTTGAAAAAGTGTTCAGTAATTACTTATTGTACAATTTTTTTGTTTATATTCTAATGTGCATTTTGATGGCAATGTCATCGTCACCTCGTGTTGATTTATAATATATATATATATATATCTTATTAGGTGATAATGATAGAATTTCTATCAAAATGTATATCAGTTTATAATCAAAGACAGAGAACAATAAGTAATTATTGACAATTTTTTTAATGTGTTGTGATGCCAGAGTGATAATTTATTTGATTAAAAATGAAATCATCATAGATTCAAAATCAATAGTAATAATTAATTTATAGTATTGTTTAGTCATTTATATTCCAATGAGAAAATGTCCATGGTAAACATTTAAGAAGCTGAAATTCTATAATTATTAAAGTTCGTTGTACATAATTATAATATTATTAAAAAATTTACCCAACGGAATTGACATTGAAATCGTTACCTAAATATAATAAAAAATATACTAACCAACATTTCAAAAAATATCTATAATGGTAATAGTAAATTATTTGATGAATTATATATTCTAAGACAAATTAATTTTAACCCCAACACCACAATAGTTATAAAGTGTTCAATAATCACTTATTGTTCACTTATTGTTTATAAATATATTGGCTGATGCATTTCGATGGCGACGGAATCATCGTCAAAGCCTTTCTACTAATTATATATTTTACTTCTCGCATTTCTTATGTTGAAGTTAAATGCAATTTAAACCTTATAAAAGTATATTTTAAAACTTAATTTATAATTATAATTTATATATAAGATTGTTATAATGAAATATATTACATTTTATTAACAAATGGAATCATTTATTTGTTTATTAGTGTCAAAAGTTAATTTGTAAGAAACGAAAAATGACTTTACAAATTTTAGAATATTAATAAAAAATTGTTGAAAAAATCAAAAATATATTAGAAACAAAAACGGAATCGTTATTGAAAATATTTTTTTTTAAAAAAATAACAGTATTTAACACTCAAAAAATATAAAAGATGATAGGATTTTTTTTTAATTTACAAAATTAGTAATTAATGTATGTTATTTATATTTGCAACAATAATAATATTGTCTCGATAGTATATAGTATATATTTATTATATTGTCTAAATGAACAAAAGACTTGTTGACGATGAACGATCGCAGGAATGTAGTCTGTAGTTGTTTATCTTTGGTCTAGACTGTTGTCTTTGGTTAATCTGTTGAACTACTATTATCTGTTTTTGTGTGACGTTTGTTTTAACAACAGTAGATAATAGTCAGGTGACATTATTCCATTCACCTACCACAGATGTTTTTAATTTAAAAAAAAATCATGTTTGTTAACTTACTGAACTTTTCTTGAGAGTAAAATTGATAAAAAATATTTAAACCTAATTTATTACTTCTAAAAATGATATGTAAAACTTTATGAATATAAAAATTCTTATCAACAATATGTTGATTAAAAAATTAAATTAAAAAAATAAATATCATTAGGTTTTGTTTAATGATTTTTCCATTTACTCTTCATCAGTTATTCAAACTATATTTTTAAATTACAGATATGTTAATTAAATTAGGAATTCCCATAAGTAATGACGCATCTATTAAAGTATTTTTAGGTACGTTTTGCATCTGACATGCAGTATAATTCACATTAGTGTCGTGTTGTATTGTACAACATTTAATTTTCTGTTTGCGTAGTTAATTTCCAAATTGTCCCCATTGCGACAAAATAGCAACATTTCAACCCTCAAAGAAACACATATGACACTGTATGCTGTTCAATTTTCACTATGGATTGAATGCAATAGCTACAAGTAAAAATATTGATGTATATGTGGATGTGTTGAAAATCCACAAATGTTAACGTTACTTTAAAAAAAATTCAGTCAAATCTGATAACGAGGCATTAAAATCTCCAGTTAAGTCCGATCAAAAATTAATCATTGAAAAATTATTACAACAATTTGAATCTACATGGTCAACAGTTCACAGACATCTGAAGAAATTAGCAAAATTCGCATAAAAGGAAAATGAGTTTCATACGAACTGTTTTCGGTTAACAAAAAATAACAATTTGTAACATAAAATATGACAATTAATGAACCGTAACAAGAATCAATGATCCATAGGATTGTAATCGAAAATGAAAAATAGGCTCTATACTCCAATTTAAAGCGAATTATGCAGTAGTTTTCATCAAATCAAACTTCAGTTCCAAAATTAAGTCCAGTTTGACTCCAAAAGTGTTCTTAAAGAATTTGGTGGGATTTACATAGAATATTTCACTTTTAATTGCTGAAACATAAAAACAAGATAATGGATAAAGTCTACTATCAATAGTTAGAAAAATTATAGCAGAAAGTGTCAGAAAAACGATTTGCATTGATTAATAGGAAGGGCGTCATCTTGAAATACGATAACGTAAAATTATATGTTACAAGAATCACGCAGAAAAAATTAAGGTGCTGGGATAGGAAGTGTTACTTGTCTTCCGAACTCACTGGACGTAGCTTCATTTGATATTTTTTTAAAAGTATTTACAGTATTTATTTGTTAGGAAAACAATTCAAATATTGATGGTGCCAAAAAACATTTTGATTCATTTTTCTACTAAAAAAAACAGAATTCTTTAAGTGAGACTTTGAGTCTTTTGAGACAATATAACAAAGTCTCATGAATAATAATGGTTGTTATATCATAGATTAAAAAATAAAAGCATTTTATACAAATTTGGGTATGATTTCATTTTAAAGACGTCATTAATTTTATAACATGACTTAATATATTGTCAACAAAGCTGAATAAAATTAAGATATGTTTTTTTCAATGTAGTAAAATCTATTGAAAAAAGTAAAGAAGAAATATTTTTCATAAACTGGATAATCAATATTTTAATAAATAAATTATAAAAAACTTATAATCGACTGATAAAAATAATTAATTAACATTTTTGCCATAATTTATTATAATTTTAGACAAAAACTCAATTAAATGATTTATTAAATTATTTTAGAAAATTGGATATATATTTAAAATATTTCTGAATACCATAAATGCTTACAATTATAAAATTAAAGTGCAATTTAAATTTATTTCTTATTAACGTAAAAAGTAAAATACGGTCTTGAAAGTTAATGTACTTTGTAAGATATTGCAGAAGTAGTATACTCCAAGAAAAGTATTTCAGGTAGCGTATAGCAAGCATAAGGCTCTATTACTGCACCAAATGCTGTAACTAGTTACATTATACTGTACCACAAGATTTAGTAGTGAACGTCTTCAGTCACGAATTTGTACACCTTTTTATACTCGAACTTATTTATTTATAAACTTATTAAGTATAAAAAAATATTTATCGTACGTTTATAATCTGCGGAATTGTAAGCATAAAAAATAAAAAAAGAATATCATTACTCAATTTTAAGCTCGAATAAAACACTCGTAGTTTAATAAAAAGTTAATTGAGAAGAGTATAATTTATAAAATCGAATTAATGACAGAAAAATTTCATTAATAATATTATTTTATTTTCAAACAGTTTTATCAATAGATATATGTAAAATTAACAACAATAAAAAATTTCCTAGCAGAGATTCTAATATTGATTAAATTAATTGGATTGGAATAAACTAAAAAATAAAAATTATTGTTATGGTAATAAAATTTTATTATCTTTTTTTTAGAAATTTAATTGCACATATTTTATTAAAATATAATAAATAGTAAATATAAGAATTTTTTTGAAAAATTTACAATGAATTTTAATTTTATTGGATGGCTCAAATGAGACTAAATGTTGGTAAAAATAATTAATAGTAGTAAGCAACTAAATGTAGTCTAAATTAGTCAGCCTTATTTGGACCATCATATATATTTTGATACCATACTTTTCATTTTTTGATAATCATTATCAATTATTTAAATAAATATATTTTAAATTTTGTATACTTAAATTAACTAATATTTTAAAAAATATATTTCAAATGTAATAATAACGTGTATTATATATTTTAAAAATGTAATATTTTTCTAAAGGTGTATTCAGTGGTAAAAAAAATATTCATACACCAAGTTTTATTTTGATAATTACTTTATTTATTTCTTAATTGTTAATTTTTTTACATAACTAAAACAACAAGAAAAAAATCATAATCTAAAACATTTTAAATCTAGCTTAATAATTGATTTACTTTTAATAAAATTCTTGGAAAATAGTATTCATACACTAAAATTGTTTTTAATACTTATTTGTATTGGAGTGAAACTAACTTTATTTAAATACTTGTGCTCGAATAATGACAAAGGGATCCAAATAAAGAAATTTTCCATTTTAATAAATCAGTTATTGTGTAACAATCAGATAAAATGGGCCGTAAAACACTAGAGTTGACTTTTTCCTTTAAAAACAGGATTATCCAGTTTTTCCTATAAGGTATGGTTACCATTAAATTGGTAGGCTAGAGAACTGATAAAGTATAATAGTGCAGTGTATTATAAATAAAAAAATACAGCTAGTTCAATTCAAAATAAGGAAAAACTAAAGGCTCTAATTGTGAGGGAATCACTGTACCTTGTCAAACTAGTCACATAAATTTATAGAATGAATGCTCAAAAACTAGCTGAAAATCTTGTATCATCATTAGAGAAGTCAGTTTTAACACAAACCATAAGAAATTGGTTCCATAAGGCAAGCGACAAAGGCAAATCTTATATTAATTAAATAAATAAGAAGAAAAGGTTGGAATTTTCATTGGAATATGTGAATAAACCACATAAGCTTTTAGAAAAATGTTCTTTTTCTGATAAAAACAAGTTTAATTGGTTTTATTTCAATGGGATAAATTTCATTTGAAAGATGTCTGGAACAGGAAATTGGACTAGAAAAATATAGTGTCGATAGTAAATCATAGAGGAGACTATGTTGTGGTTTGGGGGTTGCATAAGGTTGGCTGGTATTGATTAACTAATTATTATTAAAAGTATTATAATTCTTCTAAATATGTAGACATGTTACGAGACAATTTGGCCAAAATGTATTTAAATTAGAAATCCAAGAGACGTATATATTTCAACAACTCAATAATCCCAAACACACGATGAAAAAAATAAAGAATAGCTTCTTTAAAATTTTCAAAAATTATTTCCCTCTAAGATCCATGGCATCAACTCGATAATGAATTTATGATCATTTTTTTTTAAAAAAAGAAATTTAAATGCTTAAAAAGAAGACTTATGAATGAATTTTAATATGAATTAAAAGAAACCATGAAATACTTTCCCAGAATATGAGTCAAATATGTTAATGACATTTTTGCCATATTTGATACAAAAAAAGGAAGTATTACAGAATTTCTAAACACAATAAATAACAAACACACATTTATCGGTTTCACACATGAAGAGGAAAATTCAGGACAACTAGCCTTCTTGGAAGTTGTCCTGAACGTGAAGGAAAGGAAAACTTGAATTAAATATACTTAGGAAGGAAACAAGTAATAATAGATTCGTAACAATCGGTTCAAACCATTGTAACCCTTAAAAAATAGCAGTAATAAATTCAGTGGTCTTTAGACAAATAAAATTTCCATTATCAAGGAAAAATTGTGTAAAAGAGCTAAAGGTAATAGTGCAGATTGTCGAAAACGATGGTTATAAGGAAGATGTGGTGTCAAATTTAATTAGAAAACACAAAAACAAATTGAAGATGAAAAACACCACATCTTTCAAAATAAATATAGATAAAAAACAAACAATAACCACTGTGGTGTTGTGAATAAAAAATGATTTGTGTTAAAGAAGACACATTATAGAACATTTTTTAAAAAATTGGTATTAAACAATCACAAATACCATTAAAACTCTAATTAAGTTCATGTAAAAAAGGCTTAAAAGTATTAAAAATGTAAAATAATTCAATACAGAGTATTAGAATTTACTTATTTGTTATAGTTTATTTTTATTATTGAAAATTATGCTAACATTTCAAGTGTATGAATACTTTTTTTGTCTGTCTAAGTTATAATTTATAAAAAAATAATTCCAGCGCTGAATTAATTAAAATTTAAAATCATAAATTGCTCATTTTCCCGTGTTATTCTAATAAAGTGAAGAATTTTACCCTTAGAAAAAAAAACGGGAATTTATCAGAAAAATACATAGCGTATGAACACTTTTTTTATCTACTTTATATATATAGAAAGCATAATTAACGTACTTCATGTTCTAATAATTATTTTCTCATATAGTTTAATCATTTAGACCAAAAATTTAAACATTTATATAGTCTAAAAGCTCTTTTTCGTATCTTTATACCTGTAAAGTACTCTTTCATATTAAATTCACATTTTGTCTCTTTTATCTACTTACAGGTTCTAAATTTAACGATAACTCTTCTAAAATGTTTATTAAAATTTCATATGTAAAATGTAAAAAGCATAATGGAGGTTTAGTATATTAAACAATTTTAATTCTATTTATAGTTTTAACGCTTAAAACTGATATAAATATATTACAGAAAAGAATCAGTTATAAAGAGTTTTTGTTATTAAATTATATTTTATTCCGAAACTATACTGAAACTAAAATAGAAAAAAAAACAGATAAATAATCAAATATCATTTCGACTTGTCTGTTATATAAATGACTTTACATAAATATTTAAATAGATGGATAAATTATAAAACTTTCAAAATCCTGATTTTAATTTTGAACTCTTTTTGTTTGTTCATTAATATATATTGAATCTATTTACTTTACTAATTTTTTCTTTCTTCGTCTCGTTCATTACTACAAGATGTTGTAGGACATTCGTACAATTCAGACAGAATATTTCTATAATATCTAGTATTGTTCAACATAATTAACTTTAATAATATTTACTGTTACATCGTCCGCCTTTAGATATTAATTTCTGCTTGATATTTTTTAAAATTAAAATTGTTATTTCTAATCTTAATAAAATAATTTTGTTGTAAATATTTAACGACAATATTTTTAAATAAATATTATTTTAAATACAATTATTTATCGATTGTTACTTTGTGTGTACATGTATATCTTTCTGTATGTGTTTCACTCATACTCTTTTGAAAACTTCTGATATAAATATTCGTAAATGATTTGATTTACATTTTCATCTCGAAAATATGAAAATTATTTTGTCAGTTCTAAATTTTGTTTTAATTCTAATTACACTTATGTTTTATTTTGAAATACATAATCACAAGCTCATAGACATGTTATTATTAATTTATAATTTTCATGTTAAATTCTGTGATTATTTTCTTTTTTTTAAATTTTCAAATCCCGACAAATAAGAGTAGTTTATATATATATATATATATATATATATATATATATATATATATATATTAGGTAGTGTAATATGAAATGCTGCATTTATCAAAGAGAAATAAAAATTGATATTTGAATTTAAATAATCATTTTATTAATTAAAATAAACACCATTAGCTTGTATACACTTTTGTCAACGCATTTACAACAAAAAAATTCTTTCGAAAAAGTCGGGGTTTTTAGAAGTCACAAAGTTTGTAAAAGTCCTTTCGACCTCATTCATATTACGAAAGGTCTTATTGCCAACTTACCCATAAAAAATTAAGATTCCTTTGAAGCGAGCCTTTTAACACGTTCGCGGACGTGAATGCTATAGCATTCAAAATTTAAAGCCAATATTTATTATTCATTTAATTTTATATAACTTTAATTTTTTAATTATAATTTTAATTTTTTAATTAATTGTATATAACTATTAAAATATAATTTTCTGACTACTCTTACAAAATGTGTCTAATCGAATTTTGGATATCACAATTAATTAAAAAAAATCGCTTGTCTATTTTTGCAGCTCAGTGAAATTTTCACGTCTGCGAACGTGTTAAATAAATAATTCCCAATACTTTTTGAACACACTGTATATATATATATATATATATATATATATATATATATATATATATATATATATATAAAATAAAAATAAAATATATTCCAATATTATATAAACTTATAGAGTACATTTTTATTTTTTTGTTATAAAAATTTTCATATAATTCACAAGAATTTCAAGTAAATTCTAAAAGTTGATATAAAATGAATCAAATTTTAAAATAGGATAATAAACAGAATGATATCTTGAAAGCAGTATACAATGCACAATAAATTTAGAATATATGTTCAACAAACATTTCTGTAATATTTTCCAGTTCGTTTTAGAATCTAAATTCAGTGATTTGTTATCTTAGTGCTTATAGAGCACATTTATTTTTAACAACATTTCTCAAACACGAAAAAGAAGCCATGTACTCACATACGACACGCCCCTGTCTACTATGTAAATTTATAGTACCACACGAACATTTTCTAATGTACAATGTGTATGTATGTATTTTTTCACAAAAGAAAGAAGGTATCTATCTACAATACTTTAGAATGTAAATGTTATAAATAAATATATGTATTCTAACAAAATTTTCTTTAAATTGTATTCATTTACAAAATTTTATATGAAAAATATTTTTTTTAAATTTTAAAAAAATAATGAAAAATATATTTTTTAAATCCTAATATTTTTATATAAGAGAAAATTAAAATAGTTATTTTCAAAATAAACATAGCAATGTAATAAATTTAAATTTAACAATAAATTAAAAACTAGTAATAAATAATTTCTATATATCAAAAATTATAAATAAAATATTTTTACCTCTGGTTGATTTTCACCATATACGATGCACACAAGATGGGCTTCTAATCCCTCTCCTGAATACACTATCGGTCTCTCAACAGTAATTTCAGGTGGATCTGAAAGTAATTAATTACATTTATATAATTTGTCTTGTAGTTATGACTGTAAATGACTGATTGCGTCATTAACAACGTATATATATATATATATATATATATATATATATATATATATATATATATATATATATATATATATATATATATATATATATATATATATATATATATAAATATATATATATATATATATATATATATATATATATATATATATATTGTAAAAATATCTATCAGAAAATAATTGGAGCATGAAAATTGTTCATTATCGATTTATAATCGTTCGTTTATTTTTATGCACTGAGACTATTTTATTTGTATTAAAGAATTTTCTCTTTTAACTTGTCAATGTGTATTTAAAATGATGTGATATTTCAAGTAAATACTATTATATATTTATGTTCTATTAATTTGTTTAATCAAAAGTTAGGTTTTGTTATTGGAAAACGTTTAAATTAATTTAAGTTTTTATACTTTTTTATGAGTAAGCGAAATAATTTAAATAAATAATAATAAATAAATCTATTTATAATATATATATATAATATGTATATATATATATATATATATATATATATATCAAAATTTATAATAAAATGGTTAGTCATAAAATTATGATTGAGTAAAATTTCTGCAAGAGTTTTTAAATTGATTTCAATTAAAATAATATAAAATGAAAAAACTTATAAATTACAAAATCGGAATTCAAAATTATCAAAAATTAAACAAAAAGACTTGTAAAATTATTTATGTAATTGCAAATATTTAATAACAGAAAAATATATTATATTTTTCATGTACTATTAACTACTCTAATAAAATCATTTGGATTTAAAATAATAATTTATTTCAGAAAGTTCATTAGTTACAATTTTAAATATATAATATTATGATGTAGTTACTACATTGTAGTATATTATGGTCATCCAATTGTGACGTCTAGAATAGTATTAAAAAGAAATAAAAGAAACTATATACATGTTTCTTTTTAATAAAACACAAATCCAGGTATCACATTTGGATGACCCTATATTATCAATTTGTATGAAAAATAAATTAAGATTAGAGTTTTATTTATATCAATTGCTTCAAAAACTAGAACCAAAAAAAATTGTCTAACATTATTATTCAGATAACAGATTTTAATAATTTATTAAAATGCACAAGTATTGTAAATGAAATAAAAACATATTATTTTCTTACTCTAATTCAGTAATTTATATCTATCAAAATAAATTGTGTAAATTTATTTTTCTAAAGCTGATAATAATAAAGAATTGTTTTGCAATTTTTTTATTTATTAAATATTTCGAAATATTGTGATTATTAACGAATAATAATTTTATAAAAAATATATTTTTCAGCTGAAAAAAGTAACATAGGTTTTATTTTTATAATTATATATATTAGGTTGTCAAATATCTCCCTTACGCCTTCTGGTCTTTTGAATTTCGCAGCTATGTACAATAAAAAGTTTCTTTTTAATAAAACAAAAAAAAGCGGAAGGGAGATACTTATAATATATATATATATATATTTATATATATATATATATATATATATATATATATATATATATATATATATATATATATATATATATATATATATATATAGTCATCCAAATGTGATGCCTAGATTTGTGTTTTATTAAAAAGAAACATGTGTATAGGGTGGTGTATAGAGAAACATGTGTATAGTTTCTTTTTAATAAAACACAGATGTAAGCGTCGCATTTGAATGATTCTCTCTCTCTCTCTTTCTTTATATATATATATATATATATATATATATATATATCAAAGTGGAAATTTTGTAAAAAATTATAAAAGCCGAGGGCAAAATTATTCTTACATTTGTTCCTTCGAAGTTGCAAAGTTTATTTCAAAATTAAAAAAAAATAACAGAAACAAACATTTATTTATATAGCTTATTCTTAATTTAAAATACAAGAAAATCTAACTCAAATTTTATCTTTTCAACTTGTGTAATATTTTGTTGAAATAAAAAAAAATAAAAAACAAGTATTTATACGCTATTACTAAGAATATTTCTTTAACTTTTGTAGAAAATCTTAATTGCTAATATTTATTATTCCTGCCTCATTTACGGCTTCTAAACTTTTTGCTACATTATTAATCAATGCTTTTAAATAAACCAATGGTATAATTTCAGCCTTTTTTAAATTTTAAATAAAATTCTTTCTTATCTTTATCTATCATAACTCTATCTTCTCTATCTTATTTAAAATTTTAATGTTAATTTTGGAGTTTAGGTAGCCCCATAATTACTAAATAGAATTCAGACTCAGGGTCTGACCTGATTAATCCAATACTTTAATGTTTTCATTTTATAGTAATTGCTTTGTAATTTGAAATTATATTTTAAATTGTTATCAGGTTCAAAGATGTAGTCATCTTCCAACTCCAACTTTTTAATTAGTGCTTTGAAATCACACTATAATATTTTAATATATGTTGCACCTGTGATTTTTTAATCAATTTTGACTAGATTTCTTATGCTAATATAAGAAAATCAGTCCTACAATATAATATTCTCATAACAATACTTCAGAATAAATTAAAATCCTAAGACTTTTAGAATTTATCTGAATTTCTAAAAACTTTTTGTCATCTTTTTCATTTTTGAGCACAAACTTTCTTCAAAGAATTTTTCTCCATAACTCTGTGACATATTTAAATACTTTTAGAGAATTGTATACGGACATTTTCGTTTTTATTAGAAATACAATATTTTTAATTTTTAAAATAGTTCTTAAACCTCGATCTTGATTCTGCGTTAAATTATTTTTATTATAAATATCATAGTTTAAAATTTCTTTTACTTTCTTCTCGAATAAAATATGATTTTTTGTATTGTTTTGACTATGTGCGCATTATTTCTATTGGTAATTTTTCCTGGTCTAACAATTTTGTATAAATTAATGTTATATATATATATATATATATATATATATATATATATATATATATATTGCTAAATAATAAATGCAACTTTTGATTTTAAATTAAATCTATTCAAAATACTACCTAATAATAATTAAGTGTTTTGATCATTTTCTATCAATTTCCTTATATCATTAGAAATATTTCGAGTTTTGGGCATGTTATTTAACCTAACATCACAAATTATATATTTTTTAATAGAGTTCATTCATAAATTATCCATGAAATACTCAAGACACAAACCAAAAATACATAGTTAAATCGTTATTTAAATGAAATCCTCAATTAAAACATAAACATACGAATACTTTTATTCGCATAGAAAATTACACTTGTAATGAAAATGTGATAGTGTAATTTAGAGGAGTTTTCTTAAATAAAAAAATACACCAAAATTAGTGGTAAATACAATATATACAAAAAAAATTGTTCAGTTTTCTTGTTATTAATTTAGTTGTAAAAATTATAAGTTATGAACTGAGAGGAGTACAAATTTTTTTCTCTCTTTCTATATATAAATATATATAATATTTAAAATACTGTGATTCTAAATAAATAATAACTTAACACATTGTGTGCGAGCAACGTCTTGGCTACGTCTTTCGCGCTCTAATAATAGTATGAAAAAGACATCGTCAAGACGCGTTGCCCGCATACGATGTGTTAATAAAACGAATTTTTACTGAAAAAGTAATATAGTTTTATTTTGTATTTTATAATTATATACATATATACATACACACACATATTTGTATAGATGTATATATACTATAATTTAATATTTTAATTAAATAAAATAAATAATGCATTTTTTATATTAAATGAAGATAAATATAAATGAACAATATAATTATTTTAACTTAGTTTACTGGAATTTCTAGTGACATTTTAAAAATTGTTTCATATAAACCATCAGCTCAATTTTACTTTTTAAAAATATAAATTAAATTCAAATAAATATGCATTTTTTTAAAAAAAAGATAAATTATTTATTTATCACAAATTTTGATATTATATTTATATTTATTTCAACGGATGACAAGTTGAAATAAAATTTCATCAAAACTTTATTACATTTCCTGAGTAAACATTTTAATTTAATTAAATGTTAACAGACACAAAATTTTAAATTTCCATTTACTATTCGCTATGTATATTTTCTACTGATTTTGAGTAATGACATTCTAAAAGGTTTGATGTAAATTCTTATAACTGTATTTAAAATATTTCAAGCAATAAATATCTCATAGATGTATATTAAATAACATTTATGTGTATATGTTAAAACCTTTACAAGTAAATAGAGTAAAATTTGATTTTTGAATATATTTTTAACGTTATTTAATTTATTCTTTAACAAAAAGGAATTCAAGAAATAAGAAAACGTAGAATTTAATTAATTTATTTTAAAAGAGATTCGACTTGTTTACAATCAATATTTAGTATTGTCGTCGTTAAATTAAACATTAATTCATTTTTCTACGTAATTCCACATTCTTATAAGTTTGTCGTAGTTAAACAAAATTGTCGGAAGAATATACAGACAAAAACATAAAATTACTGTTTAGAGCCGTCTGTCTGCGGGCTGCAATTACAACAAGCCGACATTCTACTTCTCGTTCGACCTTTGAAAACAATCAAGTTCCTCCGTAAAACGGCATTAATTTCATTGAAAATTATAAACAGTGTGAAAAATGGAAACATCAGACAGTTGGCGTATGAAATTACAAAGTTTTTGTTCGTTTGGGACGGGCAAGAAAATGAAATTAATTTACAGTAAAAGCGAACGAAACTCGACACTGTACAAATGCATTACAGAACTGATGTTCGACAAAGAGGACACTATATATGTATAATGTGTTCAGTATAAGAGCAGAGTGAGTGAACACTAGTGTTTCAAACAAGTGCCATGGATTCAAAGGTCGTTACATTTCGCCTCAGGTGAAGCAACTGAGAAAATAATTATTTGAAACAGACTTTCAGCGGTGCGAACGAGATGGGCGCTTCGCTTGTCCGTACCGGGTGGATAGCTGAAACGAGTTATAGACGTGGAAAGTGCTATCATGTTCTCCAAATAGGGAATTTGTGCCGTTATTAATGCTGACAGAGATGTTTTATGGACTGCACTAGACGTCGAACCACGCGGAAAAGAGCACTGGATTGAGATACAAGAAAATTGGGTTTGATTTCCTTGTAATAAAATATGTTTAATGATTTCATACACAATCTTATACTTTGGTCAACATCTTTAAAATTATATATATATATATATATATATATATATATATATATAAAGAGAGAGAGAGAGAGAGAGATTAGTACATCAATACAAAAAAGAAATAATAATTAGACTAAATTTCGATTCAAAATTATATATTAGATTTATATAGAATATATATGTATAATATTTAAAATGAATCATATATTTGAGAATAATTTTTAAAATAAATATGTCTTATATCAAATAGTTATAAAATAGTTTAATTGAATTATTCACATTTTTTTTAAAAAAAAACTTACTTAGAGTTTAATATTACAGAATAAACTTCTCATAAACAAAAATTACTGTAAACGTTAAGTAAAGTGTCTTAATATAAAATCCTTAGTATTTTATATCCGTGCTTTCTGATGATGATATACTTTAGAAAAAAATTTGGTTGGTATTTAATTACTAATCATTTAAATAAAATATTATTATACTAGAGTAATGATTTCTTTTGAAAAATATTCTTATATAAAAAAAATATTTTAAAAGTACAAATTTTACCAATTTACAATACTAGTAAAAAAAAATAAATTCATATCTATGTTAGATAATTAAAGAAATAAATAATGTAATTCATAATACTAAACAATTAGGATATATACCTAAATTCATATTTTAAATTAATGACTTTCAAAACAATAAGAAAAATAACAGATTTTTTTATATAAAACACAACAATTTAATAGAATAATATTTTAAAACAAAGTTTTCATAAGGTATTAAATACTAAATAAATTGTGATAATATAAATTCTTTTTTTAATTTCTTAACAAATTAATGAATAATAAATAAAAATTTATTAGAAGAAATAAAAATTATTATTTATTTTTATTTAAATTTTTTGTTAATGAATTAAAAAATAGTTCAACTGATATTTTTTTCTAGAAAAAGTGTTTTTAAAAATAAAATTGGGCTAAATGAATATGCTTTGATAAAAATAGCAGACAGAAAAAATAATGATATTAATATTTAAATATAATAGCTTAAATTTTAATTGTTATATTATTATATTTTAGTGCTAGTTACTTTATATTCTTTAAAGTTTTAAAATTATAATATATATAGGTGTTTTTTAAGCGTGATAGAATTTTAAATTGAATCCCTATCAAAAATTCCATCTACCCCAAAAAATATTATATATATATATACAAACACACATACATATAAGAGATGTTTTTTTAGGTTTAATGAAACTTTTGGTGAAGATTCAATTCAAAGTCCTATCACGTTTAAATAAACACTTTGTATATATATATATATATATATATATATATATATATTAGTGAAATAAATATCTATAACTTTATTTACTTAGAAAGAAATATCAAGATCATATTTGAATTTCAAGTAAAAACTTATTTGATATCATAAATATTTAATGTTTTAAAATTTGAATCACGTCTAATATTTTCACTGACAATTTTTTATATTGATCCATTATATATTTTTTTAATAAAAATATTTGAAAAAATAAACGAAATTTAAAAATACGAAAGTAAAATTTATTTTTCGAGATGGCATAAAATTAACTAACTTGGTGTTGGTTATCAAAACACATTTACTTTTTCCTAAAACACTATCTGCTCATAATAAATGATATTCTAAGTTTTGTTTCTTTTTTCCGACACATTGATTAATAAGTCAGCGGAAGAATTCCAAAAGAAAACTTTTAAAAGAACAAGAGACGTGTACCGTCGACACAGCTGATGTACATGCAAATGGAACGTTTCAAAACGTGACATGAAGCGGTTTGCTGTCGCGAACGAAGTAAATAGGACGATGCGAGGATGTGAAATAACACCTAGTATTCGTCCTCATTCCATTAAACGTACACCCCCGCAAAATGGTACGATAAAGTGAAATACCAGAGAAGTTACTTTCGCAACACAAGTTCTCAGACATATGAAGAAGATATGGGAATAATATAAGGACTGGGTGAGACGTGGAAGTGAATATAACATCTCTGGGTCGCACTGCTACCCTTAATCCTATTCACCCTGTACTCATACCGCTGTTATCATTCCCGCCGACCCATCACATTTCACTGTCTTGCTGTCAGTTTCGACTGTCTACATACGGTATCCTTTTACGTCTACCTTTTTCCTCCTCTATCGCAGACTTTTATTCGCTCTGCCCTAGCACGCATCGCTTGCATAAGAAGTAGATAGATAGTTTCTTTTTATGAAAATATACTACTCTAAAAGTGTCAAATAAAAAAAGAAGTCGCCAGATGCTTCTTCACTGGCTTTACATTATTTGGGATCTGAATTGCTATTGTCGATGATATTTTCTTTATTGACGATCGAGTAAGGCCGACATGTCGTGAACACATATCCATTTCGAATTCTTTAAATGTAGATTTTTTCCTTTTGCGGTCTTCAGTTATATAAAAAAAAGTTTACGACCGTCTATATAATATAGGTACGTGGAAAATATTTGAAATTGTAATATCAATATACATACATTTCTTTAACAATCTAGTGATACGAGCCGATTCACTTCCTACACTCATATAAATTAAATCGATACGGAAAATAACTTTCTCTTTATGTGTTTTATTCTGAATAATGTTCACTTTTATAAAAGTCTTATCAAAATTTTCGGCAGGTACTATATAGCATCATACATACATACATACATACATACATACATACATATATATATATATATACCAATTTATATCAAGTTACTGTAAAAGTACTGCAGTTATTTAAATTATATTTTATAGATACGTGAATATCATATTTCGGTTATATCGATTTAAATAAAAACATAATATTTGTGATCATAATGAAATTAATTACTATCAAAATTCAAAGATATTCATTTAATATATTTATTATTAATATGTATTTTTGCTTTAATATCGTGAATATTTCATATTTTAATAAATATTAAAATTATTATTAATATTCTATTTATCAACGTAGAAATATAATTAATATTATAATATATCATATATTTTCCTTTATTATTAATTATAAAAATATATAATATTGAATTGCTGTAATTGATCTATCATAATATTTATAAAAATCAATTCAGTGAATAGTAGAATTTTAATTAAAATATAAAAAAAAAATAATTTTCCTAACATTATAGTATTTAATAAGAGTGTTAGATAAATATTTATTTTATTCTCTAATCACATTAAAATGGTCATGATTTATTAAAATGTGGTAATAAAATTTTGATCTTAAAATACATTATTATATTTTTTAATCAATGAATTTTTTTATAAACTAAATTTTAATAAAAATTGTAAAACAGTAATTAATAAAAGAAAAGTATGTACAAATAAATTAGTCTTCTAAACATTAGAGTATTTGAAAATAATGTTTTATATTTATTTTATTATTTAATCATATTTTGATGGTCAAGCTTCATCAAATTGTAATTATAAAATTTCGATTTTATAATACAAAATTGAATTTTTGCACGAATTTACTTCATATAAATAATTCAATTTTTATGAAAAAATATAAAATTTTAATTATTAAGAAAGAAATATATTTTTAATATATACAAATGAAACATTCATTCCAATACTACAAAATGTTACATGTGTTCAAAGTTCACCTTATTCATTGAAATATATATCGATCAGACTGTTACATTGTAATAAATATCTACGAGTAAACTAATCTCTTTCATGAATAGTTCATTATAAAATGTAGACTTTTGAAAATCAAAGCGTCAAAATGAATTATTGGAGTAAAAATAAATTAGTCAGTTCTAAACAAATAGTGAATATGTATTAAAATATAACCTAACTTATTTTTTAAATGTAAAATTATATTAATACTAGAAGTAGATCATTTCTTTCTAATGCATTTGTAGGTAAATATAAAAACACACATATTACACACACACATTTATATATATATATATATATATATATATATATATATATATATATATATATATATATAATATATATATATATATATATATATATTATATATATATATATATATATATATATATATATATATATGAATATATATATATATATATATATATATATGTTATATATATAGATATATATATATATATATATATATATATATATATATATATATATATATATATATAATGTTTTTTAAGTATGATAGAATTTTAAATTAAAACAAAACACATTTTTATTAACTGAATGACCATTTATTTAGATTTATTCAAATGATGATTTTATGGCATTCATAATTAAAAATGATTTCAGGCATATGTGTACCACGGCTAATTATGACAAACCGCATTCTCCCACTTCAATTTCGGGTCACTTTTTCAAGTAATTGTGGCTTTATATTCTCAATAACGCGAGTTATGTTAGTTTCTAATGCCCCAATCGTTGTTTGTTTGTCAACATTAACCAGAGACTTCACATATTCCTTAAAAAAATAATCCAGAGGTGTCAAATCACACGATCGTGGAGATTAAATTACAGGCCATTTTCTGGAAACAGCGTTATCGTCGAATTTTTTTTCAATAACTCGATTGTTTCGAACAAAGTATGGCACATGACACCATTCTGCTCAAATCATATCTCTTCCAGATAGATGCCATGCAAATTTTGAAACAAATAGTCATTGATCATCATTCTGTAACGTACACCATTGATGGTAACGCGCTTTTCGGCTTCATTTCGGAAGAAATAAGGTCCGGTGATGCCACAAGCGTGAAATCTGCACCAAACGGTGCATTTTTCTAGATGTAACAGGCTCTCATGAATCACTTCAGGATTAGTCTCTCTTATGTGGAAATTTTGCTTATTAACGCATCCGTTAAGCCAAAAATGAACCACATCACTGAAGAAAATTTTGCGGTAGAACACTGATGAACTGATGACTGACAAAATACTGATTTTTAAAATAAATTTACACAATTTGGAAACATTTTTCCACTATAAAACGTTTCTCAATAATTTGTCAAAGTATACTAAATCCAAATGTCACTTATAACGTGCAAACAGACAACTGAATTAACAGCTATATCTATAGAAAGTTATATCTAACCTAAAAAAAAACACTTTTTATATCGCATAAGTATTAATTTTTTAGATAAATAAATATATCTTGTATTTTGTATCCATGTTGCCCTTATTCTTAATCAAGAAATAAGGTCCAATCAAGCCACCAGCGTGCAATCCGCTCTATACGTTGCATTTTTCTGAATGTAACGGACTATGGTGAATCATTTCAGGATTTTTTTACTTCAAAAACGACAATTTTGCTTATAAATACACCCTTTAAGCCAAAAATGAACCTCATCACTGAAAAAAATTTTGTATTCTATAACTTTGGCGAACAGAACACTGATTTTTTAAATAAATTTCTACAATTTAAAAACGTTTCTCAAGTTTAACACGTTGTAAAATTAATTTGTAAAATATACTGAATTTAAATGTCACTTATATCGCGCAAACTGATAACTAACTTGACAGCTATCCCTATCAAAAGTTCTATCAAATCTAAACTCTCTCTCTCTCTCTCTCTCTCTCTCTCTATATATATATATATATATATATATATATATATATATATATGTTTATAATAAAATATTTATATCTAGTATAATCTTGACTGATTTATAAATCAATTGAAAAATATCAAAAACTACCATCGTATATCAAAAAAAATACGACAAAAAAATCCATTTTAAAATAGCAATCTTCGTTTACGTTTCATTTCCAATATCGTAAGTAGCAATAGAGTAATAGGTATAAAGGATAAAGGATTCATCAAATTTATAATATAGCAGAACGCTGCGCCGTAATATTGTAGCCAGTTTTGTAGATATCGAAGTTGACTGCTCGTGATGGACTGGTCGACGTCGCGATGCGCGCAGCAATGCAAGAAAGAGGCTATTGGCCGACTCGTAAGGCGCACGAGCACAATTTCATTCGTCTCTATTTCGTCGTTCTGTCGGTGATTTCATCGCCAATGATGAAAATGTCAAGGACGAAATTCTGCTACTACTACTTACGTAGAAAAGTGGAATCGTTATATAAAAAGATCATTATTGTAACGGACGACGCAGATTTTGCAGACATTTTTTTTGTGGACTTGCTCGTCGAGCAACGATCGACAGTAAGGAAATAACAATTTCAGTTCGACATTCAGTAGAGTACATATTCGAAAGTATGTTTTTTTTCGGTATACGAGTTCAAATTGCTTGAAAATTTGATTGTTCACATGAATGCAATGCAAATAAGACGTGTATATATATATATATATATATATATATATATATATATATATATATATATATATATATATATATTGTACATAAAGAAGACGAAGTAGAAGAGAAACCAAATAAATTACAATCATCAAAGTTGTACGAATTGCATAAACTTGATTTGTGATGAAAAGTTAATTAAATTACATCTTGGAAATTATGTTTGTTGATAAATAAACATGCAGCAGAAGTTATTTTGATAAAAGATTTTCTCTACGACAATACAATTTTCCTTTATGTAATATTTCAAATAAATAATGTAATAATGAAATATTTGCAAAATACGTTAATTCGAATATATTTTTGAGTATCTCTTTTCTTTCTAGCACTTTCATTAAACATAAGTTTCTATATTATATACATACATATATATATATATATATATATATATATATATATATATATATATATATATATATATATATGTATGTATTTATGTATGTATACATATACAACCAAAGTTATGACTTATTCTCCAAATGAAATTAAAAATATAAAATAACAGTCTAATTTAAAATAAATAATATGGTAAAAGAAAATATGTATCTGCAGTTGAAAATAGCAAAATATGAAACAAGTACAAGAGAAATAATAAATAGAATATCAAAAACACAAAGAACTTTCAATATATATAAAAAAAACTACGTCTAAAAATATCAATCGAAAAACAAGGAAAATTGTGTGAAACGTTTTTTGTACGGAGTAAAACTTGGTATGAGTGTTAAACATGAATAATTGCAGTAGAGGAAAAAAATATTTGAAAATATTCGAATTTTGTTGTTGGATAAAAATAAGTGATGTTAAATATAAAAGACACAATATTAAATAATGATATGTTAAGAAAAATATCTAAGAAGAAATGTATATGAAAGAAGACTGAAAAAAGAAGAATAAAATTAATAGGAGATATATTAAGTTACGAAACAATACTTAAACTTAAATTGGAGGGAAGAGTATAAGAAAAAATATAAAAAAAAATACTAAACGATATAAAATTTTTTGGAGATACATGATTTCCCAGTTTTAAGGATATAGAAAGAAAAATGAACAATAGGTAACTATGAAGAACTGAGATAGCCCAATTGACAATTAGAAGAAGATATCTGTACACACATACACACACACACACACACACACACACACACACACACATATATATATATATATATATATATATATATATAAACCCTTCAAAAAGAATCTAATATTACAAAAAAAATAACGTTTCTGGTATTTAATTTAAATGATAAATTAAATTCCATTTTTTAAACAAAATTTTATTCAATGAGTGCCGTTTATTAACGTTAAAATAATTTTAACACTATATGGGCTGGATATTTTCTCGGTAAACTTATTTAGGAATTGACTTTTTGTAAGGAATTGACAAGAAACGATGTTTGCTATTTACATAAAAAAGTAAATAACTAGAGCAATCCACTTTTTAATTTTAATTACATTCACATCTAACTATTGTATTTTCAATTTTTTGCAAAGTTTAATATCTTATGGAATTTTTAATATGATATTTATTTTTTTATGAAGCAATAAATGCGAGTAAATCATCCCCAACACACATGACTGCTACATATTGTATTATATCTTAATTCTATAAATTACATTTGATCTCACTAAATCATTAAAAAAAATTATTTTTTATTAGTGGATCATCATCTAGCCAGTTGAGTTCAATATCTTAATCATTTTCTTCTGAATTACTTGATATATGAAACAACCGTAAATTTCTTCGTGCTTATAGGAAATAATTTTCTGAATCTTCCTCCTTTGTGTGATTATTTTGCATATGTATACAAGAATCTCCTATCTCACAAGCACTAATATTATTTTTACTATCTTCAAGGTTACTGAGATCATTAGACAAATAGTTAGCAAATTTATCCTTAAAAAAATATTCTTTTCTTCTTGCATTATTCGTATTTAAAAATAGTTTATGAAAAATAAAACGAAAAATACAACGAAAATCCAACAGATCACAATTCAAAATTTAATTTATGAAAACAGATAACATTTAACAGCAACGAGAACAACACTAAAATATTTGTTTATTTTATAATAATTAGGAAATTAGGATGGTAATAACGAGTTTTCTCTCATTTGTATATCTCTGATGTAAACATTAATTTCTGTGGTCAATATCACTATTAAAATAATGCCAATATAGCGTTATCAATTATTAAAATGTCAAAATTTAAATATAAACGTAAAAATACAAGTTTAAAATAGATATTGAAACAAGGAACTTATAATAATCAGAATTAATAAATAAAGAAATTGAAATGAAAATATATGTTTGGATATTAAAAACAAAAAAATAATTAATAAATATAAATTATTGATTATAAATTAGGAAAAATTAAATGACGAAAAAATAGTTAGTAAAATCATATGCATAATTGAAAATTAAAAAAGTTGAAAGGTACTAAATTGGTAAAATAAGAAAATTAAATTATTTATTAGTTTATTTGCAGAATATATATATATATATATATATATATATATATATATATATATATATATATATATATAATTATTTTATTGTATTCAACAGAAACTAACTTAATTTTTACTAATTCAGGCAGATTTTAAAAATGTATTCAATGCAAAATAACAAAATATAAAAAATAATTAAATGTTGAGTCTATTATTTTTAATTCAATAGTATATTTAATTTATAACTGGTACAGAATAATTTATTTTCTATCCTATTCACTACTTACTGTTCTCAAATCTACTTACTATGCAGTGCTAGTTCTATGAGGAAAATGACATTTCCATAAAATCGACATTAGGAATATCAAATTACCCTTAATTTCTTATTTATTTTTTTGCACATTTAATAAATCAAAAGATTCAAATTATCATTACATCCATTTTGTCTCTATTTTACTTTCATATGATTTTATTTTATAAAAAATATTTATTATTTAAAAATAGTTGTATTATTTTTAAATATGATATATAAACTACTCTATAATATATTTTTTTTATAAAATCAGTATTACTCGAAATATTTACATCTATAAATTTGTAAACATAAACATGACCTTTATTTAAATGCCGAAGTTTAACGTAGTGTAAGATAAACTTCAAGAATGTAGTTTATGCTCAGTTTAACAAACATTAAATCGAATCGTAGTGGAATTTCTGTAGAAGAAAATATATTTGACTTGATTTTTAAATAATATTAATTTATTTTTCTATTAAAAATATTATTTAGCTATAGCAGTTAATTAGTAAATATTTTTTGTTTATATATATATATATATATATATATATGACATGTTTTTTAAGTGTGATAGAATTTTGAATTGAATCCCTATCTAAAGTTCTTTTTAAACTAAAAAAACGGCCATTATCATACCTATATATATATATATATATATATATATATATATATATATATATATATATATATATATATATATATATATATATATATATATATATATATATATATATATATATATATATATATATATATATATATATATATATATATATATATATATATATATATATATATATATATATATATATATATATATATATATATATATATATATATACACACATATAGACATATAAAAAGTGTTTTTTAGGTTAGATATAACTTTAGATAGAGATTCAATTTAAAGTTCTATCACGTTTATAAAATCTCTCTCTCTCTCTATATATATATATATATATATATATATATATATAAAAATATAAATGGGCATATAATAAAGTTCATTAGTACTTCTTTAAAGAAAATATTATTCATAATAAAAATTATATAAAATACTCTTTTATAAATAAAATATTTACTTAATTAAATTTAATTAAATTAAACAACTTGTATATGAAAGGTGTCTTGCTATAAGAAGTTAGAACAAAATATTTCTAACCAAAACTGTCAGTTTGAGAAGGGTGGTTTTGTTAACGAGTAGCTGTCTTGTTTATTATGAGTAAAGTCTTTAGGAGAGTGTTTTATATTTACCAGAATTACTTTCAAATATGTATAAAATACATTGAAAATTGTAATATAAATAATTTTTACCTTTTTGTGAAATATTAATATTATATATATATATATATATATATATATATATAATCTAGTAACTTAAAAAAACAATGATTTTTCTAATTAAAGATTTTATTTTATAAAAGATTATATTATTTTTATCTTTTTAATTATCTCATCCAGAATATCAAATAACTACGAAGAGTTATGGCTGCCAATTCAATTAATTAATAAAATAGGTTTGAAGATAACATTTTTTTCCAAACTCAAGTGATTGAAATTTACTGTTTTAACATTGTAGAATTTTTAAAATCAAATATGTAATTTTTTAATTGATTACATTAATATTTTTTATTTTTTAATTATTTTATCCACTTATAAACTAATGTCAAGTAACAAGTTATGGATGCCAGTTCAGTGAACTAGTAAAATAGGTTTGATTTTTTTTTTCAATTAAAGTTATTGAAATTCACTCTTTTAATATTATAATAGATGATTGTAAAATTATAACTATATTTTGTTACAAAATTAAATAGAGTTTAATAATTAATAGATCATCACAAATTCAACATTTTTCAAACTTATGGAGTGCCGGATTAGTGCGTTTTCGGATTATAGGTGGTTTGATTTATATATACAGATTATACAACAGTAAAACCAAAATTTTCCAAAAAAAATCGCATGTTATAAAATTAGACAATGGTCCAGTAAGCTCGAGTTTGTTCAACCTTTTGAGCTATCAAAAATAATATTTTGAAAAATATAATTATAAAATGACTTTGGTACATAGAGGAAAATGTATAAAATTAAAACACACTTTACATAGAATTCTCTTACATAGAATTAAGAAACACAAAAACGTAATACATGCAGATATTTAATCCATCTCAAACAAATCTTTACAAACTGTTATAATTTTAAATACTTTTCATCGGGACGAAATATGCAAAAATAATATGTCAATTAAGTTTTTTTTTTAAAAAAAATGGATGCGAATCTAATACACGAATTATATTTTTTTTTAAAAAAAACAATAAATAACATTTTTTCATTTAAAAATGCCGGAATGTTTAGATACACAAAAATAAATATATATACGTAATAAAATAAAAAATAAAGAGTCAACCATTACTTAGTGATACATTGAATAAAGATAACAAAATATACAAGAAATTACATTCGTGAAAATTGTATCCAAATGACCGATGAAACCGGATTACCGGTGGTTAGATTAGTGATAGCCAACTGTATTATTATGTCGTTATATTTTTTTATGGAAATAATAAAAAACAGTAATTTATATATTTCATTTTTCATTTCAATGTAACGATGCTATTTAACAGCTGCTACAAAATAACATTTTTTCTTCGTTATGTGTTATTTATTATTCTAAAATATATCAATATTTATAAAAACACAGGACAAAATAATTGAATAATTTCAAATATAAGAATATAGTACTTAAAATATAATGAATTTTTGTCAAATTAAAAGAATTTTTTTAATTCATTAGGATATACTTTATATATGTTTTTAATAACAATACTGTGAAAAATACTGTGTAGTTTATAAAATTTTATAAATTGTACAAACTTTATGTTGTTTTAAAGTACTCGTTTATGATATTTTATTCATGTTTGCTTGGTATTTTTTTAAATTTTAATACATTCTCGAATATTTAATTATTAAAAATGTCATGTTTAGATTAATTTGGAGAATACAAAAAAGTAGCTAAAATCGCATGAAATTTTAATTTGTTTATAAAAACGTTGAAAATTATTTTTCTTGTAATTAAATAAATGAATAGATTTATAATATAAAGATTTCCCTAATGGAACATTTCTGTGAATAAATAATTACATTTAAAATTTATATATGGTCATCCAAATGTGACGCTTCAAATTGTATTTTATTAAAAAGAAACTATACACACGTTTCTTTATACAAATGTTTCTTTTTAATAACACATAAGTCTGGACGTCACCCTTGGATGGCCATATATTATTATAACAAAAAATTACTTATTAAAAATAATTCAGCTGTTAATTCAAAAATATGCATGTCTTCAAAAAATTAATATATTTATTATAATTAATATATATTATTTTAAAGAAATACAAATGAGTTACAATTTTTAATCTGATAATATTTTTTTAAAAATTAACTAATGTAAATATTGTTTTAACTTTCAAAAATGACAAAATAAATAGATAAATTCAAAAATAAAAAACCTTAAATATAAATTTATATATATATATATATATATATATATATATATATATATATATATATATATATGTGTGTGTGTGTGTGTGTGTGTATGTGTGTGTGTGTGTGTGTGTGTGTATTTGTGTGTGTGTATGAATTTATGTGAGTTTCAATATATATATACATAAAACTAAAGTTAAAAGAAAAAATATATTTGTGTATAAAATACTCTTATCCGCATATAAAGTTCTACAACACTTAAATACGTATTCGAAGACACTTTATAAAATGGTTTAACGTAATATTTACATTAATCAAATATTCGTACTTGAACGCACGTGCTGAACTCTCGCGAGTTTAACTCGTGAAAACGTAATTTCGTATACAAATATCTTATCATTAAATCGTTTCATAATATATATATATATATATATATATATATATATATACATATACATACATACATACATACATACATATATATATATATACTTCTTGAGACGTTCTGAACAAAATCATACCACGCTGTTGTCCGAAATCGGGTCTCGTTATCCTATGGGAGTAAACTCACGCTAGTCTCACAACGAACAACGAATATATATATATATATATATATATATATATATATATATATATATATATATGTTCTTGAAATGTGTAGAAGTGCGTAGGTCGTATATTGCAATTTTACCGTTCGGAATCTAGTTTATACAGATACTCGTATATGATGTTCTAACTCAAATATGTCCCTATTGTATCTAACAACTAAACTACCATTTTTCTTTTGGAGTTAACGATAATGGTGCAATATGTTTCTTATATATATATATATATATATATATATATATATATATATATATATATATATAAATGTATGTATAATCGTAATATATAAATTTGATATTTTTATGTTTTCTTCGAGTTTTATTTGATAAGCTAATTATTTTCATTTTGAACTGCGATTAAATAAATTTATTAATTATATAGGATAATTCAGTTGAAATTAAGGATTTATATATATATATATATATATATATAAATAATTTCAACTGATCCTTAATATAAAATAAATAAATAAATAGGTGTTTTCTTAACTATGATAGAACTTTAAATTAAATCTCTACTGAAAGTTCTATCTAACCTAAAAAAACATTATTTATATATATATATATATATATATATATATATATATATATATATATATATATATATATATATATATACACCTTTATGTATATGTGTATAAAAAGGAATGATAGTGTTTTAGGGGTTAGATAAAACTTTTAATAAGGATTCAATTTAACGTTCTATCACGCTAATAACCCCTATATTTTGTATATATATATATATATATCTATATATATATATATATATATAATCGTAATAAATAAATTTAATATTTCTATATTTTCAATTAATATTATTCGTGTAGCTTATTTCATTAAATGTTATTATTTTTGATTATGATTTTTTTGATTATAAAACTTATTAATTATATAAAATGGCCCAAACGAGACTAAATAATTTAGACATATATTACTTGCCTATTATTCTTTACTTACTTTCAGTCTTTTTTTTGTTTACTCTATATTTGTAGCAATATAATTAATTGGTAATTTGTATAGAATATAAATCACATAATTTTTTTTGCCTAATTGTTTTTGATTTCCCACAGATTATTTATAATATTAGGTTGGCAAGTATCTCCCTTCCGCCTTCTGGTCTTTTGAATTTCGCAGCTATGTACAAAAAAAAAAAAAAAGCGGAAGGGAGATACTTGCCAACCTAATATATCAAAATTTTATAATATATGTCAACAGTTATTATATTTTAACGAAATACAT
Source organism: Neoneuromus ignobilis (assembly GCA_029203775.1). Classification (NCBI taxonomy): domain Eukaryota; kingdom Metazoa; phylum Arthropoda; class Insecta; order Megaloptera; family Corydalidae; genus Neoneuromus; species Neoneuromus ignobilis. The sequence goes on along the minus strand of CP092087.1, from coordinate 57,584,674 downwards.
AACTTTTTATCAAGTGTAAAATTGCAGAAAAATATATCTGAGTTACAACTATTATTCTAGTTGAAAATAATAGAAAATAAGGCAAAAAATGATAACTATTACCTACTAGAAAAATTATTTTTACTGTTTTCAAAAGAAGAAATAAAAATTACTTATATTTATATATATATATATATATATATATATATATATATATATATATAAGAAGATAGACATAAGATTGAATTTTATTTATTTTATCAAAGAACTTGTCGACGAGGTCTTATATATAAATTGTCAGTATAAAATGAATCACTTTTTAAAACTGTAGATTTTGTAAAATTGTTTAATAATAACTTATTTTCATGATGTTTTTATAGAAATTATCAAAAAATTGTAAAAAAATGTTCCCAATAACCAATGATTGAATCATTAGAATATTTAACATTTATGATATTAAACAGTTATGTAATTTATTTTATATAAATATTTATTTCATTAAGTACATATTTATACGAGGGTCAGTCAAATATAAACCGAACTTTTTTCCTAGTATTTAACGAGAAAATATTCACAGCTGAGACCAAGTGAGGATATTAGTGAGAGCGTTTAGGTCTTCTCTTTGTCGTACACATGATCTTACATTCGTTTCTTTAATAACTAGCACGAGTAAGCATTCGCGTTGCACGACGCATTATAATAAAGATTTTAACGAAGGAAACGTAAAAGCGACCGAGATTTTGCGAAAAAAGTTCGGAAATGAAACGTTATAGAAGACGTAAGTGTTTATATGGTGTGAAGTATACGCTATTGAATATTATGACATGCAAAATTTGACGAATCTACTTTGCCCCAAGACCAGCATTACACCAGAAAATATTCGAGTAGTTTGAGATCTTATTAAAAATGATCAGCGGTTAACAGTGAACAAAATTTGTAAATAAATTAAGATGAGTTATAGCAGTGTGAATTCAATTATTTGAATTAAGTTAACCCAAGATAAATTAACGTAAATTTTCTAGCTTAAGAGAAATTAACAAAATTACATAGAACTATTGTTTCACGTTTTCCTTACAATCCTGTATTATCATCATGTGATTACCGTTTGTTTTACTCAAAAAGGCGTTAGAAAAACAAAAATTCGAAAATGATCAAAAAGTGTAATCCTTTGTGCAATTGACTTTGATCACACCCTACTACTTTCTAAAATGCAAGATTCAAAAATTGCCAGTCTGATGGCAAAAATGATTAAATGTTATAAGAAACTATGTAGAAAAAAAACTTTTGTGTACATTTGGAAAATATCAATTTGATAAAAGTAGGGCAAAAAATTCAGTTTACTTTTGACTAACTCTTGAAATTTTTATTTACGTTATTTTCAATACGAGAAAGTAGCAAAAATCATGTTAAAGAAAATTTAAAATATTTTAAATCACTTTATATATTTTTGACTTAAACAAGTCAAGTTTTCTTTAATATTTAAATGTATTTTTTTAATTGATATTTTTTTAAAATAAAAATAAATTAACAAATACAAGTCTATTATAAATACTAATGATTTTTTTTGCTACTTTTTTCTGTAAATATGTAAATAGAACATTTCTTTACTTTTTGATTCAGTAAGTAAAATCACTTTTAAATAAATATCATAATTAGTTATATTTTTATATACTATAAAAAATAATTTGAAAGCTACAAATGTGACTAGAAAAATGTTTATATTTTACAAAAGTTATTTATATTAAAAAATTAATTAATCTAAATTACGTTCATGCTTAATTTTTTTAACCATACTATTTACAATAAATATAGTTTTATAAATTTTAAACTCTGAAAAAATGTTTAACAACGATTTAAAATCCTTTATACTTTGTGAAACATAAATTATAGAAAATCCAAACAACCGTCTCATGAGAAAAACTGTTGTTCGTTTCCAAAACTTTAGAATAGTTGAGAAACTAAAACTTCAACTATAGTTTCAGTACTATAGTTAGAGTTATAGCGTTACTAAAAACTATTTTGTTCTTATTTCTTAACCTATATTCTATATTTTATATTTTAATTTAATTTAAAATTAAAATATATTGAATTAAATGCATGTAGAGATTTTTAAAAATGATGATAATTTTGTACAAATCTTTTTTAATAAAACAATTCAATATTTTTAATTACGATTATTTTTAAAAAATAAAATTATTCTATGAAATTAATATATACGAAATTAATATGTACATTACATATATATATATATATATATATATATATATATATATATATATATATATATATATGTAATGTACTTAAAGCAAGGATGTTGTAGAAATAAATTTATTCACGAAATAATTGAAACGAAAAAAGTTTTAATCACTCTCGGAGCTACAAAACACGGCACTTAACATTCTTTTGATTTAATGAACATGTAAAAATGTGTACAAACACATCCATTAACGCGTACACACATACACCTACTCCTATACAAATACACAGACACAAGTTCGTAACGATGAAGATTTTCAAGTCTCTAGATGACATACATTTTTTCCTGTTGGTGGCGTACGTGGTGAGATTACCCTGGCGTTTTCATCAACAGCGTCTGCAGATAGAAGTACCACCATGCCGCACATATCATATTATGTTGCAGAGTTCTGTTGGGAAAAAACGATGTCTGTATGAACGAGTGTGCGAACATAGATATCTGTGTTCGTAATAAGTGGTCGGCAGATATTTATTTATTTTGTACGATTTTCCGTTCGCTTAGAGACCAGTTGTCGACTTTTATGTGCCCGTTCTTGTTACCTCACTCCGTGCTTTTTATGCTTTTGTGATATCACTGACAAAGATTTCTTTTTAACGAAAATATTAGCTTTTACTGTAAGTTCCCAAACTTGTAATCGATATATATATATATATATATATATATATATATATATATATATATATATATACATCTACACACACATATATATATACATATATATATATATATGTATATAAAAGTCTGTGTTGATTTTCGACAAAAATCTTAAGAAAATTTTTACACGTCAATATATCTTTATTCATTTATATATATATATATATATATATATATATATATATACACCATACTATACTAATATGTTCCAGCTTAAACTTCAACTTGGAAAAAATACCAAATTATACAATATATATTTTTTCATGATTAATAACAAAATATTTGTTAATAATATGTTATATTGTTCAAAAAAGTTTGATTTTTTTAGAAAAAAATAATAAGTAACAATTATAAAGAAAAATGTTTATTGGTCGTAAAGAAAATTTTATACCTAATATAATAAATTATGGTTAGGTTAACAGACTAAAAATAAATATTATAAAATATTATTCTGATCATTTCGTTTAGTTTTCTAAGATATTTGTTTTTAATTCGTTATATATTGTTCTTTTATAATGTTCAAAAATCATAATTTTTTCACAAAAACAATAAGTAATAATCATAAAGAAATTTTTTATTGATCTCAAAGAAAATTGTAGAGTATAAGAAATTCTGGTTAGATTAAATAATCAAAAAGAATTAATATAAAATATTATTCTGATCGTTTCCTTTAATTTTCGTAAATCTTTGTTTCTAACTCGTATATTTCTTTAAATATTATCCGAATTATTTATATAGTTATTTATAGTAATCTTAACATGGAATTTATATCAATTGTACCTATTGTTTATTTCCAACATAATTTTCTCAAAATGAATACCATTTTTCGAGTTATTAATGTTAATTTATCTTTTTCTAGATTCTTTAGATTTTATTACACTCTAAATTTTTTCTGTCAAAATTTTTCAAGTGATTATTATTTTGACATTAAAAATCGATTCAAACATGTTATAATATCATTATTTTAATACAGTAATAAAAAAATATATAGATATTTTATTGTTAGTATACATTTTAAATCCTATAACGTGTAAAGACAATTATTTTTCATTTACATAGGGTGATCCGAATGCGATACTTAGATTCATATTTTACTAAAAAGAAACAAAAAAACCTATACACATGTTTCCATACGCACCACCATATACACATGTCTTTTTAATAAAACACAAATATAGGCGTCACATTCGGATAATCCTATATAATAATCTATAATAAATATCAGTAGTTAAAGATTTTCATAAACGTTTTATTGTTTTTCAAAGTTAAATTATTATTTGAAATTTAGCTAATCATTTACAAGTAGTTATTTTAACTAAAACATAATTCACATTACATGTTTGAAAATATCTTTTCAACATAAAAAATAATAAGAATATATGAAATAAATATATAAAAAATAGTGCATTTTTTATTGCAACTTAAAAAATATAATTAAAAATTATATTATAATTACAAATTTAAAATGAAAACATACATTATATATTTTTAACATTTTTTATTTGACTATTTTGGTTTCATGTATTTATTGTAAAATAGGAATGATTTTTTTTTAATTTACTTATATATATATATAAATAAAAGAAATTATTAATCGATCCAATAAATATCAAATATCACTCTACCTTGAATTTATAAATAATGAAAAAACCTTTACTCAGATAATATGTTAGCGATGCTACATGCATTGAAGATTCAAGTAATTGAAAAAGCACATATCAAACTCTTAGGAAATATTTATAGAAATACTACACCCTTTGTGCAAGTGCACAAAGAAAGAGAGAAATTTCAAATTATAAAAGGTATGAGACAGGGCGATGCAATAGTATCAAAACTATTTACATCTGCATTAGAAGAAATATTTTAAATATTAAACTGGAAATATAAAAAAAGGAAATGGAGAATATCTTAGTTAGTTAAGATTTACTAATGACATTTTTTTATTAGCAAGCATAGATGAATTTGTAAAGAGAATAAAAGAATTGAATAAAACAAGTTAAAAAATGGTCTTATGATAAATCTTGACAAGACAAAATTTATGTTCAATAAATTTTCGAATTAAAGTGTATATCTGAGACAACTCGTTATACTAAAGCAACATTTATAGATAACGTAAACAGTAGAGTAAAAATATGATGATGTCAACTCAAAAGCTCAAAAGGAATTTGCGTATTTTGAAATCTGATATTCTTCTGTGTTTAAAAAGAAAAATGTCTGATTAATGAATTCTACCATATCTCATTTACGGAAGTAAAACATGGATCTTAAATATAGAGAATAATTGTAGGCTCAAAAATGTTAAAGAATCATAGAAAAATACACACTAAAAGAAAGAGAACCAAATGAATAATTAAAAAAAAATCCAGACGTTATAACAAAAGTGAAGAGTTTGAAATGGAAATAGAACGATTATATACCAAAAAAGAGGATCGTCGAAAGAGAAGAAAAGTTATTGATTGCAAACTTAAATATAAAAGATTCAGGAATGAACCCATGGATAGATGGGTCAGAAATATAAGAAAAATCGTTAAAATGAATTAGAAGAGAAAAACACTGGATTAATTGAAAAGGAAAATTTTCAGAAAAGAATTCATCCAGCAGTGGACAGGAAAAAACTAATGATATATAGATATAAATTTTAAAAAAGAAGCTTAAAAAATCAAATACCGATAATATATATTGTATAATTATTTTTTAAAAAAAATAAAATTACATAGGAGAGGAAACATGAATAAAATATTTTTATTTTTTAGAAAATAATTTTATAACAAAAAAGTTTTAAATTGTTAGGATTTCAATGACTTTGCTTCTTTAATACAGTAGTATACAATTTTATTTTAGGTATTATTTAAATATTTGTTTTTATTTAGTATATGAAATATTAAAAAATCATTTTATATTTAAAAATAAATTCAACTTGTTTTAATAAATTATCAGTAATTTCTCTAAGTAATCTATAATAAATTAACATTTTTTCTCTAATATCGCTATGAGTAGTATAGTAAATATTTTCTATTTCACCCCATATATTTTTCTGATAGAGAAAAGAATTATTGAAAATGCTCGAGAGAAATTTTAAAATTCTCCTCTGAGATTTTTCCGAGTAACTCTTTAATGTGCTATATTTCACATCAATAGTCCTAAAGAAAGATTATTTCTATTTATGTATTTGCTTTTCTGTTGAATTTCTTTCGTACGATTTTTATGAAAAATACTTCAGTTGAAGTTTTATTTCCATATTATTAAATACAAATTTGCGACATTTATCATGTTATATAAAAAACGTAAAACACAACTTGTTCATTTCAATACTGTTTTTAGTCAGTCAGCAAAGAAAAAATATACAAAATCTTTACAAATTAAAAAGATCTACTACGTTTTAAATTTAAAAAATATCAGTATAATAACACAGTATATACATATTTTTCTACAAGTTGTAGACATATATTTGATGAAAAAAAAATTCAATTCAAGCTCTTATAATATACATATTTCTTTTATAATATTATTTTCATCTATTTACTTTTTTAAATCTATACAAGGTTTACTTAAAAAAATGTATGAAATTAGAAAATGAATTCCAATTGTTAATACATAAACATTTCTTGTTGCGAATTTTTAATTCATCCATTATTTTCAAATGTATTATTGAAATATATTTTAATGAATTGAAATAAATATTTAATACGAATTTAATATATGTATATATATATATATATATATATACATATAAATGCCCCCCCCAACTCGCTTTTCTCGCTTTCCTATAAACTTACAATCATAAAAGTTTAAAGGTAGCTAATGACATTAATTTTGCAAAGGAATTATTTTATATATGTATATATAAATCACCCTATCTATTCACTGTTGGATGTGGGTCTCTCACAATTTTTTTCATTTAAACCAATCCAGTGCCTTTCTGTTCTAATCTATTTCTTCGAACTTTTTTATATAGGGTTTTCCAATAAGCGTTTCAGAAGTTTCAATAGAAATAAACCAAAAAGTATTTGATTGATGATTTTTTTCAGTTTTAAGGATACTCTATGTCATTGATGATAAAACACAATTTTACTTATATGACCACCACGACTTTTCTTGACATAGTGCATTCATTTAGACCAATTTTTAGTCACTCTTTCATATAATTGTTAATTTCATAAATTACACATTAATGTTTATTTTTATTTTTCTATTGTTTGTTGTTTATCAGTATAAACCAATGAATTTACATAATTCAACAGAAAATAATCCAATGAAGTTATATAACATGATCTTGGTGGTCAATAATGGGTCCATTTCGTGAAATAATGGACTCATTAAACTTTTGTTTCAATAAGTCCATTGAAATTTTTACAATTTCTAAGCGTTGTTGAAGTGTTAAACATTTTATAACAATTTTCCAAACTATAGTGAATTGAAATGTCAAAATGAGCTTGAAAAAAATCAAACATGGCTACCACTAGCTGTCAAAATTCTGGAATTCTTATTTGAATACCCTATATTTTTGTCTCATCTATCTATCAGTCTCTTCTAGGGCCTTTTTATATATCTAGGTTCCCAATCAAAAAGTTTTCTTGTTTATCTATAGTTCCTTTTTTCTTGCTTTATGGCCAGCTTATTTCGTTTTTCAAATTTTTTACTTTTATTTTTATTTATAATCTATTCAACTTTTTTTTCTTTTCGTTTTATTCTTAACATTCTTTTTTCCACGTTTCTTTGTGTTGTATGAAGCTACTAAATTTTATAGAATTTCAAACCCATGTTTCGTTGCCATAAGTGAAAACAAGTAGAATGATGTGACCAAACATTTTTCTTTTTAAATATAGAGGAATATTAAACTTCATACTATGTGAATTTCTTCTAAACAAACACCATCCCATTTAAATGTTCCTGTTTACCTAATTTGTAAATGTTATTATAGTATGAGTTGTTTCAGATTTACATAATTTTTCATTACTTAAATTTTTCTTCCTTTTGAATCAATTCTTCCCTGATCTAAAAATTCATTAAACAGTATTTTTATTTTATCAAAATTTATCATAAAAACATTTTTTTCGATTTTCTTTATTTCATTCTTTTCTTTTTTATCAAGTTCATATTGACTTGTTTAAATTAACAATGTTATTAGCATGATTATTTTACATGATTAAACATCTCTCTCTGCATTTTTTATTCCTTCAAATTTTTAATTGTACCTCTTAAGTACTTTTCTATCGCAGATGTAAATAGTTATGGTGCGACCGCAACGCCTTCATTACTTTTATAATTTTAAATACTATTTCTTCGTTTCCTTATACGGAGGATGTAACATTTTTATAAAAATGTCTTAAAAGTTATATATATATATATATATATATATATATATATAGAGAGAGAGAGAGAGATAGTGGCCTAAATGAGACTTAATGATGTAATATATAAATGTGCTTAAATCTTCATTCTCATTTGGGTAACCTGTATATAAATGTGTATATATATATATATATATATATATATATATATATATATATATATATATATATATATATATATATATATATATACATATATGTGTGTGTGTGCATGTATATATAAAGGTATAACAAAGGTATTTTTTAGGTTAGGTAGAACTTTCGATAGGGATTAAATTTAAAGTTATGTTACGCTTAAAAACACCCTATATATATATATATATATATATATATATGGGTGTGTGTAAGTAATTTTATTTGAGTTATTAATTTTTATGTAATTTTTCATTGAATTATTTATAACGTTTTTTTTAAAAAACATATTAAAATACTATTTGTAATAAAAAAATTATATTTCACAAATTGCAATTGAACTTAATATACATTTTATATATATATATATATATATATATATATATATATGCATATGCATATGAAGATTTAATGGACCATTAGTATCACAATAATACGACAATCTAGCATGTTTCCAAAGTATTGATTTTATTGGAAATCCATTAGACCATTAATCTCAAAAAAAAATACTGACGGAGCAATAAAATTAGCTTCGTTACATAAAGACGTATAGACAAGATCAGTTTGCAAGATAAAACACATGTATTTTGTAGTAATAAAATAGAATGAATCGTATTACTGCAACGCAATACCTTACAAACAAAGGTTTTTGTCCTCATGGCCACAAGCGGATTTCCTTTCAACTCTCCGGCGACATTTTTAATTTATTAAAGAATACATTTGTTTAAAAATTTACAAATTTATGTACAACACGGATATGATATTCATTCTCTATTTTGAAAAATTGGACTCTAATTTGAATAATCGTTAAATGCATTACGGTCTTAAATTATTTTTGTTAAATGAAATTGCAGTTAAGGGTTTTTGTGAAAAGTTTGTTTTTTATAAACAATTTAAATATTATTTCACCGAAATAAGAAATATTATTTGATGTTTTACAACATGTAAATTTTATTTGGATGGAATATATCATTTTAGAAATTATTCAAAATCAGGTTGATAAAAATTTAATTTAAATATTAACTGTATTTTCTGATTTTGTAATATATATACATATATATATATAAATAGATAGATAGATAGATAGATAAAGATAGATAGAGAGAGAGAGAAAGAAAGTGGGTCAAATGAGACTAAAGGATTTATAGACATACATTTATTTACTTACTAATATTTATTCTCCATCAGTCTCTTTTTTGCCATTCTGTATATATACACGTGTATGTGTGTGTGTGTATGTGTGTGTGTGTGTGTATGTGTATGTGAGTATACGACTTAAATAAACGTAATTTTTAAATAATGCTACAAATTAAATATTTATTCAGTTTGATATATGATATATTATTCAATGAATACATTTATTTTATTTCTATTGAATTTTCATCGAGCTTGGATTATTTTTCCTAAGGAATAAGTATATTTCCAATTTTTTAGTTATACATATTTGTTATTTAACGTGTGGGAAAAATAATATAAATATTAAATTTATTTTTAAATTCAATTAGTTCTCATGAAGCGAAGTTTTTAATAAAAATTTAAAACGTATATCTGAATTTTGATATTTACAATATATTAATTTAATACTCACTGTTTATTCAATTTCAATCTAGAAACTTAGTGACAATTTATGGTTCGGTAGTTAATAATGTTGATATTGTCACAGTAACCAGATTTCTGTATTACGTATAGCTAAGATCGATATAGTAATTAAATGATATTTGACCTAATTATGTATCTAGTATTGAGAAATTGAATTGCCTAATTACCATTTATTAATTAATATTTCTACTTCATATAAAATATTCTATTTTTCGAAGTTATTAATTATTTTCTTCTAATTAAAAAAAATAATGAATTTAGTTACACATTGCTTGATTTATTATTATAATTATGTACATACACACACATATTATATAGGGTCATACAAATGTGTTAACTAGATTTGTGTTTTATTAAAAAGAAACATGTTTATAGTTTGTTTTTTTAGGTTTATTTTTAAGAATACACAAATCTAAGCGTCACATTTGGATGGTCCTATATATATATATATATATATATATATATATATATATATATATATATATATATATATATATATATATATGCAAAATTGGCAATTATAAAATTTTTATTAATAAAATTATTTCGAAATATTTTTCATAAATTAATATAAATTTGAATAATATAAGCTTTTATTTTTTAATAAAAATTTAATAAAAAAGATTTATATTTAATAATTTTAATATACATTTTCATAAAATTTATAGGTCGAAAAACATTAATCGTAATCAAATAAAACATTGAATGAATTTATTTTCATTTGAAACCTTATTCATTTTCAAAAACATTGAAAAGTAATTGAATTGCAATACAATCGCGATCGAATTAAATTTAAATTCATATTCTCAGTCGATATTAACTGAAACAGAACAATAATGTATTAAACATATCGTACTCAAAATACATAAACATAAAATTATAGAATTTCGTGTTATTTCATTAATATCATTATTATATTATCAATGCCTTAATGAAATTTCATTGTATCTTCTGAAAGCTTGATTTAAATGCCCTAGAGTAATAACAACGGGCAAATTTCTATTTCGTATTAACAACGACGAGGTTTGTGACCTGTTTGCGATCTTATAACACTTCAGTTCAACATTTTACAAGGAAATAGGTAACGTATTTAGATTGAACATTTATAAGGAGGATTATACGTACACACACACACACACACACACACACACACATATATATATATATATATATATATATATATATATATATTGTTAAGGTTTGAACAATACAAAAATTTACAAATGATATTGATATAAATTATTCATCTTTCACGTATTCTAAATTGTTTAGTTTTATTAAAAAAACAATAGTATTTAAAATACAATTAATTTCAAAAATATAATTTAATATGTATTTTATATATTAATAATGAAATGTTGAATAAATATAGAAATTGTATAGAAGAGAATGTTTATTTTCATTTATTGGAATCAAATTTTATGTTTTCATTTAATTATGTAATTTCATATTAAAATTAAATCGAATTTATACTAAATAATATTAACTTTTTCGGTATAATTTGTTTTTATAATAAAATATGTATATTTTATTTTCAATAAATACATTTCCATTATTTTAGTTTAATTATAAATTTTATAATGAAAGCAAATGTAAAAGATAAAGGTTTAATATATTTTCAGATACTTTTTAACAATATTGCAAATTTAAAACTTAAAAATATAACTTTTGTTATTTCTATATATGTATTTTTGATTTATTTAATATTGTACAATGGAAGAAAATCATTACTTGAATTTTAAATTAAAATATTAACTATAAAAACTTAAAATATAAATAAAAATTAACACTAATAAAAAATCTTTTATGAAAAACTATCTTTCTCAATATAATTATAAAAAAGGAAAAATTATAAATGTGTGAATATATTTTTTAAATTTTTTAATAATTTTACAATTAGAATAAAAATTACTTAATGAAAATTTTTGAGATAAAAGTTGTTCAATTGTAAGAGTAGAATCAAAGAAAAAGGAAATATTTATGGTACAGAAATATTTTTTTCTTACGGTTCAGTAAATATATTATTAGTAATTAAATGATTCAGAATTATGTCATTTTTTTAATAAAATCTTAGAAAAAAATAAATAGATATTTTTTAACTAACTAAATATTAATATAGAAATATTGTAGAGACGTTTTGAAATATTGTTTATTATTTTAAAAATAAGTATTGAATATTTAATATTCATATATTTTTCTACAATTAGTCATTCAATAAAAAATCTTTATTGAAAATCATTCTACTCTGATTCTTCACATATCGTAAAATTAAAATATACAATTCATCAAAATACACAAATAATTAAATTATAAATTATATTCTATCTATATTTTTTCATTTAATTACAATAACAATTTTTCCAAAACTTTTATGCATAAAAAATATTAAAATTTATTAATGTGCATATCACATTTTGAAATTATTTTTAAGTTGAATTTAATTGTACATTTAAAAATATTTTATTATTATAATTTTAAAAATTATTTTTTTTTAAATCAATATTTCATTTACTCACACAACTATGTAATTTAGTGTATTGAAAACTATATTAACATAAATTCTAAAAAATCATTTTAAATATTATTATAAAAATTTAATGATATAGAATAGCTCAAATGGGACTGAAAGAATTAAACATTTAGACTCTCTTACTATCATTTACTATTCTTTACTATCCTTCAGTCTCATTTGGGCCATCTTATATAATGAGTTTAAAAAATTAATTCTTTGTTTCATGATATAATTCAAATATTTTTTAATATATTGTTTACAAATATTAATATAATTAAATTTATATATAACAATACAGAAACGTAATTAGTCATCCATATAAATATATATATATATATATATATATATATATAAATATATATATAAGTGTGTGTGTGTATGTATATATTTGTTTATAAATTTATATAGATTATTGAATAATCTGTTTATTGGATATTGACATCAGCGAAAATTGAATTGGCTGGATTAATCCAAATTACCTAATGCCTATTAAACATTAGTTTCACACCTATACAATACAAACAATATGGACAAGATATGAAATATTACTAACAGTTAGTTTCACAACTATACAATACGAACAATATGGAGAAGATTTAAAACATTACTAACAGATGACAGGTTCTTATATTTCTTAGTGATAAAAGACACTTATCTTTTATATTAATTATTTTTCCAATTATATTTTATTTCAGTATAATTGTGTAAGAGTAAAATTAATAGTACTTTATTAATTCTCTTGATTTGATGTAAGAAAAATCGGAAAATATATTTTAATAAATTTTTATATATAATTAACTTTATTATTAAATATATATATATATATATATATATATATATAAATTGAAATTATTATTATGTTTAAAATTAATTGACATTTATTAAATAAAATTGGATGCTGAAAATATTACTTAAAATTGGCTTCTTTAATTTTTAATTAAAAAATATTAGTAATTAAAATCATTATATCGATAATAATTTAGCTATTATATTTTTTATGTAATAATATGTAAGGTCATCCAAATATAACACCTAGATTAGTGTTTTATTAAAAAGAAAGGAAATAAACTATACACATGTTTTCCTATACACCAAACTATATATATATATATATATATGTTTCTTTTTAATAAAACACAAATCTAGGCGTTACATCTGAATGACCCTATATATATATATATATATATATATATATATATATATATATATATATATATACCTTTATAATATAAAAATAAAAAAATAAAACATAAATATGAAAATATATTCATATTTAATAATTCTGAAATTAGATAATAAAATAAAAAAATAGAAATTAAAATAGTAATCTCCTTGCTATACTATTACATTTTACTAAATAAACCATTTCTCTCAAACTATGAAAAGTATTTTTTATAAAATATTGGAACTTATTATAATGAGTATTACATTTTAAAATATTTTTTAATTACATTTTAAAAGTGTACTTTTTGATTAATTGCACTTAAAATTAGAAATATTTAAATTTCTTTCATTAGTATATATATATATATATATATATATATATATATATATATATATATATATATATATATATATCATCAGGTCCTTCTATCCATAGATGAATGAAGATCACTTCCAAAATTTTCAACTTGGATTGATCTAATGCTTCTCTTCTAATCTATTTCGACAAATTTTCTCATGTCTCTCCCATATATCATCAATCCGTTCCTGGATCTTTTTATATATCCACATTTACAATCAATAACTTCCTTTTTACATCAGTGGCATTTTCTTCTTGCTATATGTCCGACATATTTCCATTGCAAACTTATCACATTTGACGAAAAATATATAATATTTTTCTCTTATATCCCACTGGATTCTATTATATAAGGTCATTTAAATGTGATGCCTAAATTTGTGTTTTTTTAAAAAAGAAATAAAATAAACTCTACATATGTATCTTTTTAATAAAACACAAATCTAGGCGTCACATTTCGATGACTCTATATTTCGTGCTTTTCATATTATTCCTAATACAACTACATATATTTCCACTACTTATTTGTGTTATTGTTGTTATTCTGGTATTTCAAACCCATGTTTTATTACCTCAAATGAGCACAAATAGGATACATTGATTAAAAACTCTTCTTTTTAAACTTCTAGGAATATTCGACCTTAAAAAAAGGGAATATCTTCCAAATTAATACTATCTCAATTTTATTCTCCTTTTTACTTCACTTATAATTTTTCTCAATTTAATTGAGTTGTTTTAGATATAAAATGTTAAATCACATATTTTTCTACTTCTTTTAGTACGATTTTTCTTTAATCGCAATATATATTTAAATTTTAAAATAAGCAAATAATATTGCTCTCAATTTTGATGTAAATAAAATATTATTAAAGTATAATTACATGAAATGATATTAAATATGATATTAATTATTCAATGTAAATGTTTCATCAAACTATCTGTATTTAAATTCGTTCGTTATCGCGAGTGTTTGTTAGAATTTGTAAATAACTAATTTTTAATTTTGAATCAGAAAGTATTAAATTTAAATTAAATTCATAAAATATAATATTTTTAATTTTCATTTTCAACTATAGTAAAAAGAATTAATTAAAAAAATATTGTTTCACAATTAATTATTTATAGCTATAAAAATGGTTATTCTAAAATAGACATAAAATTTATATTTGTTTATTTTGATAAAATATATAAATTTATAACTAAAACTATTCATTTCAATTTTGTATATTCTCTGTTTTAATTATGTTTTTTAAAAAGCATTGTAACTTTATTTATATTATATATTCATAAAGTATACAATAAGAATACTTAACCAGCATTTTTAAAGTTAATTTAAAAAAATCGTTGAGAATTTATTGTATCAAAAATTAAAAATAAATATTATTTTATTTAAGGATGAGAATAAGTGTTTATTATATAATAAAATATATTTATATTTTCACAAAAAGTTATTTTTTAAAAATAATCTTATTATGACTATAAGCGTAATATTAAAATTCTTTAAAATATATTTCAAAATAAAATTATAATAAAAATGTTCAATAGGATTATTTTCAAATAAAACAGTTTTACTAAAATGAAAACAAGAATACTATTTTTGAAAAAATACATTTAGAGTAGAAAATAGATATTTTTAAAACCATTTTTATAAATATTTAAATTCATTTTATAACTATTTATTATTTATAAAACCAGTTTTTAAATACAATAAAATCTTTAAAATGTTTTTCTAAAATTGTTTAACACTAAACCTACCGACAATTTTTGTATCCTATTCCCTATGCCTACGCGCGCGGTCAAATTGACCGGTACTGGTAGGTTTAGTGTTAATAAAAATATTTAATAAAGTCAATTTCACATAAAATAACTCTAAAAAATAAAAACAATTCTATTTTTTAAAAAATATTCTTAAAGTAGGAACTATATATTATTTTTAAAAAACATTCTCACAAATAAAATAAAATTATTAAAATGTATTCCTAAACATTTTTTAATAAAAATATTCAATTAGGTCTATTTTAAATAAAATAGTTCTATTATAATAAAAATATTAATAAAAAGAAATATTATTTTTGAAATCATTTTTACAAATGAAATATAACCTTAAACTTAAACAAAAATCATATAATATATTTTATTACTGAATTCATTATTGAAACCATATTTTAAATATGAATAAATGAATACTACAAATTTTCATGATAGTAAAAATATTATTAATAGTTCTGTAATAATATGTATATATTTTATTTTTGAAAAATTTAATTTTTTTGTTGCCAAAAAATCTTAAATACACTCTATTCCCAACTCAATTATGATAGATATAAATTTCACAAAAGTAACAAAAACAGATTTAAAGAAATTGTAAAATTTTATAAAATGAAACAAGGTAAAAGGCTTTATAATAATAGTTAAACTTGTTTTACTAATCACAAGTTGGAATTAAGTTAATACAGATTTATTGAAATAATTTTTATATGCGTTGATAATTTCTATTCGCAAAAAATCAATCAAAAAAAATCATTTTACAAAAGTTAATTGTTATCATATATTTTACCTTTGATAATCAAACATCATATCCTACAATCAAAATAATTAATTGATTGATTATAGCCTCTAGTATTGCATGTTATAAATTGCAATAATAACGATAATTGAATTTACAGTTTCCATAATTTTGTCATTTAATAATTTTTTCAGCAACTGTTATATTTAAAAGACATTCTTAGCATTATTTATTATTTTATTTATCAATCTATTTCTTTACCTATATATATATATATATATATATATATATATATATATATATTATTTTTAAAAATTATACATTTAATTTTAGAATTAAGTAAAAAACAAATAAGCACTTTTACTAAAATAATTTTGTATTGTAATCGGTAATTATTTGAATAATAATATATATTTTTTTAAAAACATAAACACATGTAAATATGTATATAAAAACCATTTTAATAAAAAAAACATATATAAAAATATATTTCTGTTGTGATTTTTGTAAAAATAAAATTAAGTTTTATATTTTACAAACTTGATAATAAAGTACATAAAAATAAATATTTTCTCAGGAATTTCAACCTGAGATTAAACATAAAAGTTTCATTAAATTGAAGTGTTAAAATAAAATTACCTTATAAAAAAATCAACATAACATTTAAAAGCAACGACAGCACTTTCTACTCACATTAATATTGAAAAACATGTCGAAGACATAAAAACAAACTACTTACATAATACGTGCAAAATGATTTGGTGTGAGGCTGGTTGACCGATTCCATTACTGGCGACACATTGATAAACTCCTGCTTGATGACGATCGACATGGTCCAGCGATAGACTGAGAGATATCCTTGATTTTTCACCAGACGGTAGTAAGTTATTACGTCGTGACCACGTTATTGTTGGTGGCGGATTCCCAGTTGCTCGACACTCCAAACGGACCGAAAAACCCTTCTTTACTTCAACTTTACCGTCAGATGTCACGTATTCAATTCGAGGTGGCACTGTAATAAAGCTCTTATCAGTAATGTTCAATTTAAAATAAATATTAAACACACACACACACACTTATATATATATATATATATATATATATATATATGTGACAGAGAGAGAAAGAGAATAAATTTGTTTCATAAAAAAAATTAAAAGACATTTATAAGTGAATATCAAAAATTGATCTTGTGTGCATTTTTTAATAAAAATTTATGAAATAAATTCAACAATTTGACGTAGTGAATTTTCAGTGTATATATATATATATATATGTATATATATATATATATATATATATATATATATACGAGGCCCGTTTGATAAGTCCGTGTAATTTCCGAAAGATGGCACCACTGGTGCATATCGAGGTTATTTTTAATTAGTAGCACCTCTTAGAAGAACACACATCAAGTTTCAGTCATATCGATCTATTCCTTTGTGTTTGACAATCGTTGGAATCAAGGAAATCGAGTGATTGTCAAATAATGGACGAAAAAGAATTTCGCGTGTTGATTAAACAACTTCATTAAAGGCAAATTCAGGAGACTAAACAGAAGCTTGATAAACATTATGGTGACTCTGCACCTTCGATTAGTGCGGTTTATAAGTGGTTTCAAAATTTTCGGAGTGGCCATATGAGCACAAAAGATGAACGTTCTGGACGCCCTGTTGAGGTCACTCCAGAAATCATTGATAAAAATGATATGATGGATGACAGAAGAGTGAAAGTGCGTGAGATTACTAGTGCTGTAGGCATCTCGTGTGAACGGGTACATAATATTTTGCACCAACATTTGGACATGAAAAAGCTATCCGCCAGGTGGGTGCCGCGATCGACCAAAAACGAAGTCGTGTGAAGTGTTGCAAGAACGGTTTGCAGCTGTTTCAGCGAAATCCGCAGAACTTTAATCGTCGTTTCATCACTGTATATGAAACATGGATACATCACTACACTCCTTCTAAACAATGGGTTATCAAGGGGGAATCTGCTTCGAAAAAGGCGAAGACAATTCCTTCGGCCGGGAAGGTTATGGCGACTGTCTTTTGGGATTCACAAGGAATAATCTTTATCGACTATTTGGAAAAGGGTAAAACCATTACGGGTGCATATTATTCATTGTTATTGGATCGTTTGAAAACCGAGTTGCAAGAAAAACGTCCCCGATTAGCACACAAAAATCTCTTCATCACGACAACGCACCAGCTCACACCTCAGCAGTTGTGGCCACAAAACTAATGGAAATAGGGTTCCAAATCGTTTCACATCCCCCCTATTCTCCAGACTTGGCTCCATCAGACTATTATTTGTTCCCTAATATGAAGAAATGGCTCGCGGGAAAAAGATTTTATTCGAACGAGGAGGTGATTGCAGGAACGAATGACTATTTTACAGACTTGGACAAATCCTATTATTCGGAAGGGATCAACAAACTAGAGCAGCGTTGGATGAAGTGTATAAGCCTAAAAGGAGACTATGTTGAAAAATAAAAACGATTTATTCAAAAAAATGAAGCAGTTTTTATTTTTACACGGACTTATCAAACAACTCTCGTATATATATATATATATATATATATATATATATATATATATATATGTATATATATATATATATGTATATATTTGAAAAAAGTTCATTAATAATGGTTTGGTAACGCACTCCATTTACTGTATCGTGATCTCCAGTTTCATTTTGAAAAAAATATAATCCAATGGTACCACTAGCATATAATGTAAACCAGCCAGTTACTTTTTGTGAATGCAGTGGTCTTTGTTCAAGGATTTGTGAATTACTTTCATTCCAAATTCTGAAATTTTCTCTATTCACAAAACCATTTAATCAAAAATGTACTTCATCACTAAATAATATTTTCCCGTAAAAATTTGAATCAACTTCCAGCTGCTACCTAATTCAATCAGCAAGTGATAATTTGCCAAACTATACTGAGTTGAAATGTCAAAATGAGCTTACAAAAATCACACATGACTGCCACTAGCCTTCAAAGTTCTGATTTTCTTATTAGAAAATCTTATATTTTGAATAATAAGTGCAATCAATTAAAAAAGTACACTAATTAAAATATAACTATCAAATGATTTTAAAATTTAATATACACATTAATAAATGTCAATAGTTTCCAAAAAAATAATTTATTTTTCTATACCTAATTGTTTGAAAGAAATAATTATTGTAATGAAATGGAATAGTATAGTAAAACGGGTCAAAATTTACAATTTGAATTTGTATATTTAGATCATTTGTAAAAAATCGAGAGTAGAACAAACAATAGAAAATATTTTATGAAACGAATAATTACACAAAAAGTAAATTGTAGAATTTTAAAATACGTAAATTATAAATACTCAGTATTTACTTCTAGAATAATAAAATATATGCTTAAGTGGATTGCATGTTTGTAATAAAATAAAAAAAGAGTCGACCACTAGTTGGAGATGATTGTGTAAAGATAATAAAAAACACAAAAAATACTATATGCACATAAATAGTTTTCACCAAAAATTAGTTTAGATTTTATAACACTAGCTCTGACGTTACTGGAATTGCCACCGAAATGCGTATTAGTTTATACCGTTATAAAGAAATAAAGTGAATAAAAAGTAATTATTGAACACTTTTTAATATATTGTGGTGTTGATGATGATATTTCGTTTGTGTAATAAACCACATTTCGAAATGTTTCTGGAATATTTATAATAACTATTATTTACTCAGTTAAGATAAAATTAGATATTTAATGATTTTTTTATATTTTTAAAAAAATAAGATAATTCTAAATCATTTTGTGTCTCATAGTTTATTGTCTAAATAGAGAATACAAATATTTCTGGATATATATTAAGAAGAATTATAAATATTTGTATGTTCTGTTATTCCATCTTTACGATTAATTCATTTTTATTAAGTAATTTTTGCTCTAAATACAAAATTATAAATAATTAATTTATGTATAAATTTATATTATACTATTTTTATTTTTATAATAAAAAAATAATTTTTCGTAAAAGATTTTTCATTAGATTCTGTGATAATTCTTTTTTTTAATATTTTAAGATTTTATACGACATATTTCAATTTTAAAATTTAAATAATAATATTTCTTTTCATCGTACAATACTGTCATAAATACATATAAATATACAAGAAAAAACTATCTTAGAAAAATTATAAATTACGATATTGTTAAAAAGTATCTTAAAATACATTTAACCTCTATCCTTTACCCGTACTTTTATTATACAATTTATTTCCGAACTAAAACAATGAAAATGTATTTACTATAAGTTAAATATGTATTTTACTATATTTTTAATGAAATATTTTTTTAAATTAGGATTCTTCTAAATTTTTATATATTCACTAAACTCCAAATTAAATTTATTTAATTTGCAATAGTTTTTAAATAATGTAATTTTTTACATAAATTTATACATTTTTTAAAATAAAATGTATTATTCTTTTTATAGGTAATTCACATTAACACAAATGAATCACTAACTTCAACAATAAAAGATTTTATAATCTTTTTAAAATATCATGTATTGTTAACTTTACTAGATTATGTAAATTTTGATTGGTTAGCCATCACTATCAGAGCGTTATATTATAAAGTAATTTATTTGACGATAATGAAATAACTAATAAAATGTAAATCAGATAATTGCATTTACAATAAGTAATTATTGAAAAATTCTACAAAATCTTATAGTACTAAAGTGAGTGATGTATTTGTACTAAAAAAATATATATTTAAAAGTAAAAATACTATTTAAATAATAAAATTATAAATAAATTATTGATTTTTTAAAAAATGTAAAATATACTTTAAGTGCTTTTATCTACAAGAAAAAATAAATTGTAAAATAAAAATTTAATAATGTAATTTTAAAAATAAGCATATTCTAGTAAATTATATACAAATTTGACATACATATGTATTCATTTCGTTCTTTTACAATGTCGAAACATTTGCTGAATCATTTATTACACTGATAGATCAGAAAAGTTAATCTTTAGTAGTCAAAAGCTATCTTTTGTAAATGCATTCATCGCTTGACCTCTTTGATATCAAATATAAGACATAGGTATTTTATTACAGTCTGAAGAATAAAACAAAATCGATGACCTGGATATATCCCAATTCTCTCTGTCAAAAAACAAATCGAGATAATGAAAAATTCGAAAAAATTCAATGATTGACATTTTGGATACATATGTTTATTTTACTATTCCGTGATGAATTTATATCTTATTATAATTCGGTGTTATATGTAACAATTTTTTTCCTAAAAAAATAATTTTTTGATATATAGTTCTTCAAAAATACTTCAACAGTTAATACATCTATTAAAGTAAGAACCAAATTTTGACATAAATTGACTAAAATATTGTAATGATAGGGATTTTAATTAATGGTTAATATAAACAAGTTAATTATTAAAGTTAATTATTAAGTTATTTTTAGTCACAAATCTTTTTTCTTCATTAGTCGGATTTATTAGTTTGTTTTCAAACAAACTAATTTTAATTATCAATATATATTATTATTTAAACATGACTAATCACAAATTATTACTCAATAATCTTGAGTACAAATTATTCATTAGTCAGTTTATTCTAAATGACTAAATTATAGAAGGAATAGAAAATGTAAATATTACTATCATCAATCTGTACATTTTGATTTTTGTATATTCTAATCCGTTGATTTTATTAATTGCATATATGCAAATTTCCACACTCACAAAATTTTTAACAGAAAATGTGCTCCAAATTCAAAAATAAAAAATGCTTACTTGAACTTTCTTCGACTTACGATAAACGAATTAACATTAATTAGACTAAAACGTAATTAACTAATTCAATCTTTTTACAAATAGCTGGTTTAGTCATTAATCATCAATTATGTGACTAATTTTAGACTAATTGATAGTTACAAAAGACTTGTGATGACTTGTATCGTTTTTTTTTCATTACTCATTTTACTGCTTATACTTTAGTCATAATCATTATTCATATTATTTTATTGATTTTTACCCAATTATGGTAAGAAATACAATAACTCTTTGATATAAGTTAAAAAATTCTTCAAAAAATAACGATTTAAAACAAAAAAAACATAAATCAAATAATAAAAAAATTAAAGCTATAAAATCACAATCATTTTTAAAAAAACTCTATTTTTAGTTACAGACTTTTGACATTTATTTTTATGTGTTTAAATTATTTTATAAATACACCAAGGGGATCCGTCCCCTACTCACTACATTCGACAATCTCTGAAGAGGGGGAGCTATGCTTTCTCCTCGCGGTGGGCTCACCTTCCACTCGTTTGGTTCGCTCCCCTCGTTATACTTGCAATCATGAATATTTATTTGCAATCGTTAGAATTCGAAGGTAATCGTTCATGGTCAAAATAGATTAATGACATTAATTTTGCAATGGAATTATTATATATATATATATATATATATTACATATATTTACATATGTATAAAACTACTTCATTAAATTTAATACGCACATAAATGTTCAAATTCATAGAAAAAGATTTTTTTGTTATGATGTGTTACATATTAGTTTTTAGAGATATCATCATTTAATGAAATAATTTTCGATCCACAGCACGAAATTTGAGATAATTCTAGCTTTTGAGTAGTGATAAATTGATTTCATTTTGTGTAGCATCCTACAGATCTTTTTCGAAAATTAATTTGACAAATAATTCCATCTACTTCTTTGTAAAGTTCATTTTTTTTACATAAATTTCTTTACAGTATCCCACACTACTATAAATTGAGTGTCTTTTTGACATGAATCTTAGTATATCTTTGTCATATTCCTTAAAAATATATTTATCCTGCTCTATATAATTAAATATTTATAATATTTTTTATAATGGAAATTATAAGTTTTCTATTCTATTTTCAATCTGTGCATTCTTTTCATCAACATCAACATTTTATAGAACAAGGTTCTAAAATTTTAATCAGTTCTTTATTAGTTAACAATCCCTCATGTTCGTTTAAGACATTTATTTTTCTAATGAACAACTAAAAACTCAATACAATGAGTTTGATATACAATTTCTCTCTTTAGTTATTCAATATCATTTATATTACTGTCTTCAGAGGTACATTCAACCATATTTTTGTCCATACTTTATTCTTTATGAAAACTAAAATTTCTTCACGGAATTTTCTTATATTTTCCATTGCATACCATTGAAATTATTTCAAAATATTGTTACCACTTCCTTATTTTAACTCACTGTCAAATGTTTCTATAAGATTTTTAAAATTCGGTAATAAATAATACCTCTTAAGTACAATAGCCCTTTGATATATAGCAGGGGGGGGGGCAATCTTTTAGACGTTAGTGGCGACTTTTTTGATGAAAGTGTACCTGAGGGCGACTTTTTTGATGAAAATCTACCTGATGACGACTACGTTCTTTTAGAATGTACTTACGAATTGGTGTTTTTTTATAAGGACTTTTTAAGTACTCACAAATATTGGTGATGTTTTTAGAAGATACTTACGAACTGATGACTTTTTTTTCTATAAGACACTAACTGACGAAGACATTTTACTATGACTACTATTAAATTACCTATAAATAATCATTTTCTAGAACTGGTCCTGAATTTAAAAAAAAATCAAGAAAATGTAGAGAAAAAAATAAAATTATTGTTTTAGAATTGTATTAAAATAAATTAGATGCAAATTTTACAAAAAAAAATTACAAAATCAAAAAAAAATAGATTTTTTTTATTTTAATGACACTTGGCATTGCATAATTTCGGTAAGTTTGTCAAATTTGGCTCGTATGAACTTAAACTAATTCCTAAACACGATTCTAAATGTAGATCCGATAATTGTGACCTATGTTTAGTTTTTATCGCATTCATGCAGGAAAATGCTGATTCGCACAAATATATTGAAGCAAAAAATGCATTGAAATATGAATTTATCACTATAATTTGTCAATGTTCACGTCAGCTTCGTGGGCGACTTCGGTCGACGTCTTGGCCGCCCCTGGTCTATAGATTGAATAATAGAAGTACTATTTGACGGTGTAAATGTGACTTTAATGTTATTGTTTAAATTATTAGTGTCAGAAAAAAATATCAAAGCTTTATGTGTAAAATTATTATTTTCGAAATATTTTCAACTGCGGACCAAAAATATTTCTTAAATCATTTAGAAAAAAATTATGGAGACGTCAATCGAAAGAAATATGACGTAAATCGGATCAAGGTTTTAAATTGTGTTACGACACAAATTGAGTAGACGTATATTGGGGAATTATTATATATATGCTTATATTAAAATATTAATTACTTTAACTTAACATACAATGACTCACAGTCAAAGTAATCCACCATGTAAAAAAATGGAGAATCACTTTAACTGTAAGTAACATAAACGAATCTGAGAAAATATAAATAAGTCAATCAGTTATTATATTTCCTTTAAAATGTACTATATTCCACAAAAGTAATGCAAAACAATATTATATAACGTCTAAAATTAAAAATATATTCTAAAAAAGCATTAGAGTGAGAATGATCCACTTAGAGTATTTTTTAATATATATTTATCTAATATAACAAAATTAAAATTAAATACTTTATTGGGTATCCCTTATTATCAATTACAGGTCCGAATACTCGGATCTGTAATTGATAATAAGGAGCATTGATCTAACTAGTTTTTCAGTGTAATCATTATTTGAGCCTTTTTTTAAGTGGAATAACTCTATTTTTGGAAAAAATGAGTTAATGACAGTTTTAGGTAGACATAGATGTCCTCTTTCTATATTTATAATAACACAGTCAAGGGTGTACAATATATCCATAAATTAATCAAATGAAATTTACTGTATAATTTTATCGCAAAAACGTTAAATTAGAAAGTGAAATAACTCCATTTGTAACTAAAAAAATTGGTTATTTTCCCTAACAATTTTATTAATTATTTTTACATAATTAAATTTAACAAGTTTATAGTTTTAAAAATATAACCCGAATTTGATAAAGTTTGCCAATATTTTTTAATTCATTCAAACGCAAACCTTTAAATATCTCAATATATGAATAAATGGAGTTATTCCACTTTCTAATATAACGGTTCATTTATTTCAACCCATTCTTCTCTTATTGCTTTTTTCAAATCTTCTTTGAAATATGATGGAATACGCTTATCTAGTTCATTCCACAGATATTTAATTACGTTAATATCAGGAGATTTGGGTGGTATTTTAATTACTTTGGGGCAGTACAACAAAAATTCTTTCACAACGGTAACGGAATTTATGGGTCATTATCTTGATACAAATAAAATCAATCTTTTATGTCCAGTTTTTCTACACTAGGTTTTAAATTTTGTTTTAAAAGATTTAAGTAGACCCACTTATCCATTATACCATCTATAAAATGCAAGTTACAGACACCTAAAGCACTCATACACCCCCACACTTAAACAGTATACTTCCTCTGTGTCTTATTGTTAAACACAAAATTTATTTTGTAAGTTCTGTATTTGGTTTTCTTCACACTGTCATCCTACCATCAGAACCGAATATATTAAATTTGCTTTCGTCCATAAAAAAAAAACGTTTTTCCAGAACTGGAAGTGTTTAATAATATATTCTCTAACAAAATTGATTTTAAGTTCTCTATTTTTTTCATTGACGTAAGTAAGGTTTTTTCTAGCTACTCGGCCATGGTAATTATTTTTACACAAGATTCTTTTTATAGTTTCCACACTAACTTTTTTTTAAGTATTTTTTAACCTCAGCAGCTAATTTAGACGCACTTAGCTTCGGATTTTCTACAATTTTTCTCATAACACAGCGTTGTCGTGTGCAGTAACATTTTTTTGATTGCTTTTCCTACGTTTACTCGCAAATCTATTTTCATTTTTATAACGATGTATAATGTGTTGAACCGTACTTCAGTTTAAATTAACCGCTTTGAAAATTTCTCTTTGACTTTTTTTATAATTCACATGGTGTATTACAAGATTTTACTCTGCTAGGGTAGTGTATCTTTTAGATGGAACCATTCTGTGTATTTTATAATAATAGTCTAATGCTATGTAAACATAAACATTCTGAGACACTCTATTACTTGTTTTGTAACTGGGATTTCTTTACACATCGTCAACTTTGAAATAGAAATTATTATATGTAATTCCCAGTGGATCATCTTGATTGTGATATGATTTACAAGGTTATATTTGAAGAATTATTTTAAAATATTTATTTTTTTATACATTCTTATATTCTTTTACTAAACAACTAAAGATTAAATACTTATCTCGTATATCTGTTACTTTACATAAAATTCAAAATATTGGATTATCTGTATTGTTTTTTTAATAAAATAGGTAATTATTTGTGATGGCTCACTTTACTGTAAGTCACTGTATATTCCAAATTAAAAAAAATATATAAAGAAATTAGTATATTATTCTTCGACTTTTCCTGGTACTCAAATAAAAAAAAGTAAATTCTTTGAATGAAAAAAATCAAATATTAATATTTTTTATTTGAAAAGTATTTTTGTATAAATATGTACATTTTTTATATAAATATAAAATAGATTATTTATATATATATATATATAAATATATATATATATATATATATATGCGTTATAAAGTTTTATTTTAATGTACTTTCGAATTAATTCAAATGTAAATTGAAACTGAACCAAATCTCTTAATTCAAATGCCTAAGCAAATATATTCGAAAAGGTCGTTATATAATAAATTTGTTATGTGAAATCGAAATAAATTTCAACTACGCTACTGTCTGGATGAGGGTTTAATACTAAATGTTTACAGAGCATTAGATATCTTCTTTGTGAAAATTATAAAACCCACACATGACATAGAGTTTTAATGTAAATCCAGGGTAGCACAGTATGCATGTGTTAATACTAATTTGCATCCACATTAAAAGTTTTAGTATTCAGTTTTAAACAATTACGTTCGCATAGCTTGTCTTGTATTTTAACATATATAGTAGTTCACTAAATGCCAAATGTTGTTCACGGTACTAAATATCTTCGGTTATGTTTTCAGTTTTCGAATATAAACCTACATCTATATTATATATATATATATATATATATATATATATATATATATATATATATATATATAGATGTATATGTAGCATATACATTTATTTCTATTTGGAAACGTCTGCATTATTTATATGTATACAAGACAATTTGTTCCTATCGCACATTTGCGTGTCTAATCATTTGGACACGAGTAATGTTAATTCCGCATTGCTACATGTTTGTATTTAAATTTATAAGACAGTATTTTCGTAAATATCATACGGTATACTAAAAATGCCATTAGATAAAATTAACAAAACGTTGAATTTATCTTAACGACTTTGTCCGATCGAAGTACTTTTATATCTAATTATCAATTATTATCTCTTTTCATTTCAATTATAAGTGAATTCTAACATAATTATTAAAATAATTAAAAGTAAATTATGTTTATAGTATATAAAAGTATAATTATCTTTTATATGTATGTTTTTTATTATAATTATAATGTTTTATTAAAACGTTTGTGTTAATATTTTTTAATTAAGAAATTGTATTTAATTTCACTTCCCAAGATTGTATCTTGAATATGAAATAAATTCGTTTTAAATACATTTAAATTATTTTAAAATAGAACATTACTTATTTTTTATATGGAAAAATATGAGTTAGAGAATAATTGATATTAAAATTATTTTTTTTTTACTTGGAAACTCACAATAAAATTAAAATTTTTTGTACAAATAAATTATATTTCATTTTAACAACACAAGATATTACAAAAGTGTTCAATAGCTACTTATTTTCTTCTCTTTTCTTGTTTATAAACTGATGCGCATTTCGAAAGTAATGTCATTATCATCATAGAGTTGCGTTATAAAAACTAGATTAATTTTTGGTTACATATTACTTATATATTTTTTCTTGTAAAATTTTTACTTGTTATTTATTATTATTTTCTTAGGTTTTCTGTTACTATGTTATTGATTGTTAATATTATAATCTATTTTTTATTTTTTTTATGAAAACAGTCATTTTTTATTTTAAAGATTCTATTTTAAAACTTTTAGAAGATTATAAGATAAAATTGAGCATAAATTGACTGAAATATTGCAATGACAGTAATTTGGATTAGTAGTCATGACTAAATTAACTATTAGTAAAAAGTAATTCTTCTTTATTAGTCAGATTTATTAGTTCATTTTCAAACAAATCAATTTTAATCATGACTACTTATTAATCATGAGTCATGACTAATTTATAATCAGTAGTCATCAGTCATGATTTATTTTAAGTGATTAAGTCTGAAAAGGAATAGTAAATATAAATCAATTTGTACCCTTTGATCCTCGTATATATATATATATATATATATATATATATATTCTAAGTCCTTAAATAATATTACAATCAATTCAACCTTAAACTCTCTTATAATATTCTTAAACCCAGTTTGTAAATCGTTGATTTATCATTTATTACTTATTTGAAAAATCCTCCAGTAAATAAATTCTTTAAAGAAAATTTGCTAAAAATTCCAAAAGTAAAATAATTACTTAAACTCTCATTGATTAATGATTAACAATTTAACATTTATAAGACTAAAATTAATTTGACTAATTCAGTCATTTTATACAAATGACTGATTTAGTCATTAGTCATTAATTATTGGCTAATTGTAGAAAAATCATTAGTCACAAAAGATATGTGATTAAAATAAACTCTTTAGTCATTAATCATTTTTACTGATAATGATTCAGTTATAATTATTAGTCATATTTTTAATTGAATTTTGCACAACTCTTCTATATGACGACAGTTGAAATAATAATTCTAACATAATAAATAATAACCAATCAATCATTACACCAATAAATCAGAATTGCAAGATTTTATAAAAAAAAATTATACTGATTTAGTGCATAGTGTATTTACTTATGTGCATTTCGAAAGTCATCCTATTAGTAAATAAAGTGGACAGTAAGATATTAATAAATAATTTTATAAAAATAGGTGTTTATGCCATTAATTTATTTGTGAAAAAATAAATTACTTGTGTCAAAAATAGCAAACTAACCAATTTTTCTAAAAATGTAAAATTTCATTATTTAAAAACACATTGTACTCATACAAATGTTTTATTACCCTAACATCACAATATAATTAATAATTACTTATTGGCCACTTTCTTTTTTATAAGAATAATAGGCTAATGTACATTACGATGGCAATATCATCATCATCAAAGTGGTTTTTATAAAGTGCGAAATTTTATACCGCGTAGTTCTGACGATGATGGCACTACCATTAAAACGAGCTTTAGTCTATCATTTTTATAAATGAACAAAGTGAACAATAAATTATTATTGAACTAATTGATTGTAGTGTTGAGATAATAATTTATTTGTATGAAAATTAATTCACCAACATTTCAAAACAAATAAAAACATTGAATTGAATAAAATAATATATGAAATAGAATATTTTAAAATTATTCACAAATAAAATAAAATCATTATAATACAAAAAAAATTAAAAAGAAACTCTTTAAATATCTATGTAATATTTTATAAGTAACAATAAATTATACTACTCTATAATCTGTACATAAATACCTCAAAGTAATTTAAAAACAAATATTAAGTTACTGTCGATCATAGTTAAATATAACATTAGAAATTTAACTACTGAAAAGAAACGATAAAATAAAAAAATATTTAACATAAATTTTAATAAAATCAATTTTTATTACAAGAAATGTAAAACTGTCCTCAAATCCTCCGTAAATTACATGAAAAACTTTTAGGTACATTCCTGAATTTGTATATAAAATTTAGAAAACAACTTTGTTAGACATTTTATATATAAAAACTAAAAATAAATCAGTCGAAATAGAATTGAGATAAAATTGGTAGAAATGTAGATAGAATTGTTGTAGAAAAACTGAAATAAATACAATATCAAAGGTGGAAAAAAAATCGTTTGCCTAGACTAAACCACAGAACAACCGCAGCCTATACACTGGATGAGAATAAAGATTTTCGCAACAGATACGTGAATGTTTGAATGTTCAAGTAGGAAATATGTTTGTATCAATAGAAGTTGTGGAAAGATAGCATACATTTGGTGATATATTGAGCGATATGTAATCGAGAACGTCTTTGACAATACCTATCGATGCGAAAACGAACACTCCTCTATTACTTTTTTATAGACGTATAATACAGGAAGTGTCATTTTTAAATTCAAATAAAAGATCATTCTTTGCATAAATGAAGGATGGCGTTTTATTTATCGATAAACGATTTCACTTACTGAAATCGATTAACATTTATTGTGTACATAAAAAATATGTAGATACTTCATCATATATCAGTATTTGTGTCATATTCAGTGAGTGAAAAATATTCTTATATCTTGATTTTTTTGATAATCACTTTATTTTTTCTTATCATTAAACAATAATGTAATCAAGTAATATCATAATCTGAAAAAATAAGCAATTGATTTATTCATGTTTTAATGAAGTCTCTTGACAAAAAAGTATTCATAAAAGATTTTTTAAATGCTTGTTTGTATTTTAGTAGAACTATCTTTGTTTAAATACTAATGCTTAAATTATAACAAAAGAGTCAAATGAAGTTAATTTCTATTCTATATTCTCAGTTGCTATATAACAATCAAGTACGATGAGTAATAAAACGATCAAGTTGAGTTCTTCTTCTAAACACAAGATAACCAGCTTTTTCAAAAAGATATAGTTACTATCTAATTAGTAAATTGTTGAAAAGATAGCATACAATAGTGCAGTATAATATAAAAAAATAAATAAAACAGGTTCAAATGAAAACAAAGTAAGACCAAAGGTTTTAATTGTGAGAGAAGTATGGAACTTAATTAACTGGCCATGAAAAAATGCAGAATCAGTGCTCAAAAACTGACTGAATACTTTATATTATTAGTAAAGTCAGTTTCAGTATAAATCGTAAGAAATCGTTTCTTTAAGACATGTATCAAAGATAGAACTCTAAGAAGGAAGTCTTACATCAGTGAAATAAATATGAAAAAAATCTAGAATGTCCACAGATATATGTGAATAAACCGCAAGAGTTCTGGGAAAAATGTTCTTTTTCTGATGAAAACAAGTTTGATTTGTTAAACTCCGATGGGTGAAATTTCGTTTGAAAGATGGTAAACAAGAAATGGGATCAGAAAAATATAATGTCGACAGTGAAACATGAAGGAAGTTAAGTTATAATTTGGAGTTACATGAGAGTATCTGATGTTAATGACCTAGTTATTATTGAGGATATTATAATTGCTTTATTTATTAGTCTAGGTTGTTAAGATCCAAATTTTTTTATGCATTACTTCAATTTCTTGACAGTAAAATGCAGCAGTAATGGATTGTCCTCGCACCAAAAACGTATATTATACGATTCCCTTTACAAACCACCACACAGTTACCATAATTTTACGTGGATGCAACAATGACTTTAGAAAATTCTTTAGTCTCTCATTAAAGTTTAACCATTGTCCAGACTTTTGTTATTGTATAGTATCCATTTTTCATTACATGTGACGACATATTCCAAAAATGGGCTTTTATTGTTTTAAATAAATAGTGAAGAACAAAATTCTTATTGCTGCTGTTTCTGACTTTTCGTTAATTCATGTAGCACCCATTTATCTCATTTATTTTACCTTTCTATCGCAGAAAAATGACTGGAAACTCTATGCGTGAAACTACTGCTATACAGCAAGTTCTTGAATTATAGTCTAAGATTTATCTTCAATAATTTCTTTTAATTTGTCATTATTTAGTGAAATTGTGGATCTTCTGCATGGATCATTTTCAAGACTCATATTTCCAGTTTGAAGTTTCTGAAAGCATTTTCGTAGTGTTTATTGATTGACAGTTTATTATTTGAATGCTGAATTGATGCTTCTCTGTACTTTAGATATACTATGCCCCAATTTAAATTCATACAAAAAAAGAGTTCGCTCTTGCTTCACAGACAATATATTTTTTAAGGTTATCAAAGAAACCATTTATTGAAACATCAACTGAATACTAACAACAGTGAAAGTGAAGTAGCCATTTCTATAGTATATAATAAAAAAAAACACGAATAAACTTATAAAAAATCCTCTTGCGCGTATGCAAAAATAAAAAATCAGAATTTTAATATTTCATGTGGTAATCATGTTTATATTTCATGTGTGAACCTAATATGTGAACAGGTTACGTGGCAATTTATCCAATAGCATAACTAAAATAAGAATCCAAAAGACATATATTTCAACAAAACAATGATCCCATACATACAGTGAAAAAAATTAAAGAATGACTTTTCTGCAAAATTCGAAAATATTTGCAAGCTCCTCCGACGCCAACACATTAAAGAATTCATAGACAATTTTGAAACAAAAATTAGGAAATTTAAATGTTTAATAAGAGGATACATGGTAAATAATTTAAAAAAAGTATAACATGAAATAATTACAAATATCTTTAGAACTCTAATTCAATTCATGTCAAGGAGGCTTCAAGTTATAAATATAAAAGAACTCTATACAGAGTATTAAAACTTAATTATTTATTCTTGTTAATTTTTCTTATTGAAATTTGTACTAAAACTTCTAATGAATAATTTTTTGTCTGTAAAACTATAATTCACAGAAAAAAATAATTACTGTACTAAATTAATTCAGGTTTAAATGATAATTTTGCTTATTTTTTTGTTGTTCTAATAAAGTGAAGATTTTCATCCATAGTGAAAAGAGTTAAAAAAATATATCAAAAGAACACTCAAGGTATGAATATTTTTTTACCCACTATATGTATATATATATATATATATATATATATATGTGTATGAGTATATATATATATATATATATATATATATATATATATATATACCGAGAGAGAAATGTAGATGTAGAAATAAATAGCTCAAATGAGGTTAAAGGGTTCAGATACACATTAACTTGCTTACTATCCTTTACCATTCTTTACTAAAATTCAGTCTCATTTGGGATACCTTATAAATATGTGTATTACAAATTATTCACAAAATTTCTGTTAAAAATATTGTAAACAAGAATATTTTACTTTCTAATGAAAAATATTTTCTTTGATGTATTATTTCAATTCTCTAGAAAATTAAATTGTTCTAGGAAATTTAATAAATTGTTAACTGTAATTATGATTTCATTCATATCTTATTCCATTAAATAATAATTTATTTTCATTAACTATAGAGTAAATTAAAAGTACGTTTACATAATTCTCAGAAATTTTGATAAAGTCATATGTGGGCGTTAAAAAAGTTTAGTAACACATTATTGTAATATGAATGAACAAAAATGCAAGTAATTCTGTCTCTCTCTCTTTCTACGTATATA
Source organism: Neoneuromus ignobilis (assembly GCA_029203775.1). Lineage (NCBI taxonomy): Eukaryota > Metazoa > Arthropoda > Insecta > Megaloptera > Corydalidae > Neoneuromus > Neoneuromus ignobilis. The sequence goes on along the minus strand of CP092087.1, from coordinate 57,550,653 downwards.
TATATATATATATATATATATATATATATATATATATATCTGTCCGAAATAAGTACACCAAGTTTTTTTCTTAAATATAAATTATAACTGAACCTATTGATATATGAGTAACTTATTTTTATCTTAAATCACATTAAAAAAAAACAAAATTTTTCACATGGTATAAAAATTAAAAATTCAAGTAAATATAAAACTAAAGAGAAAAAATACAAGTCCTTGTGTAAAATAATAGATATGATAATAGAAACTTATAAAAACTTAAAAAAGGAGACTTCAAAAAGCAAAATGTTACAGAATTTGTTATCATTCTGGATTATTAATTTCTTGGGTAACATTTATTTTTTAATATTGTATTTACTATATTGTATCTTCTTGGCATTGAATCAATAATATTTCTATAATACATTTTTCTACAGAAACTATACAGCTTTTACTTCTTTTTACTAGTAATTTTTATTTTTGATATTTTTCGCTTCAATTACTTTTTTGATATCTCTCTATAAATTCTCAATCGAGTTTAAGCCTGGCGATTGAGAAGGCCAACCCATAACTAAAACAATATGACCCCTAAACCACTTCTTAACATTTTGGAAGTATATTTGGGTCATTATCCTGTTAGAACTTACAAATCAATGACATATTTTCTTTATCATAAGTTAACATAATATTATCAAATAAATTAATGTAAGTATATTGGGTCATTTTTCTTGAACCCAATATACAGGCCCAACACTGTGCCATAAAAAACAACCCCAAATTATTATAATGCCGTCACCATGTTTTATTATTTTCTGAGTATGATATGGTTTCAATTTGGTTTTTGGATTTTGTCTTACGAATATTCGACCATCAGGTTTAAATAAATTAATTTTTGTTTCGTCAGAAAATAGGACATTTTGCCATTTTTTCTGCTTTACAAATCTTTACAATTTGCATGATCTTTAGCAAATTTCACTCTACTTTATATATTATTTTGCTGACAAGGTACTTTATGTGAATGCTGACCAAATAAATTAGCTTCGTTCAATCATCTACGTATAGTTGTAGCACCAACATTGAATTTACTTTTTTGTAAAATGTCTTTTGTCATTTTGAAAGGATCTTTTTCATTTATTAAAATGATTTTTCTTTTAGCTTGAACAGTAATTTTCCGTTTTCTGTTCATAAATTTAAATATTTTTTGCATTTGAAGACATTTGAAACCAAATTTACTGATTGATTAACAATTTTGGCAATATCCCTATAACTTTTTCTCTGTTTTTTCAAGTTTAGTATATTTTTTTCCTCAATGTAACAATAACTAGCTCGACTCAAAACAATCTAAAATTTCGCCACAATAATCACTAACTCACCTGCTTTTTCAATTTAAACCATTTACATTACTGTTTTTTAAAAAAAAATCAAAAACGAATTAGTACTTATTGAGGGAAAATAAACAATTGTTTACACTGTGCATATTTTTATGTCCGCTATATATTGAATTGTTTGTAACTCATATGGGAAATTTCTTAAAAATATCACTTTATATGAAACTAAATACAATAATATCAATGTGGACCATTTAGTGGTACAAACAAATTGCAAATAATATTGTTTTGATATCATTTAATGTTCATTAGAAAAATAGCGAATGCAATAAATTCATGATATTTTATGTATTTTTGCCAACAATATATATATATATATATATATATATATATATATATATATATAGGGTGTTTTATCTGTAGTGCATACTCATCATCGCTAAAAAATCATCGCTCAATCAATAAAATATGAGTTTTATTTAAAAATTAAGTTTTGCGTTTCTGATAAGACAGTCACTCTCTCTCTTTATATATATATATATATATATATATATATATATATATATATATATATATATATATATATATATATATATATATATATATATATATATATATATATATATATATATATGTGTGTGTGTGTGTGAGTGTGTGCGTATCAACGTATGTATGCATTTCTTGTCGTTATTTATTTTTTGATAATACATTAATCAATTTCTTTTCAGTATATACTAAGTATATTTTAATATAAATAAGAAATATAAAAAAAATATTTGAAATAATATATAATTATCTTTTTATTATCAGCGAGTTCCGCCATATACTTGCTTTGTTCATTGATCCTCAAACTTGTTTCTGTTTAACTATATAAATCAGTTATATGAAATAAAACAGTTATATGTTAGAAAAATATATTCATATTTCTGAATAGACGATGTTTATTATAGTTTTTATTATAGATATTTCGGTAATTCTCAAAAAACTTCAGAAGAATTCAAAAAAATTTCATATCTCGCCAAAATATAATTTTTTAAAAATAAAAAGATATAAAAGTGTATTATAATTTGTTAAAAATTTCGAAAATTTAATTAAAAGAATTATTTATAATTTTTTCAACTAGTGTACATTATAAATCCAGTAAATGTATTCAGTATACAAAATTTAATTAAGCAATATTACCATATGACATATTAATAGAATATACACTGAAAATGAACTATTGTATACAAGAGCATAAAAAATTAGAACCATAAAATGTTTGCATATTTTAAGTATCATAAGCTTAATAAAAAAACAGCGAGTGAATAAATTCAAAATATTAAAATATTTTGTCATAATTCACAACAAAAATTGGTTATATTATTATTATATTATAATAATATATTTAAAAATGTCATGTAATTGAAGGTGAAATCAATTTACATATATTTGAAAGAAACCACAAAAATAGGAAAGCAAAATGATTTAGATGTATAAAAATTAATGTTTTTATTAGATATACTTTTAATTACAAAATGAGCAGTTTTAAAAAAATAATACTATGTCTTGAAAAATGAAAAATATTTGTTTTTAATTAAATAACCATTAAAAAATTATTGACTGTTCATAATATAATTTCTGGAATTAGCTCTATATTACTAGTCATAACACTAGTATCATATTATTTTCTTTAGAGAAAGTAACACAATATGGTTGGTTAATTGCTGTGTAGACTGAAATATCTTCTACTAAAATCAACAAAAAATATAAACTTTGATAAGCATTTAAAAATTTAAAGTAAAATAGAGAGTGTAGTAAAATTTAAAAAGTATAAACACTTTATGTAACAAAGTTTGAACTTCTATTATATACCAATATTCATACAAATGAATTATTAATTTAACACCAGAATAAATAATATCTCTTCACTTACAAATGACAGAATACTTATATGAAGACAAACATATATAAATATATAGGATCATCCAAATATGACGCCTATATTGTGTTTTATAAAAAAAAAGAAATAAACTATACATATGTTTCTTTTTAATAAAACACGCCTATAGACATCACATTTGGATGATCCTAAACTTATGTGCAATAAAAAAGAAAAAATCTACTAATTAGAGATACGTTTGATAGAAAGAAGAAAATACAAGAATATATGTAATTAAGTATAACCAAAAATTAATCTAAATTTTATAATTCAGCGCTTTGACGATGACAGCATTACCACTAAAATGCGCTTCAGCTAATAAACAAACAAATTAAAAAATAAATAATTATTGTACATTTATAAAATATATTGTACTGTTTACGAAGTAATTTATTTTTATGAAAATAAATTCGCTAGAGTTTTAAAACAAATAGTATATTACACATTTATTAACTGAATAAATAAATAATATAAATTACTTACATATTTATACAAATTTGTCGACTGAATAAATAAATAGAACTTGTTACTTTTTATACATCTGTTTATTTATTAAATATTCAGATGTTTTCTGAGTTTCTTGTAAATCCTAATTTTTTTATATGCTGAATTAAAAATATATATATATATATATATATATATATATATATATATATATATATATATATATATATATATGAGGATTCAAAAAGTTCTCGAAAAATGTAAATCAAAACAGCAAATTAAATTAATTGCTTTATTTTTCAACATATGTTTCATTTATATTAAAACATTTTTCTATACGGTGCCACCATCCTTCTAAGCCCTTTTGATAGAAATCAGTGTTCGTTGATTCTCTTCACTGCTTTACAAAACGTTTTACTTCATCTATCGACTTCCAGCAAACACCTTTAATGTTGTATTTTTAAATTTGAGGATAAAAAAGTCTGATGGAGCTAAATTTGGACTATATGGATAATGCGATAATTTTTTCCATCGGTATTAACGCAGTACTTCCCTTATAGAACCTTCATAGTTAGCTGAAACGTTATTTTGGTGAAATAAGACACGCTAATGATTCTTTCTGAGTCGTCTTTTTATAACTGTATACAGTTGTGCTAAAATTGTTTCATAATAAATTTCAGTTATTGTTCTTTGATTTTCAACAAAATCTATGAGCAACACTTTATCAGAATACCAGAAAATGGTAGCCATTATCTTCAAAGCCGATCTTTCAGTTTAAGTCTTTATGGGAGGACTTGAACTTATTGGTAAATATTGTTTTGATTGTTGCTCATTTTCAGAATCAAAATAGTAGATCCAAATTTCATCATCAATAACAATTCCGTTTATAAAAGAGTTAGAATCGGCGTAAAATTTATTTAAAAACTGAAGCGAATAGTCAGCGCGCAATCACAACTGATTTTTTTGCAATAACTTCAGCACCTATTTCGATGAGAGCTTGCTTAAATTATGAATTCTCTGTGCTGATTCTACGGATATTCCTATAATCTGAACTATTATTCGCACTGTTATTTGGTTATTTTAAAAAAAGATTCCACAGAACGCATATTTTCTTCAGAAACGGAAGTTGATGGTTTCTCACCGCGATTGTTTTCTTTGATGTTCTCTCGACCGTTAATAAAACGATCAATCCATTTATAAAAAGTTATTTTTTTGATGCATTGCATTGAAAATGAATAAATCAGAGTATAATCAGAACAGTGAAGATTTTTAATAAATAAAATGTATTATATATATATATATATATATATATATATATATATATATATATATATACAGGTAACCCCTATATAACACGGTTGTTACGTTCATAAAAAATACCATGTTATACGAATTTACATTATACGAAACAAAGAACTAATGTAAAAAAGGGAGTTAAGTTCCAAATATTAGAAAAACATACTATTATATTTTTATAATTAGAAGAAATATATTTATTAAAGCAATATTCATCAAAAGTATTACATATTAATATGTATTAAATAATGTTTTCTTCGTTATCACTAATAAGCACCATTAACTGAGGACGTTTTCTTTTTGACAAGATATCTTTATCCAATGAACTTTCTTCAGCATTATCTTGAGTTCTATGCTCTACTTTTCGCAAAAAATCTGTTATTTTAGATTGTTGTTTTTAGATGAAAGTAAAATCTGTAATTTTTGTTCTAGCAAGATGAAATGTCTTTGTAAAGTTATTTTTTTATTTCCGCCAGAGATAATTCAGGGCTACCAATTAATTCACAAAAATGAAAAACATAATTACCATTTTTAAAAAAGGTTGACTAATACGCACCCAAAAATTTTTAACCTGTGTATAATGTAGTAAAAAGAAAAACACAAAGTTTTAAAATGTACTTAATACTCCACAAACAAAATGGATTTCAAATTCTAATAAATTTCAAAATTCTGCAGGCAAATCTGATACGACCTACACGCTTAAATGAAAAATTTACAATTAGATATCTAGTGCACTTAAAAGCTATTATTTTTTCCGTGTTGTACGGGGATTTCCCTAATTTCGAATTTTGTTCTTAAAAACTTTAAGCGTTATACGGGGATTTACTAATTCTCAAACCGTGTTAAAGCAAAACCATGTTATAGAAGTGTATGTTATACGAGGGTTACCTGTATATATATATATATATATATATATATATATATATATATATATATATATTTATATATATATATATATATATATATATATATATATATATATATATATATATATATTCATCGTATCAATTTATATCAATCCACAACTGCTGTGAGAAAATCTTATTTTAGTGTTACCATTAACAGGTATTTAATCATACTATGGTTATATATATATATATATATATATATATATATATATATGCATGTTTGTATGTATGCGTTATTTTATTTTCAAGTGATTTTTAATATTGTTTGTACCGTAATGAATAAATAATTACATGCATTTTAATTAGAATGAATCAATTTTACAACTCATTGAAGCAGTACATTTTTATTGTAATGTAACAAAAAACATAATAAAATATATAATAAAACAATAAGGAGTATTAGCATATTGTAAAAATGTTTTTGCATATCACAAAAAGATTGTACATATTTTCATAATTCATTCGCGTTAATTTGAAATATGAATAATCATGTTACAATTAGGAATATAATTTATTTTAATTTATTCATATGTACAATGTATGTATGTATACGAGTCAATGTGTGTGTATGTACATAAAATTTAATTATCAAAAATTAAAATAAATATAATTCAAGTAAATAATTTTTGCATCTAGTTTACAAATAAATCAAGAAGTGACTGACGAATAACTAAAAATATTGAAGTTGGAAATGAATTATACTTAAACAAATTAATCGTTGTTCTAATAATGAGCAAAGAAAATTTAAGGATATTCTCTAAAGTAACCGTTTTAAACTGGGAAGTAATTCTCAATCTTAGAGATACATTATTCAGGCTTTATTCTGGATAAGCCGATTATGTGTCTCCCTGATAATATAAATTTACTTATTTTGAACAGCTTTGCGTATTTTCTTCACGTAAAATACTATATCATTATTTATTACAATAGAAACGATTCGGTGCGACTTGATGATAAATAAAATAAAACATATTTCAATTAATATTTTTATCAGCAGTTTTCCACTACTGTACTTTCTCATTACCAATTATAATGAAATTATGAAAGTTTTTATATTCGCTCGAAACGTATTGTTTAAATATTTTTTCAATATATGTCCTTTTATGTATCTCTTTCTGTACTTTTTTAATGTATATTTATATTCTAGAAAGAAAAAAAATAACTAATGATCAATAGTATATAACAAAAACAAATTTAACCCAACACTAGGTAATTTTTTATTTGTTTAAAAAAATATATAAATATTAATACAGAAACTAAACTTAAAAAGTATTAAATAAGTTTTAGTTTTCCATTTATTTTTCTTAAAAAAAAATAATGCTGTGTTGCAATTTTCTCAAATTACATATGTTTGGGCTATACAATTAAGATTTTTGCATTTTAATCGAATGGAATTCCAAATTTGAAAATAGTTTTCAATACCTAATCGCACATCTTGCGGAAATAGTAGTGTCAAATTTGATTTTTATTTTTAAATTATTCCACAAAAAAATGGACGAAATCAATTTTAACACTTGTCTGATAGAATATAAATGCGCATAAATAAATTTGTATATTTTGACGAAAAATAGAAATATATTTTATTAAATAGATATTTCATATACGAATAATCACACATTTAGTGTTTTAAAAATGTTTAATATAAAGTTACTAATAAAAAAATATCAATGATTCATATATAAATCAATGTACACGGTAGAATTAATATTTCGTAGCCATTTTCAATATCATACTTAACATTCAGGAATAAAAATATAGAAATATGTATTTACGCTATTCATATCAATGTATAATATTTTTCTTATATATATATAAAGAGTTTTTCAATAAGAATGTCATAACTTTGACAGCTGGTAGCAGCCATGTTTAATTTTTTTAGGCTCATGCTGATATTTCAACACAGTATAGTTTAGAAAATTATAATAGAACATTTATCACTTCAACAACGCTTAGAAATTGTAAAAACTTTAGTAAGTCCATTATTTCATCAATGGACCCATCAATTGGCTACCAAGATCATATGATCTAACTCTATTGGATTATTTTCTGTTAGATTATGTAAAATCATTAGTATATGTTGATAAACCACAAACAACAGAAGAATTCAAAATAAACATTGAACGTGTAATTCATGAAATTGGATCACAATTATGTGAAAAAGTGACTAAAAATTGGACTAAATAAATACACTATATCAAGAAAAGTTGTATTAGTTATATGAGTGAAATTGTGTTCCATCATTAATCAACTGCTTATGGTTTATATCTACGTCTGGATAAAAGCTTATCCCAAATTTTTTCACTTCAACTGATTCAATGTCTGTTTCTTTTAATCCATTCCAACAATTTTTTTATACCTCTATTCTATCTTCCTATTGGTATCTTCCTGTCCTTTTTTATAAATAAAAGTTTCCAATTAACAATTTTTATATATCTAAGTTCTCAATCAATAATTTTTCTTGTCCATCGACGGTTCTCTTTTCTTTGTGTATGACGTATATATTTCAGTTCAAACTTCTCACTTTTGTCATGACACCTGTAACTTTTTTTCCCTAATATATTCGGTTTTCTTTCTTTTTTTTTCATGTTATTCTTAACTTATATTTTTTCTTTAATTTTTTGGAGTAGCTGAATAATTTTGTCATTAAAAACTCATACTTGCTGTCATAAATAAATATTGGTAGAATTAATTTGTCAAAAATTTTATTTTTAAATGTATAGGAATATCTAACTATACATAGGGTTTTACAATAAAAATATCAAAATTTTGACAGCTGATGATAGTCATGTTTGAATTTTTTTAAACTCATTTTGATATTTCAACTCAGTATAATTTGGAAAATTATCGTGAAACGTTTAACATTTCAACAATGGTTAGAAATTGTGAAAACTTTTTATAAAAAATGTTCGGTTCGTAAAACTTATCGTGCGCTTCATGAAACTTAATACAATCGTTCAAACAAATTTACCATTTATAGAATTGTTGAAAAATTTAAAAACAATTTTACTCTACCTGATAAAACAATGCCTAAGAGACTAATTAATGCAAGAAGTGAGGCTAATATTGCTTCTGTTAGTGAAAATTTCAAAATAAGGTTGAAGATCACGTTACAATAAATAGAATGCGTTATAGAACCATGATTAATGACATTTTTTTCAAAAATGATTTAAAATGGTTTGCACAATATGTGGTTTTGACAGGACGGTACTACATGCCACATATCTACGGAAACAATAGACTTATTGAAACAAAAGTTTAATAAGTCCATTTTTTCACGAAATGGACCCATCAATTAACTACCAAGATCATGTAATCTAACTCCATTAGATTATTTTATGTAGGGTTATGTGAAATCATTGGTTTATGTTGATAATCCATAAACAACAGAAGAATTAAAAATGATTATTAAACGTGTAATTCATGAAACTGGACCACAATTATGTGAAAGAGTGACTAAAAATTGAACTATACGAATGCACTGTCAAACAAAGTCTTGGTGGTCGTATGAGTGAAATTGTGTTTCATCATTAATGCCATATAATATGCATAGAAATTAAAATAACTAAATAATTAAATACTTTTTCAATTATTTTCATTTAAACTTCTGGAACGCTTATTGGACAATCATATATATATATACGATATATATATATATATATATATATATATATATATATATATATATATATATATATATTAGTGCATGTCATATATGTATATGTAGCTCATGATTCCTTAATGAGATTATAATTTCCATGCAAATATAAATATATTGCTCGTAACGTAGAATTGAAGCAAGAAGAATTTAAATAAAACATGTGGATATGAAAGATATCCGTCCCATATAAATGTCTTGTATAATTTGTCACAACCTGTTATTTATAGATCTTATTTATACTTTACGAGAAAGAAATTGCGGTCGGAAATTCGTATCTAAGGATTTGTTATGATAAACAAGTATATTTTCATAGCGTGTTTGCAAAAACGACCATGATAAAACAATGGATTTTTGAGAACTGAAATTCGGGTGCACAAATATTATTTTCATGTTTTGATATATTATATTTTTTCTATAACATTAACATTTTTTGTTTATAAACAATTAGAGTTATGTACATATATATGTAAAATTCCAATATATATATATATATATATATATATATATATATATATATATATATATTTATATGAAATAAACAACAAATATTGGAACTAAGTTATTTCTTGATCTGGAAAAAGTAATATTCAAAATGGAAAATTATTATAATTTTTCTATGTACAAAAATAAAAACTATATTTTAAATAAATCAATTATTAAATTAATATTAATTACTAATAAAATAATTCTAAACCGTTAAAACAATAATATTAATTAAAGTTAAAAAATATATAAAACATTCAATCAAATTTATAGAACTTTTTTAATTAATAAGATTTAATTAAATAAACTCTTGAATGAAGTGTATATTTTTTTATTAAAATTATCGTAGTATTTTGACACTCTCATAAAACTACAAGTTTAAATTAAATGCGAAATGTTTGTCATGAGAAAATTTAGTCAAATGGTAGTCAGTTTTGTCTTTTATGACTACTGTATCATCTAAGAAAACAATTCTACATACATACATGATTACATATTGTATATATATATATATATATATGTATAAAGAATGAAAGAGAGAAAAAATGTAAAATATTATTAAACTAAAGAAGCAATTTCAAGTTCACTACTTATTGGTTTATATGCTGATACTCTAAACGTTGATACAGTACACGCTTAATATTCTATTAATTAACTTTGATATAAGGTATAAACAGAATTATTAAGTACGTTAGAACCTTGAAACTGTTTCATAAGGAATACCAGATTGTCCTTTATCACTCTATATTTCTTGAACAGCGATTTTAATTGAACTTCATATTATTTTGTGGGATAATATTCCATATTTATAATAAAAAATAATTTGTTAATTAAATTTTTGTAAAACTTGATGTAAGGTGTTTCTTAAGCGTGATAGAAATGTACATTGAAATCAATTTAAATTTTTATTATGCCTAAAAAAATCCTCTATACATGTAAATTTTTGTTTGGTTTTTACAAAAAATTTATTTGTGAAAAGTATTATTATATTTAACACAATGTTAAAATAATTTTTCATTTTTTTAATTAACACATGGTATTCAAAGTTGGTTTTAAAATAATGAAGAATTATTTTTAAATAATTAATAAATCATTAATTAATGTAAAGTGCAAAATAAATACATGGTTATTATTTTTATAGAAGATACTGCAAAAGTGTTTATAATAAATTTAAAATTCATAAAATATTTCTTATTTTGAACAAGATAATTATTAATTCCAAAAAAAGGATACTATGAGATGTTATAAGTACTAAACATTTATTTGGTTGTGCACATTCGTACTTGAGCATTCTGAACCTTTATATAAATTCCATTGATTTAAAATATTATACCTCTTATTTTATAGTACATATTTGTAAGGAATTTTCAAAACTTTGATTGATTTAAATCTAGAAGATGATGATATAACTATAATAAAGTATGTTAGAAAAAAATTAAACCATACATATTCATTAAATACTATTTCTAATTATCGAAATTCTATTTCATTTGTTAAATAATTAATTATCGACCTAAAAATATTGATAATTTTATATAAAAAAAATTATATATTTTATATCTTTCTATTTAAATTTCATGATCAATTCAAGAAATAAAAAAGGTAATAATTTTTTTTAATGAAATATTTTTATCCCATCTCTTTATTAATGATTTTTTTTATATATTTTATAAGTAGTTCCCCTATACGTTTTTAGAAAAATGCAATAATTTTATAATTAATTATTAAATATTTCTATGAATTATTTGAATTCATTATATAATTTTTAACAAATTTTTAAATAAAATATTGAATTAATTCAATGGATTCCACATTTAATTTTAAATTTTTATGCATATTTTTGTTTAAAAATAAAATAAAATTAATGTTTATTTTGGAACAATGGCGGATTCACTTTAACACAAATGAATTTTTATCCCCAACACCACAACAGTTATGAAGTGTTCAATAATAACATATTGTTAACTTTTTGTTTGTAATAATAATCGGTTGATACGCATTTCGATGGCGATGCCATCATCGTGGGAGCTTTTTTGTTAAAAAGTATTTTTAAATTGTTATAAATAAAAAGTGAACAATAAGTGATTATTGAACACTTCATAACCATCATGGTGTTGAGAATAAAAATGTATTTCTGTTAAAATAAAATGAAATTATATTTATTAAAAAAAAATTAATTTAATTAGTTTTTTTATTTATTTTAAATAATGAATATTGGTAATAATATTTTTTTGTTTAACAAAAATGTTTTTATTTTTATTTCTTAAAAAGTAAAAACAAAATATGATTTTCATCCATTGTACATTTTTTGGGTAAACAAGAATGAAATATATATATATATATATATATATATATATATCAATATATATTTCATATATATATATATATATATATATATATATATATATATATATATATAATGTGTCTCAAATAAGACTAAAGGGTTTAGACATACATTTACTTCCTTACTATCCATCACTAACCTTCAGGCTCATTTAGATTATCCTATAATGTTAGGAACTTCTAAACTTGATTAAAAACTTGCATATGGATACGATAACAGACAAAGATAACTGATATAACTAAAATCTAATATATATATATATATATATATATATAAATTTTATCAAAGAAATTGGTATGAACATGACTTATAGCAAAAAAAAGATACTAAATAAACAAAAATCTTTATGAAGTGGCAATCAAGAAATTAAAAAAGATATAGGAAAAGACATTATCACACATGGAATGATGATATTGTGAAATATAGAGTAGGTAATGGTTGAATGGGATTAGCTGCGGACAAGAAACAAGGGAAGAATCTCGGGAAGATATTTAAGAAGACTTAATGTTATTCGATGAAGCTTTTGCCAAGTATTAGGCTAAAATAGGCTTTTATGATGATAATGATAATTTATATATATACGAGTATATATATATATATATATATATATATATATATATATATATATATATATATATATATACTACTGACAGCCCACATCAGCCCACTGCTGGGCGAAAGCCTCGTCGAATGATATGTATATATATATATATATATATATATATATATATATATATATATATATATATATATATATATATAAATATACATTTGAGCTACTCTATATATGTATATTAGAGATATTAAAAATCTCTAAATGTTTATATATCATAAACCCTAAAATATTTGTGATAAAGATAATTTATTGAAAAATTATAAAAATAATTTACTAAAATATATTAATAATTAGAAAATTTATTGTTATAAAATATGATTGTGAAATGGAACATCAATTTATTTATTTTTCAGTTTGTAATAGCTATATAAAACGTAATAAATATATTTTCATAGAGAGATTATATTTATGCATTGATAACTTAGTTGTTTACATTTGAAAAATCATAAGAGTTCAAATAAATTTATTTGAAAACTAAACAAACCACGCTTCATTTTCAAATTGAATTACGTTTCCAGTTTTCAACCTTTCAATTATGATTTTTCCAGATTTCAAACTTCAATCCTGTTTTGAACGGAATCGTATGAATCATGTTTAAAAATTCATCGTATTCTTTTGAAAACCTTTCGAATTTTACATATTTTTCGTAATAAATTCTTATAGGAGTGATATAAGAAAACGTATTTTTATTCTCATCACCGAACGTGTTTTTTCCAAAATTTGTATACAATATATTTCACGGACTTGACGTCTATATACGATCGATACCATCCTTATCCCACCCGTCCACTTATAAAAGTTTTCACTTTTTTCTTTTATAGCGTAATATAGAAAACAGCGAAGCAGGTAAAGCCAAAGATGCCTATACGTCGGGTCACCTATGTTTTGAAATGCATGACGTGCTTTCCGGATGGTTAGATTCTACAACCGTTTGGTCGTGCGTATGGTCCTTTTTTCTGCACGGAGATATGTCAGGATTATCGAACGGTCGTAAAATTTTTAGATCTAGCACGAAAATATTCACTTTTTGTTTATAATAATTGAATGATGAGATTAAACGTTAATGAAATCTCAAAGAAATATTAATAAAACAGAAAAGCAGGTTAAGTTTTTTTCACAAAATGTGAAAATATTTTTTCAGTACCATATATATATATATATATATATATATATATATATATATATATATATATATATATATATATATAACTTTTAAAAACATTTATTAAATATTTCTTATGATTAAAAAATGTTTACACGTAGTTTTTCTTCAAGTTTAAGGTTTTTCTTTTTCCAATAATTCATTTATTATATATTTATAATTCAAAGGAATTAAATTTTATAAATAATACAGTATTTACAATTAAATAAAACATATTTATAATCGATTCGTAGTAAACCATTTGTATTATTGATGTTATTTATATAAAAGAATTAATTTTATAGAATTTTTGTTATAAGCAATAATATTTATCCTAACAAGAAATCAATATCTTATATATATATATATATATATATATATATATATATATATATATATATATATATATATATGTATGTGTGTATAATGTGTGTGTTCATGATAAAATATGTTGAATTTTATGAAAACAAATTTATTCATATATTCAGTAAGTGTGCTATTGTAACATTTCGAGAACAGTTTTACTGACAATAAAAATTAATCACATTGTGAATTGAATAAATACAATTTTGTTTCCATTTATATGTAATTGTATTATTATCATTCTCATACTTATATATATATATATATATATAATACATTGTTGAATACGTTGAAAAGATCAATATAATATTATATAGCATTCAATTGCTTTGATAAAGACAATTTCAAGTATCATTTTCTCATTAAATATTTTGTTTGATAAATGTGTATGAAAATAAATTCAATCAAAGCTTGGAGTACATATCTATTCTATATATATATATATATATATATATATATATATATATATATATATATATATATATATATATAACGTGATCCAAATGAATTGTAAGGCTTAAATATACATTTACTTGCTTGCTATCATTTATTATTCTGTACCATTTTATTATCTTTTAATCTCATTTGGGCCACGTTATATATATATATATATATATATATATATATATATATATATATATAATTTTATCATGAAAATTAATTTTAACAATCGTGTAATAAATAAAAATATACAAATTTGAACTTACTATGTAATTCGTATTTTAAAAAAGAACGAGAATTTGACTCATTGTATGGAAATGAAACAATAAAATTTGAATATTGAAATCAAGTATAGAATTAATATCAAATTTCAAATAACACTAAAAGAATTTTTATAAAAATATTATTTGCTCATTATAAGTTCTATTAAGTTGTGTATATGAAATGTCGGATAATTCAAAGAGAAACTGATGAGAAATCCGACATTTCATATAACATGACTTAATCGTTTTCATAAAGATATTTTATAATGAAAATAAGTACATTTTTAATGATCAGAGAAAAATATAAGATGACAAGTATTCATGTCTATATTTCATGTTGAAAGATGATTAAAATTGTATGAAGAACATGAATTCTTTAAAAAATAAAACTAAAATAATGTTTGGAAAAGAAATGACCTACATTTATGGATAAAAGATTGGATATTGCATCATGACAATACATCAAACTAAATTGCATTCAGTGACAGCTTGTGGGTAGCAAAAAAATAAATATGTTTGAACATTCACCTTTGAGTATTTTCTATAGTCATTTTAGTTTTTATATATACAACATATATATACATATATACATACATATATATATATATATATATATAATATGATTATTTAAATAAAATTGGTTTATTCAAAAAAACTTAAATTTTTAATGATTATGACAATATTTACAACTATAATCATAAAAAAATTAATTACGATTTAAAACATTTTTAAAAGAGTTTTATAAACAAAATTATTTATAATTTAAGAAACTACATATTATTAATAGTGAATTTTTTTTTTAAAACGTCAACTCTCACATTTATATAGGTATTATATGGTTGTAAATGGTAGCCCAATTGAGGTTGAAAGGTTTAGGTATATATTTACTTGCTTTCTGTCATTTAATATTCTTTATATGCGCCAGTATTATTTAGAATACCCTATATTTAATATAAATGAATTACTTGTCTCTATATAATAAGATTTTATAAAAAAAATCACTAAGCATTTATTATTTACTTTATTTCTTAAAGTGCATTATGGTGGTTATTTAATTGTCAGATTGTTTTATTATAACATTTTTATATTTTATAATACAACACTATGAAATATGTATCAAAGAATAAAATTAATAAGTGACTATTAAACACTTTTATAAAATATTGTAACATTTGATTCATTGGTATTAAAATGTATTTCACATAGTACAAAATAAATAATTATGGATAATTGGGATTATGTAATAAAAATAGTATATTTTTTTTAACAAATATACTTTATCGATAATGGCATCTTCATTGAAATTCGTATCAACTGACTATTTTTATAAACAAAAAGTTGGAAGTGAAATCTAGACTAGTCAATAAAAACCTAGTCTAGATTTTAACAAAAAGACGTCGCCATCGAAATGCATTAGCCGATATAATTATAGACTATATAATTATAAATAATAAGTGAACAATAAGTGATTATTGAACATTTTAAACTATTGTGGTGTTGAGGTTAAAATTCATTTGTGTTAAAATGAATCAGCCACAGTTAAATAACAAAAAATAAAATGATTATTTAACACTTCATAACCACTTCGGTGTTGGGGATAAAAATTCATTTGTATTCAGTAAACTCGCCACAATTCCAAAACAAACAATAAATTTGTTATAGCTAATAATATTTTTTAAAGTTAGTATATTTTAAACAAGATTTATTTTTAATTCAAAACATTGCTTTAGATAATTCCTGGTAATATTTCTATCATAATTGTTTCGAAATTTGTAGATTACTTGTCATTTATTTTTCATTTTTATAATTTTTGGTCTCAGATGTGTATTAAATTGCATTTTACAACTCGGTTAGTCTTTTATTGGTAGTTTCATTTAGACTTAAAAAAGATTTGTAGGAGGTACAGAATTAATCTTGCAATGATTCTTGTTTTATATACAATTTATTCAATGTTATGTAAAAATTGACTGTATCTACTTTTTGCTATAATAAATCTTTCATGTATGAAAAAATAAATTATGCACAGTTCCAAAGCAAAAGCCTATATATATTCTTATGTCAATGTTTAATATCAATGGAGTCCTTTATACTATAATGCTAGAACATAGTCTATTCGTGTGTAAGTATATAATCATATTATTTCTAGGATGTGTCATGAAAAATGAAGTAGGTATGTGTACATAAAATAACGTATCGCAACTTTATAACCTCTTCTTGATACGCACTTCAGCGAAATGGGTTTATTTATATGAGAGAGAGAGAGGCGATATCGTAAAAAGCTTGAACGTTCTCTATTCGTTCGACATGCGTACGATGTGCGATGTTTTGTACGCTTCTGAATTTTCCATTTCACTGGAAATTGTCAAATCGTTTGGTGTTGCGACACGCGTGATGATATTAAAAATACGACACATACGACGACGTTGCGTACAGCCGACATTTATACACTGTCTTTTATTATTGTCGGCTTTTAATGTACTCCAGTTCAGCACAACACGTATTATGAACGTCAGATATAGGTGTATATGTAATTTGCATTTTATCTTTCTGGTTTATGATTATTGCCAATGCGTTTATTTGAGGCGAAATTTATATACGACGCGTTGAAAATAAACGTTATTTGTTTAATTAATACGAAAATCAGATATTTTTCACGTTCTGTTGCTAAAAGTGAAAGATATTTATGGGAATTGATGTTCAAACGGCAACGTTGTGTGTTCCAGTTCTATTATCGTTTATGTACATTCAACAGTAATAAATATTATTGATAATATTATAAACATTAGATACCTGTTTCTGTTAATTATTTTTAGTTGTTTTACAAGGTATGACAATAACTTTCACAAAATACCTTTATAAATCGATATTTATTTTTTCTTTTGTAGTACAAACATTTTTATCTTGTACTGTTATTACTTTTAATTTATTAAATAATAATTATTTTTCTACATATTGATTAAAATCTAACTAAATTCAAAATAATGAACTGTATATTATTATTTAAGCATAACTTTATACTCTCTTATTTTCATTTAGAGAAATATAAAATTACAATCATAAAAAAAATTCTAAATTTTTGCAATTATGATATTAAAAAAGGTTTCTACTGCGAAATATTCGAAATTATTATAAAAATCAAGAAATGAGTTAAGTAAAATCTTAAATAAAAATATTAAACACATGATACCAAAAACTTTTATTCATTTCTAATAAAATTTATTTACTTACATATAAGTGAACTACTTTATTTTGTTTATTAAAAAGTTGGGTCTATTTTTTTAAAACAATTTTCAACATTGCAGTAGTATTTTATTTATTTTTAATAAAATTTGAAAAAAATGTTCATAAATATTATTGAATGATGAAAATAAAAAGCTTTACAATATCCAAAAATATAAAGTGATTTTCAATTATTAATGAATTTAAATTAAAAAAATGTTATTTTATTTTGTTATATACTAATGAAATAAATTGGAACAGAGTAAACAATTAAATGTATGTTTTTAAACAATATGAAAATTAATAATATTTTTCAGCTATTAAAATTATATAAATATATTTGTAAACATTATACAAATAAATGAAGTAATTAATGTACAAATTTGTATCATGTTTAATTAATTAGTAATTAATTATTTAAATTTAGTTATCAAATTAAATTTTTACTAATTAACTCTTATATAGTATATAACAGTATTAAATATCGAAATAATAATTTAAAAAAATATTATCAACTTATATAAAATATTTATTCAGATATAGCCAAATGGAAAATCGTATTATATTACTTGCGTATTGTATTTCTTCATTTTATTGAGATATTTCTTTATCCAAGTTATGAAATATCTAGATTTTCTATATGAAGTATGCTACGCTAGAAAAATGTATAGGAGATATTTCATATTATCTGAAAATACGACAAAAATTCAAGATAGGGTTCGATACGTGAAATGAAAATACTGGTAATATAAATAAGTAAAAATATGTTCATTATTGAACACCTATTGGAAGAAAATTTTAGTGTGAAGTATTTCGTAATATGACAATTTTTAACACGGATTTTTTAATGATAATTAGTAATTATTCAATAAAAAAGAGTATTACATTATATTTAAATAAATATCATGAAAAAAAATTCATGACTTCCAAAAGTCTTAATTGAGTAAGACATTTCAAAAACTAAATTAGTTTTATTTCTATCAAACAAATTATTATCCTATAGTTTTCATAATATATGAAATATAATTTATAAATAAAATTCAAAATATAAATAAATTTATACTTAACATACTAATCAAAAAAGTACATCTGGAAATGAATAAAATAAATTTTACATTAACGAAAAAAGATTCTTTGTGATCAGAAACACACAAAAAAATCTGAAGAGGCAGGTTAAGTAGAGAACTGATATATATTTGCCTCGGGAAAAGTATTTCGTTTAAAACATCAACAATTGTACAATTGAAAGGAAAAAAAGTGGTTCTTTATATATATATATATATATATATATATATATATATATATATATATATATAAACAATGCATTCAATAGCACGTATTTCCCTATTTATTTAAATTAACTGAATATAAACAGAATTCTTTAAAAAACGATCATTAAATTTAAATGTTTACCTGATAAATTCACATATCTAATTATAGCTTTTATAAAATATATTCACTAATTATAAATAAATGCATTTTTTAGAAAAAGGAAAACATTGTTGAGTTATAAAAAGAAAATATATTAAGGTAAAAATAATTAATATTACTTTATAAATTATTATCATAAATTTAATTTTATAAAATTAATTAATATTTTACACAATGAAAATTTTGAATATGAAAAATGTATGGTATTTGTGATATTGCTTTTTATTTTATAAAATAAATTACAATGTACAATTTATTTTCCAATCAACAAATTCGGTCTAATTTTCATTTATATTTTATCAATAAACATTTCAAATTTTAATTATATTTATTGATTCTTCCATATTTCCAAACAATTTTTTTTGTTGTGTATTATCGATTTTATTTCATTAATACCCTTTTTAATATTAAAAATAAAAATATTTTTATTATAACGTATATTCATTTACTTAAAATGTTTTTGTAGTTATAAATGATTCATTCAATATTAAAAATATAATGTTTGTTAACATATTTTTAGTGCTTAATTGCTTTTAAGAGCTTTCAACATGTGACATCTGTGTAAGTATTACTCACACCTTAAAAATAATATTAAACAGATATATTGAATTCATGTATTTTGTTGAGTGATAACTGAAAAAAACACATTTCTGTTATTTAGATGTCGCAATGCAGTATATTTGATTTAAAATAGTTGTTTATGTAGAATGAGCTTATCTTTGATTTACATTAGTATTATGAGTTTGATTAAAAATATTCTATTGGGAAATATTTTCAAATATTGCTCCATTCATAATTTAATTATAACTTTTCAGGAAATTTACATACGTATATAATTAATGATTAAAATTAAACTTTGTAAATAAATAATAATCTGACTCTTCTCAATTATTTTATCGAATAATGGCAATTAAGGGATTTTATTTAATGTTTAAAATTTAATAAGTAAGAAATATAAAATTCATGTTTTCACTACGAAATACCCAAATAAAATCAGTAAAATAAAATGTTTATGTATCATTTACTTTTTGAATATTTTTTTAACTTTCCAAATGCAGTGTTCTTTGGTTCGCAAAGTGCATTGTGAGTTCATACTGATCTCAAAAAATAATATTATATAATATTATTGCCCAAAAATTAATATTTATTGATATTTTTAAAAACATAAACAAAATCATATTTTAAGCAGTATGTATAATGAAATAATTATTTACTGTAGTTAAATCATAATAATACACATTGTTCTTTGCATATTTACACTTTGTACTCTCCGCAATATAAGGTTTTCTTGCGATTTTTATTTCTGAAGCATGCGTTGTATCTCCCATGAGATACTGGTGCTTCAACTTTAGCAAGATGTAATCTCTTTGTACCAGAAAATTCAATTCCACAACGTTTCAAACCTTCCTGTGCAATAAATGGCTACTATAGTATGTTAAATTGACGTGTCATATGTCCTTTTAGAAGATTTTTTTTATTTCTCTAATGTAAAATCATTTAGAATATGCTTAATTTTGAAAATAATTTAGATTAACATTATGTAAGACTATTGTACTGTTTACTGTAAAAATATTAATGATTTCTAAAAATAAGAACCTTTGGCCAACACCGAGTTGCTCGTTGTGTGTTATACGTCGTACATGATTTATATAGTGTGTTAACACCAACTTTGGGCATATTATAAAATAAAATTTCTTCAAGTTTGTTATTTTCTCTATTATTGATTACACTTTGTCCATTTTAAAAAGAGCTAAAAAACAAATTGTTATTTTGTGCTTATGTCATCAAATGTGAGATTCGCAAACAAGAACACGAATATTTACTTATTGTTGATTGAAAAATCGGTCATCTATAACTAATACTCCATATATCATTAAACGACAAATGTGAAGATTTAAAAATTGTCATTATAAATAGTAATCCAAATAGTGCATTCAATTCTTTCTTATTTGTTTTTCCATCTTACTCACTTTGAATAAAGTGAGTAAATCCCATCGATCTAGATTGTTAACAAACAAAGAAAATTGAAGAAAGTACAGTTCTTTATAATTGTAATTAATGCAGTCAGTACAGCAGGAAAAAAAATTCATGAAAACTCTTTATACATATAATATAAAATATACAGTGGAATCCTAGAAACTCCAACAATATTTAATAATAAGTTTATTTTGTATAAAAAATAATAATATTGATATCCTGTAGACAATCCTATCAAATAAGATTAAATATAAGAAAATTAAGAAACAATTAATTACTAGTACTAGTACTTTAATATTAAAAATATATACCTGGATTCAAATAGACCCCACGATATATTCGAAGGTTCAATTATTCATTAAAATTTAAATTGTATAATTTTATAAAAAAGGAAAATTTATTTTTAAAACGAACTAAAAACATAAGTTTTTTTTCTTAAAAGTACTATAAATTGTTTAAATTTTAAAATTGTTAAATAATTATAAAATATTTTAAAAGTAGTAACTTAAAACTAACACAAATATATTTTTTTTATTTATTTCATTAAAAATGGAATATAATGAATTTTGTTATGTTATCAACAACATAATTATTAGTCCTTTTTACTCTACTGATAGATGAAGATCTTTTCCAAAATTTTCCACTTCTAAATATAATTTCTTCCTCTCCAGTATATTACGACAAATATATGTATATATATATATATATATATATATATATATATATATATATATATATATATATATATTTGTTTCATTTAAGACAAAAATAATATCACAATGACAAATTATTATACAATATATAAACAAAATTAATATTTTCAGAAAATCTTAAGTAAAGAGAATAAATATTTAATTTTGTCCTATGTAATTAAAAAATCTGCAATAGAATTAATGTCGCAAACATCATGAATATAATGATTTTTAAGGCAAAAGTATTTAAAAATAAAAAGTATAAATTTTTCTCGATGAATTTCTTATCATTATTGTATCCTTCCTTATAAAATGTGTTTTTCTAAAATGAATCCTCTATGACTGTCACAAAGTAAAATTATTTTTTCTAAAAGCAATTATAAAAATTATGTCATAAAAATATTTGAATACTAATTATTAAAGTACTATTGTTTGTTTTGGAACTGTGATGAATTTACTTTAACACAAATAAATTTTCACCCCCAATACCAAAATATGTTAATAATATAAAGTGTTCAATAATCATTTGTTTATTGTGGGGAAAGGGGTGAACATTTATATGTGTTATATTATTGTACTATTTTAGAATTATATTTTTAAATGTTAATGAAATCAATTTTAGAAACCTCTGTCATCTATTATAAGTTATGAACTTTTTGAATATATCTCCAAATAAGTAAATCAATAAACAACTCTGTAAATAAAAGTCATTAAAAATTAAAAAAATAAATAAATAGTAAAATTTAAATATAACTAATATTGGGTTTAATGAAGAAGTTAAATGAAATATATGAGAAAAAATTATCATGTAAGTTGAAATTATCAATCATGTAAGTTAACAAGAATTTTATATGCTTTGCATTTTAATGAATTGGCATTCATAATATTATATTTTACTTATATTAAATTATTAGTTTTTTTATATATGTATATCTTTTTTAAAAATATGCTCTTAAAAATTGTTTTCAAACTATAGCGAAATTATTCCGGTACAAATGAATTATCAGTAGATGTTATAACGGGATGCTCTGATGATGATGGTATTGCCATCCAAATACGTAATAACTTATCGTTGTTACAATATAAACAAAATAAACAATAAATAACTATTATAATTTCTAATATCTTATGATGTTGGGGTAATAATTCATATGAGGAAAGTGATCTTATAATTTAATTTTATTTTAAGAGATATAGTAGATATATATTATTTCTAAGGTGAAATTATTTTTCTTTCTTTCTCTCTCTCTCTTTATAAATACATACATACATACACACACACACACACACACACACATATATATATATATATATATATATATAATATTTGAAAAATATAAATCTAAACGTCTACGTGCAATAATTGATAAGCTTTTCGTGATTTAATTATTTTTAGATAATCACGAAAATTTACTGAACGTGTAGATTGTTCGACCCGAGTCCGAAGTTCCATTAAGGAATACGAAATAGTGGATATTAATGAGAAATCAGTTAACACTTACCAAGCACTTCCAGTGTATGCGTTATCTCTCGTGGTTCCAGTGTACCGATTTGGCAAGTATAATCGCCAGCATCTTGTGGTTGTGCATCTCTTATCTCCAAACTGTAACCATTTACGAGTCGAAACCTAGGCTCGGGCGTAACTTTCACAGAACCTGCTGACAGTACTGCTATTCCTCGTTTCCATGCCAAAACGTATTGACCTGAAGCAGAAAATAATTACTTTAATATTTGTAATCAAGTATATTTACACGTATCACAATTTCCGTAAGGATGAAATAATTGTTATTTTAATGTTTTTATGTAATATAATTCAATTTTGAAATATGATATATTACAATATTTAAAAATAATAACGTTTTAAAAATCATCCTACGGCAATATAAATTAACTACGGATATTAGCAATTAATCAAATTTTAATATTTATTTCTTTTCTATGTGCATACAATACAATTAATTTAACTCAAATTAATAATTAAAGACAGTAATTTTTTATATGAATTTATTTTACTTTGAAAATAGTAATTTATATAAAATGGTATATATATATATATATATATATATATATATATATATATATATGTATATATATGTTTTTACAATCAAGTTAATAGCAATATAAATAAAAGCACATAGTAATAATTTCATTCAATATTTTACAATTTAATGAAATTTATGTGTATCTATAAATTACAACACATTGTTATTTTTGAAATATTTCTGCTAATCACATTTTATAGTCTTTTAGTATCATTTATTTGCTAATAATTTCCTAGTAAGGAACAATTCGATAACTTAAATATTATAGCACTTAATGTCAATAAGCAAATAGTAAAAATTTATGACAAATATAAAATATGATTATTTCTTATAGATTTTCTTTTCTTCCTATTAATAATTCATGTATTTTCTTTATTAAAGTGGTTTCTTTTTTATAAATCAATTAGAAAATTATTTGAAAATCACTGGAAATTTTCCGCTTGTTGAACGAATTAACAATTATGATTTTTTTCTTCTAAGTTTGTTAAACTCGTCAATCAATACCACATATATGTACATGAACAGACATATATTATCATCATCAGTCCCTTTCTATCCATTGTGTAATGAAAACCTCTCCTAAAACTTTTCTCTTTGAATGATCTAATACTTACAAACACGCGCGTCCACACACGCACATATATAGATATATATATATATATATATATTTTTGTGTGTGTTTATATATATATATATATATATATATATATATATATATATAGACAGATTGATAGATAGGTAGATAGATAGATAGAAAGGAAGAGAAAAAGAAAGATAGTGATCCAAAACAGACTGAAGGGCTTAAATATTTACTTGTTTACTATCAATTAGTATTCTTTACTATCCTTCAGTCTCATTTGAGCCATCTATATATATATATATATATATATATATATATATATATATATATATATAAATATATATATACTAAAATATATGGATGTACATATATATATATATATATATATATGTATATATATATATATATATATAAATTTCACCCAGTTCAAATAAAAAAAACATTTTAAACATATATTTGACTAAAATATATATTTTGGATGTACATAAATGGGAAATTTTTTTATGGAAAATAATTAAGCGATTTAGTTTAATTTTAAAGAATATAACGTATAAATGTTTTTTTAGTGTTTGAGTTGTTTTAAGATTTTCCGCCAGGTGGGTACATATGAATGGTTTGCAGCTGTTTCAGCGAAATCCGCAGGACTTTAAGCGTCGTTTCATCACTGTAGATGAAACATGGATACATCACTACACTCCTGAGACCAAAGAGCAGTCTAAACAATGGGTTATCAAGGGGGAATCTGCTCCGAAAAAGGCGAAGACAATTCCTTCGGCCGGGAAGGTTATGTCTCTTTCGTTTAGTTTAGATCCTTTTTTAAACTAAAAATTTATTGAATATTACTTTTGTTTTGCTGAAATTTATCATAAGAACATTTTAACTTGTGTTATCTAATAATTTATTTTTTGTAAAAAATTGATTTGAACTTATTGATAAAATAATAATATCGTCAGCAAATCTTAAGTTACTAAACGTCTCTTCGTTTACAAAAAAATGAAGCAGTTTTTATTTTTACACGGACTTATCAAACATACCTCGTATGTACATAGTTTTTACTTCTTGTATGTCTCTTTCTTTTAGTTCGATCCTTTTTTAAACTACAGATTTATTGATTATTACTTTTATTTTCCTGAAATTTATCATAAGACCATTTTAACTTATGTTATCTCATGATTTATTTTTTTAAAAAAAATTCATCTTAACTTATTGATAAAATAATAATATCGTCAGCAAATCTTAAGTTACTAAACGTCTCTTCGTTTACAATTATACATTCAGAATCCCAGTTTACTGTCTAAAAATTAATAACGAAGATGTACAATAAATAGTTCTAGTATACGTATATATATATATATATATATATATATATATATATATATATATATATATATATACATATGAAAACACAATTTTTATTACAACAAATTACAGTCAGTTTACTTAAAACAAATATTATTAATACATTATTGACTCAAATCTGTACTTTTTTTGATATATAATAATGACAATGTATTTTCAATAATCAACATTTAATAATCAAACATTTTGAAGGAAACAGCATAGAAATATTGTCATAAAATTTTCAAATGCAAGGTACTTTTAAAATAAAAATTTATAATATGATCTAAAATACCTATTTAAAGCAATACGTGAAAATTGCTTAATAATTAAGTCGATTTTTGACCACATTTCGTATTAAGATATATATATATATATATATATATATATATATATATATATATATAATATTATCATCCAAATGTGACTTTTAGATTAGTGTTCTATTCAAAGAAAACAAGAAACTATACATGTTTCCTTATACACCATCCTCTACATATGTTTCTTTTTTATAAAACACAAATTTAAAAGTCACATTTGAATGACCCTATATATTGTATATATGGGATAATTTTTTAAGCTTGGAAAAATTTTACATTGAAATAAATTTAAATTTCTATCAATCATAAAACACCCTACATATATATATATATATATATATATATATATATATATATATATATGTATATATAGTTATTATAAATAATACCAAAAATACATAAAATCTATATAAAAAAACATGTGATATAATATCTAGAAAAAAAAGATTAATTGTGTTTCATTAATGTGCTTCACTGTTGATCATATGTAAATCATGGAACTAAATATATTCAGAAGTGAGTGATCTTGTTCAGACTAAGACAACAGACGTAGTTTCGAGCGAATAGTGTATAAAGGATCAAATTTAAACCTCCAGAGTTCCTCAAGCAAACTAATAAATGTTACGTCTTTGTGTATGTTCTATCAATTATGAAAACGTGTTTCAGTCTATTTGCACCTCATTGGTGATTAATGTATTGACGATACGCGCCAAGAAGACTTGAATTGATGTAATTAAGGAAATTTATATGCTTGTAATTATTCATTCGGTATCATAAAATGAATTAAAGTTATAAATAATATTTAAGAAGACAAGTCTATTTCTTTGAAACCAGACGATATAAAATTTAAAATAAATCAAGCTTAACAAAATGTATACAAAATACACACTGAAATATAACTATTGTTAATTTCATATATATATATATATATATATATATATATATATATA
Organism: Neoneuromus ignobilis; assembly: GCA_029203775.1. Classification (NCBI taxonomy): domain Eukaryota; kingdom Metazoa; phylum Arthropoda; class Insecta; order Megaloptera; family Corydalidae; genus Neoneuromus; species Neoneuromus ignobilis. The sequence goes on along the minus strand of CP092087.1, from coordinate 57,522,919 downwards.
TATATATATATATATATATATATATTATACTTTATAATGTATTTGTAATTTTATTTCACATAATATATATATATATATATATATATATATATATATATATATATATATAATATCATACGATAATAACTAAAACTTAAGAATTAAATTACCAATTAATAATAATAATGGGTTGTTTAAAATATCAATCTTTTTTTATCATAAATTTGAAACGTATAAATAAATTACTTTTTTTGTAAATATTTTTTTTATACATTGTTATATATATACATATATATATATATATATATATATATATATATATATATATATATATATATATATATACATATATATATATATATATATATATATATATATATATATATATATAATTAGGTTGTCCCAAAATTTTTTTTCGTTTTATTGGTAAATAATACATGTACATTATTTTAAGTTTTATGTTATATTATTGAGTTATATACGATCCATTCTGCTGTATTACCTTCCTCCATTTTTCTGGAAATTGCATAATGCCATCTTTCCAAAACTTTTGTGGTTTGCTAGAAAAATACCGTTCCATGTGAATTTTTATGTCATTTATTGAGCTAAATCTTTTATGATAGAATTTTTTTAATGAAAGAAATAGATAAAAATTACATTATGTAATACCCAGAGAGTACCTAGGACGGGATAGAACATTCCAGTCAAATGTTAATAATTTGTTTCTAAAGACTGAAAACACGTGGGGCCTGGCATTATCGTGCTGGAAAACCACATCTCGTCTGTTCGTTCATTCTTGCCGTTTTGTGCTTATTGTTTCCTTTAATTTGTTTAATTGAGAACAGTATTTCGTTAAATTAATGGTTTCACTTCGTGGAAGCAGTTTATAATAAATGACACCCTTATAATCCCACCAAAAAACATCAAAACTTTCATCGGGTGAAGATAGGGCCTTGCTAACGTTAAAGGGTTCTTATTTCTGGATTGAGAGCGTTTACGGTTAACATTCTTATAGAAGATTCAAGTCTCATTCTCAGTAACTAATCTCTTCAAAAAATATTCTTTCTCGTTTCGCTAAAGAAGCAAATTACACATGGAGACACAGTTAAGGAGGTTGCTTTCTGTTAACTGATGCGGAACCAATACTTCAGAGTGATTAATTGTGTACTGTTGTTCGGGGAATGTTTAAAGCATCCGTTAATTCACGAACAGTATTTTGCAGATTTTCGTCAACGATAGCCTTGATGCGGTCTGTATCTGTAGTAGATGGGTAGCCGATGCGGTCTTCATCTTCAAAACTGAAATTACCAACTCTGAACCTCCTAAATCAAGTGCGAACTGTCTAAATACTTGTAGACCACTCTCATAAACGATGCAAATCTTATTTGCAGCATCGTTAGCACTATTACTTTTTTAAAAAACTGCATGCCACAAATGCTTCTTTTGATTTTCCATACTTAAAGGTATACGAAAGTTATACTTAAAAGTATATAACTCTTCAGTGCAAACGAAATGTATTCTACGATAACTAAACTATAACTAAAATGGATGACATCAACGTTTAAGAGATAATGTTGCATATTTATATAAATGCTGCTAGATAAAACAGCTGCGTGCAGGTTGTGAAAGAAACTTTTTGGACAACTTTATATAAATATATATATATATATATATATATATATATATATCACTGTTATCATCATTAATCTCTATATATATCCATTTTCCTTATATTTTCTAGTATATTTTAAGTTTTTCACAAATTTCTTTTCCAGCCCATTCTTACAAATTTCCTTATATTTCTGTTCCATCTATTCATGAATTTCTTCTGAATCTTCTTATATGTTAAAGTTTCCAATTAATAACAACCCTTATCCATGGAAGATCTCTCTTTTTACCATATAACTTACTTAATTTTATTTTAACGTCTCACTTTTGTCAAGATATCTATAACTGTTGTTTTCTTTTGAATCCATTTATTTCTTTTATCTTTTTGAATGTCAATTTTTCCATGCCTTTATTAAATTATTTTAACATTGAAGACCCATGTTTTATTGCCATAGAGAAGATATATAGAATATATTAATTAAAAACATTTATTTATAAACATAGAGGAATATCTGACTTCATAACATGCGAATTATTCCTGAACTGAGATCCTCTCATTTTTACTCTCCTGATAATTCATCTGTAAATGTTCTTTTAGTATTATTGAGTTGTCTCAAATATTTTAATTGTTAAGTTTAGTTAGATATGCATACTTTAATGTTCCTTTTAGATCGATTCTTCTTTAATTTGAATATTCATTGAATATTACCTTTATCTTGTTAAAGATTATCATAAGACCTATATTTTGATTTTCTTTATTCAATTCTTTTATTTTTTTAATTTATCTGTACTTGTAGAAAAAATAATATCATCAGTAAATCTTAAATGACTAAGCATCTCTCCATTTATTTTTATTCCTTCAGATCCTTGTTTCGTCTCTTAAATATTTCTTCTATCGCAGATATAAATAATTTGAGCGATTTGTCACCGTCATCTCTCACCCCTTTCATAGTTTCAAATTTCCATATTTTTTTAGTTTACTTGTATTGTAAAATTTCTATAAATATTTTCTAATAGCTCAACGTATATCTCTTTAATTCCTTAATTTTTCAGTACATTTAATATCACTGACGTATTGATTCCGTCAAACATTTCTTCATAATCTGTAAATCCAAAGAAGACTGAAATTTTATACTCATATTTACAACTTCCATTAATATTAGAATGTGCTCCATTGTTCTAAATACATTTTGAAATCCTGCATGTTCTCGTGGTTGTGAAAAAATCCAATTGACTATACCCATCTTAAAAAAAAAATTAATAAAAATGTTATATATTATTGGAAGTAAACTAATTAGTCAATAGGTCTTTAAGTCTTTTTTGTTCCTTTTTTGTGAATAATAATTAAATGTAATTTCATTGCATATTTATTCTCTTTCTTAAACATGAAGTGAAGATATATATATATATATATATATATATATATATATATATATATATATATATATATATATATATATATATATATATATATAGAGAGAGAGAGAGAGAGAGAGAGAAAGAGAGAGAGAGGTGTTTTTAAGCGTTATAGAACTTTAAATTGAATCCCTATCGAAAATTTTATCTAACTTAAAGAAACACCTTTACCTTACCTTTATATACACATACACATATTTATATATATATATATATATATATATATAATATATATATTTATATATAAACAATGTTTTTTTTTTGGATTGATAGAACTTTTGATGAGGATTTAATTTAAGGTTCTATCACTCTCAAAAAAACTCCTCTATATTTTATTCCCAAACTATGTATAAGAAATTATAAATATGTGATATTAAGTCAGTAAACATTCTGATTTTTTGTTTTTAAATAACTATTTACAAGTAATTCATTAATAAAATATTATATATATATATATATAAATATATATATATATATATATATATTTATTTTTTTATTATTTAATATATATATATATATATATATATATATATTGATTTTATTTTGATATATATATTTAATTATTGAGATAATATTGTTTTTAATTAAGTTATAAAATGAGTTTTATAAACATTTTAATCATTTTCTGCTTATAATAATCAGATTATTATAAAACAGGATATTATTAACAAAAACTTATATTTGTAGGTATATTATTAATTTATTTTTAAATAAAAATTTAAAGTACTAATTACAAAATGAAATAATCATTAATGTTAATCTAATTATTGTGTTTTCTTCACTCGCATTATACACTTGTATATTAGTGTTATAAATATAATGTAGATTTTATCGGTATTTTGTTCTTTTAATATTAATTTAGCTTGACCTCAATATTGATTTTAATGTTTTTATGTTCATAAACCGACATATATTCATATACTATATAGATCACAACTATATGTATATATATATATGTACACCTAATGTACTGTTATTAAATAAAAATTAACTATGTACTATTTTTCATTTCAGGTAGGACAATAATTCATAAAAAAAATATGTACCAAACTACGTAGTTCACAAATGTCAGAAGTGAAGTAAGTAATAACATTTAATGTTTCTATTTAACAAAAAATGACATTTGTTCATTGTTTATTTTGCCAATAAATATTTCTACACATATTTTTTCATTAATAATTAAGTAATAAATTCAGGGTTTTTCAGTAATAATAAATTCCTTATTATTTTCCTAATATTAAGTGAATTTATGTTTTCTTAAATGCTTTTTTTTCTATGAATAATTAAGAAATAAATTTAATTTTTTGTTTTAGTAATATTACATAATTTATTATTAATTTCTCAATGTTAACTAAAATTATTTATTATTATTTTATATTTTTAAAATTACAATTTTTTTTATTCTTTTATTCTAATATTACTAGTAAAATATTAGGTCAGTTTAATACTTAATTATTTATTATATTTCAATATTATTAGTGTTTAAACCAATTATATTTTAATAAAAAAATTGCCTTCTTTATACGTTTATAGAATATTATTAGTACAAATAATGTTATAGATTTTTAATAAAAAAAGATTTATATCATTATTATTCTACTAAAATTAAAATATAATTCATGATTTTATATAATTTAATGAATTTAATTACACAAGTTAAGAATTCTAAAAATTATTAGAAATTTTAAATATATAAGGTGATATTTTATCCAATAATATATATTTTTATATAATAAACTTATATATATATATATATATATATATATATATATATATATATATATATATATATGTATGTGTGTGTGATTCTGTGTGTAAGTGTATGTTCACATAAATATTTATTTATATTAGCTGTTTGCCTGTAATTAAAAATTTAAAAAAATTAAAAAATCATTTTAAATTAATAATATGTAATAATAGGAGAAATATTTAATAATTTAATTAAATAAAATATCAGGATATGTAATATAATATGTCTGATTATTATACCGGAAATAATATAAATATCCGACATTTCTGATAATATGACCTTATATGTTTAGAATAAATACTGTACATTTTTAAGTACAAAAATCGATGATTGCAGTAATTAACAGTAAATTTGTATAAATATATATATATATATATATATATATATATATATATATATATATATATTAGGTGTAACGGAAAGATTTGTCCGTTTTTTAATTAAAAAAAAAAAATAATATATTTACTAATGTTTACTGAACAATATAATTTTTCCTTCGTTACTAATGACTTCTTCCCAGAGTGATGGTAATTTGTGAATTCCATTTCTGTAGAATGACTCATTTTTGAAACTTGAAATGACATTATCAGACAGACCGGTAGATACATATATATATATATATATATATATATATATATATATATATATATATATATATATATATATATATATATATATATATATATATGTATGTACATAAAGAATTATAAAGCTCATAAAACACTTTATGAGAACACGTACATTTACAACAATAAAATTTTGTATTGGACAAAACCGTACAATTATATGTATTTTATTTTAAATAATTCAAATTCCAAATTGTGAATGATAGCAGGAAACACATTACAATCTAGTAAACATTTTCTTTATTATTGTCTACGAACGGTCAAAAAGGTTACATAAAAACAATAAATATCAATTTGTGAAAGAAGAAAACGAATACCTGTCACAAAAATTTACAATTTACCGAAAACGGCTAAATGTAAACATTTGAGTTTTAATAAAGTGTATGGTTTTCATATGCATTTTCTTTTTTTGTATTAACAAATTTCTGAAATAGGTACTAAGAAATTATTCAGTTTACAAATTATTCAAAAATCTCATGAAATTATAAAAACCTTGTATGCTATTTCATTTCACTTTCTTAAAAATATAATAAATATATATATAAATATTTATATATATATATATATATATATATATATATATATATATATATATATATAAACGATAAAAACTAAACTTTAAATTATAGATATTAAGATTATTTCTGTAAATTTTGTTTAATAAAAAAAAATAATTCTACACAAAGTATAAGATTCTAGTTTATTTGAATTATATATATATATATATATATATATATATATATATATATATAGGTGTGTGTGTGTGTGTATGTGTGTGTGTGTATGTGTGTGTGTGAATGTGTTTGTTTATTAAAAAGTGTCAAGGAAATGAAATATTTTAGTAAAAGATTTCTAATTTTTCTCGTACATATTTCTGTCTTTTCTAATTTTCCTTTATGTTTTTATTCACGCTATAAAAGTATTTTTATGTAACGACATAATTTCCATTCCAACCCTCAAATGTAAATCTAGGTTCACAATAGAGAGATAAAAAACCATTAAGCAAATTTGAAAATCTTATTATTCGTTGTACTTACATATCTGTTAAAACGGTCAAAACATCAACCAAATTAAAACATAAAAAACATTTTGAACATTTAAAATCGTCATTTATATCAAACTGTCATTTTTGAAAGTTTATATTTACGCATTTCCTTTATAGTCCTGTAAATCCTTTTGGGAGTATTAACATTTGATTTCCGTCCTCAGGGCTTCATGGAGACAAACTTAAATTAACTGTTTAGGACACGACGACGCCCGCGAGATGGGGTGCAACTGTCTCTTATATATCTTGAGTATACGTCAGACGGGACTGTATTAGCTACGTCGACGTTTTCCCCCGACGGTAATTGTTTGTAAATGAATAAACAGCTAAACAGGTTTCTCCCTTCTTGTACACTAAACATCCAAGTTCTCACTCTCTTTCGTACTAAAACTTTGCGTAAAGCAGATACTGATGAGAACCTGTGCGTGTTCGTACAGGTTTAAAAGAAAACATGGTAATTGTACTTTCCTTTAACATACACATAGATATAGTTTGCTATTCATATCAACTTTAAAAGGACAAAGGAAACGTATATACATTTACATACGTACGTACTTATACATTCATACATACATACATACACTCATACATAGATATATATATATATATATATATATATATATATATATATATATATAATATATAGATAAATATAATATATAGGTGTTCTTTTAGGATGGATAAAACTTTTAATAGGGATACAATTTAAAGTTCTATCATGCTTAAAAAAACACTTCCTTTCTCTCTCTCTCTCTCTTTAAATATATATATATATAGAGAGAGAGAGAGAGAAAGAGAGAGAGATTTCAAATTTATTAATTTATATATATATATATATATATATATAGAGAGAGAGAGAGAGAAAGAGAGAGATTTCAAATTTAATAATTTATATATATATATATATATATATATATATATATATATATATATAAATCACACAAAAATAAATATTCAAAAAGAAACTAATTACAAAATTAAAAACCTAGTACATCAGATGAAATTAAAAAGTAATTAAGTATTATTATAAATAATTTGCACATTTTATATTTACAAATGTTACAATTGAAGGTTTTTATATGTGAAAGTATATTGTATAATTAAAATTTATAAATTTGTGATTTATAGAAAAGCGCATTCATTGAAATATCAATTAAGAAAATTTTATAATTAAATAAATATTGTATTGAGAAGTACAAAAGAGACTGAGGGGTTTAAATATAAATGTTGTGTTCTATCATTTATTATTCTGTACTATACTTCAGTCTTATTTTGGCCATTCTATATAAACAATTTTGATATGAGAAATGGATTAGTTTTTAAAATGTTAATTAGGTACAATATGAAAACTAATTATCACATTGCTTTTTCCAAATTACTTTTCTTTACCGAATAATTAATTACTGATTTTTTTCATATATATTTATACACACACACACACACACACACACATATACACACACACACACACACACATATATATATATATATATATATATATATATATATATATATATAGTTGACGTTTAACTTACTAATTTAATTTTTGTCATGAAATGATGGTAAAGAAAATGTTATTAAAATTTTCAATTAAATTCAATTAATTGTTCACAACCTACATCTTTTAAAATTAATATCATTATTACACAGAAAATATACATTAAAAAAATGTTTATAATACTTTTTAATGAAAATTTTTTCCAGTGTGTTTTATCTTATATTTAGATCTGTTCTTTATGTTGATATATTTTTTTAATTTTATTATTTTGATTAACCATATTTATTTAATAAAATAAATATGAACCTATAGATATAAAATATTTGACTGTATTGACATTTTGTAATTTTATTTTATATTCATAAATATATTTTAATTTTTATCATATATATATATATATATATATATATATATATATATATATATATATATATATATATATATATATGTGTGTATGTATGTGTTTATGTTTGTATACGTGCGAAATGCATATTAGTAAAAATAAAAATCATTAATAAAAAGTTAAATATCGAGTTTTAACACAAATAAATTATCATCGCAATTCTAAAAGATATTATAAAGTGTCTAATATTTACTTATTGTCCATTTTTTTAGTTTATAATATCGATAAGCTAATACACATTTTGATAATAATGTCATAATTCTCTGATGATAATACTATTGCTATCGAATTTCATATCAGCTTATCATTGTTACAAATAAAAAAAAGGAATAATAAAGTAATTATTGAACACAATATTTTCTTATTATGTTATTGGGATAATAATTCATTTATGTACAAAATAATTTTCTAGTTTCAAAACAAATAGTAATTAAGATTTAATTTTTTTTCAGAATATTAAGTTTTTAATGTAATAAATTTCACTCTAGAATCGTAAATCAGATTTTTTCGTACATTTATATAAAATTTTATTTAAGTCATTTTTTTAATTGTATATTTAATTTTAAAAAATTTTAGTCCTTTTTAGTCTTTTATTTTCCATTTTGTTAAATGTTTATTCTTCAATACATACACACACACACACACACACACACACACACACACACACACACACACATATATATATATATATATATATATATATATATATATATATAGATATAGGATTTTTCAATAAGAATGTGAGAATTTTGACAGCTGCTAACAACGATGTTTACATTTTTTAAAAGCTCATTTTGATATTTCAACTCAATATAGTTTGGAAAATTATCATGGATCTTTCAACATTTCAACAAAACTTGGAAATTGTGAAAAATACAATAGTCTTATTGAAACAAGAGTTTAATGTGTCCATTATTCCACGAAATGAACCCATCAATTGGCCACCAAGATAATGTGATTTAACTCCATTGGAATTTTTTCTGTGGAGTTATGTGAAATCATTGGATTATGCTGATAAACCACAAATAACAAAAGCATTAAAAATACACATTGAACTTGTAATTCATGAAATTGTGGTTTAAAATTATGTAAAAGAGTGACTAAAATTGGACTAAACGAATGCACTATGTCAAGTGAAGTTGTGGTTGTTATATGAGTGAAATTAAATTTCATCATTAATGCCATTAAAAGTAAAAAAATAATTATTTAATTAAATACCTTCTGTTTTATTTCTATTTAAACTTTTGAAGCGCTTATTGGAAAAGCCTCTTTCTCTCTTTCTCTCTCTCTCTCTCTCTCTCTCTCTCTCTATATATATATATATATATATATATATATATATATATATTATAGGAAATCCACTTTTTATTTTTTTCTAGAGAAATAAAATAATTCAAAACACTCCACTATGTTTTTGTATTGCTATCCTGTGAGCATATTTCCAAGTCTCATAGGACAAGCATTACACTAGTGATACATAAACTATCCTTTTCGTATCCATTGGGATACATTTATTACAACGTATTTACTAGGTAGTCGTTCAAGGTTATTAAATACTTTTTGATGATTTATAACTTAATTAAAAAAATATTTCGTTCTTATTTACAAAATAAACACATTAAAACATGTGATTTTTGTTTATTAAAGCGTTTCATATACCAAAAAGGTCTTTTTAAATATACATATCACCTTGAATTAATTGAAGCGAAAACTAAATGAGAATATAACACGAAATGTTTGAATAATATATAATTTTCAGACACAAATATTATATACAATTTTTTTTACTGTAAATATTAGGAATAGAATTTAAAATTAATTTAAATAATTTTCATATAGATAATGAAAGTTGACATTGAAGTCATTCCATACAACGGAAGTATTAAGTTTCTTTAGCAACACACGCATAATTTCTTACAAAGTTTCACTAAAATTGGTTAACAGTTGCAAAAGTTATTAATGCCTTACAAGCACGCATACATATAGAGAAAATAATGATGGGGAATTGAAATTCAAGATATTCTATTTCGAGTAAGGAAATAATATTATAATTATATCTAACATCAACAGTTTTTTTAAGAAGTTTGATGAACTTTACTAGCAGATACTTAAATGTGAATTATAATGAAATATTCGTCGAATAATATATTCGTATATTTGAATTTCGAAGGAAAATAAAAGTCAAATAAAATAATATTAACATAAAGAAAATATTTTTTTTATAAATAAAGTGATGAAATATTATTTTACATATTTTAATTTTTCGTGATATTCTTATATTAAATAAACATGACAAAATGTCATTTATTATATCTTGTATTTTTTAATATATTATGTTTGTTTATTTCTTGGAATAAAAAATAAAAAGAGAAAATGAAAATAAATATAGTTTGTCTCCATTTATAATATTTGACAAAAATTATAATATAATTATATAAAAAATATAATTATATTTTTTAATCAATTTTTAAAACCTAAAATAATAATTACGTTAAACTCTTAAACATTTATTATAAAAATAAATGTTAATTATATATATATATATATATATATATATATATATATATATATTCTTTACATTTTTGAAAAAAATTTTGAGTAACACAATAATTTTTTTTATTCTAAATACATTATAAATTTAAATATTATAAACAATAAAATTAGTAATAAAAAATATTTTTTAAATTAAATTATATAAAAAATTATTATTTAAATGCATTTCTTAAAATTTATTAAACAAATATCAAAATTGAAATTCTTAATTAATTCTTCATACAGAAGAGAAGTGAAAATATATTTCAATTCGTTCACATATTGAGTTTTTTTTAACTACTTCTACATTGAGTAATATAAATGCAACGAAAATTTAAATATAGAATTCTTCCAAATAGTTCTGCAGTCTAGAAATAATCTTGAAACTTGATAAGAGTATTAGAGAAGATTTGGATGTAAATTACATTTATAAGAAACTTGAAATTGAATAAATTTTAAGAAAATCTTTATAATGAGAAGTAAACATCGTACAAAATTCATTTCGTAAAAATGTATCAAAATATGTACGGTCTTTTATTTACATAAATTCTGAATTTTTAAGACGTGTCTAGAAAAATAGATTTAATTAAAAAATATAAGTATTTTTAAATGAATGTTTATGAAATTCAACTTTAATATATTTATTCGATGTTGAAACTTGATATATATTACATAAAATTATTATAATATTTTTAAGTTTTTAAAATTGTAAATTTTATTTAATACAGCTCCACTATTATTTTCTATTTATTTCACTGTTTATACACATTTCAAATGAATTTAAGTTTAAAAAAAAAATATAACTCATTAATTTTCTTGGCTGCCTACTAAAGACTAAATCTTCTAATGAAAGTTTTCTTAAAATATAATTTTCTACATCATTGTCAAAAAATCATCAATTTCACCTTCTCCATATATATCACAAATATTAAAAAAAAGATTCTGGCATTTTCCTGTTTCGTTTTTTGAAGAAAAATAATTTATAAAATCTAAAATAATATTTGTTATTTTCTATATTTTCCGTTTCTTCTATTTTACTTTTCATTTTTATTTTTAATAAAATAATAAAAATATCACAATTTTTTACAAGTATCTGTATTCATTTTTTCTAAACATTCAAATTAATAAAAAAATAAATATATGTTATAATAAAAAATACATTTATGAGAGTCATTCGAATATAAACCGAACATTTTCTATACCTTTTTTTAAATTACTATTTTAATATTTTTTATTTTTTTAAATTACATTTTCTATACCTTTTTTTAATTACTATTTTGTACACACGACATTTTTTTTACAAAGTTTCTGCTAATATTTAAACATTTTTTCCACCAAATTAGAAGTTTTTTTAATTAAAAAATTAAATATTAGCACGATACAGTAATTCTGTATCGTAGAAAATAATAAAATGAACCCAAAATCAATTACACACGAAGTGTTCCACATCTACATCATTTTAGAATCGTTGTTCCCCTAAGGTCTTCTTGAGTGGTTCAAACAAATGATAAGTTGAGGCTATAAGGGGGATGTTCTATAGTAGTTCAGTACATTTTCATTAATTTTAATTCAAGCAACCTACTCTGATCTGCATTTAATAGACATGGAACCCATCGTGTCGAAAATTTTCGGAACTTCAATTTATTCCAAATAATAGATTGCACTCTGCTATGGATTATTTCAATTTCATCATAAATTTTGTCTATTATTAACCACTGGTCTCCTTTAATAAGGTCTCGTACTACTCGAATGTTGTCTGGTGTGATGTTGATTTTATGACAACGCGGAAGGGTCAAGTTTTATACATCATAATGTTAATCAGCAAACGGCTTCTGCTTTGTAAATACATGCGTCTTTAAAAATGTTTCATTTCCGAACTGTTCACGTAATTTTATCAAAATCTCAATCGGTTTTCCGTTTTCGTTCATTAAAAACTTGATTATAATACGTTTTGCAATAGTGCTAGGTACATGCTTGTTTGCTCATCGTACTAATTACTAAAAAAATGAATGCAAAGTCATGTGCATGACAAGGAGGAAGTTTAAACACTCCAACTAATATCCTCACTTGATCTCAATCATAAATATTTGATCATTTAGTAGTAGGAAGAAAAATTCAATTCATGTTTGACAAACATTCGACATATATTTCATTATTTTATTCAAGTATTTCATAGGGTTTTTCAATAAGAATGTCAAAACTTTGACAGCTAGTGGCAGCCAAGTTTTAATTTTTTTAACTCATTTGGACATTTCAACTCAATAAATTTTGACAAATACCATGGACGTTTAACATTTCAACAATCCTTAGAAATTGTAAAAACTTCAATAGACTTATTAAAACAGTTTAATAAGTTCATTATTTCACGAAATGGACTCATCAATTAACTACGAATTTCATATGATCTAAATTCATTGGATTATTTTTTTTGGGTTATGTGAAATCATTGGTTTATTCTGATAAACCAAAAACAACAGAAATATTAAAAATTAACATTGAACGTGTAAATTATGAAATCATAAAAGGATCAAATTTATGTGAAAGAGTGACTAAAATTGGACTAAACAAATGCACTATGTGAAGAAAAGTTGTAGTGATCATATGAGTGAAATTGTGTTTAGTTGTTAATTCTATGGAATATGGTTAAAAATTTAAAAACCCTTCTTAATTAAATACCCTTTGTTTTATTTTCATTTAAATTTCTGAAGCGCTTATTGGAAAACCTTATGTAGAAAATAACTTGATAATTACAAGTTTTAAAAATCACTAAAAATTTACAATCAGCTAGTATTTAATCACCAAAGAAATATTATATTTATTTATAAAAAAATGTAATTTAAATAAAATAACTAAAACTCTTCAAAGATTTTGCACAGTTTTAATATAAATATTATTTTTTAATTATTAATTTTGCTTAAATCGACATATCTACATTCACCAACATACGTATATATATATATATATATATATATATATATATATATATATAAATATGTATGTATAAAAAATTATAAACACATATATACAATAGCATAGAATGAAATCCATCCTTAAAATCTCAGTTTTATTATTTATGCTCAAAGAATACAAAACTCGTAAGAATAAACTACCATCAATTCACATATCAATTAACAAAAGTTTTTCACGAAACATAATAATTCTTTTTTAAGAAACTTCCCGCGCAACAATTAACTTTAAACTACCCCCACATAGGCTCACTTGCACTTTCATGAAGTTTCCAACGTCAATTATGAGGCAGGAGGTGCGGAAGGAAATTGCTTCACGAGAAAACCATAAAGCGCGCACGGCTCTAGACGAACGCGCGTTCTCCATCTTTAAACTTCTCTGTACTTATTTCAAAACTGTTTCGTACAGACTTCTATTATTCGACAAATTGAAGAAAAGTTAAAACACATCTGAGAATGTATAAACGAGATAACAGTAGTATTTATATTCTATGAGCAATTGTTTCGTGTTATTGTTTAAAGCAATCTATTTATTTACGCAAGAGAATTGTCTCGACGTATTTTTTTTATAATTTTCTGCCTCCATGTAAATTCAATTCAGATATAAACCGTTTGAATAATGCATGAAATATATTTATCATTTACCTCTTGCGCTACCATTTCATTTTATTCATAAGAATGTTTAGTATACACTTTAATGACAATACTTTTTTTTAAAATTCTGTATATTTAACTTATATATATATATATATATATATATATATATATATATATATGCTATTCTTTTTTTGTATAGTTCTTTTTGGCAGCAACTATATTAACTTAAAATTTTATATTTATAAATACATTTTAACACAATCGAATTTTTATCCCCAACACCACAAAGATTATGAAATGTTCAATAATCACTTATTGTTACCTTTTTGTTTATAACAATAGTAGGTTGATGCGCATTTTGATAGCGATGTCATCATTGTTAGAGCCATTTTGTTAAAATTATAAATACAGTTTTTTTCAATCGATTATTTTCTTTTTTTACTTTCAACTACAATAGTATCAAGTGATGAAATTATTAAATATTTTTATTAATAATTCTATGAAATTATATAACACGTTTGATTTAAAATTGTTGTTAAAATAATTAATGATATAATTTTTGTTACATACTTTAAAAAATAAAATTATTGGAACATTTTTTGATTATAAAACATACATATATATTATCACCTCATATTTATATGTATATGTATATATATATATATATATATATATATATGTATATGTATATATATATATATATATATATATACGAGATGGTCCCAGAAGTACCCGACCCAACAAAGAAAACACAAAAATTTTGGAAAAAAATATATTTATTTTTCAACATAATCTCCTTTCAGCTCTATACACTTTTCCCAGCGATGTTCAATAAGTTCGATACCCTTTTTATAATAAGAACTGTCTTGCTCCTCAAAATACCCATTAACTGCCGACATCACTTCTTCATCGTTAGGAAATCTTTGACCACTGAGCCATTTTTTCAAGTTTGGGAACAGAAAATAATCTGAGGGGGCTAAATCTGGCGAATAGGGTACATGAGGTAGCAATTCAAACTTTAATTCATTAATTTTGGCCATTGCAATAACGGATTTGTGAGCTGGTGCATTGTCTTGATGAAACAACACTTTCTTCTTAGTCAAATGCGGCCGTTTTTGCTTGATTTCTTCGCTCAAATGTTGCAATAAGTTCGCATAATACTCGCCGTTGATAGTTTTTCCTTTTTCAAGATAGTCAATGAAAATTATCCCACGCGAATCCCAAAAAACCGACGCCATGACCTTGCTTGCAGATGAAACGGTCTTCACCTTCTTTGGAGCCGGTTCTCCCTTTTCAGTCCATTGTTTTGATTGTTCTTTTGTCTCGGGTGTGAAGTGATGGACCCATGTTTCATCCATGGTTATGAAACGGCGCAAAAAGTCTGCTTTGTTGCTGTGAAACTTCGCTAAACACTTAATTGAAACATCTTCACGATACTGTTTTTGCTCGAGTGTGAGCAAACGTGGCACCCATCTTGCACATAGCTTTCTCATGTCCAAATTTTCAGATAATATGCGATGTACCGCACTTTTTGAAATGCCTACTATGTCTGTTAGCTCGTGCACTTTCAGTCGACGATCATCCAGTACCGCTTTGTGGATTTTCTTCACCATTTCTGGAGTCGTCACCTCATTTGATCGACCACTGCGATGCTCGTCTTGGCAGCTCGTACGGCCTCGTTTAAACTCTGCTACCCAATATTTCACTGTTGTAAACGAAGGAGCAGACTCACTCAGAGTAGAATCCAGTTCAGCTTTTATATTGGTTGGGCTGAGGCCTTTCAAATAAAAGTATTGTATCACATAACGATGACCAATTTTCTCCATTTTCACAAATTCACTGAAAACGTTTACTATTGATGGCTGCCAAACAAATACTAAACAACGTGGCATCCTCAAACTTGAAACATATGCTTTATAGATTGTGTACTTTCTAATACAGTGATATTTTTCAAACAACTACCGCCATCTCTAGGTCAGGCCGGGTACTTATGGGACTACCCTTGTATATTATATATATATATATATATATATATATATATATATATATATATATATATATATATATATATATAGTTTTCCAAGTGTATTGCCTAGATTTATATTTTATTAAAAACAAACATGTGTATAGGGTGGTGTACAAGGAAACATTTGTATAGTTTCTTTTTATATTTTATTATTGAAGTGAAACTTCTTTAGCAATGTTGGGGTAAAATTTTTACATGCAACGGAAGTGACGTACGTACCGAATCTACAGCAATAGATAAAAAAGAACGCCCATCACGCATACGCATCGATTTAACATATGATTACTATCAGGTTGTTCATTCACTATTTGAATTATTTCTTTATTCTGTTAGTAATTATTATTTACAATTAGTCTGTGAATTGTACTTAAATAAGAGTTTTATTCAGTGTGATAACATTGATATTTTTGGTAAGTATATTAATTTATATAATCTCATATTATAATATTAAGATATATCTAAATAATCATGCAAATAAGACTACATTAAATTCACGTGCTATTTAAAAATTGATCAAATCAACACGAAATTGAGGTTCTGGGTGTGTATACCAATATATATAGATATAGTATTTTATAACATTATGTATATACATTTAATCTATTTATCAAATAAAAGAAATACTATTGATAACACGTGGTATTTAAAAATTATCGAAACCTATACAATTTTGAGGTTATCTGTTGTTTTATTTGTAACAATTTACTCACAATAATTTTATTTATAATTATGATCAAATTATTTTACACTTTTAACAACCAAATTTATATTAAAATTATTATGAATTCTTTGTTCTTAGGCGTCATTTTGAAGATTTATTAAATTTTACGTGGTATTGGAAAATTATCAATAAATAATATCTAAATAGAGGATATTTATTACAGTGATATATTATTTGTGAGTATTTACTTTAATTGTTTTATTTTCAAAACATTGATCTACTTGTATATTATATATTATACAATAATAATGTAATAGTAATTAAAAAAATGTTTTTTATAGGCTTTAAGATAGCAAAGTCTATTGAGAAAAAATTTTGCTTATCATAAACCAATTGTATTGTTTATACCTATTCAATCACCATCGAAGAAGCAATGGAAATCGAAGACATTTCAAAAGAAGACGAATAAATTTTCATAATTCATAATTTTATAAAAGTTTTAATTTGAAAATGAATATTAATCTTACTTAATATGAAATAATTGTAGAAATTTAATTTATTTAAAAAATTTATCATTTTTTATTTAAATTTTCATCCCGTGTATTCACAACCTCTCTCCCCACTATATTTCTTTATTTTGTTACTTGCTTTATTCTGACGAATTTGTTTATTTACGAGTTTTAGGTATTCGCTTCTACATTTACCTTTTTATTACTTTACGAAAAAGAAGTTTCACTTCTGGCGTGCGTAAATAAGTACACACTCCTTTTGTTTAAAAGTAGTTAATAAAAAGATTATTATATTTAAATTATTGTACGTTCTTTCTCTCGTGTATATATATATATATATATATATATATATATATATATATATATATATATATATATATATATATATATATATATATATATGTATACCAGGAATTAATAAATGAAATTCAAAATATATATTTATTTAAATAAATTTATTTTGTTATCTTCGAAATATTCCTCATCAGATGCAATACACATATTGAGAGGTTTAATTCAGTTCTGGAAACAATCTTCATAATCCGCTTTAAGAATGACCTTCAGCTGTTTTACCAATTTTTCTTTTATGACCTCTATCGTATTAAAACACTTTCTCCATAGTGGCAATTTTAGTCTCGGGAAAAGAAAAAAGTCATATGGTGTCATATCTGATGAATACGGTGTTTGGGCGATGACATGTGTTGTTTGTTTGACCAAAAGTTGCGTACAAAAATCAATTTTTGTGAGGGTGCGTTATCATGATGCAAAATCCATGTGTTTTCTTTTCATAGATCTTATCTTTTTTAGTAGATCGTCTTACAAAAATGCTTCATAACGCCTAAATAATATTCTTTGTTGATTGTTTGGCGCAGCGTAAGGAATTCGTAGTGGACAGCACCTTGATAATCAATGAAAATAGTCGACATTACCTTGATTTTTGAACGATTTTTTTAAATTTATTATACACTCATATTCCTGTATTTTTTACACAACAAATATCATAAACTTTTTTTACCATTGTAAGTGTTTCGGCTCAAGAAATTTCATTCGAAACACAAAATTTGAGGCAAACTCTACTCAACAATTTGATCTATTGTAAATATTGGTTTTAGTACCTGCGATCGACTGATATAAACAGTTGGGATTAATAAAATAAATCATTTATTGTGCTCAAACTCGGTATAAAATTCAATTGCAGTGTTGCCAATTTACGAACAAAAAATAAGATTTATTTAATGCACGTCTTTTAAATAAATAAAATTCCCAGTACTTTTTGAATAGACTATATATACATTTATATAAATATATATATATATATATATATATATATATATATATATATATATATATATTTAATTTGTAAGTATAGGGTGGTCAAAATAGGACTAAAGAGTTTAGACATACATTTACTTGTTTATTATCCTTCACTATACTTTACTATCCTTCAGTCTTATTTGAGCCACTCTGTACAAACATACCACTTATATTACTTTATAAAAATTATATTTATACGCGAATGAATAAATTATCGAACAATTATCAAAATAATATTATAGATAATAACAAAATACGTACAAATTTATTATATTTGAAATTAAAGTAATTAATAGTCTAATTCTACATGTACGAGGGTCGTTTGATAAGTGTGGTAAATTTATTTATTGTTTAATTTAATTAATTAATTAATTTAATTAAATTTTTCAATTCAGTTTTTTTTACTTTTTTACCATACTTATCAAACGGCCCTCGTATATACACAAATACACACATATGTCTCTCTCTCTTTCTCTCTCTCTATATATATATTAGTGTGTGTGTATACATAATTATGTATGTATATGTATGTGTATACTACCTATTCTTACTTATATTAATTAATCATAGAGCTTAAATACCAAAAAATAATAATTCAGGCACTTAACTCAAAGAAAT
>CP092087.1:57478371-57498371 GCA_029203775.1 Neoneuromus ignobilis | reverse complement strand
AATTTTTAAAATCTTCAGCAATTTTTATAGCAATAAATTGGAATATTCATTTTAATTTCTTTGATAAATGAATTATATAGGGTCATCCAAATGTAATGCCCAGATTTGTGTTTTATTAAAAATATACATGTGTATAGTTTCTTTGGTTTCTTTTTAATAAAACACAAATCTAAGCGTCACATTCGGATAACCTTATATATATATATATATATAAAGAATTTTCCAATAAGTGGACCAGAAGTTTAAAAGGATATAAAACAAAGGTATTTAATTAATTAGTTATATTTTTTTTCATTTTTAAGCATATTTTATATCTAATAATAAGACAAAATTTCACTCATATGGTCACCACGTCCTAGTTTGTCATATTGCATTGGTTTAATCCAATTTTTAGTCACTCTTTCACATAATTGTGGTCCAATTTCACGAATTAATCGTTCAATGTTCATTTTTAATACTTCTGTTGTTTGTGGTTTATTAGCATAACCTTACGATTTCACATAACCGTACAGAAAATAATCCAATAGTGTAAGATCACCTGATCTTGGTCGCCATGTAATTGGTTAATTTCGTGAAATAATAGCCTTATTAAACTTTTGTTGCAATAATTTCTAAGCGTTGTTAAACTTTCCATGATAATTTGCCAAACTATACGAAGTTGAAATGTTAAAATGAGTTTAAAAAAAGTTAAACATGGCTGCCACTAACTGTGAAAGTTCTGACATTGTTATTGAAAAACCCTATATATATATATATATATATATATATATATATATATATATATATTTGTATATTATATTTAATTAATTAAATATAATTATGAATTAATAAAATGTCATTGAAAATGGAATGAATATAGCTTATATTTTGAAAATTATATACCATTATATTTTACCAATATTTTTTATAATCTTCAATATTTACCTCTATTATTAATTCAAATATAAATAAAGTAAAATCAGAATTTATATAGTAGTTTATGAATATTTCGTTACATTGAAACGTTCTAAAATGTTGTAAAAATATGTATATAAATATTAATATACATATTTTTACATAAATCATTTTGAATGTTAATAAGAGAATTTATTATAGAAATTATCACTAACATTTTTTAAGACTATTACTCCTTTAAGATACAAAAATATTTTTTACTTAAATATAAAAAAAAATTCTGTAATACTTCAATAATTAAATTAAATTTTACATAAGAAATATGAAAGTTCTGTACCTTTGTTATATATATATATATATATATATATATATATATATATATATATATATATATATATATATATATATATATATATATATATATATATATATATATAATATATATATACATATATATATACACATATATATAGGGCCATCCATATGTGACGCCTAGATTCATATTTTATTAAAAAGAAATAAAAAAAAACTATATACATGTTTCCCTATACACCGCTCTAGACTCAAATATATTTTTAATAAAACACAAATCTAGGCGTTACATTTGGATGAGTCTAAATATTGAATATTATTTACATACACACAGAAGATCAATCGGTGATATAGTGGCTAAAATCACAGCCTGTTATGTAGAAGAAATATATTCAATTCCCGGTCAGAGATAGAGGGCAGGCAAGGATCTTTAGTTTTAGTAGAAACAACTTGTCTAAGGGAGTAAACTTTAAGCAATAAATTAATCACCAGCCCATTTGGTCAGCGTAGTGAGTATGACTAAACACCAATGGATGGTAACATTCATTGAAGTTTTTGCTTAACAGTGGCTGATAAAACTGATGTGATTTATATATATATATATATATATATATATATATATATATATTAGGTGGTGTAATATGAAATGTTGGATTACTATATCGGAAATAATATAAAAATCCAACATTTTGTATTACACGACCCAATATATTCCGTCTATATTTATTTCCTGCTAAATGAAACCCTATTCTAAAACCATTTACTTCGATTAACAAATGTTTTCCTCTTTCAACGCATTTCGACAAGTTTTCATAAATATTTGTCCCTTCTGTTCATAGGTTATTTCCTAGATCTCTTTATATATCTAGATTTACAATTAAATGTCCATATATATATATATATATATATATATATATATATATATATATATATATATATATATGCACTTAATATGCACCAATGCATATATATATATACATATATATTAATTTGAAATAGTTACCTAGGATTAATATACGAGTCAATAACTATCGTAATTAGCGATGAAATACTTATTATAGTAATGAAACATGGAACATTCTGTTCCAATTAATTTACATGTATAAATGTACATACGTATGCATTTGTAGATACACAATTATGTGATTTCGAAGTTATGTGACATACATCTATGTGACTCGGTTGGTTTTAAAATTCTATTAATGTAAATATCGAACAATTTTTTAATTACATCGAATTTTATTATGAATCAACATTTATTTTTTTATATTTAAATTACACCATATTAATATAGGTATATAATAATTATTATTAATCAATATGAATTTATGTTTTAATTTTGAAATTTAAGTTAGGAGAAGTAAAAAAATCAACATGATTTAAACTAATATATTAGTAATTATATTAAACTTATTATAATATTAAGATTATATTTTAATGATTTTAATTGTGTGGAATAAGAAAATTCAAATGTTTTAAAAATACTCTCAAGAAATAGTTTCGAAATAGACGTAATATATTTTCAGATAGTATTTTTAGAATTTTCTATTATTTAAGAAAAAAAATTATTCATGTTTCCTCTGGCACTTCCATTTAATTTCAAATAAATCGTAAAACATGTCGTCATCTTACGAAGCATCATGTGAGCTTAACAGTGTCTTCTTGTGAATTATTTATAAGTTCTTACGTTCACGTTGAGTATTCGTAGGTTAGACAGCTTGAAGAATACTTAAAATAAATATAAAAAAAATAGTGATACTAACATCTTAGTACATTGTAAAACCATCATGATGTGGGCTGTTAAAATTGAAAAGATGTAGATATTTATACATATGTAACAAAAATTTTCAAAAAAAAATTAACTTAGTATGAAATTACTTTATTAAATTATTCAATAAATGTTTCTATATACTATTTTTTAAAAAATTGCATTTATAGAAAAAATTCTAGCATTTATTTTTTTACATTTCATTATATATATATATATATATATATATATATATATATATATATATATATATATATATATATGTATAGGGTCATCTAAATGTGATGACTAGATTTGTTTTTTACTAAAAAGAAACATGTTTATAGGGTAACGTACAGGGAAACATGTGTATAGTTTCTTTTGTTTCTCTTTAATAAAACACAAATATAAACATTACATTTGGATGACTCTATATAAACATTTATATAATTAAATTTATATAAAAATTTAAAACATTAGAATTAAATATGTATTCAATTAAAATATTATTATTTGCTTTCTTAGGAGATTTTTTTATCTTAAAATTTAAAACTACTTGAAAATTATTAAGAACGTTAATTAAAACAAATAATTTATATATATATATTTTACCTAATTTAAAAAATTGAAATAATACGTTTTTTATATTAGATAATATTTTAAGTAACTTATATAATTATAATAAATTATATTTTTGAGACAATTTTTTTTACATATGTTTGTATACATATACGTATATAGATACATATTAGATGGTCCAAAAGAAACTGAAGGTTAGTAAATGATAGTAAAAAAGTAAATAAATGTCTAAACCATTCGGTCTTATTTGTGCTACCTTATATATATATATATATATATATATATATATATATATATATATATATATATATATGTACAATATATAAAGGTAGTAAATTTTTATCTGCATCATAGGAACTACTCTGAAATTTCGTTTTATTGATCAAACTAGTTGTCAAAAAGTACTGTGGCCTATAAGGTATTGTGTATTACATATTTTTGTGATAAATCGATTGGTACAGATTTAAAGTCAATACGGCCACTAATATTTGAGAAAATAAGAAAATGTAAAGATAAAAGACAAAAAAACTTTATTGGATATGAGAAAAATACTTTTTATTAAAACAAATTATTAAAATTCATTGGCGACAAATTTTACAATTTCAATTATTCATATTGAAAGTGTGTGCAAAGCTCTAATTTGAAAATAGATCAGTACATTGAACAGTATTACTTAATATTAATAATTAAATGACACCTCCTAATTGATTGTAATCAACTAGAAGATTTTTCATATTGATTGTAATTATATAATATTTAAAACTGTAATTTTCCAATTTTCATAAATATTAATAACCATATTGACTTTTTACCTATATCAATCGATTTATTAAAAAGAAGTACTTGAGGAACTATATTTCACTGAACTCAATAATTTAGTGGCAATTAGTTTGACCATTAAAACGAAATTTCAATTTATTTTCCCATAGTACAAATATAAAATTACCACATGTATATATATATATATATATATATATATATATATATATATATATATATATATATCATCCTCATGTAATATTTAAGAGAAAAATAAGAAAGATGATAGTTATTCGCGTTTTGCTCTGTTTTTGGCACATTTTTTCTTATTTATATTATTATCAAGAGAATTAAGTAATGAGTTTAATACATGGAATTCAAGAATAATTTATGTATGCACTATGTACATTTAATATATATATATTTATATATATATATATATATATATATATATATATATATATATATATATATATATATCCAAATATATTATATTTGTGTATATATTTTATATGTATATATAGGGTTATCCAAATGTGACGCCTATATTTGTGTTTTATTAAAAAAAACGAGAGAAACTATATTAATGTTTCCCTATACACATGTTTCTTTTTAATAAAACACAAATCTATGTGTCATATTTGAATGACCATATATATATATATTTATATATAATTTATATATTATTCTTATTGACCTAACAAATAACTTTGGTAATTTCTATTTCATAAATATAAATATTAATTTAAGATGTGCAATTAGTTTCAATAAGCAGTTTATTTTCCCTTAAAGAGTTTTTTCAACGTAATGTTTTTATTTTTCGTAACAAGTTTTTAAAAAAAATACTAGAAAAAAAATTAAAATGTTTATTTTTAGTATAGTATAATACCAATTAATATACGATATTTAATTATATTCCACAATATTTTTTATAATTTTTATCATTTTCATAAATTTATTTTTTAATTTAAAAATGATTAAAATTTTATCTTGTAATTTCAATAAATTACAATTACTTAGAGAAAAACGATAATAAAAATCAATTAGAAATAATATGATGCTTTTAAAAAACGATTATTTTTATACAGTTTCAAAAAGATTTGTGTTGAAATTAGAAGTATTTAAATATTTTTTCTGGATGGTTGTATATATTGAAAAAAAATTTAATTATATTTCAGTGTATAACAATTTTTATTGGTATTTATTACTATAACACTTTTTGATTTTTTTCACATATTGTTAACAAAAATATGTAAATATGACACATTATTTTGAAACTGTACTTTTATAATGCAATTCTCTGATAATGATGGGGTTGTTATCGAAATAGATATCAAGTTGTAAATAAAAAAAATCAACAATAAATAATTCTTGAGTAGTTTTTCAATAACTAGTGATGTTAATGTGATAATTCATTTTAATATAAGTATAGAATTGAATAACATATTTCTGATATATCTTTTTTTATTTATAATTTATTTTATTAGAAATCATTTATATATATATATATATATATATATATATACATACATATATATATAAACATATATTATATATATATATATATATATATATATATATATATATATATATATATAATATAAAAAATGGTGTTTTGGATTATTTTTATTTTAACTCTAATCAAATTGAATAAAAAAATTAAACTGTCTTAATAAATAAATAGTTGTTCAAAATATAATTATTTTATGATGAAATATCATTTCATAGCACTATATTATAATATCAAAAGAATAATCAGATAGTTTAAACTAAGAGAATGGTATTAAATGTAAAATTTATATAAATAAAACATATGGATTATGAAATTTTTAAAATTTGTTTTTGGATATATCAAAAATACTGATGTTTATATAATAGTAATATAGAATTACTAGGGATGTAATATATCAATTAGAATATAATTCAAATTAAAAATATTAAGTACATCAATTTTTATTATTTTTAAAATCTATATTAATTGTTAATATCATTTAAAATTCTAAATTTCCAATTATATTAACAACTGAAAATATTCAATTACATTAAAAATTTTTTTTAGAGAAAACTTTAAAAATTTCATAATTAGTAAATTTGGTTAGAATTTTTTAAAATATTTTTAAAAAGCTAATGAATTTATTAAATTTTATTAATAAAAAATATTATATATTTTTTTTATTAATTTTTTGAGAACTGTTGTATGATTTTCTAAAAGATATATTATTTCAATTTTAATTCATAAAGAAATAAACTTTTTATGTATATATATATATATATATTTATATATATTTATATCTATAGTAAGATTATTTAAGCATATATATTATAAAGTACACTTAACAAAATATTCTCGCAAAAACTAAAAACAAGCATGGACCGATTTGAATATAGTATTAAAGCTCTAGCTCCACTCGAGATGCACAAAAAGTTACCTGACCCGAGATTATGCCATCCATGGAAATTATGGTATATAAATCGCCGATTATGTTCGAAAGTTATTCGTGTAGAAAAATCGATGGTAGTGCTCACCTGAATGTGTGACTTCGCACGGGAGAACTACTGCTTCGTGTTCAATGACCTTGAACACCTGGCTGGACGTCATGAACGTGGGTAGCTCTGTCGCGGTCTTCAGAGTAAATTCGCCTGTCACTTTGCCTGCAAATAAAACGAATTCGTTTGAAATATATTATAAGTAAAAAAAGTTTGTTATTTAAGGTACGTGCACAAAATAAATTCTTGTGAAATAGGTGAAACGGAATCGTGTTGTTTATTAGCTGAAAGTTTGGAAATGGTTCCAAACTGTGATTTTTTATCCCTTTAAAAAATACTAACTGACTTTTACTAGAACTAATATTTTTTATACTTTTTACCATAAATTCACAATAAATTTTTCCACATTCAAATACACACATATATACATACATATAATATATATATATATATATATATATATATATATATATTTATAAATGTATGAATACATTTATGTATGTATTTATATTACAGTGAATATAAATACAAATTTTATAATCTCTTTCATAATATTTTGACAAAAAATATAATATATTTAATAGCAATTTCAATAGCTGATTATTAAAAATTTAAAGTAAGTTCTTCCTAATAAAATCTTAAAAAAAAATTATACAGATTTTTTTTATATCGTTTATTTTCTAACTGACTTATTTGTGTAAAAAATGTATTAGACCGTAAAATTAATCTAAAATAACATTATTGGATAATGTTAGAATATTAAATCTAATTATAAATAGAATTTTTTATTGAAATTATTTAAAATGAAATAAATTATTCAAGTTGACAAATAAAAAGTTAAAGAAACAAAATTAACTAATGTAATATATATATATATATATATATATATATATATATATATAATATATATAAAAATAAAAAAAAGAAATAAAATTTGAGAACTATGAAACTTTTATTGACAAAAACTTTTTTTAACTATAATTGGATAAAAGGAATGAAGTAGTTTTTAGATGAAATAAATAAAGTAGTTTCTAATAAAGAAAATTATTTTAACATAACTGAATCACTCATCTCAATACAATCAAATGTTACTTATTCAATAATATTTTTTTCAGTTTATCTACTGATGTGCATTTTGATGGTCATGCTTTTATCATCTATGTACTGTATTATTAAATCTAATCTGATATACATTATAAAATCAGATTTAATAATTCAGTCTATTAACAATGATGGAGTGATCATCTAAATATATATTGACGAATATAATGAACAAGAATAATTATTCAATAATTTTATAATTTTCTATAGTATTAAGGAAAGTGGTTCATTTGGGTTAAAGTAATTTTTCCACGAGAACAAATTGAATAGTGAATACATATATATATATATATATATATATATATATATATATTTATATATATATATATAGAGAGAGAGAAAGAGAGAGAGAGAGAGAAATGAAATAATGATAATAATGATATTAAGTATTTCCTCAAATAAAGAGTAAAATTAAATTTAAATTTTCTTTCTCATTTACTTAAGCTTTCGAACAACTTTTATAAAAATTGTAAAAAATAGTTATTCTGCAAATTCAACTAATAATATGTAAAAGCTTTAATTTATAAACTTTTCTATTACAGAATAGTAAAATGATTTTAGTTTTAGAAAAATACTTAGAAAAGTTATTATTTTATACTGTAAAGAAACTAAAGATAATTAACAAAAACTAGTGTCTTATAGATATTTATAATATTATTAATAATATTTATTACTAAATGTATTTACATAAACGATAATGGAACTAAAACACACAACGGTGTCGTTTGAACACTAATTCCTATAAATATCTTACACTTTCAATAAAAAATCGTGAAAATATATGATGTTAGTATTAAAGTTATTTTTCTACAGCATTAAAACGATTAGGGATAAAAACAATTATTTTATTAGTTGTTTTGGAACTGTGGCTGATTCACTTTACACAAATGAATTTTAACCCCAACACCACAATAATTTAAAGTTCAATAATCACTTATTGTTCACTTGTTATTTATAATTATATAATTTATAATTATATCGGCTGATGCATTTCGATGGCGATACCATCATCGTCAGAAGGGTTCAGACATAAAGGCTCTGACGATGATGGCATCGCCATCAGCAAATATAATTATAAAAAAATGCATCAGCCGATATAATTATAAATTATATAATTATAAATAACAAATTTACAATAAGTGATTATTGAACACTTTAAATTATTGTGGTGTTGGTGTTAAAATTCATTTGTGTAAAATACAATTATTTTAACTGGATAAAGTAAATATTAAATATTATTGTGTTGTTAGAATAAGTGATTATTTGTGTAAGTTAAATTATTGACACTACCAAGTGAATAGAATTTTTTTTTGTATTTTGACCCTTTTTATTTTAAGTTACACAAAGAAATGTGTATATATTTTTTTCTGTATATACTTATATATATATATATATATATATATATATATATATATATATATATATATATATAAGTATAGAGGACCAAAAAATTATGCACATTTCTTTATTATATATATATATATATATATATATATATATAAGTATTGGTTACTATCGTTTACTATACTTTGCTATCCTTCATTCTCATATGAGCCATTCTCTCTCTCGTTCTATATATATATATATATATATATATATATATATATATATATATATATATATAATATTTTTCCTTATGAAAGATTAAAATTGTATACTTTATCAAATAAAATTATTTATTTCGATCAAATTTCTTATAAAAGAAAAGAATGTTTTAATTATATTTTTTTATTGCATTCATTGTACGGCCAGAATAGGAAAATAATTGTATCATTTAGGATCATAATAGCGCCATAGAGATTATAACCGGGAACGTAATCAACGTTCGTACACATTTCTACTAAGTTTGACAATACAAGGAAGGATAATCATATACATTAAAGAGATTACAAAGAACTTTAAAATAATTATCTAGAATGCGTGTGAACGTTGGATATTGAAATTAAGCGTTTCCATTTAAACACTTTATTAAGTGCAGAATAAATGTGATATATAAATAGTCCGTGTAATTTTATTAGTAGGTATCTTGTGTTTTAATTCGAAGTAGAAGTGAAATTTTACCTTATATTAAAATGAATGTTTTTTTGTATACAAAATAATAAAAGCGTTTTGTTTATAAGAAATATTTTAGGTTATTTTCAATACATAGACTTTATTCATTACATATATATGGAAATATGGAATTGGTAATGCTGTTATTTATTATAAGCAAATATTAAACTAATATAGACATATCAGTCAATGTATATTCTAAATACTAGTTGATAATTTAATATTCATATATTTAATGAATATCTATTCCAATTCTAATCAATATTTGCATCTGCAATTTAATCAATATATTCATATATATATATATATATATATATATATATATATATATATATATATATATATATATTATCATCATGATAGAAACCTATATTATCTGACTACTGAACAAAAACCTCATCGAATATCATTAGATCTTAAATATTTTTCGAAATTTTTTATGTTGTTTTTTGTTCACAGATAATCTAATTGAACTTTCACCTTCATTATACTTTAAAATTTCATCATTATATCTTTGATAAGGATTCTTCTTTAGTCCTTTTATGACTTTTGGTCACCATTTCATAATTATTTGCCTATACTCATTTTAAAGATTTTATTTGTTCTATTATATCAGTTAAGCTTGTTAGTTCTTGTTTTCATTTACAGGTTTTTCAGTCATATTTAGAAATTTTTAACTTTATCTTTTTCATGCTTCGTTCAGTTGTCAAAAGTTTGTACTTCATTTTTTCCTTCAGTGTTTAAATATCTGATCTATTGTATAAATTCATGTAAAGATCACACATTGGTTATATACTTTCCATTTCAGACTCGATTGTACTTTACTCTTTATTGTATTATTCATTCTTCTAAATGCTGCTCATATCACCAAATTCTCAATTATATCAGTTACTATCATATTGTATAATTTTTTTCTAGGTATTTTGTTCATTTATTTGTTTCAAGCAATAGCTTTCTTACTCCATATTTCCTTTCTCTACAAGTCTATTAAATATGATTTTAAGTTTTCAACATTTACTTTTAAACCAGCTCATCTAAATTACTCTGAAAGTGTTTTAAGTAACATTTTTAGTTCTTCTGGGTTTTCACTTATAAGCAGTACCTCGTCTGTAAACCGTAGATATGACAAATGTTCCTTATTTATTTTAATACCTTGTTTTCCAAATTTACTTCTCTCATTATATGCTGTATGATTATATTAAAAATTTATGTAATAAACTAGTTATTTCTTTGAGTCATTTCTTTAGTTTAATTTTGCCTGAATGATCTTGTATTCTGATTTGTTCTGTTATATTTTACATATTTATTCTAATAACTCCAGATAATTTTTATTTATTCCTTTTTCCATCGAAAATAAAAATAATGATGCAATGTCAACTGAATTAAATAGTTTTTTCAAAATTCATAAATGTCAAATATAACGATTATATATATATATATATATATATATATATATATATATATATATTATTTATTTTAGAAATAAATGAAAATATAAAAACCAAATTATAATTAACTAGTTCAGTACTAGGAAAACAAAATCCTAAAATAAATAGAAATTTTCTGCGTAGTAAAATTAAATGGTATAAAATAAAAAGTAATATCATTCCAAGTAATGAACTTTAGAGTCATAATCCAAACATAAATGAAAATGTATTTTAATTTTTATATAAGTAAATTTCTTTTTGTACCAGTGAATGAAGAAAAATTTGATCACTTAAAAATATCCGCACTATAACATTATCCTTAAAAATAAATTCAAATTTAAATATAATCGTTCTATAAAAACAGTTTTACAGGATTGTCTTTTCAACGCAAATCGAAAAAAAACCCGTCGATATTATGAAGTTTTCGATATTTAACTACCCTTACGGGTCTATACAAAAGTACCTTCTGAAAATTGGTAATTTAAAATTGGAATATCTTGGAACGCAGTACCGTAAAACTCTGGATTACAATTAAGATTCTTCATGATGTTTGCGGAGCTAGTATTTTAAACAAAAATCCAACACGGTCATTACCTCGTAATAAAAGAGCGCGCTGAAAATTTTCATTGGAAATACCGTCGAAAGGTTTTCTTATAAACGCGTTGATGTTCAGACCACGAACATTGTAATAGGAAGCATTAGTGGTTTGTGTAATATGCTTTTCTGAAAGAAAACAGATTGTGATTCACGGCAGAGTTTGAAGAAACGTGTTTACTTTACTTACACACACACATATACACACGCAAATATATATATATATATATATATATATATATATATATATATCAACTAGTTTTTATAGTTTGCATAACAAAAATATTAAACGACATTCATTATTCACTCTAATAAAACTATTTCTTAAATTAAATTTACTAATTATTATTTTTAGTATTAAATTAACAGCAATTTCAAATCTTTATTTATTTAAATACGATTAATCAGGATTATTTTTATTAATTTACTGAAATTTTAATTTTAATACAAATTGTTACATAGTTTATATCTTTTAAAATTAAGGAATAAATAATGATTTTTTTCAGTATTTATTTACTCTTCAGTGGATGTTAAATTTCATAGCAAAATATTTAAATGAAATATCTTATTTTTTCAGAATATAATTTGAATATTTTAGCTTCTTAAAAACAAATATTTTTTAAATTACTGAATAATTTTCAAATTCATTTTAATTATTTACGAGTTAAATTAATAGTGTACAATTTTAAGACAACCGTATAATTAATTATAATAATATAAGTATAATTTCCAAATAAATACAAAATTTATATATATATATATATATATATATATATATATATATATATATATACTACTTTTTTCAAAAAATACGGTGACTGAATAAAACACATACTATATATTTATTCATCCAAATTTATTTTGTCTCCTTCAAAGTAATCTCTTTTCGTTGCGATGTACATATGCCAACGTTTAATTCAATCTTAGAAACACTTTTCATATTCACTTTTTGAAATTTCCATCGGCACCTCCTTCGATTTTGGTTTTATTGATTCAATTAAGTCAAATCGGGTTCCTCAAAGTGTTTTTTTTAATTGATTGAACAGAAAAAATCCATGGTGACATATTTGGAGAATATGGTGCATGTGAAACAATATTTGTTAAATTTTTGGCGAAAAACTCACGAATATTCACATCACGAATATAATTGTTTTGCTGACAAACATTTCAAGCCCAAAACATCACTTAAAATTGCGTCTACTGAACCTATTACTACGCGAATACCTTCAGTAAGCTCTCTTACAATCAAATTACGATTTTCCCGTATTTTATTTTTAATTTTTTCTGTATTTTCTTGGGTTATTGATGCTGATACACGACCAGAATGAGGTACATCTTCTACAGATTCACGACTTTCTCTGAACAACTTATTCCACTGGAATAAAGTTTTTCTCAATAAAAATTAATCACTGAACGCTTTATGCACCATTTGAAACATTTCAATAGCATTAATTTTTTTAACAAAAAAATTAATGCAAATTCTTTGTTCAACAATATTAAATGTTTTAAAAATCGAAAACAGGTAAAAATTTAATGTAAATAAACTGATGTAACTTATAAACTATTTGACATATAAAACTGTAATTAGGAGCGAATTTTACTGAAGATTGTGCCAACATAAAAAAAAGTTTATTGAACTACAACTTTTACGCGAGTTTCAAATTACAAATGAAAATGTAGGATAATAAAAAATAGTAAATTATAGTAAAAAAATAAATGTATGTCTATACCATTTAATCTCATTTAGGTCACAACCCTATATATATAAAGATTTTGTTCTTTACTTATTTAATTTAATAAAATAACATAATATTTTTATCTAAGAATATTATAAAAAATTATAAAAATAATTTTTGAAAACAATATTTTCATTGTAAATATTTTCAAATATATATTTAAAAATATTATATATATATATATATATATATATATATATATATATATATATAATTTACTAAATAGTGAAAATACCAATTGAAATATAAAAATGTATTCATATCCAATAATTAATTTTCTTATTTAAATTTTAAATTATAACAAAATATATTTAAACTTAAAAAAGGACATTGGAATTATTTATTATTAAAACTTGTAATTCTTAAATATAGTTTATTAGACTTTAGATATAAAATTTAATTTTTTTTTAATATATTTAGAGTTTAAATTTGATATCTGAGCTTAAAATACAAAATTGTCATTTTTATATAAATGTTACTTGAGTTCTTAAAGAGTTTATTTATAAATTATATATATATATATATATATGTGTGTGTGTGTGTGTGTGTGTATGTATGTAAAAGAAATACATTAAAATTATATTTGAAATCTAATCTTACATAAATATAAATCAAATATTATATTATTACATTGTTTTTTGAGATAATAATAAATGCAATTGAAATAATAATTTTACATATTTTTGGTAGTACAAAACATATGTTTTATATCAATAGTGTACTTTTTCACTTCAATTAAATTTTAAACAATGTTTAATCACACATAGAAGATTGATTATTTTAATCAATTTTCTCAGCTAATTCCTTTTGTCATCATACAAGATTAATTAGGATCAATTTAATCTTAAGCGAACTAAATCTAAAATTAATTTGATTGGAAAGTTTATCAGGACTAGTAGTCGTCCCTTTGTCAACATCACGTTGTTTACATACATGATGTAAACATTAGATTAAGAGTACTAAAATGATTCAATACCTTATGTTACATTAATGTTTATTGCTCTTTTACAAAGATGTCATAGATAAGATATATATTAGATTTTTATAAAAATATTTTTTTACATTCCCAAATTCGTTCATTTTCATACATATATATATATATATATATATATATATATATATATATATATATATGTGTGTGTGTGTGTGTGTGTGTATGATAATGTAAACGATATAATAAGTAAAATACCATTGATCTTGAAATTAAAAGTATATAACTAATGTGTCTTAACTGCTTATAATTATGAGTCATAAACATAGATACTGAGTGCAGAAATAAAGTAAAAACTTATAACAGCCTAGAGATACATAAAAATGATAATATTTATTAAGAATTTGTAAATATCACCTTGAAATCTGTAAGTAAATATGAGGACAATATTTTTTTTATATAATGCAATACAGCAAACAAAACTGATTATATTAGTAGGACACATATTAAAAGAGAGGAAAATAGGTAAGTAAAAATCGTTATGGATTCATAATAAAGTGATAAAAAGAGAGCAAAGAAAAGGTGTAATCAAATGTAGAAAAATGAAATTGTGAAAGTAATGGAGACAAGGGTTATATGAGATTAGCCTCAAATAGGAAACAACAGAAAATTATTTAAGAATAACCAATAATATTCTTTTGAAATTTTTGCCAATATTGGGTTGATATAAACTGTTATGATGATAATGATGATGATGTTAATTATATATATATATATATATATATATATATATATAGAGAGAGAGAGAGAGAGAGAGGGAAAGATAGATAGATAGATATTATATACAAATGTAATATACCTCAATAGAGTTTTTTAAATAATTTGATATATTATATATAAATATATGATTTTAAACTCTTAGAAATACAAATTGTTACCTATTTTTGTAATTATAAAAAATATTGAAATCTCATTTTATGATGTTATTTTTTTTTAATATTTTCATTAAATATAGCTTATTATTGGATTTAAATCTTGTGATATATTGTTAAAAATTAAAAATTTTAAAATTATATAATAATTATTTATAGTCACTACTTTCTCTGTAATAAGTTGTAAAATTATTTTATAAATAAATTTATTTTAAATCTTGTGTTTACAATTCGGAAAGTATGGATTTATTCGTTCGTAAATCACTTTTCTTGTATTTATTTATTTTTTAAAATACATTGTAATATATATATATATACGAGTATACATATAAAATTTCAACCTACCAATTTTTCCACGGGTATTTAACGTTTGATTGGTGCAACTTTTTTAAACCACAACATACCTAAATTTTCCACAATTCATGTGGTCAATTAAATGATGCACAATCCTCATAGTATTTTTGATTTTCACCCACACAAGCATACTTTTAATCACGTGGCCAGCAAATTGACGCATGTTCCTCATCGCGATTTTTAAATTCAACCCACCTAATCTTCCCACGGATTATACACATGCTTTTTTCATTTTCAGTATTTATTATAAATTATAATTTTCAGTATTTATTATTCATTAATTAAATTTTTAATAAAATTTTGTATTTTTGATAGAATAACAACTGTTATTTAATAAAAGTTTCTGTTATTTAATAATTAAATTTTTATATAAGAGAAAAATTAACATTTTATATATTTAATGAAGGTTTAGTAACCATGTGTCACCATATATATATATATATATATAGGTTTTGTTAACGTAATAGAACTTCAAATTGAATATTTATCGAAAATTTTACCAAACTTAAAGAAACACCATTTATAATACCTTATATATACATACACGCATGTATATATATATATATATATATATATATATATATATATATATATATATATATATATATATATATATATATATATATATATATATATATATATATATATATATATATATATATATATATATATATATATATATATATATATATAAAGAATATTTTTTTTGGTTAGATAGAACTTTTGATAAGGATTCAATTTGAAGTTCTATCACGCTTATAAGAACATCCTATATAGTATTAAAAAAATGAACTCAATAATGGAGATATTAAACAAATCTACAAATTTCTTAGTACAGATAAATTTACCAATTACAATATTTACATAGTTCATTTAAGATTTTATTTAATAACATTTCATGATTATTAAAAATAAAAATAATAATATGCTATAAAAATAAAAAAAACATTATATCATTATTTATTTATTATATCATTTAGCAAGTAATAATAAAAATATTTTCTATTATATAGCGTAAAATATATTTGATTAAATATCATATTAAAATTCTATTCAAATATGGTATTTTAAATAGCATTGATAATAAAACAATGGATGAAATTGAGTACATATATATATATATATATATATATATATATATATATATATATATATATATATATATATATATATATATATATATATATATATATATATATATATATATATATATATATATATATATATATATATAATAAATATTGAAAATATGGATGGAGGATTGATTGAAATTTGAATTACAAAATAATTTTAATGGACAATAATTCCAAGAAAAATTATCATATTATCTTTTTTCGTAAATTCTGATATGCATATATACATACAATAATATAATGAAACCAAATGTAATATTTTTTTACAAATAATGGTAATCCCATTACATATACTTAAATATATATATTTTTTAAAAAAAGCTATCGTTTTTAATCCATACATATGTATATAAATGGTTATTTAAATGTGAAGCCTAAATTTGTGTTTTATTAAAAAAAAACAAATGTATAGCGTGGTGTATAGGAAAACATATGTATAGTTTCTTTTTAATAAAATACAAACCTAGGCGTCACATTTAGATGACCCTTTATATTAAATATATTTGACCACGATATACAAAATTTGGTAACATTACAGTCTTCTTATTACTGATATGTAAAATTGAATATTTATGATATATTCACAGTTTTTTTATATATTTTTGAGTAATTTTGTACAAGTAATGATGTGTATGTAATTATATATATATATATATATATATATATATATATATATATATATATATGAATACATATGAAGGCTTTCTAAAAACTTGTACATGTTTACCGTAACATATGATATGTCATTGTTTGGTGTCATAACATACATAGGAGTTTTGGGCAAATGTGATGCCTTTAGCGTTAACTTTACAAAAGCATTTAAAGCAAGATGGCGTACATAATACAGAAACATGTGTTTTCGTCACAAAACGGTTTTACTAATCTGCGGCTGTTTGTCAAGTTTAACATGAATGTCCTAGAACTTCAGAAAAGCTTTAGTACAGTTGGTAATTAATAAACAAATTTAAAGAATGTTACGGCCTATAAGAAATCCCTGAATGTCTAATATAAATTTATATACATACATACATATATATATATATATATATATATATATATATATATATATATATATATATAATACTAGCACATACTTTTATAACCTTTGTGTAAAAATGTTTTTACATTTCGTTGAATATTTTCCAGAGAATAAAATGAATGTTTTGTGTTAAGTATTTTTTATTAATACTTTTGATATAAAAATTTTAAATAAAAGTAACATTTTTTTTGAGAAATTGAAATTAGATATATCTTAAATTTATTCTAAATTTCAATTTATCTTTATTATTGTTATAATTAAAATTTAATTTTTAATTAATATTACTGTAACAATATTTCTTTACATTTATAAATAATAATTTTATAGTAGGAAAATTATTTTTAAAAAATGAACAGATATTCAAATTTTATTTCAGACGAAATTTTTATTATTTGAAAAAATATAAATAAAATTAAAAATAATAATAAAACTAACACATTTTTAATTTTTAGAAAGGTTAAACTGTTTAATCAGCTTTTAATTTGAATTTTCTATAAATGTCAAAATATATTTGATAATCTAAAATTCATTTTTTGTAAATAAAAATAAATAACAAGTTCTTTGTCATATAAATAATAACCTATATTTTCTAACACAACGCTCTGACCATAATATTATATTATCACCATCGAAATGCACATTAGTGTATTATTGTTGTAAACAAATAAATTAAACAATAATTATTAAACACTTTTCAATATCATGTGGTATTAAAAGTAATAATTCATTTATATGAAAATATAAATAATAATTTTACAATTGAGTTAACATTTTAAAAATAGGGTAGCTCAACAAATTTTGTTTTAATTGACTGTATTTTATTATTTTCAAAAAATACAATAGAAAATTAAAAAATTAAATTAATTTTTGTAGCAAGCACAATAAAATAATTAAAGCTTATATATATATATATATATAGAGAGAGAGAGAGAGAGAGAGAGAGAGAGAGTTGTAAGCGTGATATAACTTTAAATTGAATCCCTATCAAAAGTTTTATTTATTCTAAAAAACACCTTTATCATACCTTTACGTATACATATACACACATATGTATATATATAAAGGGTTTTTCAGGGTAAATAGAACTTTTGATAAGGATTCAATTTAAAGTTCTATCACGTTTAAAAAACGCTTTATATTGATATATATATATATATATATATATATATATATATATATATATATTATTATTATTTTAAATATTAAAAATTACATATGTTTATTAATTAAGATTTAATTTAAAAAATACATTTGATATAAGTAATAAAAGTCTTCCAAACGTTTGTTTTATATAAGTCTTTTAAGTTTTACTAAAGCGTACTATGTGGTTAAGCCGACTAGTATCAATAAAAAGTTATAGTCATTCTCGCATCAATATTCTTGTGTGCTTGTCACAATGTTTTGTCTTTTACAGAGCATGACACAAACCAAAGCGTAAATAATTCAAGTGTAGTACGATTACACCCACCGGTAACCGCCTCCCACAATCACCCCATCAGCACCCAAACCGCTATCATGCAGTTCGGATTTCAATGCGACTCGCTGCTTTGTCGGGACACAAACCCGACCCCCGCAGTGTTTTATTCATTGTATCAAAGTTCAAGCTTATAAATATTTATATGTCTTTGAGATTTTACGCATGTTTAACAATTACAATCCCTCTCTGTAACCGCAGTGGGACCTTGACAGAGGAAACTATAGGGTTGACAAAATACTTCTACCTGCTTTCCTGTTTTACCTCCGTCTCCTCTACACCATGGTCCTTTGTCACCAACTTCGCGGAAAACGACATGGGTTACTTGAAAAATATTTCAAATTGGATTATTGTCGAGATGAACTTAAACCAAATTTATGTAGTACGTTAATTCTTTGAAAATGATATGACAATGTAATGTTTTTCATGTTATTTTCAGTTTTATACAT
>CP092087.1:57465871-57473371 GCA_029203775.1 Neoneuromus ignobilis | reverse complement strand
AGATCTACCCTTTCTCCCCATTTGGTAAACTCTAAACCAATTACAGTTCAGTTTGTATTTCTTGATTTGGAACTACAACACGATAGTGCTTTTTTCCAGTTTTATACGGCGTAAACGGAATGACAAAAATTACATTCTGTTACTTTGTATCTACATTGAACAGTAACCTTTCTTCTCCTATATAAACAGACATGAATATCACTAGAAAGTTTAATTCTATAAAAGTTTTTTTTAACAAGTAGAAGGATAATCAGAAACTAACAGCATGTAGATAAATTTCAATCAGATTATTTGTAACATAATTGGAATTGACTGTCCTTTATTCTATGAAAAATATAATTAATTGTAATTCATTTTAACAATATTAAAATTGATAAACATATGTATAAGACGAAAAAACATTTAACGCTAGTATTTAATGTAAATTTAAAATCAAATAAAGACATAATTAAATACAAATTGAATAAATAAAAAATACCTTCAATAATAATTTATATTAATTATATCATAATATTTAATATTTTAACTACAACTTCAGCAAAAATATTAAAAGAAAACTTCATATGGTTATAATAAATCATAAAATATAAAAACAAAGAAATTAAAAAAATATATAAAAGGTGTTTTTGTTAAGCGTGATAGAACTTTAAATTCAATCCCTATCTAAAGTTATATCTAACCCAAAAAAATACTATATGTATATATATATATATATATATATATATATATATATATATATATATATATATATACACA
The DNA here is from genome assembly GCA_029203775.1 of Neoneuromus ignobilis. Classification (NCBI taxonomy): domain Eukaryota; kingdom Metazoa; phylum Arthropoda; class Insecta; order Megaloptera; family Corydalidae; genus Neoneuromus; species Neoneuromus ignobilis. The sequence continues at coordinate 57,472,615 of CP092087.1, read as the reverse complement.
GTAATAGTCCGGCTTCGATTAGTCGGGTTTGAAATTTCTAAAAAAAAAATTTTACTTGAAAAAATCCTATTAAAAAGTTTTTCTTGAAAAAAATTCCAAAAAATTAATACATAAAATTATTTTTATATGCAAATTTTCAAGTTTTCCTCTTTATTATGAAAACATAATAAAAAAGAAAACCAAAATCGTATATGTACATTATGAGCAACTCATGAGCAGTTGTAGTTTTGTTGCTTTTTCTCTTTTTCTATTAATTTTCGATTCGCAACTCTAGAATAAAGTCGATTTTTTGATAATTAAATTTTAATAACTCAATTGAAAATTAATTTAAAATAAATGTATAAACCCTTGATTTTGTTTTGTTGATACATACAAACATTTGAATATATTACCCTCGTTTTATTTACTGAAAAACAGGAAAAAAAATTGTTTGAAACCAATTAACGTTTTTTGTATTTAGTTAATGTTTCGATTAATCCGGTTTCAAATAGTCCATCTAATCAGTGGAACCGATTAGCCGGACTATGCGAGGTATTCTTATATATATATATATATATATATATATATATATATATATATATTGAAATAGAATAGATTTGAATGGATCAAAGTGAAAAGTTTTGAGAGAGGCCTTCCTCCAGCAATGGATTGAAAAAGAATGCTTTTACAACTGCTAATTACGAGTATATACTCGTACATAAATTGGTATTCAGACGTAGGTATAACTAAAAATTTAGTAGAGTTGTTATGAGGAGAATTATTTTGTAAAAAAAAAATTAACCGTAAAATCATGAATGTATGTAAACGTAAACTATCCTTTTACGTATTTATTAGCGGATGGGGAATAATACAATTGGATTTGATGGCCGTATTTTATTGTATTCGAAGTGTAATGTTAACAGAAGATCTTAAATTCAGGAAATATATTGATGAAGTTCACAAGTTTCATATTATTGCTGATCTTAGGTATATACCGAGCAACGGAAACTTATTTTTGAATTGTAAACATTATTGCCAGTACTTTTTTATTGCAGTGTATTTTATTTGTGTATTGAAATTTAACAATTAAAATTAATTTATAACTAATTAATTTGCAATAAAAACATTTAAATTGACAAAACATTTTAATTGTTTATATTGACAACATTCAAAAAAAGATTATTCAGGTACTTATGTTTAATTTTATTTTGTTCGTTTATGCTACGTATTTTCTTAATATACATTATATAGGGTTATTTAAATGTGACGCTTAGATTTGTGTTTTATTAAAAAGAAACCATACATGTTTCTTTTTAATAAAATAAATCTAGGCGTCACATTTGGATGACCTTATACAATGTGTTAATTAGGAGTTTTAGTATAATTGAAACAATGATATAATTTAGTATAATTGAAACAATATAGATATATATATATATATGAAATTAATACATAATTAAATTACTATAGTGATATTAAAAAAAATATTTTTAACAAAATAACTTGTGCAGAAATAAATTCATTTGTGTTCAAAGTGAATTCATGTGCATAAAAATTAATTCACCAGTTCTAAAATAAATAACAATATAAATTTGTGATTATTATATTTTCCTATATTTTTATAAGTAGTTTTTCGTTTTTAATATTTTTTTCTTATTATTACAATATTTATTCAATACAAAAGAGTTTAAAAAAACACTTTTTGTTCACATTTAGTTAAAACATTAGATGGTAATGCTATTTTCCTTCAAGAATAATTTATTCATCTTGTGGAATCTGATGACATAATATATTTTTTTTTATATTTTTATTAATTAAGTGAGGGAAAAGTATTTTTTATTTTACTCTCTCTTTCTCCTATTTTAGCTATCAATTTCTCTCTCTCTCTCTCTACATATATATATATATATATATATATATATATATATATATATACATCATATATACATCATCAACTCCTTTCAGTACAATACTGGATGAAGGCCTTTCTCAAAATTTGTCACTTGAATTGATCAATGCTTTTCTTTTCTAGACCATTTCAACGAATGTCATTATTTCTCTGTCCCATCTATGAGTGCATCTTTTCCTAAGCCTTTTTGTATATCTAAGCTTATAATAAATAACTTCTCTTATACATTTGTGGTCTCTTTTTCTTACTATATGACTGGCCCATTTTCATTTTAATCTTTTTTTAATACTTTTTTATCATAACGTTTTCTTTCTAATCATTTCATTTCTCCTTTGGATGTTATTCCCAATATATAACTTTTCATACTAGTTGGTGTTGTCTAGAGCCACTAAATTATTATCACCTCTTTTTTAGCTCTACCTATCTATCTATATATATGATATTTTTTAAGCGTGATAGATCTTTAAATTGAATCCCTATCTAAAGTTCTAACCAATATGAAAAAACACGTTGTTCATACCTCTATATATTACATACACACACATGTATATAAAAAGGTGTTTTTTAGGTTAGATAGAATTTTCAATAGGGATTCAATTTAAAGTTCTATCACGCTTGAAAATTACCTATATACACATTTATTAATAATATAAAAATACACATTAAATATTCAAATGTGATTGTTCTAATTATTAATATATATATATACATAATTTAACATGTTTCACTGCAATGTAAATACTAAAGCACGATTTCGGAGCAAATTATATTTAAACATAATAATTATTTTCATAGAATATGAACCACGATGAGTTTATCCGCAAAAGAAATTAAAAATACACTCAGTGTTAAATACATATGTTTCATTCCGCAATGAGTTCACGCAACACGAAATGTTAAAACTGTATTCCGGCAGGTGAGCAAAAGTTGTACGTATAAACTCTGATCGTGAGGATCAAAAGCTTAAATATATAGTCATTGAACCGCGAAATATGACGAGTTTTTCATTGATTATTTTGATATTATTTTATGATATCACATGATAATTGAAAAAAATGAAAAATCCAATTTTTGTTCCGTTTGTTTTCTTCCTAAATTATTAAAAAAATGTCGTTTTTTTTAAAAAAAATGTAATATTAAAAATGATTAGTAAAATTTATTACTATATTATCCATTTTCTTTAAAAAAATGTGTTATATTATCGTTTATAATAACTTAATTAAATAGTTCTAATTGTTTAAAACTCAAGAGGAATTACGAATAATAATTATATACACAAAAACATTTTTTAACATAAAATTCATAAAATAACTGTACCTAAAAATGGACCTAATTCATTTTTCCCAAACAAAACAGTAAATATTGAATGAACATATTATAAGCTAAATAAAAAAACCTACATTCTACAAAATATATGATAACAGATAAAATATTTTGACATGCAGCACACAAAATAATCATTTGTGTACATTTCAATATATGTATTGTTATATTGAAAGAATAAATGTAAATAGATATTTGATATTTTACAATAAATAAAAACAGATTTTTGTTTAATGTACAATATTGAATACTTATTTACTTTTGGTTTTCCAATACAGTACAAATAAATATATTTATTTGATAAAGTTCTATTAAGAAGCAAAAAAGTGTGAAATACGACACGAATTAAAATCGATTGGAATTGATATTGTATCTGGTATTTAATTTTTTATACAAATATTATTTTTTATTGTCAATCTCTAAGTTAATCTAAAACTTGTGAATAAATAAAGTAGTGCATTTTAGAAAATATCGTTATAAAAAATTCTATGAAGAAAACGTTATATTTTTTTCATTATTTGTTTAAAAAAATCGGCAAATTGGCTTTAATACAAATTAATTATTAATTTTACATAACATATTTTTTTTAAATAGTCCAATAATTATTTATCGTTAATTTTAATAAATATTATAATCTATGTTTTAATATCTACATCATTATTGTCAAAATATACATTAAAAATTCTAAAATTGATTTAAAAATATATTAAAAGAAATAAATTATAATAAGTAAAATAAATTATCTTATATAAATTGTTTTCAAATACTCCAAACTAAATGTTTTATTATATAACTAGGAATAATCAACCTCAAATATAAATTTGAAGTGAAAAAATATTTTTCACCTATATTTTTCATATATTTTATAATAAAATGAGGATATCAAATTCCTACACAATGTTCATATAACCTATTTGTTCAAGTTAATTAAGATCTTTTTTTATTAGATAACCACAATTGATCTCATTCCAAATATAAGGGCATTTTGAATATTTTTATCCCATTTATCATCTACAAAAGACAGTCGTTTATCGCTGCAGCTTTATCTTCCTGCTTGAAATTATTTTATTTGAAATTCATTATTTCTATCACACACCTTAAGTAAGTTATTCCTTGTCTTTCTCTCATTTTTTACATTTTTTTTAAAAAAAAATCATTGTGTCAAGTATCCTACAGAATGGCCTAAATGAGACTGAAGAATGTAACATTTTAATAATTATTTTTATTTTTTTAAATGTATTTCATGGATATTTTTAGAATTATGTATAAAATGTCACATCTTTCAAATTTCACCTCCCTTTTCTTGCTGAAAAATATTGACTCTTTTGAAACCAATTTCCATTACTAAACGCAAGATTTTTGGTTCTACATTTCCTATTTCGTCACAAATGTTGTCGTACCATCTATTCCTTCAAATAGTCTTACAAGAATAAGTCAGAAGTCGTCAAATCCGATGAACAGGAAAGTCAAAAAAATCAGAATTTCTTGAAACGAGTTATTTACAAAGAAGTTCCATTAGTGCTTTTGTTGTATGTGTACAATGGCTCCATCTTACTAAAACCATATATCAAGACTATTTTAACTATCAGGTATAAAAAATTATCAATCATGGTTTTATACAGAGCTCTTGTGATTTCTGGATGACCACATTTCTGAAAAACGTAGATCGATAACTCTATCAACAACAACATCATTCTGAACAGTGAATCTAAAGAAATATAATTGATGTTAAAGAAACACCTTAAGATTGTCAGTAACCAAGAATCTACAATTTTTCTTATTTACATAGCCATTTAAATCAAAATGAACTTCATGATTCGTTATAAGGTTGCTTAACAAGTTATCATTTTCTCTGGCTATCTGTACAAAACAAATTACATTATAGGCGTTTTTAGGAATTCTAAGGTAACAAATCCTATACTATTTAAATTTCGTATGAAAATATTTTAAGATCCACTTTAAAAATTTGTTATAACAATGAACTTGAGATGCTCAATTGAGTAGAACTATAACGAGTAGAGATAAATGGATCATCGTTTACACTCTTACATACAGCCTTCACTACTGCTTTATTTTGCATAGAATGATAAGCAACCTATCCCCGGTACTTCTGCGATTGATCCCTGTTCCTGAAACTGGGAGTCTTATTTTCTAATCAAGTTGTTACTAGAAACTGTTCTCACATTAAAATGTTGATTATATGTTCGTCGAGTTAAAATAATAGACTGTTAAGTAGAATAAAAAAAATCGATTTTTACTCGTTATTGAATATTATAAATAGCCATTGTAAATCTCCAAATTATGTTTTATGATCTGCAAAGAAAGGAAAATAATTAAAAACAAAAAGATTGTAAATTTTTCAAACCCTTCAGTTTTATTTTCTCTCTTATAAGCTTAATTTTTCTTCTTTTTACAAATTTCAACAATTTCTTTTTGTACTCATTTCAATACTTGGTATTATTTTTTCTATCTATTAATTTTATTCTTATTTACTTCTCCATATCCACATTTTCACTGATTCTATTTTTTTTCTATTATTTCTCAAATTCCAACTTTCTTATTTATATATTATTACATTAGAAATAAAAGTTTTTGTAAATTATTTTCTAGGTGAAATAATTGTTAATTAATAGATATTTTTTATTTCAGAAAGATTGTTTTAATAATATTTTTTTAATTCTTATCTATCAAGTTGATCTTAGCATTAGGGATCATGATTTCTAGCTAACAAAACTCTTCAACTTGTTCAATTTCCATTCCTATGATTTTTATTTTACTTCTGCTTTTTTCATTTCGAATATCAACATTTTCTCGGTCATTTTTGTATTTATTATCAATTAGAAATAATCTGTGATACTGGTAATATTTTTCAACAAATAAGGTTATTATAACTTTTTTTAAATATTTATTAAATTTAGTCATTTGTAATTCAACTCGTTGAAATAAAAAATAATGATAATAATTATTAAATAGTATTTGAAAAATAACATTGTAATATACAGAGATGAAAATATATATTCTAAAATTAATTTAAAATAAAGGATCTTGAAATACTAAAAAAAAAGTTAATTACTTTTTTATAGCGTCTCTAAAAATATTTAAATATGCATTTTAAGAATGTAATTAATTCTTATAAAAATATTATTATACTCTAGTCTTACCTATTACTACGATATTTTTTTGTTCGTTTATTTTCTTTTATAAAAAGAAATTCGAACTACAAAATATAGTTTTCTCGTTGCTACTTCAATTTGTTGAAAGCGAGTAGACGTAGTGCTCAGATTTCATTTTATTTTTTATTTAATTAAGTATTACGTAAAATTGAAAGTGTTGATTCAACCATAGTTATTTTTCTTTTATTTTCACTGTTTTTCTCTCTCTTTCTACTTATATATATATATATATATATATATATAAATTAATGTAAAGCATTAAGATGAGCCAAAATACAATGTTTTTACACCGCGTTAACGATTCTGTGACCGCAAACAGTCATCGCATAACAGCAGAGCAACTTGATAGCCAAATAAGAG
>CP092087.1:57375871-57460871 GCA_029203775.1 Neoneuromus ignobilis | reverse complement strand
ACGAGCATTCAAAACCGAAGACATAAAACAAGCTAAGGGCAAAATGTAATTGCTGCATTGACCTCTCAACTTTTCGACTGAAACAAACTTCTTTACAGATACATGTCGCTCATTAGTGATCATTCAAGACACAATAATATTTATTTTGTATATATTTATATGCAAAAATGACTTTTGATATAAATAAAAAAATGTTAATATCCATTGAAATTAATCTCTTACTATTATCAATCATATTTGAAAATGTATAGTTATAAATATAAACTGATTCTTGATACAATTTCTTTTGAAATAAATATTTTTTGGAAATAATTCAAGATCAGAAAAAAATATTTTAAAATATTGTTTAAAAAAACATATTTCAAATAATTTTCATTTAAATATTTTAACTTTTTAACTGATTTTCTTACACATAAAAACACTTTCAAATTAAGTGTTAAAAATTAAGTACATAAATATTTAGGAATTAAATTAATAATTTGTTTAATAACTTTATATAATTATATTAATAAAATTTAACACTTCTAAAATTTTAAATAAAACATGTTAATATTTGTTTAATAATTATATTGATAATTATTTAAGCTCTCTCTGATATTTTTTTCAAATAATATATGAAAAATACACTGAAATAAAAAAAATTAAATATTGAAACAGTTCATTTAATATAAATAATTTATTATAATACAATATAAGACAACTTATTAATAAAATAATTATTGATATGTTATTTCTTATTTAAACATTGATTTGGAAATAAAGACAATCTTATAACATTAAATAATATTCGTGTATTGAAATTGAATATTATTTAATTAAATATTATTATAAGAGTTTATTTCTTAATTATAGTTTATTTAAAAATATACAATTTATCTTAAAGCTTCATATATATTTAAATGAAATAATAAAACGAAAATAAAATAGAACATGTCTTAAAACTCCTACCAAAACCTTTAGATTAATATGTTAGACACGTCAAACTGACCTATGAAATATTAATATGGGGTCTTGGGATTCTCTTTTGCTTCTTATCAATTCATATGAGCGTGCGTTTATCATTGACTGCCTAAACCTCAATATAATATTAAATATCTTGAATATTACGGTCACTAATACATAAAACGATTTTATCACTTCTATCTGTATTTTCTGATTTTGTTCCAGTTATATACATACATACATACATATATATATATATATATATATATATATATATATATATATATATATATTCAGTGCGTTAATTTTGTATTTTTTTCATTATATTTAAAATAATGTCTATTTTATTAAAATTCAACTCAGTGAAATAATTTTAATTAAATTTTCACACTTTAACATAACCTAATATCTTGGTAATATTTTAATATTTACAAAAAAGTTATAAAAACCATAAAATACTAAAATGTTTTATATATTTGGTTGGCAAATATCTCCCTTCCGCCTTCTGGTCTTTTGAATTTCGCAGCTATGTACAAAAAAAAAAAAGCGGAAGGGAGATACTTGCCAACCTAATATTAAGTAGATTACTTATATATATATATATATATATATATATATATATATATATATATTTAAATTCAGTGTATTCATTTTGCATTTTTTTAATAATATTTAAAATAATGTATATTTGCTTAAAACATTTTTAATAAGTTTCCACAATTTAACATAATTTTCGTATGTTGGTGATATTTGAATATTTACAAAACAGTAGTAAAGCTATGAAATATAAAAATGTTTTATATATATTTAATAGGTTTTTATTAAATTTTCTGAGAAATTAAAAAAATAGAAATACAAATTACACACACACACTCACACACACACACACACATATATATATATATATATATATATATATATATATATATATATATATATATATGAATATATATATATATGTTATATTATATATATATACCATTCTATATTTGAATATGTCAATATATTCACCATTCTGGTTTAGAACCTCGTCTAATCAAAGATTTCGGTTTAGAACCTCGTCTACAAAATCGTTATCAACAAGTAGCAGTTGTATTGGAAAATAACAAATATTTCTAAAATAATAGAAAGTTGTGTCAGTTTTGTGACAAAAGGTAATATTTATTTTGGCTATGGAAGATTATTCATTAGTTTGAATAATAATAAATCTAATTAAGAAAAGTTTAGATAATAATTTTTGTTAGTATATTTGAATAAAGAAGATAAAAACTCTAATATTAAAATAATTTTCTGGTGAATAAGAGTGCTAAAAATATTAAAAAATGAACTAAATCTCGTTTATGAATATATATATATATATATATATATATATATATATATATATATATACTTAAATACTATTTAAATTGAATAGATTTTTTTTATAAATATTAATTGAAATCGTTATAATACTAAAAACCATTTTTTTATTTTTTCAAGACTGAATTACTAATACCACAAAATGTTATAAATAAAATGAAAATATTAGGTTGTCAAATATCTCCCTTCCGCCTTTTTGTCTTTTGAATTTCGCGGCTATTTAAAAAAAAAAAAAAAGCGGAAGGGAGATACTTGACAACATAATATGTACTTTATTTTTTCTACCCTATTATGTTATACATAATTTTATTGTAGTTATATATATATATATATATATATATATATATATATATATGTATATATACATACACGAGGGTCATTTGATAAGTATGGTAAAAAAGTAAGAAAAACTAAATTAAAAAATTTAATTATTTAATTAAATTAAACAATAAATAAATTTACTATACTTATTAAACGACCCTCGTGTATATATATATATATATATATATATATATATATATATATAATAAAGCATTAGGTATAAAAAAAAATTAAAAATGTTTGTCACATTTACGATTTAGAGATGACGTATTACTTATAAGTGAAAAACCAGAAGAAATAAACATGCTACTTGAAACACTTTCAAGTAGCATTTTCAAAGAAAATCAGAAAAGTTGAACTAAAAATAAATACTACTAAAGCTAAACTCATTTTTGATAGCCTCTTAGAAAAAGAATATAGATGTTTATATTTATATATATATATATATATATATATATATATATATATATATATAAGGCTAAAGAGAGTAATTGAAATTAGTTGAAAAAACAAAATACCTGCGTAAAGTTATATAATATAATGTTAACCTATACTCAGAAAAACAGCAAGGGTAGTATTTGAAAGATAAATAACATAATAAAGAATAAAATACCATTAAATTTGAAACGAAAATCATATAATCAATGTATGCCACATGTCTGAATTTGCGAATCAGGAACTTGGATACCGATGAAAAAAATATGGAATAAAAACTTTTGATAACCTAATAAAGCATGAAATGGATAATATTAGGAAATTTGAAATATAATTGGAAAATATGTATATGGATCCAAGAACTGACAGAAGTAATTAATAAAATTGAGTAGGTAAAATAACTGAAATTGACATGTGAGTTACACATGCCAAGAAAAAAGGACAGTAGATGGACAAGAAGCATTATAGAATGGAGACCGAGAAATAAAAAGAGACCAAAAAGAGCCTAATGATAGAGAGATGAAATTATAAAATGTAATGAAGGTCAGGTTGAAACAGACTGGCGACGGACAAAAGAAAGTAGAAGTGTTTAAAAAAAATGTTTAAAATCATTAGCATTTGATAAACCTTTCACTCAACAATTATTTGATATCAACTATGATAACTAATGTATTAGGTGTACAAGTATGATTCCGCCGTTTACAAACAGATGGCTGTAACTATATGTTAAGATCAAATACTTAACTGCCACCTATTTTTGTTGATGCGTTATGGAAAATCTTCAACATTCAATTGCTAATATGTGGTAGAAATATAAACAATACTTTTTTTGTGCATTGAAAATGTCGAATTTTGTGCCAAAAAACAGTATATGCAGGAAGTTTTACTTCATTATTTTTTTTTAATAAAAATCTGCTACTAAAAGTCATCGATTACTTATGGAAACTTATAATGAACATGCTTTATCCGAAAAAACGTGTAGAAAATAGTTTCAACGATTCCAAAGAAATAATTTTGGTGTGAGTTATAAAGAATATAGAAAGCCATCGAAAAAAATTGCTGATGAAGAATTGTAGACATTATTGGATGAAGATGACACTCAAACACAAAAACAACTCGCTGAAGCATTGGATATTACCCAACAAAGCATTTCTGATTGTTTGCATGCAATGGAAAAAAAATTCAAGAAAAAGGAAAATGGGTGCCATATGTATTGAAAGAAAAAGATATCGAAAGGCGAAAAATAACTTATGAAATGTTGTTTACACAATTCAAAAGAAAATCGTTTTTGCATCGATTTGTTACTGGAGATAAAAAATGGATTTATTGGGACAATCCTAAGCCTAAAAAATTATGGAAAGATCCAGATCAAGTATCAGCATCGATTATAAAACCAAATATTCATGGAAAAAAGTTTATGTTGTATATTTGGTGGGATCAGAAAGGTGTGGTGTACTATGAGCTATTGAAACCTGGTCAAACAATTACTGCTAATCGCTACCAACAACAATTAATCAATTTGAATCGTGCATTGAAACAAAAACGACCAGAATGAGCCAATATACACAATAAAGCGATTTTGTTGCACGATAACTCTAGACCACAGTTTCCAAACCAGTGAAAGAAACGTTAGAAGCACTTGGCTGAGAAATCTCACCCCACCCGTCGTATTCACCAGATGTTGCTCTTTCTGATTTTAATTTGTTTCAGTCGATGACACACTTGCTTTTAAAGCAACACTTTAATTTTTATGAAGTCGTTAAAATTGACTTGATAGATGAATCCCATCAAAACAACAAAATTTTTTTTGATGGAATTCGTAAGCAACCATAAAAATAAGAAAATATTGTAGCTAACGATAGAAATTATATTTAATAAAAAAATATTTACATTTTTTTCAAAATAAGCATGTCTTTATTTACTAAAAAACAAAATCATACTTGTACACCAAATTCATAAATAAGATATTAGTTCACTCGAAGTGGAAACTTTTGAGAGAGACTTGAATCTAGCAATGGATATAAATGTGTTGATGATGATACTAATGACATGTATATATATATATATATATATATATATATATATATATATATATATATATATATATATATATATATATATATATATATATATATATATATATATATATATATATATATATATATATATATACATATACATATATATATATATATATATATATATATATATATATATATATATATATATATATATATATATACGAACGTCGTTTGATAAGTATGATAAATTTATTTATTGTTTAATTTAATTAATTAATTAATTTTTTTAATTTAGTTTTTCTTACTTTTTTACCATACTTATCAAACGACTCTCGTATATTTAAGTATGAATTTTGTTATACTGAAAAAAACCGTACATGTAATATAAAAATTTATTCTAGTTTCTATTTTAAAAATCTTTATATTTTTTATCACAATTTATATTTAATTATATTCGAAATAAATTAAAATGTGTGATATTACATTCACATTATATATATATATATATATATATATATATATATATATATATATATATATATAAACACATATATATGTATGTATATTTTCATAATGAAATATGTATATGTAAATAAAAAATTATGAACTGAACATAATTATACCAAAGTCGTATTTATTCAGTACGTAAATTTAATGACTAATCATTGAACGTTCTGAAAATTGCTGAAAGCAATTTTCATCGCACCATTTTTCAAACCAGTTCTTTGTGGTACGCCCAAATGAAATTCCCATTACAAAACATGAACATAGATATGCAAGCACCTACTTACATCCATATATACATTACATATATACATACATACCTACATGTATACATATAAATATGTACGTATGTATTTTTGTATGTTTATATGTATTAATACACTCTCGTGCATTACTGTTTGTTTGAAAACCACACAAATCTCTTATAAAATTCAATTCATTTCACGCGAAGTTTCACGCAACAAAATCATATTTCGCATCTACCTTCGTCAATTTACTATACGTCTAACTGTCAATGTAAATGGTAGCAACCTTGTCAGAGATTAAGGGATCTTGTATAGCACCTTGACACGCGACGTTTAGGTCCCATATCTCTATTAAAATTTTACTTCCCCATCCTGTCAAAATATGATACTATAATCACACATACATACATACATACACACCCATACATCCATAATATATATATATATATATATATATATATATATATATATATATATATATATATATATATATATATATATATATATATAAGTATGTAAATATACATAGATAGGTGGATAGGTAGGAAATACTTAGGAAAAGCTTCATACACGCATATGTGTAACAAGCGTGAATGTTCAATCAACAAAATAATCCACCAAATTAATTCCCCTACATATATAACAACCAAATCATTTTATATTTATGTTTAGAAGTTTAATTTCGGAGCAGAGCATTTCAATATTCCTATTGTTTCGTGCTTAAATGACAACTTTGGAAATCTTTACTGCTTTGTGTTGTAAACTAGAAATAACATAAATATTTACCCACCTGTAATAACTGATAGTGGTTTAATGTAATTATGTTTACTTTGGTTGTTTATCATACCAATCTCTAGACAATACTTTAATTAAATTTAAATTTTACTTTTATGAGAAATCAATTTTTAATACAGATATATACTGTCTAACTGATTCGCCCAAAATAATAAAAAGAGTCACCTTTAAATTTTAATTTCGTTAAGTAAAAATATTGATTTTATTTAAATTTTTTAATGACTTTAATTTCTACAATGGTATTTACATTTTTTAATAAACATTCATAAATTTACTAACGTAATCATTAACACAATATTGCAGTATTTTTTAAAAAAATTCAATAGTAACTTTCTGTTCATTTTTTCACTGTTTTAAAAATAAAAATATTTCTCATAAGCTGCATATTTTTTTTAAAAAAATGTTTAATTTTAAATACTTTATTTTATTGTTTATTAATTTTTAATACGAGGGTCGTTTGATAAGTATGGTAAAAAAATAAGAAAAACTAAAATGAAAAATTTAATTGAATTAATTAATTAAATTAAACAATAAATAAATTTATCATACTTATCAAACGACCCTCGTAAATAGGTAAAACTTTATTTTATCAATAATAGAAATTATAAAAAAATTGCTTGTTTAAAAAAATTATAATTAAAAGTACATTTTTTGAAATTATTGAATTACTAGATATCCTAACATATATATATATATATATATATATATATACATACATATATACACCTAAGGTTTGCTAATGATATTATTTTCTTAGCAAACTTAAATTAATTTGAAAAAAGAATAGAAAAATTGGATAAATGAAGTGAAAAACTTGACTTTACGATAAACCTTGGTAAGACAAAAGTAATTTTTAGTAAATTTTGAAAAGTCAAAAGATAAATATTACAATAAACGTCAATAAGTTAAAAGTAATGTTCAGTGAATTTAAAACAAAGAAGAATCAAACTAAAAGAAAGAAAAATACAAATTGAAAACTATGTATAACTAACACAACTCAATAACACTAAAGAAACATTCATAAGTGAAGTAAACAGAAGGGGAAAAAGGGGATAATGTTAATTCGAAAAAATGCATAATACAGATTGTGACAATTCTCTGTGTTTGAAAAAAGTTTTTGATAAATGTGACCAATCTGTTCTCGTTTATGACAGTGAAAAATGGATTTTAAATACCAAAATAATTCAACAGCTCTAGATAACACAAAAAATATAAAAAGATGTATATAATGATTAACACGAAAAGATAAATTGAAAAATGAATGGATCAGAAAAAAAAACAAAAGTTACTTATGTTATTTCAAAAGTGAAAAGTTTAAAATATAAATGAGTTGGTCATATAGCAAGACACGAGTAGCATCGATAGACAAGGGAAGTTATTGACTGAAAACTTAGATATTTACTAAGACACTGGAAGAGATCCATGAATAGATAAGATCAAGATATAAAGAATTTCATCGAAATGGACTAGAAGAAGAAGGTGTTGAATTGGTCAAAGTAGAAAATTTTGAGAGGTCTTCATCTTGAAGTAGAGAAAGGCTAATGATGATGATAATAATATAAATCGATGAAATAAATTTTCAAAATTTAATTTGAAAACTAGTTTCATTGCATTTTATCTCACTTATTTGACTTTCAAATATAAATTTGTATATATTTCTTTACTTTTTTTTCTTTCCTATAATATACTTTTGAACGTCAAGTGAGCTTCTTTAAATTTGTATTTCTTCCTATTAACAACTAAAATTACTAATAGATGATTATTTTATAATTGAAATATTTCAAATATAAAATAAATAATGAGAAATATGCAAATTATTTTAAATATTATCTTTCTTAATTAACAAACTCTTATTCTATGGATTCTAAAATAATTTAAAATATATCATAAAATAATGTGAAATACGTGTATAAAATTAATTATTTATAAATAATTTTAGAATTTAATAAAATTGTAAATTTAAATAATCAAGTTATATATTTGATAAATCAATATCTAATAAAATAATAAATCAATTAATTGAATTATAAATATAGTGTTAACAGTATTTTTTTGAAAAGTGATAAAACAAAAAAATATTATTTAGATTTTTCAATAAGTCCTACTTTTTTGTTATAAAATAATTAATCTATATATAAATATTATAAAACAGTTATACGCATACAAAATAAATTTATAATTTTGATTTAATGATTTTTTTTGAATAATTTATTGCGTATTATTTAAATTTAATTACAGTGTTATTTTATTATAAATTAAAATTTCAGTAGATGAAAAATTTAATTTAATAACATTTACTAAAAATACTAATAATTTAATAATATTCGAAACAAATTATATCATATTTAAATCGATCACGGATTGATATTTTTTTTTATTTAATTTTAATTTTCTAAAAATTACAAATACATATATGTTACAAATATCAGTAATTTTATGTTAATTTATTGTCTTTTTAAATCTGTAAAATGTTCTGGGTTTAATTTGCATATGATACTTTTCTCATGAAATATTAAATACTATGAATGTTATCTTGTAACGAAACAAAAAAAACCTACAAAAACGGACAGGAAAGTAAACTTTAAAACACAAAAAATTAATTCCGGGAATACGTAGCCTCCGCTTCAAAGTCCCATACCGGTCGAAGTTCTAACCAGCTTCATTCTAAATATTTTTTCTTTCTAATTAGTTTCACGACTAATGTTGATTCGTGCGTAATTCGCCAGCGTAACTCACAGAAAAATGCCTGATATATGTCTGACAAATTCTAAAATTCTCTCATGTAAACGCCCTGATGTTTATGAGTTAAATATGGCGTGCATTAAAAATTTAAAATATAATCCTTGTGGGAATAAAATTCCATTTGTGCGTCTGAATGTAACCGCTTGTTCATGCAACGCCTCCCAAAACACACGCACTCCTCATTTCGTATGATTTGTCTTGATATTATGACGTGGGGCGCGCATTTCTCGCGGACACAACGGCAATGGTGTATAGTAGGAATGTTCGTACTTAAGCGTAAAATTATATTAGAGTCCTCGAGAAGCGAGGCTGTACAACAACAAACATAATAAAAACAAATTTATTTCCCTCGCGGTGGCAAAACTTTGTGTTGTCGTTGTACCCAGTTATGGCTGTGGACGCGCGCTTACTATACCTCTAGCTAGCTAGAGCTATAGCTAGTTGAATCGAGTATAGAATGGGAAGAGTACGACGAAAGAGACTCCTTCTTCATGATGTTTTCGAGGATGAGGACGTAGACATATATATAGGCTTACTGTTCTTTATACGAAACGGTTGGTTGGTGCACCTCGTCTATCTGAACATAAACGTGTACTACTGGAAAACTTTTATTATTCTTATGAAGAGCTATGAGACAACCAGGAACGTATTTAATATCTTGTGCATCCCGTGTTGAATATTTCAATTGCGTCGTGCTAAAAATTCAATGTAAGATATTCTTACATTTAGTACAGTTATAATGCGAGTTGAAAATTATATTGTGTGTTTTTGTATATTAAAATATAAAAAATGAATAGATACGACATAAATTGCAATTCTCATTTTAAGTACTTATATAAATTGTACATATCATATTGTTCGTTCAATTCTGGTCATTGAAACTTGAATACGATGCAATAAAGAGACTGTTATAATGGCATTTTTTGCGTAACGGTTCTATTGATTAATATATTGTATGTTGAGTTCGGGCAAAAATCATAGGACATACTTTTTCCATTAAACCGATTTTAAGCATTTATGACAAAAAGTAATTAAAATATATTAACATTTTATCAATAAAATCATATTTTTCTATATAACTTCTATGACATTTTTATATTTATTCATTATAAATTACATTAACATTTTTAATAAAATATTTATTGTAAATACATATCACTTGTGATTATTAAATGAATTATTTATTGATATTAAAGTATTAGTTGTATTTCTAATTTCAAATAACAACATTTAGAAAATATAAATTTCTTGTTCTCATTTCAAATAATTACTTATGTATTAAAGTATATTAAAATTAAATACATTTAATAATTAATTGAAATATCTTTATACAACATTTTAAAAGATTTATCAAACATATTTTGGTAATAATGTCTCTATAATTAAATAAATATAATTATATAAATTTGAATGTGAACATTACTTATCCTATTAAATACTCTGGAAGTTTTTGTGAAAAGTATTTAATCATATTTTAAAATAAATTTCTTATGTTACTAAATAAATTTTTAATTAAAATTATTTTTAAATACCGTTTTCATTTAATCTAGTAACTATTTATCTGGAAAATGATAATTAAAACAGAATAAATAACAAATAAAATAATAAAATTTAATTAATGAAAGGTAGAAAGTAACTCTTAGTACATATAAAATATACTGTCGTATAAAAGAGTAGAATTACAATATAATATACAGCTATAACATGTTATTTGTAAAGATATAACAAACTACAAAGAACTTTGTATGTAATTCAACGCAGAAGGATGACACAGCGATCAAAAACTTAGGAAAAAATTTAAGGACACGTGCACAAACATAAAAACAAACATTTAATTACCTGATTTGCGATTATTAGGACAACGATAGACCCCAAGCACAAAGCGTTATAAGTGAATTTTTTCATATATAAAAGATGTTAGCAATTATATTTTTTTAATCATTTACACATGAAACAAAATAAATTATAAATCTGAAGGATGTATAAAGAAATTTTGTTTGTTTATTTAAACAAGACAACCCTTAATAAATAAAAATAAATAAACAACATTGTGTTTTGAAAATATATAAAATATTGTATTATGTTTTTTTCCAAGAAAAACATGAGATTGAATATTATATATATATATATATATATATATATATATATATATATATATATATATATATATATATATATATATATACACTGAGTCAAAGTAAAACTCGTAAAGAGTTGTTTCCAATAATTTTACACATATATTTTAATATAATAACAATTTTCTTAATTTCTCTTGGTTAAGTTCTTTATTAAGGTCATTTTTATTATATTTGAAAATTTCAATCGTAATTCAATACTTCTACTCAAGAAATAGTGACCATTTCTGAAAAATTAACAGAAGATACATCAAAATGATTTAAATTACATATTTATTTAGTAAGGAAAATTTTCTAACCATTCTCTAAAGCATTGTTTGTTTAAATTTTATGTTTGGAAAGCACACACCGTGAAATATTTCACACTTTTTTTTTGTAAACTCATACAACGAATTACTCTCGCACAAAGACAATATTTAAAACAAATTCAAATTTAATGTGTCAGCAACGTACCGAATAGTTCAAAATAAGTGATAAAATAATAGGAAATGATTTGCTTAAAATAAGAAAGAGATGGAAATTAAGTGAATCAGTACCTTACGTTTTAACTCCTTATAGCAAATTATAGCGTCTTAATATTTGTATATTTCTTATTTTACTGTTAAAGTCACAACTTTTTGAATAAAATTTTCATCTGTGACAAAAATGGATTCTTTAATCTAACTATAAACATAGTTACCATTAGCTGTTATTAAACAATTCTTTGTTATAACACAAAAGCAATAAATAAAAAGTAAACATGCACGTATTACACTCTTTTGCACAGATATTTTTAAGGGTTGAAATTATATTTTAAATTGAATTGTACATAGTGAACGAATGAAACAAAGTATGTAATTTGTTACTCAGTTAATGTTCCTGACGTGATGAATCATACTATATATAAACAACTCTTTGAATTATGAGACACTCAAAAACGACAGAATTTTCATAGTTACTTTATATACATACATATATATATATATATAGGAGAGAGAGAGGGAGGGAGAGAGAGAGAGAGAAGGGGGGAAGAGAAAAAGAGACGCAAATGAGACTGAAGTAAAGAAATGAATTTGTAGTAAACAAGTAAATGTATGTCTAAATCCATTAGTCTTATTTAAGTTATCTTACATATATATGTTCAGGAAGAGGCCCATGTATAGATAAGACAGAGAGATAATGAAATTCTTCAAAATGGATTGGAAGAGGAAAGTATTGAATCAATCTAGATGAAGAATTTTGGAAGAGGCCTTCATTCAGCGATAGATTGGAAAGGCTATTATTGCTGCTTATATATATATATAAGGTTTTTCCTTAGAATGTCAGAACTTTGACAGATATAGCAATCATGCTTGAATTTTTTTTCAATCTCATTTTGATATTTCAACACAGTATAGTTTTAAAATTTATGATGAAACGTTTAACACTTCAACAAAAGTTAAAAATTGTAAAAACTTCAATATACTTATTGAAACAAAAGTTTAATGAGTCCATTATTTCTCGAAATGGACCAATTAATTGGCCACCAAGATTATCTGATCTATTAAAAATAAATATTGAACGTGTAATTTATAAAATTGTATCACAGTTATGTAAAATAGTGACAAAAAATTGGACTAAACAAATACACTATGTCAAATGAAGTGGTAGTGGTCATATGAGTGCAATTGTATTCCTTTATAAATGCCATAAAATATGCTTCAAAATAAAAACTAATAAATAACTAATTCATTAAATACTTTTTGTTTTATATCCATTTAAACTTCTGAAGCGCTTATTGGAAAACCTTATATATATATATATATATATATATATATATATATATATATATATAATTAAATCTTGAAATTATAACCTCTTTAACAGATATAAATAACATTAGTTATAAATTTTCCAATCATACACCATTTTTGGCACTTAAGTTAAACGACAATAGATTAAGAATCGTAACATATAATGTAAAATCAATAATTTTGTGAATTGTATATAGTTATATATATATATATATATATATATATATATATATATATATATATATGGATGTACATACATAAATAATAAAGAGAGATATTCATATTCACTATAAGTTTATACTAAAATGAAGTATAACATTTCTAGTAGTATTTACATATAGTGAACTAAATGGATTAAGCAATTTATCTTCTGCGATGTATTTAGGTTAAATTACCATATAACTTGAAATTTAACTGATTACTTAAGAAAATAATGGCGTTATATTCCTTATTTTTCATCTGTTAAGGAATGTATTGTTATTTTGTATAAAATAATTAGTAACACTCTTTTCATTTCTTAAATGATATTCTCATGTAAAAGTTATAACAAAAAAATCAATATATTGTATTGTTCAATTTAATGATAATTGATATAAATATTAAATCATATCGAACTTGAAATATGAAAATTAAAACTGAAATTTTTTTTATAAAATATGACAACAAAGATTTATATCGAATAATGTCTAGACATGCGAAAAAAGTCTGGAATAAGTTTCATATCAACTTTCTAATATATGGAATAAGTGTGAATAGAAGAACCACTCGTCTAAGATAAATAAAATGTGTGTCAACGACAGAAAGAAGATAAACCTATCGACATTGTGGACATTGTTGAGTGGGATTACAAGTTTCCGATTGTTTTTATACTAACGACACATTTAAGGTATGGAAGTGAAATTTTAAGTGAAGATTTTTTTTATCCTGATTTGATATATTTCATATGTTATATTTTTATTACTTTTTATAATTTTAATGTCTGAAAAATATTTTTAAAAACTACAATTTCTAAAATATTCGTTATAAAAATTACTTTGCAACATTATTTTAATATACCATATAGTAGTTATATTTAAATATTTCTTGGCAAATAATATTTTTAATTGATATAAAACTTTTATAAATAAATTGAAATCTCTTATAAAAAAACTTTTTTCAAATTATATACTAAAAAAATGTGTCTCTTAAAATCATCGGTAAAATAATGAATATAACTATATAATTCCTTATTTTTAATATTTAGATTAAATAAATACATAAATCAAAATTGTTTGAAATATAAATATAATGCTATTTAATGTCAATAAAATTGTAATAGCAATTATACTCTCCACAAAGTTAATGTTGCAAAAATCACAGTAATTAGTATTTTTTTATTATTACAATCAGTTATTTAAAAATAATGCAATTGGTTATTATGTTAACAAAATAGTTGAGTTTTTTTTTAAAAAAATATTTAGTTTCATTAAATTTACAATAAAAATAATTTCAAAATTTTTTGAGTTTTGACAATATAGAATTTTTTAAATTATTAGGTCATCTTATAAATAATGCAATATTTTCCTAATAGACAGAATGAATAATGCAATATTTCTCAGTTTTCTTTATATCTGAATATTAGTTAAGTGTATAGACAAGAATTTAGATTATAAACCCTTATCATGGAAATGTCAAAACCGCATATGAGGCATGTTTTACTTTGGAAGTTTCTTAAGAGTAACAACACTATGTAGCAGTGAATAAACTGTGCAAGTACGAGTATAAGCCAAGGACAAATATGATTCCGACGTTTTCGCTCAGAGAACTACAACCTTGAAATTGATCCAAGCTCAGGATATATATAAGGGTTTGATGATGAGTAATTATGTACACTAGTAGAGAAAAATCCTAGTTTAATAATGAAAGAATTAGTTAAGTAGCCTCAACTAACATACTAAATGGTCTATCCATGTCTAAAAACGAAAATGGTAAATTTATTAAACTGGGTCAATGGATTTTTACGAATTATTGGAGCTTGATTTCAAGGAACGAATAGACATTCGCACTTATTTGTCAACTGGAAAAAGAATCATTCCTGATTCGAATTATAACTAATAATGAAAAATATTTTTTTTAACAAAATTAAACTTCGAAGATATTAGGTTAACCAAATTGAGACACTATTTCTACAACTGAAGGACAGACACCATCAAAGAAATATTTTATTACCTGTTTGGTGAAATAAATATTGTATTATTAATTATAAGCTGCTACCAGATAATAAATTTATTACCAATGCGTTGTGTATTATAAATATTTTAGACCAATTTAAGCAATCTATCAACAAAAAATAACCAACAAAAAAGGTATAATTTTTCAGATCATGATAATGTCTGGTCTCACATTGTACGAAAAACTGAAATAGTTTGGATGGAATATTATGACACATCTACCATATTCTTCCGATCTGGTACCATCAAATTGTCATCTATTCCGAAGTGTTCAACACCACATTAGCAGAAAAGAGTTTAATACAGAAAGTGATGTTTGAAGAGAGCTTAATTTATTCTTTAACACAAAATCAAAAGAGATTTATATCCAGAGTTTGGAAAATTTAAAATTAAGATGATAAGAATTTGTGAATAACAATGAAAAATTTATTTTGGATTGATATTAAAATGACAATTTGATTTGTTTGTAATATCAATTTGATTTGTAAACGAATATTTTTAGTTCTTTTTTTAAAATAAAATCAGTTAATTTCTATTAATGCATAATAGTAATATAACTTAAAATATAGTTTAATAAATCTTATAAGTGTTAAAAATTTTAGATTTGTTCTTATAACTATTATACATTATTTTTTATAAATAATCCGATTTTTTTAATTAAAAAAAATATTTTACTTCAAAAATGTGATTATAAAAATTATAGAATTAAAAATTATTTAGAATATCTAATAATTAAAATTTTATTTGTATAAATGAATAAATCAGAAATGATTGTTTAAAAAATATAAAATCCAATTAATTTAATTTCATCTTGTTTTCTTTATTTAAAATTTAATTAGTCACAATTATCTCAAAAAGTAAAACAAAATCTAATTAAAATCAAATACTACTAAAATATAAACAACTTACTTAGTTTTTTAAATAATAATATACACAGTAAATATTTTTTTACATAAACAAAATAATTATTCTAGTTGAACTTTTAAATAAATATGCTAGTACAACCTTATTTTCTAGTAACAAAAAATATCTGAAAAATTTAAATATCACATAATTTGCAAATAAAACAATTTATATAAGATTAACATTTTGTATAAAATAAACACGAATGTAAGTTTTTAAACAAATATCACTTACAGAAGCTTATTTTAAACAAAATAAACTTTATATTCCTTGCGGATATAATATAATTAATGAGTAGATAGTTCAGTGAAATATTTTTACTATGATAATGTTTAGAGAACAGTAACAATGTTACGAAAGAAAATAAAATAGAAAAAGATAAAAAATAAATATAAACATAGATTAAATCCTCTCTTTTATTTATATTTTGTTTAAATAAAAGTCGTGTTTTTTCTTAATTAGTAAATATACATATTTATAAAATGTTTCCTTTAATTACAAAATATATATTTACTTTTTTGCAACCTTTCTCTTTATATTTTATTATTTTTCTTATATCAAATGACGGAATTTCATAAATGTATACATTAACAAAAAATAATTTTTTTAAATTAAAAAACTCTATATTAGCTGTACACTTATTTTAATTTAAAATATGTTAGTATTTAAAAAAAAAACTTTCTTTATAGACTAAACTAATTTTATTTTTTTTTATTCTTCTTAGAATATACTTCATTAAAATTTCTCTATCCAGTTTCACATATTTTTTTTTACAAATTGATTCTATGACTACATTTATTTTTCAAATAAAATAATAATTTAAATATCTAAATTTTTTTGACAATTGTTTATTATTTTCCAAAATAATATTTATTTACTTGTAGAAATTATTTCAATTTATGAATTAAGAAATTAACAATTTTTTATTGTTTTGAATATAGAGTAGCTCAAATTATATTAAATAGGAGATGATTATAAGCAAGTGAATGTATATTTGAGCCCTTGTGTCTCATTTGGGATATCTTATATAAAAGATACTATTTTTAATTTTTCAATTGTGAATAATTTGGTAAAATAAATGTAGTTTTTTGGAGTAATAAATATGTACAATAAATATATATTGACTCGTATGGGGTTACTCTTCCCCCTCCTCATTGGATATCTCATCATATGATAGATAAAAAAAACTTACTAGATATAGATTGGTATCGGGGAAATAAATTACTTGTAGAGGACCAAACCTAACCTTGTTTTTCAGTATGGGGGTTGAAGTGATTAACCCGTGTCTAATCACTCATAAAATTCTTATTATATCATATAAATCCTTAAAATACATATGAAATGTTTAGAGAAAAGAATATGAGAAATTACACTAAAAAGTCGCTTATAAATTTTCATCATTTTCAACCCCTTATAATGTATTACTGGATAAAGGCCTTTCCTAAAACCTTTCACTTAGACATATCCAATGCCTTCCTTTTTCAGTTCACCATAATTTTCATTTGGAGAAGTTTGGGATCTTTACCCACCGCGCTGATTCCATTTGCGTATTGGTGAGTACTTCTTCACTTTGACCAAGATTATCTTCTAAGTTTTCTTTACTAGGTTAGACTTACTGATATTCAAAGAATATCGCAGTTCTTTTTCTTAGAATCCTATTTATATCTTCTTACCATTTTGAGACATTAAAGTAGAAATTTAGAAAAGAGTTGATATATATATATATATATATATATATATATATATATATATATATATATATATGTATTAGATAGCCAATGTTTGGAATTATTAGATAAAATAAAATATCTAGGAAAGTTATATGATATGATGGTGACCTATGGCTAGGGATTAAAACAAGAACTAGGGTAATCATAGGAAACATTTAGAAAAATTAATAATATGAAAAAAAAGTTAAATACTATTCAGTCTGAAGTGAAAAAAGTGTTAACAGTGTGTACTACTTGCTTTTATTTATAAGTCAGAAAATTGGACACTAAATAAAAAAATTAAGCAAAAACTTTTGATAACCTAGCAAAGTATAGAAAAGATAATGTTAGGAATTGCTAAGTGTAATCAGAAAACATATAAATGGATATTACAATAGACAAAGATAACTGATATATCAAATAAAATCGATGGAATTAAAATGGGCAGGATATTTATCAATAATGAAAGACCATAGGTCAATAAAAATCATTATTGATTAGTGATCAAAAGACAAAAAGAGACTAAGAAATAAATTCTTTCAAAAATTCAGGGATGATATTTATGTATTATGGAGGTAAGGGTTGAATGAGATTAATTTTCAGACAGGAAACAAAGGAAGAATTTTGAGAAAATATTTAAAAGGATATGATGATATTCGATAAGGCTTTCATCTAGCAGTGAGCTGATATGAGCTTTAATGATCTCTTTCTCTCTCTCTCCCTGTCTGTCTGTTTTTCTCTATCATATATATATATATATATATATATAATTTTTTATTTAAAAATAATATGAAAATTATAATAATTTTATGTACATTTATATATTTTGAATATACGCATTAAAATATTTTTAATGTATTTCATCTTAAAATTAAACCTAATTGAAGTTCAAGAATTAATTAATATGTGTAAGATGATGCAAAAACCATTTCACAATTCTTACTTTAGAAAGTTGAAGAGTAAAAAGTTTGTTGCGTCGATTTCATTTTAGCAACTAGACAAAAAATATTACCAGTACGAAAAGTTTCCTGCAGTACGATAAAATGGAATTGTATGAAATGTTTTTCAGAATATAATTACATTACGTAAACAAAATCGATTTCAAAAAAGTATTTTGTAATTTAAGTAAAAATTAACATTGGTTTAATAATTTTTATATTTGATATTTTTTTTATTAAACAATACTTAATTTATTAATTATTAGTCACAAATATAATTATTTTTAAATTAAATAAATTTTATATCCATCTGAATGAATTAGTAAATCAATTAAAAACTGATTAAAAGAATTGTGTTCTCTAAACAATACTTGTACCAGTACTATGTACTTGAGTATACATTTTAATTATCAACCTTGTGTAATTAGGATTAAACTTCAGTAATGAAGAATGGAAATTATCTTTTTTATCATCTCGTTAAAAAAGTTATTAAGTGAAATACATTTTTTTATCTTGTCGACGATATTAATAGAACATAATATGGATAGCTGAATGAACAACTGTAAAAGGAAATCCTTGAACATAATACAAGCATTAGTTAACCAGAATTATATTAAAGTCTCAAGTGAAAAATGTCACATAAAACGAATTAAACGAACGAGATAAATATATTAATATTTGTTTTAATTAATTTCTAGATGGAACTCGTTTCCGAGCTTAATTAATAGTATTTTAAATCATCTTTTTTATCTGATATAATTTTAGTCGTTTATTACAATTTTAAATATATAAATATTTTTATCAAGAAAGTTTTGAATGCATATTGTTGAATTTGAAATTTATTTCCTTATATTATCTATTTTATTGAGTAATATTTATTTTTACAGACATGTAATTTATCAAAAAAAAAATTTTTAATGTTGTTACATTATTTTAAAAAGTAAATTTAAAAATATTTATTAAGAAATGGTATTATAACAATAACTCTAGATTGCAAAAATGAATTTTAACCCCAACACTACAATAGTTTAAAGTGTTCAACAAGAAATTAAAGTGTTAAATAAGAATTCTAGATTATATAATTATAAATAATAAGTGATTATTGAACACTTTAAACTATTGTGGTGTTTGGGTTAAAATTCATTTGTGAAAAGTGAATCAACCATAGTTCCAAATCAACAAATAACTCCAGAATTATATTTGTAAATTATAAGTAATTTTTTTGTTTACTGTACTTATTAACAATCTCCCATTGTGGCTTAAATTGAAAATCTTTCTTTTTCTTCTTGGCTGCATTATTTATAAGAAAATCATAACAAAAGCAGATAGTCTACGCTTATGAAATGTTTCGTATCTTTTAAAAATGAAAAATGGATTTTTTTCTGTTTATTGTACTGAATGAAATTGAAATTGAACAATATTTTAAACTTATATTGTTATATTAATCAATATGAATTTTTGGTGAATAGTAGGGAGTTTTTTTATTAATTATAATACTTATGTTTTATAACAAACTGTGTAATTGTGATCGAAAATGTTTTCAAGAAGAAAATATTAAGATAAACACATCAATATTGATTGAATGAATTCCAAGAAAAATATCTTACGAATAAAATAAAGATATATTCGAAATATAATCGTACTTAAAGAATTTGCTGTTATTATGGATATATTAATTGAAAAAAGTATATGATGTAAGTAAATAGAAGAATGGAAAACTCTGATAATAAATGCTTATGAAACGAACAAAGAGTCCTTCTTCACTTCAACTAATCAGTGTTGAACACAGCATCGCAGTGTCAAAATATCTTAATATCCTTGACGCCCGACCTGTCAGCACAAGAATGAAAACGAATACCACCCATAGAAGATCTAGAGAATGATATTGCATAGACCAATTCGTGGCAACACACATATATACATACACCGATGTACGAATATATAGATAGTACACAGATTGAGACACAAAACACACAGACAACACAACGGCGAACACACTTTTCTGGGGCCTTCGGGGCTGTATAATTGCGCGGTGTCTGGAACAAGGGCCATTGTCTTGCGTACAATGGCTGTCATTGTACGGAACATTCCTTCCGCTACCAACCACCCACAATTCTACGCTCACCTCGACTCGTTCCAGTTCCGATGTCCTCATACCCTACTCGTCGCAATCCATACATCTATCCATCTGAGTATCCAGCTTGGCGTTGTGTACCAACCACTTCTTATGCTTGTTTTCTTTATTGTGTAACCACTGCTGTCAGATTCTACATATATCTCCATTACTGTTCTAAATGTCTCTCTATTACTATTCTATTTGTACGATTGTACCGTTGTTTATTTATTTACACTCACCCATACACGAACATATTTATTAACGGTATGTTTTAGTTCAAACAAGTCCACACGTTCAAACGCATATTCACATTGACAAAATATTATATATATATATATATATATATATGTATATTTGAAAGCACTTATTTATATTAAAATTTTGCTACTAAAACTATCAAACATACAAATAAATCGATTTATTTCAATCCAATAATATGAAAACGACTATTTTTGGCCTTTTATAACAACAAAATTAATTAAAATTAAATTTTAATATATTTATTTAATTAAACCAATAAAATCCATATTTACTGTAATCAAGTAAATTAATAAGTTATGAACGATTTTTGTCAAAAAACATAATTATTTGTTATTTTGAAATTGATTTGTTGAAATATTTCACGGATTTTAATAAAATATTATTTAATTTATTTTCAGATTATTGCAATTTTAATTACTTAATTTAATTTTATATATATAAATATTTTTCATGTTAAAGAAAAGAAATAACATTTACTTGATGACAGGAATAAAAATAAATAAAAAATTATTTATACAAAATATAAATGTAATACTGTGTGATGATAAGACAATATTTAAATATTTTTTTATACAATAATTACTCAACAATCACAAATAATTACGATTGATAATTGATATTGGAATGAGTGATTTGAAATTTTAATTAATAATTTAAATTCAAATATTTAATTTCGTTAATATAAATCTTAAATCACAATTTTGTTTAAGTAAGGAATGTTTATTTAGGTTTGATAAAACTTTTCATAGGAATAAATGTAAAGTTATTTGTCAGTTTTCGCACTAAAAATAACATTTAGATACAATATACTTTGGCAAATTATTATAAAAGATTTTACACTGAAAAACATTTCCAAATTGTGAAAAATTATTTCAAATATCAGTTCTTTGTTCGCTAAACTTATAAAGCACAAAATTTTATCTAGTAATGAGGCTCATTTTTGGCTTAACAGGTAGGTTAATATGAAAAATTACCCCATTTGCAGTAAAACCAATCCTGAAATGATTATCTCCAAAAATGGACCTGTGAATTAGCTTCCACGAT
Organism: Neoneuromus ignobilis; assembly: GCA_029203775.1. Lineage (NCBI taxonomy): Eukaryota > Metazoa > Arthropoda > Insecta > Megaloptera > Corydalidae > Neoneuromus > Neoneuromus ignobilis. Next base: position 57,438,419 of record CP092087.1, on the reverse strand, counting down.
CGTATGATTTAACGCCTCTGGATTTTTTTTAAATATGAGGTCTCTAGTTTATTCTGATAAACCAGAAACGATTGAGATATTATAAGCTAACATAACATGCGTTATTGCGGACAGAAGGTCCCAATTGCTTGAAAAAGTGACCCGAAATTGAACTGAGGGAATGCAATATGTCACAGGTATCCGTAGTCCACATATTCCAGAAATCATTTTTAAATATCACTGCCATAAAATGATATTTCAAATAAATCTAAATAAATAGTCATCCAATCAATTAGTATGTGTTTTATTTCGTTTTAAAGTTCGATCATTCTTAAATAAACATCTTTATAAACAACACAGAAGAACAGTTAAAAATTCAACAAAGTAAACTGACAAAAAATACTCATCCATCAATTATTTTCCGCCATGAAACTATCTATTTAAAACATCATATTTTTTTAGAAAAACTCAATGTCTAGTAAAAACGAGTTAAAAAGTTTTCGATCATTAAAAAAAAACATTCAATTTTAATGAAGTTAAATCGCACACCTGAAGCTGTTATTTATATTTAAAAAATAAAATGTATTTTAGAATAAATTAGAAAAAAAATAGTTCACGTAGCTATGTTTTCATAAAGAAGGTAAAAAATTGAAGTTTTTATAAACATGAAATATTATTAAAAATATAGAATCATCCAAATGTGACGCCTAGATTTGTGTTTTATTAATAAACATGTTTCTTTTTAATAAAATTCAAATCTAGGCATCACATTTAAATGACCATTTATAATTGAAAATATCAATAATCCAATAATATTTTTTTTATAATTTATTTAAATAAAACAAATCATATTTAATTAAAATTTCCTGAAAGAAAACAATAATGTATTATTTTTCAATCAAGTCTTTTATATAATATAATAGTTTTAATGTATTGAAATTCGGTTACTCGTAGATATAAAAAAATATGTATTGTAAGCTTAATCAGTTATCTCATTATTCAATGTCACTAATGAACTTGTTTTTTACTTGAAACACAAAGTTAAAAAATATAATTTGAATTTAATATCTATGCTATTGGAATTATCATATGGAAATTGCTCATTTCACCGTGTTGATTTTTCAATTTGGATTATTGAATCTAGTATGAATAATTTTTACGTTGATTTAATATCCCACAGGAATATTTTTTCTTTAATATATTTTCCAATATAAAAAAATGCAATTTTAATTAACTTTTTTATATCCACGCTTAGAATTTAATATTATTCAGCAAGATTTTTTCACTGTTTACTGACACGATACGTACATAATAATTATATATATATATATATATATATATATATATATATATATATATATATATATATATATATATATATATATATATATATATGTTTGTACCTTTATGTAAATATGCATGCAATATATAGAAAAGTATAAAGTAATATGAAAATTAAATCATATAACATTGACGTTCAACTGACCGTTTCTGAAAATAATTCAAATCATATGCATGAGAGAAAATTTATGCCTGCAAGAAATAATTATTCATGAATATGGCAGATTAAAGCTTATTTCGTAATCAAAATTAATTATTTGTTACGGAAACAATGATTACGTACTAAAAGCATTATCCTGAAATTATTGTATTTCATGTATAATGAATAAAAAAGTCATTTTTTTAATAATTTGAATGCATGTATTTTTAATATAAAGACATATATGCTATTTCATAAATTATTTATATACATAATTTAAACTCTTGGATAATGACGCTGTATTAAATTGAAAATAATAAAATTTATTTAATTATGTTTATATAATTTAAATGTATTAAAAATTTAATTTACATCTATAATTTAATTTACAATTTTATATAAATGATATTTTGTATTCTTACATAATGATAATTTACGGTATATATTTTTTTATTAATAATATAAATAATAATAACATGATGAATAAATGAATTTTATTGTCTTTTAGACAATATTACTCTTATATATATATATATATATATATATATATATATATATATATATATATATATTTATATATGTATTAAATATGATTATAATACCTTTTATATTAGATCCAACAATATTTATTAAGATCAAAATGACACATATCTTTCATAATATTACGTTTAAATGATAAATGTATATTTTTTTATTATAAAAGTAATTATTTCAAAAAATAATCTCTTACAAATTTTATACATTCATTGAAAAATATTAATAGAAAAAAATAATGTATAACTAATAAGGCAAAAATATATAATGATAACATTTGTGAGGTAGCCAATTAATTTCTTTTAGAATATTTTTAATACTTGATAAAGTTGTTATATTAATTACAAATACGTTATGAAGATAAAATAATTAAATTAAATTAATAAGTCAATGTTATATAATAAAAATATTGTTTTTAATTAAATATTTATTATTTCAATTAAAATTTGTTTTCAATATATATATATATATATATATATATATATATATATATATATAAATATACGTATATATCATTTCCAAATAAGAATTTCAGAACTTTGACAGCTGGTAGCAGTCATGTTTGAATTTGTTTTAACCTAGTTTTGACATTTCGACTCATTACAGTTTGGCAAGTTATCGTGAAACGTTTAACATTTCAATAACGATTAGAAATTTTAAAAACTTCAATAGACCTTATGAAACAAGAGTTCAATGAGTCCATTATTTCACGAAATAGATGCATCAATTGGACATCAAAATCATGTGATCTAACTTCATTGGATTATTTTCAATGGGGTTATGTGAAATCATTGGTTTTACCTGATAAACCACAAACAACAGAAATATTAAAAATTAACATTAAACGTGTAATTCTTTAAATTAGACCACTATTACGTGAAAGAATGAATAAAATTGGACTAAACAAACACACTATGTCAAACGAAGTCATGAGGGTCACATGAGTGAAATTGTGTTCCGTCATTAATGCCATAGAATATGCTTAAAAATAATAAAAAAAATAATTTATGAATACTTTTTGTTTTATTTCTATTTAAACTTTTGAAATTCTTATTGGAATATCCTATATATATATATTTATATACATATATATATATATATATATATATATATATATATATATATATATATATATATAAATTATAAAAGTATTGAGAGAAGGAAATGTTGCTACAAAGAAGCTATTTTTATCTCATTTATAAGAATGACTTAAGGCGCTAAACTGAGAATCTAAAGAAAAAAAGTGAATGGAAAGTTGCTTAATTACTTAAGATTTACTGAATAGATTATCAAATTTTAAAAAAAAACAAATATATTGTAAAAAATAGAATAACTGTATAAAAATTAAAAAATCATGCTCAATAATTTTGCAGATCAAAGAAGAATCCAACTGAAAGGAAGAAAAATTCGAAAAGTTAAATATCATGTATATCTGAGACAACTTAGTATCACTAAACGAAGTTTTATATAAGGTATCTCAAATGAGACTGAAGGGTTTAGACATATATTTACTTGCTTACTCTTATTTACGATTCTTAACTATCCATCAGTCCTATTTGAGCTACTTTATGGATTAAGTGAATAGAAAAATAAAAATGGGATATTGTCAGTTTGGAATGAATTCGCATATAATGAAGTGATATATTCCTCTATTTAAAAAAAAATTAATAATGTTTACTTGTTCTCACTTAAGGCAGAGAAATAAAGATCTTGAGTGGCGGAATAATTTAATGATTCCAAACAATGCCAAGAAATATGGAAATACGTTTATTAGGAATAACACAAAAAGATAAGAAGAGAAATAAATGGATCAAAAAAAAATGAAATTTACGAAAGTTATAGCAAAAATGAAAAGTTTTAAATGGAAATGGACCGGTCATATAATAAAATGAGAAGATCACTGATAGACAAGAGAAATTATTAACAGGAAACCAGATATATAAAAAGACTCAAAAAAAGCTTACATGGATAGAACAGAATCATATGAAAGTTCATCAAAAAAGAAAGAAATTGGGGAGATCAAAGTGGGAATTTTTTTAGGGAGGCCTTCGTCAGGCAGTCGATAGAAAGAAGCTAACGATGATAATAATAATAATTATATATAAACATTTTTTATTTGTTTTAATCGTCATATAAACTTTAATAAGTCTAAAAAATAAAAAATCAAGTATATAATAAACAAATATATTATTTATAAAATATATTGTGGTCATAAAATTAAAGTAAATACTTAAAATTAAATATTCAATAAAAATTCCTTTAATTAGATATAATATAATTACTTAAAATATAAATTGATAGAAGTCAAAAAACAAAATACTAAAAAAATAAGATTCTAAACCAACAATAGATATTCTTTCTAATTTAAATAAATACCTTAAAATTAACTTTAATTATTTCACATAAATTCAATTATTTGACAAGTATTATTAATTAGGAATAAAAAATTACATATATTATTTAAGTATTTTGAAAATATTTTTTATATTTTCCATTTAGTTAAATAATATTTATTTGTTATAAACCAAAAGTTGTTTATTAAAATAAATTATTTATTAAATATAATACATACGATATTTAATGTTATTATTTACTTAATAATATTATATATATATATATATATATATATATATATATATATATATGTGTGTGTGTGTGTGTGTGTGCGTATAAATAGATAATTCGAATATTAAATAATTAAATATCAGTATTTAATGAAAACATTATATCTTTAGATGAATTATGTAGTCCCATTCTAGATTAAATCCGTCTTTCATTAGAAACAACGATAAAGAACCTCTTTATCCTCGAATAATTATCGATTCATTGTCAACTGAAACCGTACTCATGTTTGTTCTCGTAATCCGTGTTCCTGTCGATATCCAGGTGTATCCAGTGGGTGTCCATTAACTGAACACGACGATGAAATCTCTCTCGATTCAACCACTAATCTAATTGGTTCTTTTACTACGAGTATATTTTTTTCTATAACATATACAAAAGACAAATCTTGTAATTGATTCTCTGTATTTATTTTTGTTGATTTATAATATTAATTTTATCATCAACTAGTACACAATTTGTAGATTTGGGTTTTGTTGTTTAAATATTTATATATAATGCTTTTATTTTATAAATGTCAATAATGTAAATAGGTTTGAGTAATTAAATAAAAAAATATTTGATAGTATTATTTAATTTTTATGTTCAGTATTTAATCAATTTATTGCTGATACTTCAAAAATTATTTTTTTAAATGAAATTTATTTAATATAATATTTGAATTTATACATTTAATCATTAGGAATTAATATGATCAATATGATATTTTTCTTTATTAAAAGGTTATTTTTTTATTTAAAGAATTTGATTATTGTAATCATAATTTTTAAAACCAGTAAGAAAAATTTAAAACCTTCTTAAGAAATGCTATTATTGGTAATAAAAAATGTGTAAGCAATGGAAAATTTATAATAATTATTTAATACTAATAAAATATATTTTCTGAAATTGAAAAAAATATTTACTGATAGTTTTAAACTTTATTATTTTTATTTTTAAAAATAAAAATATTAATCTAGAAAGTCGAAAAAATGTGTGATCGTTAAATATATATAATTATCTATAATATATATTCGAATTTTCACAGATAAGAAAAATTAAAACATTTAATTATATAAAGCACTAAATCATTATAATAGATAAAAATAATAATTAAAATTTTAAATAGTATAATATATTAACTTTATATGAACTGTTAGTAGACAAAGTATTTACAAGACTCATTTCTATAATGAAATAAATTTATAAATGTATATATATATATATATATATATAAATTTATAAATGTGTATATATATATATATATATATATATATATATATATATATATATATATATATATATATATATAAATATATAAAACTACTGGACGAAAGCCTCAATGAATGTTACCATTCACTGGTATTTGGTCATATTCACCACGCAAACCAGACGGATTGGTAGAGATTTTTTATTCGGGGTTTACTCCCTTAATTTTTCGACAGTTATTTTTTACAAGATGAGGTTGTCGGCCTTCATGCTCAACCCTCGAAAGTCGCAGTGGTATATAGTCCCATAAGTACCCGGCCTGACTTAGAGATGTAGTTGTTTGAAAAATATCACTGTATTAGAAAGTACACAATCTATAAAGCATATGAGTTTGAGGAAAATCCACATCAATAGTGAAGCGGTGAATTTGTGAAAATGGAGAAAATTGGTCATCGTTATGTGATACAATACTTTTATTTGAAAGACCTCAGCTCAACCAATATAAAAACTGAACTGGATTCTACTCTGGGTGAGTCTGCTCCTTCGTTTACAACAGTGAAATATTGGGTAGCAGAGTTTAAACAAGGCCGTACGAGCTGCTAAGACGAGCATCGCAGTGGTCGACCAAATGAGGTGACGACTCCAGAAATGGTGAAGAAAATCCACAAAGCGGTACTGGATGATCGTCGACTGAAAGTCAGTAGGCATTTCAAAAGTGCGGTCGCATATTATCTGAAAATTTGGACATGAGAAAGCTGTGTGCAAGATGGGTGCCGCGTTTGCTCACACTCGAGCAAAAACAGTGTCGTAAAGATGTTTCAATTGAGTGTTTAGCAAAGTTTCACAGCAACAAAGCAGAATTTTTGCGCCGTTTCACAACCATGGATGAAACATGGGTCCATCACTTTACACCCGAGACAAAAGAACAATCAAAACAATGGACTGAAAAGGGAGAACCGGCTCCAAAGAAGGCGAAGACCGTTTCATCTGCAGACAAGGTCATGGCGTCGGTTTTTTGGGATGCGCGTGGGATAATTTTCATTGACTATCTTGAAAAAGGAAAAACTATCAACGGCGAATATTATGCGAACTTATTGCAACGTTTGAGCGAAGAAATCAAGCAAAAACGGCCGCATTTGGCTAAGAAGAAAGTGTTGTTTCATCAAGACAATGCACCAGCTCACAAATCCGTTATTGCAATGGCCAAAATTAATGAATTAAAGTTTGAATTGCTACCTCATGCACCCTATTCGCCAGATTTAGCCCCCTCGGATTATTTTCTGTTCCCAAACTTGAAAAAATGGCTCAGTGGTCAAAGATTTCCCAACGATGAAGAAATGACGTCGGCAGTTAATGGGTATTTTGAAGACCAAGACAGTTCTTATTATAAAAAGGGTATCAAACTTATTGAACATCGCTGGGAAAAGTGTATAGAGCTGAAAGGAGATTATGTTGAAAAATAAATATATTTTTTTCCAAAATGTTTGTGTTTTCTTTGTTGGGTCAGGTACTTCTGGGACCACCCTATATATATATATAAATACATACAGGTAATCACTGTATAGCATGGTGTTTAAATTCCTAAAAAATGTCGTGTTATACGAGACTAATAACTAATGAAAAAATAAGGTTAGTTTTTAACAATTAACAAATATATACTATTTTTTCTTACATATCTTTTAGAAATGTGTTTATTAAACAAAGTATCAATAAAAAATCAACAATATTAAAAATTAAAATGTGTAATGTTGACCGTATACTCTATTTTTTACTCCTTAAAAACTTATAAAGATCAATAAACGAGAATATCCTTAAAAAATATATTTCCTTTCTTAAAATATTAGGTTGACAAGTATCTCCCTTCCGCTTTTTTTTTTTTTGTACATAGCCGCGAAATTTCTTAAAATATATTTTAATTGTCTAAAATTGTTCTTGGAACATTTAGATCTCAATGTTTTATTTTTGTAAAAAATCGGTTATTCTCGTTTGCTTGCTTTTCATGACAATTTTTTATAAATTTCATAGTACGAAGCTAAACATTTATATAATTCTGTTTTCAATTTTGCGCTCCTTTTAGTGGAAGAATCTGTATTCAAAAAATAGAGTTTCAATTTCTCGGTTAAGTTTATAACATTCTATATACTTTCTAATGTAAAATTTTTATATCAAATTTTCACCTATACTGTCATTCTGTGAATTTATTTAGTATAAATTTATTGCCATTTCAACTAAATCTACTTCACCAGCCTCTTCTTACAGTAGTTCTTGAATATCTTTAGAAACGCATTAAAAGTATTAACAAAGGTTTAATAGTTTTATTAAATATTAACTGTTGATTCACATTTAAATAAAAGTTCAAATAAAACCCAAAAACTCAAATAAGACTCAAGTTTTATTAAACTGTAGTAGATAATACCAACGCTGGATCACCAAACAAACACCAATAGCTTTTTTGGGTGAATATTCGATTTCGGAATCTGTTTTGGCATTTTATCCTTATTCAACCATTATGCCAAACTCTTGGAATCATTGAAGAAAATCAATTTTTCATCATACGTAACAGTATGATGTAGAAATGATTTACCTTTATGTCGTGATAACAAATAAAAGTAAGCTTAGAGAGATTGCTCTTCTGATGCTCGTTTAATTCATTCAGATCTATCCAGCTATATCCAGCTTCTTTACCTTATAGATTCGTTTCAAATGGTCCCATATTGTTGGAATGGTAACCTCAAACTTTTCTGCTCATTCACACGTAGTTTAAGATGTTCTACTTCCACTACAGCTTTCAACTTGTCATTATTCACGTTGGTCTCAGGTTGCCCACGTGGTTCAATTTCGAAATTAAAATTGCCAGAACGCAACTTCTCAAACCGTCGACGTTTTGTGCATTCATTAACCACAATCTCATCAAATATTTTGTTGATATTTCGAACTGTATACGTTGCATTGGTTCCACGATGGAACTTATATTCGAAAATAACACGAATTTTTGACTTATCCATGATTTCACAAAAAAATCATTAAGAAAGACTGTTCGAAAGACCACAAACCAAACGTATGTTTGAAAGTTTACGGATGTACCTTTACAATAAAGAGAAAATAAACAAGAACTGTCAAAGTGAAATATCAAAGTTATCGACTGTCAAATTTAGTACTTAAGGAAGTCGGACATTTCATTTTTAATGACCTAATAATTAATTTTATTTTAGTAGATTTTTTTATGAATAAAATATTCATGAAAAGATACTTTAAAATTAAATTTTTTTGTTAAAAAATAAAAAAATCTACCTATAGTCTTATTGTTATTTTCTATAAAGATTACAAAACGTGGTTACGAAATGAAAACAAAAAAAGCAGATATCATCACTCGACGAAACGTTATGAAAAATTTATATACAAGTGAAATATGATGAATATTTCATAATAGTTCCCATGCGAGAACATTTTTGTAATATCGAAGCCCTAAAGATCGACAAGCAACTCCCATCGGCATAATGTGAAATAATGAGCACAGTGACGCTTGTTTTTTTTTTGTCCCGTTCTTATTGAATGTGACGCGAACGACTGCGGTTTCGACTCCACGTCGTATCTCTTACTGAATTCCCTTCATTCTTTGTTCTCGACTTTCGACAAACAAGCAATGCATAATCTTCAAGAAGAATTTCTTATATTGGTCTTACAGTAAATCTTGATTGATGATTTATACTTTGATATCGCGCTTTGTTTAATTCAAACATGAAACGAATTTGTGTGCGTGTAATTGCCAATGACACATTTAAACTGAGTACTAATTCAACATTTATTGCAAAAGATATATAAATGTATATTTTGTAATTTTTACAATAATAACATTTTTCTTTATGATATTTTTTTTCATCTAAAAAATAACTATATGGAAGTAAAACTTTTTTATTGTAAAACTTAACAGTTAATACAATATACAACATTTTTCAATAAGGGCTTCAGAAATTTAAATGAAAATAAAAGTGAAAGTATTTTATTAATTTTTTTTATTATTTTTAAGCATATTTTATGGCATTATTGATGGAATACAATCTCACTCATATGACCACCAAAATTTCAGTTGACGTAAATTTGTTCAGTCCAATTTTTAGTCATTTTTTCACATAATTGTCGTCCAATTTCATGAAATACAAGTTCAATGTTCATTTTTCAAGCTTCTGTTGTTTGTGTTTTATTAGCATTAATCAATAATTTCACATAACCCAACAGAAAATAATCAAATGGAATTAGATCACATGATCTTGGTGGACAATTTATGGGTCCATTTCGTGAAATAATGAACTCATTAAACTTTTATTTTAATAAATTTATTATTTCCGTAGATGTATGGTACGTAACATCGTCCTGTTGAAAAAACATATCGTGAAAACCATTTTCAATCATTTTTGAAAAAAAAATCATTAATCATGTTTCGGTAAAATAATCCATTTACTGTAACAAGATCTCCAGCTTCATTTTGAAAAAAATATGGTTCAATGACACCACCAGCATGTATTTCTCACCAAACAATAATTTTTTGTGGATACAATGATCTTTGTTCAATTACTTATGGAATAATTTCACTTCAATTTCTGCAATTTTCTTTAATTAGTGTTGACTGTAAGTTTCAAGAAGTACACGATAAGTTTTACCAACTAAACATTATTTTTTTATAATAAATTTTAAAAATTTCTAAGCATTGTTGAAGTTTTAAACGTTTCATGATAATTTTTCAAACTAAACTGAGTTGAAAACTCAGTTGATTTCCAAATAATTCTCAGTAACTGAGTTGATTTCCAAATGAGCTTAAAAAATATTCAAGCATGACTGCCACTAACTTTTAAAGTTTTGGCATTCTTATTAGAAAATCCTGTATAATACAACCAAATAAAAAATGATATTTCTTACAAATAAATTAATAATTCAATGAATACTATATTTATTATTATAAAATATTTGCGATTTATATCATAAAAAATACTATTTTGTCCGGAAAATCACCCTAGTTTTATAAAATAAAATTCATCATCCATTTTCAAGCCACAATATATAACTCAAATACTAATAATATTTGATCGAATACTGAAACGTCCTATACTTATATATATATATATATATATATATATATATATATATAGTAAGATTTTTACTGAGATACAATTTCCTATTTCCCATACGAACAGATTTGTGAGCCTTAGACGTAAAGGTTTTCCCTGAGGCGGAAACGTCAATGCCGGGATCAACGTAATCGAGAAGTTTGTATGACATGTTGCTTACATGAAGAACTTAATTATTAAAAACTTATAAACAACATGAGAGAATATGTTTCTCTATTACTTATCGTTTTATTTATAACGTATTAAAATTTTGCTAAAGTTATTCTAAATCAATTATTGTTAAATATTAGTTAATAAATGTAATTTATTGTATTTTCTATAATTAAATAAATGTGAATCACTATATTATTGTTACAATATAAAATAAATTCAGTGTACTTAGAACTAAATAACCATCTTAAATAAAGTACACATAACAATCTAATAATAAAAAAATTATATTACACATTTATTAAGTAAGTACATATTTTCATTTGTGTTTAAAATTTAACAAAATTTTGTACATTGGTGAAATTAAACATACTATATAGGATTTTCCAAAAAGTGCTTCAGAAGTTTAAATTAAAATAAAATAATCATATTTAATTAATTAGTTTTTTTTTAATTTTTAAGTATTTTTTTTGTTATGGAATTACACAATTTCACACATATGATTACCAAGATTTCGCTTGATATAGTACATTAGTTTAGTCCAGTTTTAGTCACTCTTTCACATAATTGTGGTCCAATTTCATGAATTACACGTTCAATATTTATTTTTAATGTTTCTGTTGTTTATAGTTTATCAGCATAAATCAATGATTTCACATAACCCCACAGAAAATAATCAAATGGAGTTAGATCACATGATCTTGCTAGTCAATTGATGGGTTCATATCGTGAAATAATGGACTTATTAAACTTTTGTTTCAATAAGTCCATTAAAGTTTTTGCAATTTCTAAACGTTGTTGAAGTGTTAAACTTTCTATGATAATTTGCTAATCCATACTGAGTTGAAATGTCAAAATGAGCTTAAAAAATTCAAACATGACTGTCAGCAGCTGTTAAAGTTCTGAAATTCCTATTGGAAAACAGTATATATATATATATATATATATATATATATATATATATATATATATATATTAGGTTATAGTTTTTTTTTTTGTACATATATATATATATATATATATATATATATATATATATATATATATATATATATATATATATATATAATATATGCATATATCATCATTCTCATAAAAGCCTATATCAGCCTAATGATTAAAAAGCCTTATTGAATATTATTAGGTTCTCTTAAAATATTTTTCTAAGACTCTTCTATTGCTTGTTGTACATGGCTAATGATATTCACTCCTTATCTTATAGTATCTAACAATATCAACCTTCTATTTTTGACAGAGTATTTTTCTTAGTCCTCTCGATCGGAACTCCATAATGATTTTTGTCCATGTTTTTTTTTCTCTTCTTGTTGCATGTTCTTTCCATGTCAATTCCATTACTTTTTTATATCATATGTTACCTCGTATTTATATATATTACAGTTTTTTGGGCCATGTTTTAAAATTCCTTATATTATCCTTTTATATTTCCTGGGCTGTCAATTTTTTTGTTTAATTTTTCCATTCGGTGTAAAAATCTTTAACAAATAAATAAAAGCAGGTATAAACATTGTTTATATGCTTTTCAATTTAGGCTGAGATTTATTTTACTCTTCATTATATTATTCATTATCCCAAATACTTCCCATGTTGTAATAATTCTCGATCTATTCTCCGATTTTAAATTACCATCGTATAATTTTTTCAAGATATTTGATTTGATCCACTTATTTCAAACATTGCCACTCTAATTGTATATTTTCTTTGTTTACAAATCTATTATCATGATTACTGTTTTTTTCATATTTATTTTTAATCTTTTTTTTAATTTTCTGTAAAAAAATATTTTTCACTTTTCTTTAAATATTCTAAACTATTAAAAAGTAGTAAATTATTTTTTTTAGATCTGTTTTGGTTTTTCTTTTTATATAAAATTCTTAACAATCAATTTTTCCACATTTCTGTGAATTTATCTCTTTCTCTCTCTCTCTCTCTCTCTATATATATATATATATATATATATATATATATATATATATATATATATAATAAAAGATTATAAAATTTAACTGATTTTTCATATTGAACTATTTTTATTTTAGAAATACTTTTAAAATAATATATTTTTTTTGTTAGGAAAAATACAAAAGATTTTTTTATTAATTCGAAATTTTTAAAAGTAACTTTCGATAATTTCTTTCAAGTATACATAAAAAAATAATTTGTTGTTCCACTATAAGTTTTTAAAGAGATTTAATAATATTTTTATATTTTAAATAACTATAATTTATTTTCTTAACCTTTTTTAAATATACGGTCATTCAGACATAATGCCTAGATTTGTGTTTTATTAACAAAAAACAAGAGAAACTATACATGTGTTTCCTTATACACCACCCTATACATATACTTTTTTATAATAAAACACAACAATCTAAACGTCACATTTGGATGACTTTATATTTCTTTCATTATTATTAAATTTATTGCATATCTTTATCTATTTATCTATCTATCTATTGACAATATATATATAATGGTCCAAATGAGATTCAAGAATAGTAAATGATAATAAACAAATAAATGTATACCTAAACCCTCTAGTCTCATTTTATATATATATATATATATATATATATATATATATATACATATTAAGAAAATATAAATAAGAATAAAAATAAAACTTTCTTCTGAAAAAGATCTAAACTAGTGGTTTTCTTGTACAACGGAAGTATTTAATACAAATTATAGTTAAATTTTACGAAATGTTTGCATACAAAATACTTTATAATGTCATAAACTTGAAGCAAACGTTAATTTACTTTTATTTATTAATGGTAAATAACAGTCTTTCTGCACCGACTGTTTTAAACGATATATAATAGAATATAATTCGAATATATTAACTTGCTAGGTGTAATAATGGAGTAAATAAAAAAATACTTAATTCTCTTTAATTAAATTCCACGAGATCAAAATTTAAATTAGCTACTCGAAAGTTTCACTTAATCATGTAATGAAAATAACAAAATAACACCCAGGGAGAAATATTTTAATAAAAAAAAAACTATGGAGACGTGAACATCTAATATTTACAAAAATTACATTCTTCCGAAGGAAATTTTCAACTACGGTCAAAATTGTTCTAACAAGCCGTGCTCAAGTTCAATAATAAAAGTTTGTTGTACTCCGACCGACCGAGTTTTATATCAACAACCTCGACGTACTTTTAATAATTGTCTTGTTGAAAAGTTCATTATCCTTCGTTCTCTAATCGATGAATTTCAACAATTTTTATCGTTTATCTTCGTAGATTTAGAACAAGGAAGTTATAGTACATACAAATAAAAAATGAGTAATATATATGTAAACGTTTTCATCTCTGACAATTGAAAATATATGTCGCACTTTTATTGACGGGTTTATATTCCAAATTAAATTTATGTCACATAAGAAAATATTTGATTTATCCACAAACAAATTGAAACGTAAAATAAGTTTTTATTATTTATTTTCTTTTTATGTTCTGGAAAAAATAAATAAATTGTGTATAATAAATAGTAATATGAATTGAATATATTATTTCCTTTCATAATTAATTTATATGAAATAATTAATATGAAATAATTTATATGAAATTAATTTATATGAAATTAAATAAATCTATATTCCTCGCAAAATAAAAGATTGTTTTTCTTCCATATGTAAAATAAACATTTATATTAAATTAAAAGCTATAAAATATTACTACTGAAAATATTGTTTTTATTAAAAATAATAATCTCTACAATAATAAAATGATTTTGTTCAATTCTCTATATATATTAAAAAATATACGGTATTTATTTAATTTCATACCAAAGCTTCAGTCTGAATTATACTGTGCAATATTCATGTTATAAAAATAAAATAAAGGCATTTTTTTAAAAAAAATACAAATTGCTTTAGTGGAAATTCGAATTTAAAATTACTGTTATTAACAATTTTACTACAAAATATTCCTTTAAAATTACGTTTAAAAATATTTTTTATCAAACTCAGTTCTTTTTATTCAAATAAAATAATAGTGAATATTTTTATATTAAAAAAAATATAAATCAATAATATTTATCTATTATGTTTTTTTTAAAAAAAAGATTTCAAAATGCTCAAATATTTTTTATAATTAAACAAAAGATACTTTTTAAATTATTAGCAACTCAAGTAATATCTTTTTACATAGGGTTTTTCAATAAGCGCTTCAGAACTTTAAATGGAAATAAAATAAAAATACTTAATTAATTAGCTTTTTTTTAATTTTAAGTATATTCTATGGCATTATTGATGGAACATAATTTCACTCATATGACCACCACGATTTCGTTTAACGTAGTCCATTCGTTTAGTTTAATTTTTAGTCACTCTTTTACTTAATTGTGATCCAATTTCATGAATTACAAGTTCAATGTTTATTTTTAATGTTTCTGTTGTTTATGGTTTTTCAGCATAAATCAATGATTTCATTTAACCTCACAGAAAATAATTCAATGGAGTTAGATCAGATCATCTTGTTGGTCAATTGATAGGTCCTAATCGTGAAATAATGGACTCATTAAACTTTAATTTCAATAAGTCTATTGAAGTTTTTACAATTTCTAAGCGTTGTTGAAGTGTTAAACGTTCCATAATAATTTACCAAACTATACTGAATTGATATGTAGAAATAACCTTAAAAAATCAAACATGGCTTACACCAACTGTCAAAATTCTGATATTCTTATTAAAAACCCTATATTAGGTCCTTGCAAATGAAATGATAATTTTTTATTTTTAATTTTGAATGTTTATTAGTCAAATTAATTATAAAAGTACTTAATTAAAATAATCTTCACTAACATGGATATACTTATTCTAACGTGATATAAGTACCAATTTAGTACAAAGCAAATGAACGAAAATCCAAAAAGTCATCAAATGTATTTTTATAGCATCAGCTTCGTTAAAAAAATTCACCGCCAAAAATTATCTAGTT
This sequence comes from Neoneuromus ignobilis, assembly GCA_029203775.1. NCBI lineage: Eukaryota > Metazoa > Arthropoda > Insecta > Megaloptera > Corydalidae > Neoneuromus > Neoneuromus ignobilis. The sequence continues at coordinate 57,422,374 of CP092087.1, read as the reverse complement.
GTTTTAAAAATGGTAGTCTTTCGGAAAAGACCTAAAGAATAAAGTAGGCGAGAAAGAAATTCTCAGTTCAATTCTATCAATTTTTTATGATCTGTTTTGCAATATGTGGTTTGGCGTTTCGTGGAACAATAAAACACACCACGTCTATTCAACAATGTCGGTTCCTAAATGCGCAAATTAACATATATTGTTTCAATTTATTGACAATATTTTTTAGCATTAATTGTTTTACCTCGACGCAAAAATAAAAAATTAATCATGCTTTTTTAGACTACCATATAGACATCATAACCTTGCGCGGATGAAGACTCAGTTTAAGCATCTGTTTCGACACTTTTTCGCATCTAACCATTACGCAGAAGATTGGTAAGAAAATTATCTTAATTTCCAATCAGAAAAACACACCACGTCGATATAAATATATCAACATATGTACTTTTCAAATTATCGCGCTGTTAAACAATGGTCAAATCAATATAATATATTGTTTCAATTTTTACTTCAAATAAAAATGCTTTTATTTTTACCTAAAATAACGCTATTCGTCAAAATATCCATCTTCGTGTTCAATAACCCCCTACTAACAAGAAGATAATTTATAAAATTCAGAATTTTTATTTTCAACAAAATTAGAAACTTCTGTTTTTAAAGTTGTGTCACTGTTTAATTTTTTGCCACGCAATAATTATCCAGAGACAAAAATAAATAGTGAATGTAGAAGATGAGGGAGAATTTCTCATCCTAAATTCATTACCGTTTCTCTTGTCATTACTGAAATATGACTGAGTGTTATTTTGCAGAAATAAAATTATTTGATGATTTATTGACGCTGATTTTACTTATTGTAATGTATTATGCACTTTTTGTAGCTTTTCATTGTATTGTACAAATTCGCTATAAGGATTTGACCAACTTATAGATACTCATAATGAATAATTTTTCTTAAAGTCCACCAATCATAAAGAAAATTTTTTCTCGCAGCCAATTTTTCTTTAGATATTTTTAATAAAGGTTAATTCAATAATAGACAGAAGTAACTATATTTATTTATAATTGGAATAAATTATCCATATATATTTATAGATCAAAGTTTGATCCAAAAAGGTTTGCAATTTTAATTGTAAAATAAAAGATATAGTAATTTGTTATCGGGAGTAAAAGAGTGCGATACCCATTTACTTAATTTCTACCTCTTCCATATTTTACAAAAATGATTCCATATTGTTTCATTACTTACTTTGGACTGTTCAGTAAGCTGTTGATAAGTTAAATTCGAATTTACTTCAATTATTGTTAGTAATTCGATGATATTTACATTTGATGGTCTGTGTGATCCTAGCTTCGTCTTTCAATGATTCATCCCCTGAATCAATTTTTTTAAACCATCTCTATACCTTTCTTGATATATTTACATCTTCTTCAATTACGGTACAAAATTTTCTTGCAAATTCAATAGTGTTAGATCCAAGTTTAAATTTATAAAGTAAATTTGTATGTATTATACAATTTTGTACAAACATTATGAATTCTTAAAATTATATTTTAAATTAAAATGAATACACCAAGATACAGTGAACAAATGAAACAAAGTATGTACTTTGTTACTCAGTTAATGTGCCCTGTATAATACGATTATATAAACAATTCTTGGAATTACTATACATGTAAAAACGACAAAAAATTAGAATTAAAAAGGTTTCTATTATATCAACGAAAAACAAATTGCTAGAAATGTCTCAAACTTTTTAATTTTTTATATACTATCTACAAAAACAGATTGTAGATAGCATATAGATATTTTATTCTGACAGTTTTTATGATATTTTATTGCGATCACAAAGAAAAACTTTTTTGTCATAAAAAATTTGGTCTCTGTCTCAAATTCAATTTACATTTATACTAAACTTATTGATATTCTCATAAACTATAATGCATAAACAATAAGTAGTATTTGAATATTTCAATATAATTTTAAAGTATTAGAAAATATGTCTTTTGTGAAAAAAGAACAATGTTTGTATTCATATATAAAAGTAACATTATTGATTTTCAATCATTTTTCTTCCAATAATTTCCCTAAATTGGATAAAAAAGAAATAATATTATAAAACCCAACGCTCTGATGATGATGGAATTACTGTCGACATTCTCATCAAATTATAAATAAAGAAAATAAATAATCATTGAACATTTTTTACCTTGTGGTGTTGGGGTGATACTTCATTTGTGTAAAACATATATTCAAAAAAATAATATTTATATATAAAATCCAATATAAACAAATACATTGCACGTCAATATATAAGGTATCAAGGACAAATAAACTTCGTTTTCTGTCAATAATATTTGCATACAATCCCTCCATCAATTATACATATTAAACATCTGTAAATGGTGAACTTTGATGGGCCTTGCATTTGACAGATAATCGATTTTCGCGGCAGTAGAGCTACACAGTTTGTTATTTGGTCTTGAGGATTTAATGATAAGTTCAGGTTTTATGTATTATTGCAATTTAAAACAGTCTTGGAAATATTAAAAAATTCTTTTCTAACTTCTTATTTGCGTTTTTTTAAAATATTTCAGATACCAACGTATAAATATTCAAATTTGATTTTATATATAGTACGCATACATACACACACACACACACACACACACATATATATATATATATATATATATATATATATAAATATATACATCAAATATATACAGTATATTTGTACAGTATATTATATTCATTCTTCATACATTACATTACCATTGTTTTCCACATAATTATTGTCTGTTTTGTAGTATACAAATATTTAAGATCTAAGGGAAAACTTTAGTACTCAAGTTGACAGACAGGTAGTGTGATGGCAAAACCTAATTAATTAACATTTTAATATGTCTGATTTATTTGTGAACATTTCAACAAGTAAGTCAATAATAAAATTCATGTTTGTTTACAATTATTTTAAATAATATTTAACAAATATTTTTTTATAATATTTCAAATTTACTTTCTCTCTTCCTCTGTTATTATATATATATATATATATTATTTCAGAAAATTATTTGTATCGAAATAAAAAAAAAACATTTTTTTTAAATAATAATAGCATAAAATTTTATTATGATATATTTTTAATATATTTGGGCCTTTTTTTCATTTCCACTATATTAATATGTAGAGATAAAGTCTGTTTTAAATAACTGATAATAATCATTTTTATGTTTTATTTAAATAATTTATATATATATATATATATATATATATATATATATATATATATATAAATAATATAATCTCTATATTAATTTGTATATATAATATTTCTAATAAATTATTTCACTACTTACTTAATTAAAATATTGATTTTACACTATTGATTTATCACCCCAACACCATAGAATATTGTAGAAGTTTTCAATAAATATTTATCTTTCACTTATTTATTTATAAACAAATTTGCATTCTGATGAAAATTCTATCATCCTCGGAACATCACATTATTAAATATTTTTAAACACGTTCTAACAATGATGGCATTGTTATTGAAATATGTATTAACTTATAAGAAAATAAACTCAATAATAAATAATTATTAACATTTTAAAATATTTGTAGTGTTAAGGTAATAATTCATTTGTGTGAAAATGAATTCAGTACTGTTCCAAATCAAATGTTAAAATATTATTATTTACTTTTCTTATATACTTTTTCTAATCTTTATTTATTAACATTTTCCGATAATATTTTGTCATGAAATTCATTTCATATTTCTAAAAATTTTCTATTTATTATTTTTTCTATTTTAGAATTTTATCTAAAGTACATAACAAAAAATAAATTTAGAATATTAACATACGTTTTTTTAAAATTCGCTTGAAGTGACTAAAATATAAATATTTCAAATGTACAAAATATATTCCTAATTTCATATTTAATATTATTAAAATTCTATATATACATATATTTAAACTAATTCTTATACTGATATTTATAAATAAATACATACCTACGTACATATATATAAACATATATATATATATATATATATATATATATAAACATATATATATATATATATATATATGTATATATAAATATGAAAAATTTCTCGAATGTAGACATTGTTTAAAAATTGAAAGAGGTTTTTATATTTGCGAACCAATAAACTGTTATTTTATTGCTAACAACATCTCAAATATACCAAGTAATCATTTATAGAGAAAACCGATATTATTTGAAGCGTAAAAACATGCGGACTTCCGAAACAGGTTTAGAACAATGAATTATATTCAATTGTGAACACATTATTTAAACGCACGAATAAATACACATTTTCCTTACATTTTGTGTGCGCAAATTCTGAGAAAATGTATTAGGTTTACTGAAGTTCATATTCATGGTTTGCACTTTTAGTAAGAAAACTATTAATATAATTCTAGAATAAATTGTCTACATACTTATACCTATATATATATATATATATATATATATATATATATATATATATATATATATATGTATATATATATCTGTGTGTGTGTGCATTTGTGTATATATCTCTTTGTATGTATGTTTTTCAAAATATATTTTAATTTTTCTTAATTTAAAATTTTTGAAATATATATTTTATATTTGTAACTTCACAAAATAACATTAAAAAAAAGAGTATTAGTACTTTCGATACGGCTTTCAAAAATGCGAGATAAAGTCAAATTTATAAACAGTTCTGTTTGAGACTGTTAAGATAACATCAAATATTGCCATAAATATCGGCTATAAGTAAGGGCTTAGACTAGGGGCCATTTTGCACATATGTACCATCCGCATTTTAATGTGGTACACATGTGTACCAACAGTACTGAATGAAATAAAAAAAAACAATGAACTCAATTTGAATTTTATTGGTTCATATGTATACCAACCGTATCGAAAGGGTTAAATAATTTGAAAATTAAATTATTTATTTGCATTTTCATACAAGCTACTTTTTGAAATATAATACAACCACATGGTTTTAATTTGAAACTTGTTGTAAAATTAAAGTTTAAATTAATAAACTTTAAAATTATAATATGTATTCAATTAAAACCAGAGAAAATATAATATTCTAAGTATTCTTTGGATTTTGAAATTTTTCTCACTAAAAACACTCCTTTATTGAATTAAAGAAGTATTCTGATTAGAACTCGTTTCAATTACACCTACAAATACATACAATATATAATAAATTTTAATAACTTTGAATATTACTTGTCTCTATCACACCAAATGAAAAAGAATGTATATTTCCATAAAGTATGTTTATCATGTCTTTAAATTTAGAACAAGCAAATCGAATACGTGTACAGCATGCCATTTACATTTTCATTGGTTACAAACCGCAAAATTTCTAATCAAACTCAACTAACCGTGTATAATTTTAGCAAAATCAAAATATTTAGCTAGCGGTGGATTGGATGTAGTTTAATCTCAGCTCGCTATCAAACTTACATTGAAAACATGGCTTGTTTTTATAATCGATAATTATTCGACTATGTGTTGTATTGGATTATCAATTATCTACAAAGAATGTTTCTGACGCGTATTGTATTTTAATTTAAAAGGAATTGCTTTTCACGTACAGTGAGTGTATTTTATAAGTAAAATGAAAAAATTGATTTGTTTCCGTGCTATATTTTTTATATAAAAATGTAAAATTTTATAAATTACAAATGAAGTTGTTAAAGATAACCATATATATATATATATGTATTTTAATATATATATATATATATATATGTATTTTAATATATATATATATATATATATATATATATAAAGAGAGAGAGAGAGAGTTTCAAGCGTGATAGTACTTAAAATTAAATTCCTATCAAAATTTCTATCATGCCTAAAAAAAAATTCTATATATACGAGAGTCGTTTGATAAGTATGATAAAAAAAGGAAAAAAAGAAATTGAAAAATTTAATTAAATTAAACAATAAATAAATTTACCATACGTATCAAACGACCTTTGTACTAATAATAAGTAATAAAAATTTAAATCAACTGAAACATTAATAATTAATTATATTATATTCAACAAAAACTATAATAATAAACTTTTTTTTAATATTCTTTTTAAATCAGCAGATGGTATGTTGTTAATATTAATTTTAATCATCCCATTTACTAAATAATGGGAAAAAATTATAACAATATATTGGTTTCCAACTAATTATTATATATATATAATATATATATATATATATATATATATATATATATATATATATATATATTTATATGTATATATATATATATATATATATATATATATATATATATATATATACCCAAAGAGAGAAATGAATCTTATTTTTTTAAATGAATATTGATATTTATTTCATAGAGAAAATTTCTTTTTATAAACACTTTATAAATTTACAATTAGAAAAATAGGACATTGATATTTTAATTTATATTTCATTTGTACTAAACCAGCACTAATATTTACTTACAGTTTAATTTTCTGATTTAAAATTCAGTTATATATATATATATATATATATATATATATATATATATATATATATATATGTATATATATTTGGGTGCCCCAAATGATATTAATGAATAGTAAATGATAGTAAGCAAGTAAATTTATGCTTATCCCTTCAGCCAAATATAGCCACCCTAAACACACACACACACACACACACACACACATATATATATATATATATATATATATATATATATATATATATATGTGTGTATGTGTATGTGTATGTGTGTGTGCAATATTAACGAAATATAAAATTTACACAGAATATTGCAACATATCATCGTGTTATACAGAAAATATTTATTCATGATACGAGTGAATTTGATGAATTCTACGTTATTCATAGCAATTCAATATCTGAAACCGCACAGGTGGACGTTGCCTGGTCGTTAAGATAGTTTTGTGAGTTCTAAGTTCAAATGTTTACCTAGCATCTTAATATTTTATGAGAAATTTTGCTTTTCCCACAAGCTGTGCATTTCTTCGTGCACGAGAACTAATTTGAGTTTAGGAAAACGACGAGTATTAAAAATAGAAGGTAATTTGCACATTCCTTCAGATATGCATACATAATGTATGTGCAAAGTACATTATACTTGAAAGATAAAATTTAATTGATAGGGTTTACATTTTTATGAGTTTAGTTAAGTTAATTAATATTAAAATTTATGTAATTATAAAACTGTTTTGGACACACTTTAGTATTATATATATATATATATATATATATATATATATATATATATATATATATAAATATATATATATATATATATATATGTGTGTGTGTGTGTGTGTGTATTTATCGAGATGAATTGAAGAGAAAAGAATTAGATTAATCAAAGTCAAAAGTTTTTAAAAAGATCTTTATTCAAAAATGGATAGAAAAATGCTGAAAATAATGAATATAATTATATTGATCTAAGTTGAATATAAATTTTAATGATAATATATAAAATATTTAATATATAATAACAATGTGACATTATTTCAATATAACTATTTTAAAAAATGTTTGTAAAATTATTCAGTATATGAGATCTACTGAAAAAAATTATTTACTTAACCCACAATAATTTTAATCACATAGAAAAGTATTCTATTGAAATTTATATGTCATTCTTAATTTTTTGTCACCAGTATTTATCAAGGAATAATAAGGTTTATTTTTGGCACTATATATTTTACGAATATCTACAAGGAAAGAATTTTGTCAAAATGCATACATAGTTTAATTTAATAAAAGTTTTTGGAACAAAGTATTTAGAAAATAATGCAAAAGATGATTAGCTAAATTTAAAAATGGAAATTTTAAACCTAAAGATAAATCATACTCTAGAAGACCTTTTGTCATTAATGATAATATTCTTCGCAACATTTTGAAAGAAAATCCATTCAGGACAACTTGGAGTCGTGTACAAGTATATAAAATGGGTACCATATGAATTAACTGCTGAGAATAAGTAATATCTTATGGTCGTTTAACTGTCCCTACTTTCACGAAATAAAAATAAACCATTTTTGGAACAGCTCGTAATTGAAGATGAAAAATGGATTAACATGAAATATTAATGAAGAAAAGAGTATATTCTAAAATTAAATTACCTGCCTCGTCCACATCTAAATCAAGTATAAGTATGAAAATGTTATCTATATCGTGCAATATGAGAAAACTAATTTTTATGAACTTCTAAAGCCAAAAGAAACGATTATTTATGAAAAATTTTATCAATAACTGGACATTTTGAATGAAAATACTAAAAAAAGTGCCTGGATTTTATTAATAGTAATGAAAAGTTATCAATAATAGTGAGTAAAGTAAATTATCTTACAACATGACAACGCAATACCACATTTTTATTCTGTAACTCAAAAAATGAATAGTGGAATTTGGTGGGTAAATCCAAAATCATCCTACATATTTTCTAGATATAGCATTTTCTCACTACTATGTGTTTTTGCATCTACAAACATTTTTAAATAGAAAAAAAATTAATAAAAATAAAGATGTTTAAAAGGCACTGAATGAGTTTTTAGATTTCAAGAACGAATCATTATATCGAAGAAAAATTCAAGATAAAAAGATGTTATAAATATTTATGGAATTAAATATTAATAAATAATATAAAAAATTATTATTTTATTTTACTTAAAAAATAGTCAAAATTTTTCGATAGACCTAATATTGTGTTTAAAAGTTTCCCAGTATATATATATATATATATATATATATATATATATACATATATATATATATACATACATACATACATACATACATACATACATACATATATCGTGATCATCTTTTAATAACTTATATAAATCCACTTCTAGGAAAAAGCCCCCATTAATATTACCATTTATTGGTATTTGATCATACTACACTGAACAAACAGGTTGGTGAAGATTTTTTATTCAGTGTACAATGCCTTGTACACACACACAAAGATATATATGTATATATATATATATATATATATATATAAATTTATTTATTTATATGCGCATTGAAATTTGTATCTATACAATGAAATTACAAAGGTAAATCTTCAAAAACTTTCCATGCAAATTTCATATCTCTATAATTCATTCAATATGAAATTTATCTGAAAAAATTGCACGCAATAATAAAATTACGAAAAAATACATTATTCATACAAAACATACTATAAAAGTAATGGATTTACCATAACCATAAAACTTATGTAAATTATTAACAAATCAATCTTATTTGGTTTTGTATACAGGAATAATATGTCTGCTGATTTAAAGGAAATAACTTGTTAAAATGTAAATAAAATCTGATTTCTTGCCTGCCTTATAGGTAAATTAGCTTTACGAGATTATTATTTCTATACATAAAAAAGAACGGAATCGTTCATCGAATTGTATTTATAAAGTAGACTGATTTTATTGATTCAAATTCAAAGGTTATAAAATTTATGTTGAAAAAGAATAAAAGATGTTATTAATTTAATATACATTTCAATCGTTTTAAAATACAGTAAAAGTGATAAATCCATTCTATCAATGTCATATTGAGTCAAATGTTAGATTAAATCGGAAATCACTAAATCATACTTTACATACGCTCTGTATACTAATTTAAATTTCGATATCTATTTATAATCTATTCAACATAAATCATTCAACATTCAGTATTATAAAACCTTGCATTTGCGTATTGATCACAAAATTATTATTCGATGCTTTGTTCGTTAATAAAATTTATTTTGCGTAGATGAAACCGATTATATTTAATTACTTAGTATTATCAATAACATTATTTTTATTAACAATTTAATGTTTGTTCAATAAAATATCAAAATAAATAAATAATAACTCTTTAACATTTGATATTTGTGATAATAATAAACAGTAGTATCTCTGATATTTAATATAGAAATTATTATAAAACACTAAATTATTCAAATTATTTTAAAAATATATAACCCTTTAAAAAACGAATTTTATTTTTTTTAATTAATTAATTTATTTAGATAAATACCAAGTGTAAATTAATTTTAATTGTTATTAGAGAATAGATATTTTTATTTAAAATTTAAAAATAAAATAACAATATTATTAAATTATATTCAGAAAATGAATATAAAAAAAAACTTTTTCATCATTAAATAATTCATATACTTATCTATTTCAAATAAAATATAATATTTACATTAGTACTTAAAATGTATAACAAATAAATATAGTAAAATATAATATCATTAATTTTTTTAAAAAAGAATATTCAAAATAAGTTATTATAATACCTTATTAAAAATAATAAAAATTTATAAAATAATTTTGAATTTAATATAATATAATTTAATCATAAATATATAATAAATAATTCTTGAAATATATTTTTTTTATGATTAATTTTCTAATATATGTTTTATTTCAAAACAATTTTTTTATTGAATCTTTAGTCAGTACACAGACTTTTCTTTAATATCATTCGACGTAATATCATTTCAAAACTTATATCCTAAGTCATTTCAAAGTTATAAAGATAAAGTAAGAAGAGACTGTCGTAGAATAAAAGATTTTTATGATATAACAGACCTAAATTTGAAATAAAATTCTTTAATAATTTATTTTATTTTTTTACAAATAAATTTATGAGCAAAAATATATTCTGTTACCAAAAATCGATAAGTAATTACTAACACACTAAATACATAAAATATAATTTAAATTGAATTAACATTTTATATTTTCTCAATATTTCTTAAAATTATTTAAATTAATTTTCAAAATAAATTATTTAATTAAATGAATAAATCTTACTAAAATCTTAATTTCTGTTGTTTTTATTCACTAGGAAAAAAAGGATTTAAATACTTTTGTTATCTTTAGATGTTCCTAATCTTATTTTTAGTATTCAACATTAAATTATCGTTATATTTTGTACGGAAAATTTCTACAATTTTGTTTTCTTCACACTGCTTTGTACATTAAGTATCAAAATACTTCAAAATGAAACAAGTACTAAATTAAATTATTGTGAAATACAATAATAGTAATTGAATAAATAATACTTGGAAACAACGCACAACAGTTTGAAAACAAACAATTTTGATTTCAATCTTCTATCTGATTAGTACGTAATTTAAAGACTTAAATTACGATATTTAATTAATGCTACTAAAACCAGATTAAGATTCTAGTTATCTTTAGGCAGATTTTTAATAAGGGTTTTGATTTCAATTAGCTATAATAAACGAGAACAAAATAACAATAAATTAAAATAATGTTGGTACAAACATATATATATATATATATATATATATATATATATATATATATATATATAAACAAATTTACATTACTCTCCATTCCTTAGTCGTTCATTACCCCTCTTATTTTCATATCTTTCTTCACTTATTCATTTCATTTTACTCGCGATCTCTATATTTGTCTTCATTCTTATGATTGACATTCTCATATTTTTCTTAACCAGTGATTGGATTCTTCTCATTATATAACCAAATCATATTAGTCTCATTTTTTTCATTTCTTCTGTCACATAATTTTCTATGCTCATTTATCTTTTTATTTCTGCATTTATTTTCAGTTATATATACGACAACTTCTCAAAAACAAAATAAAAGAATACAATCAGGGATAATGAAAATATTCCAAATGCAATTTTTAATATTTGTTTTCCTTATGACATCAAAAACTTTATTTAATGTCGAGTCACTTAAATGTTAATTTTAAAAAACGTTATTACTTTTTCCATAGTTTATAGCTATCAGTTCAATGATTAATTTTAAAATACAAATTTATTATTCACCAAATAAATAGTAATTTTATTATCTTTTAAAATTATGATTTTTATCTTCAAATATATGTACATTTATTTAGAACGGATTAAGTGTTCGAAACATTTTCAGCTAATTTGATATTTCGAGTGTTAATAGAAATATATGAAGTTCATAAAAAAATTAAAGCGATTTGTATAAAGCGATGTATATATATATATATATATATATATATGTTCATCTCTCTCTCTCTCTTTATATATATATATATATATGTATATATATATAGAGAGAGAGAGAGAGAGAAAGAGAGAGTGAAAGAGAGAAAGAGAAAAAAAGTTCAATTTTAAAGTCATATTCTGCTTGTGATTTTAAAGTTAGATATAAAAATATTAAAACTCTTCTTAAAATATCAGTATGTAATCTTTGTTCTTTCTAGATCAATAAAAATAAAGATTAAATACATCTGCTACAAAAATAGTCACGCTAGCATTAAATATAATTTATATTATAAATATTTCAACTTATAGCCATGTCGTATTAAGTTATTTATTCAATTGAATTTTTTTTAATACTTTAAATTTTTTATTATATATAAACATATATATATATATATATATATATATATATATATATATATACATATATGTATGTATGTATATAACATATATAATTAACGTCGTACTAAAAGACTTATAATGTTAGAAATTACATATTTCAAGAGTATATAAAATATTTTTTTTAATTCTACTATAAATTGAAAACAGTGCATACTATTTACTTACATATGTGCTTAAATCGCACATAAATTATAAATGGCGTCTGTTTGCAAAACAATTAACTAGCAAACACGCATTAGTTACTGTCTGCACTTACAAACTCTACGGAAATGTCACCACTTTGCCCGGATTAGGCGTAATACATGGGCTTAATCCCAAAAATTTTTACTCTTCCGCATCAGAAGCTGTGCTACATTTGTTATATATGTTTCATACACACACACACACACACACAAATATGTATATATATATATATATATATAAATATCATGTAGTCTAAAATACAAATATATATCAAAATCTGTATACGCTTTCACAAAAGTATACAATAAATTTTATATATGAACAAGCTTTAGGCAATATCTAACTACACATATACATACATATGTAAGTTTTGTATTGATTGTACGTATTGTGTTCGAATAATATCTATTATACATGATAAAATGCTTTTTTTACTTTATTCGTAGCAAATTCGTGGTTAAATTCATCGAATGATTGAATTCATATCGACTTGTTTTTCAAAAAAATGAAAAATCTCTAACAATAAATCTTTATTATAAAATTAGTAGTATTGTAGTTTTATATTCGTACAAATACTTTTTTCAATAGAAGAAATTCTTTTCTAAAAACTTTGTGGTCGGTACTTTTAAGTATAATTTTGTATGACAAGTAATAAAAAAATAATAAGGAATTGTCTGAAAATGGAACAAGAAGAAAAAATAAACTGTTTGAAATTTTCATTATATTTTAAATAAATACTCGTACAATTGATTTTAAGTTAATTTTAGTTTTAGTATTTTAATACTTATTTCAATAAATTTTAACATTTCTCAGTATAATAGAAACATCTTTTATTAACAAATAAAGAAAGTAATTAGTTGATTGTAACCAGAAATATTGTAGGAAATATATTACAGTACAGGAAAACATTATATAGAACTTTTCATTTTTGCATAATAAAACTATTCTTAGATACATTTTTGGTCTTTTACATTAATTAATTCTACACAATAACATATTGAATAAAGATTAAATAATTATTGTATTGCTCATTTTATTTTTTTATAAGCTTATGTGTATTTCAACGTAATATTATAATAGGCTAGTTTACATTAGTATGCATGCATACAGTATTCACGGTATATTACCGCTCGTCTCACACCCACTTTACGTCAAACTCACCCACGTAAGAATTAGTTTTCAGGAAAGAGGGTGTGAGACGAACGGTAATATGCCGTGACTGTAGTATGAACTAACCTAATCATCAGTGTGTTATGTTAGGAAATCTAAATTTTATACCTAGATTTTGTAATCCAATAATATTACTATCAAAATATATATCAACTTATAAAGACATCAAGTGAAAAATGCAGTAAATATTGAACAATTTTTTAATATCTTGTAGTGTTGTAGTGATAATTAATTTGTGTGAAAGTGAATTAGTCACAGTTTTAAAACAAATAATTATACTTTTCGTCTAGATTTTTTTTCGAAAATGCTATTGTAAGTTATCATTATTATTTTTTCAACGAATATATAAACACACCCATCACATTAATTTAATTTAAAAATTGTTTTTTAACACTAAACCTACCGATACTTCATGTATACCTATTCCTACCACAGCGGGGTCAAATGACCCCTCTTTAAAATGTTGTATATATTACTATGTATAGCGAAAAATATATCATTTAGCACAATTTGGTACATGAATAAAACAATTTTTTTCAAATAACGATTCAAAATTGTTTATTTATTTATTTATAAAACCTATTTGGCACCTTTTTCGCATTTGCACATGAGAATCCGAACTTGAATTTGTTGACGTTTTCTGTATAATTTCTTTTTTTTCCTGTTGCTTATGTTGAAAATATTCGGCAAGTTCTTCAGCTAATTGGAATAAAAATTGTTGTCTAGAAATTTTTTTGCCGGTTGTTTCTCTGTATAAAACCCACGAGTTGATTCCAGCCAGGTCAAGAATATTGAAGAAAATCTGCGCAGGCCATCTTTGCGATTTCGATTTCACGGAGTATTTTCTTGCCATTTGATCCGTCATGTGTAGACATTTTACCGTATTTAGTATTATTGTAGAATCTAATCGTTTCAGGTATACGCTTACCGTTTTTTTCGATGCTTATAGATTTATGCTTTGAGCTTAGTAGAAGCACTTTTTTGTTTGGCTTACTTTTGTAAATGGTAAGTGAACAATGACTCGATTTATATAGTTTTGTTGAGAAGCGTGGCATACCATCTTTCGCCTGCTTGGAGAATTTTGGTAGTTCTCTTTTATTTCCGCGGATAGTTCCAACAATAGTGGTTCTTTTTTCTAGTAATTTTGCAGCTAGCGATGCGCTCGTAAAGAAATTATCTGTAGTGACGCTTCTTCCGCATCCTGTGAACGGTTCCAATAATTTGAATTCCCCAAGCGGAGATGAAGCTCCTCTATTTTCATCCTTTCCCAAATATGGAAATCCATTTATAATGTATTTGGTGCTGACGTCAGATGCTAGCCAGAATTTGATACCAAACTTATCCGGTTTGTTCGGCATATATTGCGTAAACCTACACCTCTCTTTGGTTGGGAAAAGCTGTTCATCGATAGTTACATGTTCCCCAGGCTTGTAACAATTTTGGCTATTCTCGATGAATTTGTACCATACTTCAGAGATTAAATCCAATTTATCTGTTTGCAAACGCTGGCTTCGTTGACTTTTTTATCGCTCGCTTGGAGTAGAGTGAAATTCGCTATTCATTCGTCAGCCAACAACAAATATAACGCAATACAGCAAAATATATGATGAAATAGCAAAAATGTATAATGCAATGGTTTTGTATCACAACCACACATACAAATCTTCATGATATCATATGAATCTTTGCAGGGGTCAAATGACCCCGTTGCGGTAGTTAAGGCACATTACATTTATTTCTCGGTAAAAAAAATAACAAGAGAGGAGTAAATATTGAAAAATGCATTGTATGTAAATTATATGAAAAGTCATAAAGTCAACTAGCGATGTGATAACGCTTTATGTGAGAAATTTTGAAAAAAGTTTAAAAAGGGTCATTTGACCCCTCGCGGTAGGTTTAGTGTTAATGTATTATATTTTTTTGTTAATATACAGTTTTTTTAGAAATTTTATATCAAATCATATGTACTGAAAAATATACTATAAAGATATAAATTTGTATGTGGTAAAATTACTTTTATTATTACTGTCCTTATATACTTATAATAGTATGGTAACAACAAATGGGCCCCTTAAAATTTCAGTTTGAGTATGGGGATCGTAAGTGTAAAAAGTTTGTGCACCACTGAATATATTTAGAAACTAATGATTATTCTTGAAAAATAAATTTATCTTTCAAATTTTATTTTAAATTTCAAATCATAAGTAGGAGTTATATAGTATTTTTATATCAAAATAGAATCCATTAAATGTTTCTTATAGATGTATCATTAATGATATTGAATAATTTTTAAAATAAAGAAAATTAAATTGTTTAAATTTTATTTTTACACAAGTTTGCAACTTACATTGTTTTAATATGATTATATAAAATATGTCATGTATAAAAAATTGGAACTATTTCATGCACATTATTCAAAAATTCAATCATATTTATAACAACACAAATATAATAATTGTTAATATTTAATAATAACAATTTTTCGATGATAATATCTAAATTCTCTAATTTTTATAATATTACAGTACATTTAATAACGGACAGACTATGAATTTTAATTCAAATTGAATTATATATACTCGTATATATATATATAAATCAGAAAAGACGTGACGCATTTTGACCATATTTTTCAAATGTCATTTATTTATATAAAATATAAAGTTTAACAATATAGTTGCCATTTTGTTCAATGACCTTTTGCCATTTTTCAACGATTTTCATAATTCCACGTTCGTAGAAAGACTTGTCTTTATCAACAAAAAAATTAACAAAGTGGTGTTTTGTAGTCTCTTCAAAATTGAATGATTTACCACGTAAAGAGTTCTGCAAAGACCAAAACATATTGAAATTTGGCGGCGCAAGGTTGGGCGAGTATCCTATCCAAGCTCTAATAATTTTTGACAGGTGACTAAACTTGTGTGTGGTTCTCATTGTCATGTTGAAACACAATTATAGGCGCTTCTAGATGATGGGTTCATTCATACGCGTCTGTACACGCAATCAAATGAACTTCTTTGAGTTCATAAGAAACCCAAATGTCGAACTTGCTTATGTATCCTAGCTTCTTGAAATGATCGTGAATGCTGAAATGATGAATATTTAATGTTTCTACAATCTCGTGTGTTGTGTAATGCGGGTTTACTAGATCAATGTCTTTATTTTGTCATCATCAACTTCAATTAACCTTTCTGAGCGAGGAGCGTCATTTACACCAAAATCACCAGGATGGAATTTCGCAAACCATCGTTGGCACTGACGTTCTTGTAGAGTATAGCCATCGTAAAATTTACGCTACCAATCACAAGCTTACCATACGTCCTTCCCTTTATGAAAATATAAAAAAACAGTAAAATATGGTAAAAATACACAGTTTGATCTTCCATCTTCAACTTGTTATAAAATCTATAAAACTCAACTAAATCACTCAAACTTTTTATCTGAATAAACGCAGAAGTGTCGTTATGTCGTTTGATATAACAGGCTTTTTTAACAAAAAGGCTCTGACGAAAATAGCATCGCTATCTAAATGCGCATCAGCCGACTATTTTATAAATAAAAAGTGAACAATAAGTGATTATTAAACACACCATAACCATTGTGATGTTGGGGATAAAAATTCATTTGTGTTAAAATGAATTTACCACAGTTGCAAAATAAAAAATAACTTTTGATAAATTTTGTAAATTTATTTTTTATTAACATATGCTTTAGTAAATATATTATTATATAACAAATTTAAATATTAATTCCAAATTCGAATTTATTAAAATTATATTAATATATATATATATATATATATATATATATATATATATAAACGAAAAACTTATATATGTATATGAATATATAAAATTTTTATGCATATCAACATTATATATATATATATATATATATATATATATATATATATATATATATATATTGTACACATCCATATATTCATATTCAAGAATGGAATAAGGTGTGTTTAAGACAGTAATAGAGAGCTGCAGCGAGGTTTGTTTTAGGAACAAAGATGTGCGTCTACAGTGCGTGACATGTTTCAACTTCACGTAGGTCTCCTGTATCCTCTTTATAACGTTAATAACGTTGTATGACATCAACCAGCCGTCGACGAATAAACTAAAGTTGCGCGTGTAGCGTGCGTCGACGTCCCACCATAAGCGTACGCCTCTTGCCGATCATCTTACCGTCAGTCCTCCATTCCGGTGAACACAGGATCGTGACCCGCTCACTGAATTGCCTGCTTCACAACCGGCTTCTTCCAATATACAGTCTGACAAGTCAATCGGTTTTACGGTTGCACACTTTTCAATAATTTCTTCGTTTGTGCGTGCGCAATTGATGGATTCAATTCAATTTATCTATGTTGTTTTCGTTATTTTTGTCATTATTGTGTTATTTCCGAAAATGACCATGTTTTTAAAGCATGTCTATCGTTTAAAATCTTGAACAAGATCTCTTATTACATCTACTAATTTCATTTAATTACTATATTTGCTTTCAATTCATGTTTTATACTATTTATAAACTATTTTTAGTTATTGACTATAAATAAATTAAAATTGTTCATTAAAATATTTCTATTAGTAACGAAATTTAATAAATATATAAGTTGAAATATCAATATATTCCTTATATAATAATTTTTAATATGATTTTTTTTTAAAAAAAAACAATAAATATTGTGAAAGAAATATCTATAAACCATAATTCTAAAAAAATCGAAAATTCATTTCCGTCTCAATTTTTATAAACATTCGTAAAATATCTCCTAATGTTAATTAATTTTATTTCTTATAAAAACTCAATTTCAAAAATTTAATTTACAAAATATCTATATTTTCAATTTCAAAAAATTGTTAATCTTCGATATAAAATTTATCTCATACAATTATAACACAAATAAATATTATCTTTAATATTCATGTATGAAGAATTTATTTAATGTTATAATTAATAAAAAATATATATAATAATATTCTTGTCGTATTTCCGAATCAAGTGAAATAAAAAAAAATGTAATATTACATTTTATTAAATCCACAAATTATATACTTTTAAATTTAATTGTCTAAACAAAAATAAAATTTAAACATATATTTTTAGAATATTTTTTTATTTTATTTTCATAAGATGTACAGAGTTTTTCATGGAAGAATTAAATATATTTCATCCAAGTTTTCGTTTCTATATTTAATACATCAAAAGCACTGTAGTAAATCGTAGATAAGAAAATTCTAGCGTCTGCTGCAAATAATAGTAAGTTTAATTCTGTATCTAAAAGTTTGTCTCTTTCCAACTTTTCAGTTAATTAAGAAACTCGTAAAAGTGTATTAAAAATAAAAATAAAACTATTTGAAACTTAGTATTACATTTTGGAATTTTTAATCACTTAGCTGTAGCAACAATATGGCATTTTCTTAAAAAGTAAACTTTCGACACAATATAATTTCAATATTCTTTTTTTAGAAATATTATAGCTCGAATGGGAACTGTAAAATATAGATAAAAACTCTTTTATAAAACTACGTTTATGACTTTTTAATTAATTATATAAAATTAGTTCATAACTCTTTATATAACAAAGTTTTTCATTAAATATCTAATTAGTCAAAACTAAAAACTAAAATAAACATTTAAATTAGTTCAAAATTCATAAAATAATTATTAATGTGTAGATAAATATTAATATTTTAAAAACTTTGTTCTACTAGAAAAAAATTCAAAATAATATCAAATAAAATATGGACATGTAAATATTTAAATTTAAAAATTGTTTCTGAAATAAAAATGTTGATCATCTAAAATTAAAAAAGTGTGGTTATGTTATTTTAGGTGTATAAATTCAAAAGATTAAATCTTCTTGTTTTCTTTATATATATATATATATATATATATATATATATATATATATATTATAGGACAGGCAAAGCTCTTTATCCGAGGTGAAGACAATCTGCCTAAGGGAGTAAATCCTGAATAAAAAATCCTCATCAACCCGTCTGTTCGGCATAGTGAGTGTGACCAAGTATCAATAAATGGGAACATTGAATGAGGATTTTGCCGAACTGTGAACTGATATAGACTGATATGATAATAATGATATATATATATATATATATATATATATATAATATTTACTTTAAAAAAAAATCAAACTAAAAAATACAGTTAATGTATATTTAAACTAGTTTTCGAGACTATTTTCTTTTAAATTACCTATTTGATATTTTATTGGTATATTTAAGACATTTTACAGACAATTTTCTTTCGAATGATCTGTTTAATATATTTTCTTTTTATTATCTATTTAAATATGTCTTCAGATATATTAAAGTTTAATTTAATTTAACTTGGTAATAAACGTAAAGTTACCTAGAACATCCAAATAAACTTAAAATTACTTGGAAATGACTTTCGTCTTAAAACTAGTCATAAAGATTTTCAAAAGTGTTATCCGTATGAATATCATAAAGAGAATTGCTATATAAACGACATTATATCTAAGAAACACATATTATGATAATAATAAATTTAATCGAACGACTAAAGTTAATAAACTACTTCATTAATCAAAGAAGATTTTATAAAGATTATTTAGTAATTCTCATTTAACTGGGAAAGAATTATTATTTCTAGTTTATGAATAAAAAAATATACAAATAACAAATATCAATTATTTTATTTCGAATAGTAATTTAAAAAAAATGATAATTTTATATATTAAATATTTTATTAAAAAAATATATGGTTTATTTTTTGTGTTCATTATTTAATTCAAAAAGTAATCATTATTAATTGCTTTTAATGTTTAATTTTTGTAATAAAGAGAAAATGGTACACTTAAAAATATTAATTACTATATTTTTTTAAAAAAATATATAAAAGTAAACAAAACTATTTTTATAAAAAATACAGAATTTATAAAATAAAATATTTTGCAAACAATAGATTATGAAGAAGATCCTTTCAACTATCAATATTTGATTTTATGAAATGTAGTTGTAGATTATCAAATCGGAGTAGTAAATGATTCTTAACGAGCTCAAACTTAACTAAAGTTACAATGACAGTCATTATAAACTATCACAAGAGAATAAGATATTTAGATAACATTCTGAATTCTCATTCCGTTGATCAACACTCAAACAATTAACGAAGACGATTTAAAGATATCTCATATTACAGATTAACAAATCGTGTTGAGAAATATATTTGTAAGTTTATAATATAAAAATGTGTTGAAAAATAATAAAATATTAAAATTTAATAACATTTTACAAAACTACTTATATATATATATTATAACATAAATAAGTTATATTCTGTATTGATTTATTTAAATCTGTGTCCGATTTATTCATCAATATATTATATATTGAAGAAAATGTTTAAATATTAATAAGAATACACTTTATAAATGTAAATCTGTCTCTGTAACCTTTTTATTTTTTATCAATGTTTTTCACTTTCATTTTATATTTAAATAATTTAAAATTCTGTATATGCCTTATATTTGCAGTTGACCTTAAAACATTTCTTTTATATAATGAATAATTTAAAATAAACCTCAATCGACAGTATTGAAAAATATATTAATTTTCTTTAAACTTATTATCTAGGTTCTACAATTATTATCTATTAAACTTATTAACAGATTCTTTTTAATACTATTTCTAAATACTTCCTATTAATTTTCAATTTTTTGATATTAGAAACATTTTATATATATTTTGAAGTTTTATTTTCAGAGAATTTTTTTTAAAAAAATACTTAGTTTGGTTTATCATTAATTTATTCTACTTGAGTAATTTTCAAATGTTTTAAATCACATAATCCTTTATTGTTTTTTAAGCCAATGCAATTTATTGTCAACTTTCTTTAATACTTTTCAAGTAAGCTAATAGACATTCTATTGAACATTTTAATTGCTCAATATATAATTATACTTCATCTTCTATTCTGATTATTATAATATGAATATACTTCATAGCTTTGAAAAGTATTTTGTAATATGAAGAAATTAAAAAGGTTATTTTTTCTTAATACGCAATGATTTTTAATTTTTATAAATGTATAAAAAATAATTCTTGATTTTAATTTAATATTTAATTTTAATTCTTATTCCATAAATATTTTTCTAATGACAAATTATGACTTTTTTAGTAAAATTTGTAAAATCTCCACAACAAGTTTAATGTCAAGAATTGGTTATTTTACGATTTATGTTTAAATATTTATTTACTTTCATCGAACGTTTTTGCTTGTTTCCTCACTGTACACGAAAAAGTCTCAAAAAACTACATTTAATTTTAAATAAAACTTTTATTCTTACTTTAACGTACCGAATATAAAACTCTTGAAATTACTGTTTTTATTTTATTCTCAGGAGAAATGAATAACATACACATCACTTTGGCAATTGAATTTGATTCAAACATGTACAGAACTCTAAGTTATTTATTTTTTATTATTTTCCACTTTCCTTAAATGATAAATAAATAAAGATCTCTGTCCATATATATATATATATATATATATATAGTTAGAAGTTTTATGTAAATATTTTAAAGTATTTAAAAGTGGAAACTTATTCTATTTCTTTTTCTAAAACCACAGTCAGTTTCTAATGAAAGATGCTATAAATCACAAAGTCGAATTTGCACTCTTGGGACATCGGTCAAATTCCAATGTGACAACTACTTTAATACGACTGTTTATTATATATATATATATATATATATATATATACATATAGAAAGAGAGAGAGAGAAAGAGAGAGAGGGAAAGACCTTTAGATGATAGTTTTTAACCACATGGGATAAACTGAAATTGTCCTGTGACAAAAATTTAGAAAATGTATTAAGCTAAAACACTGTTACTGGCATGTCAGATAGTGTTTTACTAACTTTTCTACTGAGAAAATTCAAGATCAAATAGTAACGTTTGAAGTTTTGATTGCACTACAGATAAGACAAATGATTCAGTGACTTCATGTGTAAAAAAACTCGGGGGTTTCATACCAACTCGTAGAATGTAAGTCAAAGTAAGAATATAAATTAACTTACTATATAAAATTGAACACCGACAATTTTTATTTGATCTGGTAAAGTATTATTAAAATTGTTTTTCTATTAAAGTTACTACAGAAATATAATATTTTTTAATGAACTAAATATATTGAGTCATTTTTATGAATATAAATGTTTTCGGGTATATGTTATTTAATTTTAGTTACCGTATCATTTTTTTTTATTGATTTGTTGTATATATAGGGTCAACCAAATATAACGCCTAGATTTGCGTTTTATTAAAAAGAAACTATACATATGTTTTTTTATATAAATTATAAATTTATGCGTCACATTTGGATTACCCTCCCTCTCTCTCTCTCTCTCTCTCTCTCTCTCTATATATATATATATATATATATATATATATATATATATATATATATACATACGAGGGTTGTTTGATAAGTAGGTGAATATATTTATTGTTTAATTTAATTAATTAATTAATTTTATTACATTTTTCAATTTAGTTTTTCTTACTTTTTTACCATATTTTTCAAACGATTCTAGTGTATATATATATATATATAATACATCCAATTCTATTTTTATACAGCAGATACGTTTCACAGAAATCCGCATAAAAAATTGTACAAAAAAGGTATAGCTTTTTCTACTACATAACAATAATATTGCTCTAAAAAAATATTTTTTGCTCAACCACATCATTTCAAAAACGGTTATAAAAAGAGTATTAAGTGCATATTTATATATAGGGTTGTGAATTATTTTGTTCAGTTAAAATTTTATAAATAAAATCAAGATCGTTGCTTAAAAAAGTTTATAAGGATGGCTGGAGTCCTAATGATCATAAAATATTTGTTATTTTATAAATTTGTTGGTGTTATATATTGATTAAAATTTATGAATGTTTAGAGATTGTAGATTTTTATTAAATTTTCTACGAAATATTTTAATTATGATTTTTATTGAATTTGATGTATTTTTTAAAATTTCATATATATATATATATATATATATATATATATATATTAAATTGAAAAAAATTGTTCAATTTAAAACTTTCATCGACTTTTATAACATATTTTACACAAATAAGAACATCATTTTGAGTGGTTTATAAAAATGGAGTAATGGAATGTAACAAAAAATTGTGCTATCATATTTTCTAAAATATTGCAAGAAATTAAGAGAAATTATAAAGCAAGTTTTATTCCTAACACAAATTCTTTATTAGGATAAAATTTATTTATAACAAAAGAAAAATAATTAAATATTAGTAATAACAAGAGAACATATTTGCTAAATAAATTCTATGAAATTGAAAAACAAGCAAAATTTACCAAAATAAATCAACAATAGATAGTAAAATCAAATGTTGATTCTATTAAACATTTTTATCAATCAAATATTTCATTAAAATATCACAATATGTTGTTTATGCAGATTTTTTAACATTTAACAATATTTCAAAAGTTTCAAAAGTTAATTATTTATAGAGATAATTTATGTGACTTTTTTTTCTCTTCAAAAAATTAAAACTAATTACATACAAGCCTTTCTCTCTCTCTCTCTCTCTCTCTATATATATATATATATATATATATATATATATATATATATATATATATATATGCATGATTATATACTTTTTAAACTACTTTTTTCTTTAAAAATAAAACAGTAAAATTTAAAAAAAAATATTTATAAAAGAATATATTTTTTCAAAATATCATTTATATTTTAATTAAATGATTATTGGTCCTGTATGAAATAAAACCATTAAAAATATTCACACGATATTAGACTTCTTCAAAATTGTTTGTAAATAATTCCCAAATATTTTACGTAAACACATTTAATTATAATAGATATTTTTTCAAAATGAATAATATATTTTATTTTCAAACATAAGAGCCATATAGTTGTTAAAAATATAAAAGTTCGTTATAAGTTAAGAAAAGAAAAATATTGACCAAAAATAAGTTAATAGAACTATATAAATAAGACAATGAAAGAATATAGTTCAAAAGAAAGGCCATATAATATAAGAAGATAAGAAATTGGAATCTTGAAATGTTTATATATATATATATATATATATATATATATATATATATATATATATATATAATAGTTGGATCGTTTATTTGTCAGACTATTTCGATAATAATTTGACATCATGGGACATGATATAAATCGTACGAGTGAGACGAACACATGTAATTGTGACAAAAGCCATTAAGGAGCCTTTGTTTCGCAGCGGTATCTATATATAGTCGTATATATCGCCTTGGCAGTAATGACACTTTAGTTTGAAGTTAGTTAGGTTTCCGTAATAAAGAGTAGTGGAGCTAAATGTTGTAGCGGCGTGACCGGTGACCTCCTGCGAAAGGATAAATTGTGTCACTAGATTACTTTGTAATGGTGTTTTAATTAGTTACAGAATCCTCCAAACACTTAGCACCACAATGAATTCTAGACACGTGACTAGGTTCTCGAGAACTGGTATATTTAACAAGGTGCTGCTATATCATGTCAGATGTGTAAGAGGGTCTCTTATTAAATAATTTATATTAGAAAGATATTGGTACATTTTTGTGACATTTTCTTTTTGTTCCTAGATTGAAGATTATTGTCCTATTCTTTAATTTTTGTCGTTCATTTCTACAATATTTCGACAAATATTAATCTGATTTTCTTTGTACTGAAGAGAACGTAATTAAAAAATAATAGTTTATTAATTATTTTTATAGGAAATTGTTTATAACATTTTAATAAATAAAACTGTATACAATTTAAATAATATATATATATATATATATATATATATAAAATTATTATTTTTTAATATTTTTTAAAAAATTATGCTAATATATTAAACTTTCAAATATTAAATATTTTTGTATCACTTACAACATGATTTTTAAATATTAAAATTATTAAATAATGAATGTAAAAAAACTAAAATTTACTTACTTCTACATTTCAACAGAAATCTTAGAATATTTTTAACATAAAATTCTTAAAAAAATTACAATCCCATTTTTAAATATTCACTAAATGTGTTTTCTTCATAACTAAATTCTTAAATTAGTATAAATTTTCAAAAAATAACAATAATTAAATTATTTTATAATACTTTAGTTATATTTATTTATTATAAATTTTCAAACGTTTTAACTTTTTTTAATCAATATAATTTGTTCCAGAAATAAATAACAGTATATAATATATATATCTATATCTATCTATCTATCTATCTATCTATCTATATATATATATATATATATATATATATATATATATATATATATATATATATATATATATATATATATATATATATATATATATATATATATATATATATATATATATATATATATATATATATATATATGTATTTATATATATATATATATATATATAATTAGTATTTTTTAATATTTTTAAAAAAATATGTTAATATTTAAAACTCTCAGATATTAACTATTTTTGTGTAACTCGCAACATGATTTTCATAAATTAAAAGTAATAAATAATAAATGTAAAAAAATATGAAATTACTTCTTTTTATTTTCAACAGCAATTTCAGAATTTTTTAAATATAAAACTCTTAAATAAATTATAATCCTGTTTGTAAATATTCACCTAATGTATTTTCTTTTCATAAATATAATTTTACATTATTAACAATTTTTCCAAAAATAACAATAATTAGTTTATTTCGTAATATCTTAAATATATTTACTTATTAAAAATTTTCAAACGTTTTACCTTTAATTTTCAATCAATATAATTTGTTCGGGGATTAAATAACAGTATACAATATATTAACATTATTATTTTTTAATATTTTTAAAAAATACTGTTAATATGTTAAACTCCCAGACATAATCTTTTTATGTGTAATTCGCAATATGATTTATATAAATTAAAATTAAATAATGAATGTAAAAGATTTGAAATTGTTTATTTCTATATTTTAACAGAATTTTCAGAATTTTTTTAACTTATCATTATTAAGTAATTTATAATCTTGTTTTTAAATATTTACTAAATGTATTTTCTTTTCATAAATATAACCTTGAATTATTAATATATTTTTCAAATAATAACAATAATTAAATTATTTTGTAATACCATAATTGTATTTATATATTAAAAATTTTCAAACATTTCTACTTTAACCTTTAATCAATATAATTAATTCCAAAAATAAATAACAGTATATATATATATATATATATATATATATATATATATATATATATCAAATCACATCATAAAGCCCATACCAATCCACTACTGGACGAAAGCCTCAATGAATGCTACCATTCACTGATATATATATATATATATATATATATATATATATATATATATAATATATATATTTTAAAATCGTCATGTTTTCCTTATTTGAATGATCATATATTTATTCTATTTATTAAATTAATTATATTTTTTTATATTACCTGAACACTAATCTTTTTTTATTCGTATTAAAAAGTGTTTTTTTTCAAAAATATCTATTATGTAAATCTTTAGTACTTTTTCTGTAGAATTTATTTTTTGTGATAATTATATAATTTTATAATATTAAAACTATTATATTATCTTTTTGTAGAAAATATATAATATAAAACTTGAAAAAGTAAAACAGTCATATAATAAAAATAAGAAGTATGTGCACAAATATAATAAAAAAAATGCACAAAAAGCCATAATAAAAATTTAGTGTATGTTATTGTGAATATTAAAATTAAGAATATTGTCGTTAGGTACTGGAAAATACTATACAATATGGCATTGTTTCAACACGGTTTCGCTCTAACACATTAATATTCGTATTACACGGAAAATGTTAGATTTTTAAATACAAGCACGATCATTAAATAAATTAATACATTTTACTTTAATATATCAAAATACGAGTAGTATGAAAAATATTTCTATTATAAGCTATAAAATTTGTGAATTCGATAAAAGAGTGTTGTTAGTGATTTTTAAGAAATTTATAAGATTATTTATAATTTTAAAATTTTAGATTTTTATCTGATCTGTTAATTAAATATGAAATAACAGTTAATATCTTTTAAAACTATTAAGTATATGTTAATACTATTATTGTTTTTCATAAGATATATAAGAATTACTGTTATAAGAAGGAGTTTATGAAGTAGATTTGGTTAAATTAGCAATAAATTCATACCAAATTAATTCAAAAGATAATAATACAAACACTTAGATTATAAATTGGAATTTTATTTTCTGAATACAAATCTTTCTACTGAAAAACGCAAATTTGAAAAGGTCTGCATACTATAAAATTTATAAAGATTTGTCGATAAAAAAGTATACTGCGAAAATATTTGTTTTTTTGACAACAGAAAACATAAAAAAATAAATATCACAAAAAAATTCAGAAGATGAAAATGATTTCGACAAAGGAGAAATTCTTATTTAATTTCTTCTAACAGCGATGAAGAAGAAAAAATAGCGTATATGTTTATTATTACATATTTAAAGCATAATATTTTTATTTATTATTAATATTCTTAAAAATACGTTTCTGATAGATATGTAAACAAAACAGTATACAATATTTTTATTAGTTAGAACCTTACCTTGTTCAGTCTCGTTTAACACGGAATTTTTAGTGACCTAACTATTGTGTTGAACAGGGGTTAACTATATGTAATAAAAAACATTGCCTTACACACACACACACACACACATATATATATATATATATATATATATTAGGTTGGCAAGTATCTCCCTTCCGCTTTTTTTTTTTTTTTTTTTTTTGTACATAGCTGTGAAATTCAAAAGACCAGAAGGAGGAAGGGAGATATTTGCCAACCTAATACATATATATATATATATATTTATATCCCGTGCATAACTCATGGCACACATGGGTAACAGAAGTAATTTATTGATATAATTCAATAAAGTCGTTAAATTATTATTACTTTATTTAATTGATAATAAATATAATATTTATTAGAAAAAAATAAAAGAAAAGTAATTAATTCTATTATAAGTAGAAATTGTTTAAATAAAAACAGTATGTTACATTTATCCGGAGCAAAAAATATCAACAATTTCTTTTAAAAAAAGAGTTTGTTTCCCATCTCGTTTGTTTCCCTTTTCTTTTTACAACTTTATTTATCAATTTGGCATTGAATAAATTATTTTTTTTGTTGCTTCTGATGTTATATTTGCCAAACAAAAATGTAACCTTCTGTTTTTATTTTAGCAATTTCTACTATATAATAGAATTAATTATTGTTTTTTGTGTATTTTTTCTAATGAATATTATATTTTTTATTAATTAATAGATAATAAAAATAAATAGTCGTTAAATAAAAAAAGTTTTTAATTTAACGACTTTATTGAATTATATCAATAAATTGCTTACGTTACCCATGTGTGCCATGACTTATGCACATCAGTGTATATTAATCTTTTTTTAAATTAAACTTTTCAAAAAAATTTAAAATTGATTTTTCATTGAAAATATAATTAATAATTTCTTTAAATATATTGTATTATAAAACTAATCTTTTATATTATGGAATTATTTATTAGCAAGTCTAGTGATTTTTAATACTTTCTTCATTTAATTTAATAATGTATTAATAATTTCAATTATCATTACGTAAACATTACCTTATGCATTGAATATTTGTTTAGTACATATAATCTATTAATTTAAATCAATAAAACATCACTGTCATGTCACAACATAACAAATAGTCAACATACGATAGTGGTCTAAAATAAACTAGGGGAATGAAATATACTGACCTAAGGCATTAATTGTTGACTTCTTTTTTGGCCGCATTTGATCAATATTACATTAACCATTTGTTTACTTTAATGTTTTAAATGATTGAATTTATTAAAAAAATAGTTCGTTTAATTGGAATCTGCAGATTTCACAAAATAAAAAAATACTCTGTACAACAATGAAAACATGAAGTATTAATTAAACGAAATGGAAAAAAGAATGTGAAATAGTGTTATTCTGTAATGGTACAATTATGAGCCACTGGGTTTTTCCTTGTAATGGTATTATTTACTTATTGCGTTATTCACCAAGAAATTTTCGTTACAAAGAACTTGGAAATAGAATTAAATGAAATTCTTAACGATGCTAGTGACATAGTGAGTTTTGTTCAAGTTTTACTTATAAAGATAATATATAATTTTATAAAATATTAAAAAATATATTCTATATTAATTGAAAATTTAGATGTAATTTAAAATGTATTCTGTTGATGCTTACAAACATGATAATAAGTTTTTCATATCATTCATTTAAAAAAATAATAATTGTCATTAAATTGTTGTTAAATTTCAATTTCACTTTTTAAAAAGACAATAAAAAATATTGACTTTTTTAGTTTGATTGCTTAATTACATTTCATTTAAATTTCTGGCATATTTCAGTCATATATATTCACACGTGTATTTTTAGTAGCATATTAAAGAATAAATTATTAGCTCACCTAATTTTTTCAAATTTATAAATTAGTTTAATTTCAACAATTAATCATTTCTTCAAACCCTATTAAGAAAACTAGAAAAAATTTCATTAGTAATTGTGTATTCTTGTTTAATTAGTTCTTATTTAGTAGTAACATATAATCTCAATAATATTTCATTAAATTTAAATTACTTTTCGGAATGCAAATAGTATATTTTATATCATAAGGTTTTTAGTAGATATTTTATTCAATTTATTTTTCTTAAATGTAACGGATACTCGTAAATCACTTCAGGATTAATCTCATTCCAAATGTGACAATTTTACTTAATTATGCACCCGTTAAGCCAAAGATGAGCCTCATCGCTGAACAACATTTTGTAATAGAACAGAGGGTTAGTTTGAAATTGATTTTGAGCCCATTCGCCAAACATTTGGCGCAAACAATTGTTGTCAAACAGTTATTTGCTAATATATACTTAATCCAAATCTAATTTATAGCGCGCAAATTGATAAATAACTTAACAGTTATCCTTATCGAAAGTTCTATCAAATCTAGAAAAACATATTTAAATTGAAGTTTAAAGATGTCTTATATAACAACACAAAAAGTACATTACAAAATTTTATGTCATGTTAATATTTAATATTTTTGAAAATTATATTATTGAATGCTAGTTTTAAACAATTCTCTTTCACCTTATTTATTTGATATTTACTGGAAGTTTTAAAATTGAAGTCAGATTCCAAAATGTTACCTCCATATAACTATATAATATATAAATAATATGTAATATACATCACCGCCTGTCATGTAAGAGATTGTATTTGGTACTTAGTTGAAGAATGCCCCCAGTTGAAGGCTAGGCAAGTAGCTAACAACCTCATTTCGTAAATTACAGAACTCTGACACGAAAAGTCCTAAGGGGTAACGTTACTAGAAGGTCAAGTTCCTTCTAGTACCAAAGTGGAATAGTAGTAGTTATAATAGTGTATAAATAATCTTCAGCCAGCATTTCGTAATTTTTTAATATGTCCATAAAAAACTATATAAGATCATTTTTCAATAATTTATAATTTTAATTAAAACATCTCTTATAACTTTTGTAAATAGCTTAAAACAATATATGTTATAAAAACATATATATATATATATATATATATATATATATATATATATATATATATATATAAAGATATTTAACATTCATTACAAAAGTTTAGTTAAACAATGTAAAAAACAATCAGTTTAAACCTTTCTCTAGCAAAAAAAACTACTAAATAATATCAAATTCAACACAAAATGATTCATGTATGAAAATCATAAAATTTACATATTAAAAAAAAATTAGAATATTTTTTTCAGTAGTTTTCCTTTTGTTTTGGAATTAAAACGTTGTATTTAGTTTCAACATACAAATTCACTGAGAGAAAAATCTAATTATTAAGCTGAACTACATGTGCCATGAATAAGCATTAAATTTATTTTTAAATTCGTTTATGAAAGTTTTAATTAGCATGTTTTTAATTAACATACAACAATATATTTTTTTTATTTAAATCATGCTTTTAAATGCCACAGATGAAAATATATTCGTTTATTAACGTGAAATTATCATTCATAATCGTTATATATGTATAGCAATTATTATTTTAACACGTTACGTTAGGTTGGAGATTAGTC
Organism: Neoneuromus ignobilis; assembly: GCA_029203775.1. Taxonomy (NCBI): domain Eukaryota; kingdom Metazoa; phylum Arthropoda; class Insecta; order Megaloptera; family Corydalidae; genus Neoneuromus; species Neoneuromus ignobilis. The sequence continues at coordinate 57,390,353 of CP092087.1, read as the reverse complement.
TACTAGTCCAAAGCATATTAAATATTAACTCGAGTGAAATAATTTTCTTCATAAGCGTTTCAGTTTAATTATGTTGCGCGTTATTGGAATATTATGATATAAGTATATCATCTTATGATTTTCAAATTATATATGAATTTTTTTACGTTGAAAGAAGTTTAATAATTATCAATTTTATCTCGTAATAATTATAAAACGTTTTTAATGTTTTAGAATAATGAAAATTTAAAAATTGTTTAATAAAAAAATATTGACAATTTTTTAAAATATATTCTAAATATAAAGAATCTTATCATCGTCAATTTTATAATATTCAATAATATGTCATAATATAATAATATTTTTTATATGTATTTATAACATTCAAAAATATTGAAATATGTAAAATATTACATATTATAAAAAGTATAGGTTTTATATTTTTGCTAAAAAAATATAATATATCTTTTAATCACAATAAATATTTTTTAATTAACATTAATTTATTAACATATAGTTTTACTACTCTTATTTTATTGTTAACAGATTAATTACTATTCCAAATAAAAAAAAAATATTAAAATATTTCATACTTATTTATTTGTTACTTTTGCTAATTTAATTGTGATTTTTTAATCTTCTTAATAAAAATATATAAACACCAATATAAATAAATCGTCAAGTATCATAGTAGTGAAAAATTTGTAAAAAAATAAAACTATATTTTATTTAAATAATTATAAAAGATGTGTCATTAAATTTTATTCAATTAATTAAGAAGTAATTTAATCAACAATATATTTAGTTCAGAATAAAGTACGCTATTATATATTTTGAAACGATTTAAGAAAATATATTTTAAGTATACATCTAAAATTATCTTTACGTTAAACGAAACTTGAACTTTTGTAAGAATAATGTCAGTTTTAATTGTTTGTTGTAAAGGTTTATTAGATTGTGAAGTTTTAAATCACTACGTTTATTTATTGGAAAACTTTAAACCTTATTTTAAATATATTTTCAGAAGTATTTATGTTAGTAATTTTATTTTATAGATTTTTCCTACGACTTATTTTATAGCTTCCTTTTCTGGGTTTAATAGTTAATATTATTTAACGATTCGTTTTTACACTATGATTTTTTAAAGTTTTAAATTATAAATACATCATCCATATATATATATATATATATATATATATATATATATATATATATATATATATATATATATACAAGAGTTATTTTTTTACAATAGTATACTGAACTGAAAAATGAAATTTAACAGTTATATCTAAAATTAAAAGCAACATCAACATATGCATTAAAATAACAAACAAAATATTGGGTCATCCCATAATTAATTCAGAAATTTTGTGTTGGTCAGAATAAACAAAAATCTTAGTTTAACGGTAGAAAATTAGACGAGCAACTCCAATCAACCCATTTAATGGTCTATTGACATCTAAAAACAATTAGTAAAGTTTCTAAACTGGGTCAGTGGGTTCTTGACGGATTATCGGAGCTCAATCTGAAGTAATAAATGAATATCTGCACTTCTTATCTCTATACATTAGAAAGGGAACTATTCCTGAATTATTTGTAACTGATGATAATACTGATATAATAATAATCGTCGAAGACAATAGGTTAACCGAAACTAAACACCATCTTCAAAACCGAAGGGAGGACTCTATCTAAGGAAGATTATAATATCAATTAGGTGGGATATGAATGGAATTTTCAATTATGAGTAGCCACAAAACAATCAGTATATCATGAAAATGTTGTATTGGAAACAAATAGACTAGCTAAATTAATGTATCAATTCAAAAAGTTCAGGACTAACCAACAAAAAAAGTGTAATTTTTCACCATGATAATTCTCAGTTTCACACGGTACGAAATTTTTTTTAAAAACTGAAACAGTTTATCATTTGAGGGTTGTTTGATAAGTATGGTAGAAAAATAAGAAAAACTAAAATGAAAATTTTAATTTATTTAATTAATTAATTAAATTAAACAATAAATAAATTTTCCATACTTATCAAACGACCCTCGTATAAGAAAACATCCAAAACCACATTAGTGGAAACAGTTTATTACAAAGACTTATGTCCAAAGGAAGCTCGGTTTATTCTTTAACGCAAAACCAAAATAGTTTTATTGCCAAGATATTTAAAATTTAAGATTAAAGTAGGAAGATGTGAATAATAACGAAATTGTATTTTGAATCAAAATAAAATATTAATTTTTTTAGTTCAATTCAAAACTTTGTTAAAAATTTATGGTATGACCCAATAATAAAACATTTCCTTTTTTATATTATCCAATAAAAAAAATCATGATTACACTAAAAAATAAATGTTTTATTAACAAAAACAGATATTTTTCAAAAAAATTAATCATTCTTAATCTATCTTTTAAATTTTACATTCCTTTCAATTTGATATAATATATATATATATATATATATATATATATATATATATATATATATATATATATATATATATATATATATATATATATATATATATATGTATATAAACTAAATTTTCCAATAATTTTAATTTTTAGACAATTAAAAAACTTAAAAGTAACTATATTTATAATTAGAAATATATTCTTACCATCGAAAGTAGTATCTACTAACCTGAAACAAAAAAAAATATATATGTAAAATATATTTTACATTAGCATTTGAAACTTTAATAATATTTAGTTTCATTTATATATATTTATATTATTTTATAAATATTATTCCATTTAAAATATATTTTCCTGACTAAATATAAATTTCACCTGTGTTCATTTTTATTACAAATATCAGTTTATTAAAATTTATAATAAATAAAAATTAATTGGAAATATTTTTTTATAATTTTTCAAATAAATATTTAATAATAACAATTACATATTACACACACACGTATATATATATATATATATATATATATATGAATAAATTAATTTAAATCATATTATTCTTTAATTTTTTAGATTAAAATTATTTTTGCTATTTAAAAATAGAAAATTTTCAATAAAAGTATTCTATATTGATATCAATCTCTTCCCATCAAAACAATAATATATTTTTATAAAATATAATTTTATAAAAAATTCTTGTCACATCATATAAACTCTTTATTATTATATTAACAGATCTTTGTCATTTTCGAAACTTAATTTCAAGACTCGTATATTTAAATCGGAATGTTTTATATCAATATTAAAAATGTGTTTTCAAATGAAAATAATAAAAAGCTAGGTAATGTAAAAAAATATTACTAAACATTGAATAAACAAAATTGAATATTTCTATATTATAAATTTAAAAAAATATTTAATTTTTTCGTTTTTAAATATTACGATTAATAAAAAAATTCTAGTATTTCAATATACAGTTGATCCAAGTAAGACTGAAGGATGTAAACCAAGACTAAAGGTTATATCCTTCAGTCTCATGTGAACTACTCTCTCTCTCTCTCTCATATGATCTATCTATCCTATATATATATATATATATATATATATATATATATATATATATATAAATTAACCCATTAATCATTATAAGAATATATTTTCACATAGTAAATACACACTTTTGACAATATCATTTTTATATTTTCAAATTGTCATACTTCAAATAACGCAATCTTCTCTAAAACATAATATATAATTTTTGATAAATTAAAAAAAATATCTTTCATATTCTTTTTTTGCCAAATCCCTTCTGTTTATTTTATTTGATTCACTGTATCATTTAAAATAAATAATAGATAAAATAATAAATCATATAAAATAAATCTTCGATGCAGAAAAATAATTGAAAAGTAACGTCCAATAGACTAACCGTAAGAAAACCATTTTATTAATTTATCACCAATGTTAAATGTATTATCTGTAAAGTGGTCGTAATGAGAAGGTAATTTACATACAGTATTTTGTCGTTTTAAAATAGAAGGAACGATTAGTTAAAAATAAAAGTATGGCTTCCTGAAACTTCTCTTAAAAAAATTAATGAATTCACATTAATCAAATCGCAGTCAACGAGTTAACAATACCACAATAGGAAAAACTTTTAATTGATTTGTCGCTAATACAAGTTAAATTACAAGAATAGTTACTATACTAAAAAATAATTTATACAGAAATTAGTTTTTTTAAAAAAAAACAATATATATTATATAAACAATTAAAAAATTAATTGAATAAAATATTAACTTTGAAATATTTACTTCTGTAATATATATATATATATATATATATATATATATATAATATATATATATATATATATATATATATATATATGTTTATGTATATATATTTATATATGTATATGTGTATGTTTAGTTGGATGTTTTTTAAAGGGTGATAGAACTTTAAATTGAATCCCTATTGAAATTTATATCTAACCTAAAAATATGCTGTATATACATACGTGTGTGTGTGTGTGTGTATGTATATATAAAAGTATGATCAAGTGTTTTTTAGGTTTGATAGAACTTTCGATAAGGTTTCAATTTAAAATTCTATTACGCTTAAAAAAACATCCTAAATATATATATATATATATATATGCATTTATAAAAATAAATCTTCTATAAGAATTTTTCTTTTAACGGTCAATATAAAAATTTAAAAGAAACGTTGTTAATTATGATACATAGAAAACTTATTTTTGTCCACTTCCCTCTAGAAAAAAAACATTTCGAATAAACGATTTTCTAAAAAGGGCGAATCCAAGCAGCAATATTCGCTAATGTCTGCTCCATTCGTTCTATTATTTTATGATTATCGTTAATTACTAAAACACTCGAAACGGCAAGAAAAACACTCGGCACGATAAAAAGAAAATAAAAGAATGTGGGACGAATGTGGCGGTCAATCCGTCTCCTCGTATATTCAACAAACTGGAACACTAGAGTATCAGGGTGGTGGCAGTTCAATGGACCGGCCTAAGACATGCTTGACGACGAAACGACTGATCACGTAAATGAACCATCTCTCTCCTGGTGTCTTAACGTTTTTCGTTTTGGATGCGAACGAGTTGTAAAGATAGAATACCGTTCAGATAAAAGAGGATCTGGCAAAGAATTCACCAACTTATGAGTATGTATTAGATGATCGAAACACGAATACTACACCAATCTTTCCTTTCAATTTCCTCGACAAAGTGTCATTGGCTTCACTTTAGGATTTTATGTGGAATATACTTTTTTCGTCAGCAGATACGTTCACCTTGTGTTTCGCGTTTTATTAAAAATTATATCATCAACACTTTATCTCCAAAATTACTATACCGTTTTTATTAAAATATAAGATGAAAAATTAATATTAATATCTAAATGTTTTATTAAATTTGATTAATTAAATAATTAATTTATAACATATTTTACGTATCATATATTTACTAAATTATAATGATATTAAAATATTATTATATATTAAAAAATATTTGTCAATTTACTTATAAACTTATTAATTAATTTTTCATTTTATAGATGAATAAAAAATAATATAATCTTGCATTAAATCAACGTATTTGAATTGTTTAAAAAATAATTTAAATCTCTTTTAAAATTTATTACGATTTCTCTATATATTGTCTTTTGACTTATATTGAACTTGTATCAACTAACTTGATAGGTATTAATATTATACTATAAATACTTCAGTATCTATAAAACTTCTTAATTGCTCAAGTGCTAGAACTTGTAAGAAGATATGACAAAAAATAATATTTTTTCTCAAAACATTAAATATAGTATGTATATAAATAAATGTGAAGAAATAAAATATGTAATAGTTATAAATTACAAAATGTATAATATCTCTCTCTCTTTCTACATATATATACACTTAGCGATAAAATTAAAAGAAAAAAGTTTTTTGCAAAAGAATAATTTAAAAGGATATTTTGTTTCTTTTTAAATAAATTCAAATAAATGTATTGTGAATTTATTGAATACGAAAACCAAAAATACCTTTAACACAAATTTTATAATTTATAAATATGTATTTAACTCTGCATACACACACACACTTATATATACAGTAATAACTCACATAGTCCTGCTTCGATTAGTCCGGTTTCATTATAATCCGGTTTCACTATAATCCGGTTTGAAATTTCTCAAAAAAAAATGCTACTAAAGATATAAATATATACATATATCTGTGTGTGTGTGTATTTGTATTATGTATAGACATACATATATACACAATATACAGATGTATAAAAATACCATTAAAACATAATAATTTAAAAGATAATTTTTCACAAAATAACCTAAAAATAAAATCATAATATTTGAAATAAATATACTATTATATATTTTTTAAAGATAAATACCAAAAATTTATTCAACATACATAAATTTTGTAATTTATAGATGCATATTCTCTTTTTGTAAACACACACACACACACACACACATATATATATATACATATATATATATATATATATATATATATATATATATATATATATATATATATATATATATATATATATATATATATATATATATATATATACTTATAAGTAAAAAATTAAAAAAATACATATATGTATAATAACATGACTTAAAAAATAATTTTTAAATATATAAATTAAATACCATTTTGAGATGCTTGAATATTTAACACACAAATTTGTAATATATAGATGCATATTCTCTCTCTGTATACACATACACACACACGATCACACACACACACACACACACATATATATACACATATGTATATATACGAGGGTCGTTTGATAATTATGGTAAAGAAGTAAGAAAAACTAAATTGAAAAATTTAATTAAATTAAACAATAAATAAATTTACTATACTTATCAAACGACCCGTGTATATATATATACTTATAATTAAAAAATTAAAATAAAATTGTACTTATGTATAAGAACATAATTTAGAAAAGAATTTTTAAATATGTGTATAAAATGTAATATATGGCTTTTTGAGGTGTTTGAATATAAAAACCTAAAATATGATATTTTTAACACATAAATTTGTAATTTATAAATGCATATTTACCTCTTTATACATAAACTCATATACACACACACACATACATACATACATATATATATATATATATATATATATATATATATATATATATATATATATATATATACTTAATAACGTGCGTGTATGATTCTATAGTTGAAATGGAAAAAGTAGTATATTTCATGTTATTATTTTAATTATTGATATTAACATATAATTAGTATTTTTTAACTCTCATATATATATATATATATATATATATATATATATATATATATATGTATGTATGTTTATACATATGTACGTATATTAAATATTCACATATTTTTTTATAAATGCGATGTAATCAAAAACATATTATACAATAACCATTTGTGCATTCTTACAATTAAGTACAATCGATCATTCTAAATTATATACATTTAGAATAAATATCATGACTAAAAGTACTATTATATACATGAGTTTTTTATATGAAATTATTTGATTTGATTGTTCAAAACAATAATTAAATAAAATGTGAGCTTTTTATTTAGGACACGTGCTATATTAACATATATAGAAAGAATACTATATTATATTGATTTATATTGATAGTATATTTATGAAGAAAGATAAATGTGAATTAGTGATTTTAACTCTAATATATGTATATACATAGGTGACCCAAATGAGATTGATAGATGTAAATCGGAACTAAAGGTTACATTCTTCAGTGACGTTAAAGCCACTATATATATATATATATATATATATAAAGGGTCATCTAAATGTGATGCCTAGATTTGTGTTTTATTGACAAGAAACATGTGTATAGTTTCTTTTTAATAAAACACAAATTTCTGCGTCACATTTGGATAACTCTATACATATAAATTTTACTTAAATTAAATATAAAATTAATAATTTTTAATTATACTAAATTTTACTTAAATTATATTCAAAACACCTTTTTGTATCTCTGTGGTTCAAAATATATTTATATTAAATAGTTTTTCCATCTGGTTTCTCTTTCAATTTATTAATATTAACTAATTACTTATTATTTCTTTATTTATGTGTATTTTAATGACGTTATCATTTTTAATGGATATAATTGTAGAAATTTTCTAGCATAATAAATCTATTACAGTATATATTTGTGATGTGGCGTAATTATGCTGGTACATATAATGAATATAAGTGTAAATGTGAAAAAAAACTATATAGTCATCAAAATGTGACGCATAAATTTGTTTTTTATTAAAAAGAAACTATACACATGTTTTTTTAATAATATCAAATTTAGGCATCACATTTGAATGACCGTATATATAAAAAAATATTTAAAGAATATATTTAATTAATAATTTATAAACAATCTAAGAATTTCAAATAGTGTTTTTTCAAAATTGTTCCTTATACAGTCGACCATCACTAATCTAACCATCGATAATCTAGTTCCACCACTAATTCGGATTTAATTCCAATGAGTGTAATTTCATTTGTATTTTCTTATTTTATTCAATGGATCTTCAATTACTAATATACTTTTTCATCTTCATTTTATTATATATGTAAGATGCGTATCTACATGTGCTTATTTTTCTATATCTAAGAATTCTACCATTTTCAAGTGAAGAGATATTATTTATTTTTTACATTATGATTCGTGTATTATATTCGTGTCTCTTTTTCCAAAAAAAATTAAATTGACATATTACCATTACTTTTTGGTTAAAATTGATAAAAAAATTTAACAATTTCTTAAGTTTATTTGAGATGAATTCATTATTTGCATATGTTACTTATTTCTATTTTAAATAAGTACATTTTATTTTCATTCATCTTACTCTATATATTATTGGAATGAAAATATTTCATAATTGCATATTGAAAATATTATTTTCGATGGTGCAAAAGATTGAACAAACTTGAGGTCATTGAGAAAAAATCTTACTTTGTTATATACTATTAATTTTTGAAAATTGTGGATTAACTATTAGTAATTCGTATTTAATAATCTAATTACTATGATAAGGTAAATTATCTAATTTGGCATTGTACAGATGCCAACGATATTAAATTTGTAGTGATCGTTGTATTATATTTTTTTATTAATTATTAAAATATTTTATATAGAAAAGTAAATGATTTACCTCATAACTGAAAATTAGAAAGGGTAATAAATAAAATAATATGAAACAAATAAATATTCAATTAAATTACTTTCAAACAATCCTATTTTACATTGGTAATAAAAACATTTTCCGTTTACATTTTCTCTTTTCATAAATTAATAAAGAAAAATATGTCATTTTATTGACAGAAATTAATATATTATTGACATTTCTCTTATAATATTCATTTGTGATATATATATATATACATGAAATAATATTATTTGTGAGAATTCTCAGGATACAATGTGTGTTAATAATTAATTTTATTGTTTCTGAATTTCCTTGAAATGTTTATTCGACTTCCTGTAATCGCTAAAATTGGTTTAATAAAATTGAACCGTTGAATTAATAGGGGAGTTAAAATATATACAATAATAATCATTTTTCTTTGAACATTTTCATAAAGTGTACATTAAAATTATTAATCCATATATCGATATAAAATTTATGCATTAAGAAATGTTTAGTCAAAAAGTAATTTATTTAATGTAATGTATTTTTTCTATATTTGTATATTAATTCAAATATAATCCTTTGATTATATGTAATCAATATCAGTTTTAATATATTATTTTAATCATGTAGTATATAGAAAAAAAATTATTTTGTACAGTAAAAATAAGTAATATAAATATCTGAATGAATTTTCTGTTTTAAGTAGTAATAATTCTTTTTAAAAAATTTCTGTTAACGCGTTTCATTTTCTAATATTGATTCAAATACTGATTTTTGATTGCGATTAAAAATTCTCATAGGAGATTATTAATGAAAATATTTATATTGAATATTTAATATACATCATTTATTAATTATAAATTATCACTTAACATAAATATCAAAAAAATATACAATTAAATTGAAAATAAATATGTCAAGACAAAATACTCTACTCTATACTTTTTATAAATGTTAGATGAAGCTAGGCATGCAAAAAATTAATTTTTTCGAATTTTGATTTTTTTTAAATTTTTTTCTTATTTAATAATAATTTTATTATAAATTTTTAGAAATAAATTCTTAAGTAAATTTAATATAATAAGTTTTAATAGTCTGTTTAAACTTTTTTCTGAAATGAATTAGATTTAGAGCATCAATGTAATTTAAAAATATGACAGTAATTAATTTTAATCATAGAAGATGTTTTTAAGTAGACATGAATAAATATATTGGATTCATTGTACAAGACTGAGCAATATATATATATATATATATATATATATATATATATATATATATATATATATATATATATATATATATATATATACATACATACAAAGACGTGAAAAAGTATTCGCCATATGGTTAACACAAGTAACTTATTGATATAATTCAATAAATCATTAAATAAAAAAATATATTTAATTGAAAATAAATATAATGAATATTATATTTATTATCAATTAAATATATTTTTTTTAATTTAACGACTTCATTGAATTATATTAATAAATTGCTTATATTACCCATATGGCAAATTTACACCTCAGTGTATATATATAATGTAATATAATAACGTGATTTAGGATGAACCTGTTTAATATTCCTAGATGTTATTGATCATTAGTTATTTTATCATTCTTTCATAAAATCAAAATTAATTTGTCTTTTCTTTAAGAAATATGCTAGCGTGTTTTGAATATATTATTTGTTTAATATTGTGTTTATAACTTATTTTTCACTTTTATTTAGTAAGATACAAAATATATTTGTTTGGAAACTATAGCGAATTCACTTTTTCACAAGTAAATTATCAACCCCAATACCACAAAATATTAGAAAATGTTCAATAATTATCTGTTGTTCATTTTATTTGTATATAACAAAAATAAGGTAATACACATTTCGATGATGGTTATACTATCAAAATGCGATTATCTAATTATTGTTATAAGTAAACAAAGTGTAAATAATAAATAATTATTGATCACTTTATAATATCTCGTAGTGTGTAAGATGATAATTCACTTGTTTAAAAGACTAAACATTTTAAATTGCTTTTTGTTAAGTCATTTCCCTAATAAAATATTTTTTTCAAAATAATTATATTTAAGAAACAAAACTTTATATTTATTCCTGGTTTTTATTTATTATAACAAACATACGAAAGATGTGTTTATTATAAACAAAATTTTCAATTATATCATTTTTTTCACATGATTCAATCAATATATCAGCGATATTAAATATATTTAATTCTTAGAAAATATTTGTATAAATATTATATACTCCACACAAGTACACAAAGAAACAAGAAAGTTTCAAACTATTATAGGAGTGAGAAATGGAGATTCGTTATCACCAAATTTTTTTACATCTGAATTATGCAAAGAATTTAAGAAACTTGACTGAGAATCTAAGTAAAAAAAGTAATGCAGAGATGTTCAGTTACTAGAATTTTTTTGAATACATTATTATTTTCTCAATAAGTATAAATGAACAGGAATAAAGAATAGAAAAATTGGATAAAACGAGTCAAAAAAAAATGGTCTTTTGATAAACTTCATCAAGACAAAAATAATGTTTAGTAAATTTTTATATCAAAAAATAATCGAACTGCAAAAAAGAGAAATAGAAAAATTGGAAACTATATGAAACTGGAAAAACTCATTAACACTAAAGGACATTATAAATGAATATATAGAAGATTAAAAGTAAAATAGTGTCAAATCAGAATAAATTCACATATTATGAAGTAAGATATTTCTCTATGTTTAAAAGAAAAAAATTTGATCAATGCACTCTGTTTAATCTTACCTATGAGAGTAAAACATGACTTTTGAATACCAAAATAATTCAACTATTAGGAAAATACTAGGAATAACACATAAATAGAATTAAACGTAAGTGGCTCAGCAAAAATTACGAATATGATGGTAAAAATTAAAGTTTAAAATGGAAATAGGCTGATTATATAACAAGAAAAAAATCACCAATGAATAAAATGTGTTTACTGGAAACCTACATATATATATATATATATATATATATATATATATATATATATATATATATATATATATATATATTAAGTTTTCCAAAAATAATGTCAGAAATTTGACAGCTGGTGGCAGCCATGTTTAATTTTTTCAAAATTTCATTTTGATATTTTAACTCAGTATAGTATGGTAAATTATCATGGAACGTTAAATACTTTAACAATATTTAGAAATTGTAAAAACTTCAAGAGACATTAAAATAAAAGTTTAATGAATCCACTGTTTCATGAAATGGACCCATTTATTGTCGATCAAGATCATGTAATTTAACTCCATTGGATTATTTTCTGTGAGATTATGTAAAATCATTCGTTTATGCTGATAAACAACAAAGAACAGAAACATTAAAAATAAACATTGAACGTGTAATTCATGGAATTGGACTACAATTGTGTGAAATAGTGTCTAAAATTGAGCTAAACGAATGCACTATGTGAAGTCGTGATGGTGATATGAATGAAATTGTGTTCCATCATTAAAAAAATAACTAATTAATTAAATACTTTTTGTTTTATTTCCATTTAAACTTCTAAAGCGCTTACTGGAAAACTCTATATAAGAAGGCCAGGAAAGAGACGCATGGATAGGTAGAATATAGATATAAGAATCTATGTGAGAAGGATTGAAAGAGAAAGACATTGAATCGGTTAAAGTTTTAGGAAAAATCTTCATTTAACAGTGGATAGGAGAATGCTTATAATGATGACATACATATATATATATATATATATATATATATATATATATATATATATGTATGTATAATATGATACATCAGAATGAAAAGTTTTAAAACTACGAATATGCCATTCTAGAACCTTAACTAATTTAATATATTTTTATATAAGTCTCACTTCGCAAACAGATTCAACGTCTTTACTTGAGAATATATAAAACATTTCAAATTAAATATTTCCACGATATACACTTCAAATGAAATTTGTGTCGATCTTACTTCAACACAATAACCATACAAGCAAACCCAACTACAATGTTAACTACTGACAAACAAACCGAACCAAACACAAGTGAAACGTGATACATTTTACGCAGTTGTCGATTTATTCCGATTCGATGAATACTTGCAGAAGATAGAACTCTGTATACGGCGAGTCAACCACCCGACACCCACCAGCTCGATTGTCCCGTCTAAATGTTGTTCGAGCACCTACATTCATTCTATTCAGGCAAATGTTACTACTTCACTTATAAGTGAATTTTGTTACATTGAGACCACTTCAATCGGCTTGTATTCTACGTCACGTCCTTATTCAATACGATCTGTATAGTTTTTTTTTTTTACTTAGCACTTGTTTGCATCGTACTTTTATCGTTCTTTCGAACGTATTTCGTATTACACTTACATGCCGGTCTCGTTTCCAGTATAGTAACTGATATTGAACTTACCGGGAGCATGCAAGTTACCTTCTTCTTTTTCCAGCTTGTTATTATTCTCTCCAGAGGCGATATTAGGGGTGAGTCAATATAGACACATACTCGCTTTGATATGAGCTTGAACCACTGAATACATCGACCCCATTTAGTTACAATTCAATGAAACAGATGGAAATTATAGACATAAAAAAGATATTGTTCAAATCATTTAAAAAAAATGTCCCATTTGCATGTTGGAATAGAAAGAGGTATAGTAGTATTTTCTCGAGAAATTCGAAAAAGAAAATCATTCCCGTCTCTGATTATTCACCTAACTGAAAATAAAATATGTCTGTTTTCTTGTTCACATCTATACTATATTTTTTTGAAGTGAAGCTATATGTTTAAGATGAAATAGACATCGAAATGTTGATACCTGCTGTGTTCACCTGGTACCTACTCTAGCATCTGTGTCAATAACTTTATATTTTTCTATTGCATTTCGTATTTTTTTATTTTTACAGTTACATTTGCTAGAAGACAAATGTTTTCCTAGAAAAATTAAATCATATTTTATATATATATATATATATATATATAGAGAGAGAGAGAGAGAGGTCCAAATAGAACTAAACAATTTAGACATATATTTACTATCCTTTATCTCATTTAAGACATGTAATCAATATAAAGTAAACATATTTTTAAAAAAATATTATTGAAAAACTATATTTGTAACATGAAATTTATTAACATTTCAATTGAATTTGGTTTATATAACGGAAAGGACAAGAAAAAATTAAAAATTTTAAATAGTGGAAAAATTGCCCAATTTTTTATGTTTTTAAAAAATCCAAGTAAATTAAAAAATATGAAAGCAAATCTTGATTTATTCATGTTTAATTGATTTTTATAAAATATTTATTATATTACA
>CP092087.1:57318371-57370871 GCA_029203775.1 Neoneuromus ignobilis | reverse complement strand
TGTGAAGTTATTTTTGATTATTAATCATTAAGATTAAAAACACATATAATTTTATTATATTACTTTCTAAATAAATTATTTTTCAAATAATTATAAAAGAATTATAACAATACTTATTTATTAATTAAAAAATATAACACCTTATATTTATTAAATAATGTTTTCACTGAAAATAATTGTAATTAAAATCATTCAACAACATTACTAAGTTACTAATTGTTTAATGATAACTATTAAATATTTAAATAAAAAAAAATATCTCTTTTTGTTATTAGACACTTATTTTTTTAAAAGATGATACAAAAAATAAAATGTTTTTAATTATCATTTAAAAATTGTCAATTTCTTTCTAGAATAAAAATAAAATATATACAAAATCTAAATAAAAAAAAAACATTTAAATGACGAATTATTCATATTTACCAGTATATATTTCTTTCAATCCAAGTGTTTACATATAATTTATCGATAAAAAGGATAAAGAAAACCTACTGAGATTTGTACAAGCTACATTGTCCATTATCTCTGCATTACATATTATCTTTTATAGACTGTATGTTTGTTGAAGTGTGTATTAATTTCGTTAAAAGTGTTGTTTTAAAATTTCCCAAGAGAATGAAATGAGAATCGTATATGCATGTGGCGAACGTAAGTAAACTTTACAATAAACGACTCGTTATTCTACTCTAATGTTTTTATTATATGCTCATTTCTCGTTAATTAGTTATCTTATATTTGTTTTGAACAGTATTTTTATTTAATTTCACATTTATTTGAATAACTCTTCTACTTGCAGATAACATAGTACAATTTTAATAGAAATTGTTATGTTTTACATGATTAGTGCTTTTTTATTAATCCACTTTAATAATAAATATTATTTAGTTCTATTTTTAGAATTTCTTTTATTCTCTAATGAATCTCACTGTTATATAATAAATGAAAATTGAACATTTTTTCCATAACTTCCACTTAATTGCATTATTAAATATTTAATTACTTTTCAATTAAACATTTTTTTATATAATTTATATTTTATTTAAATATTTAATAATATCCCAAAAATAAAATTAATTTGTTAAGATTCCATTATAAATATTGAAAATATTATTTTATTTTATATGTAGAGTACATATCTATATAATAAAAGGGATACATTCCCCTTTCTATAAATTCCCGTTAAATGACTCTCATGGGTTATAAATTGATCATATGAAAATATTTTTAAAAGATATAAGTTTTTATTACAAAAAGTATAAAATGTATTATTAACGTTGTATCAGTACAATATTTTTTTTATTTTCCTTAAAAAAAATAAAAATAAAACTGGTTTATTTTATTATTATTCATTATATGAGACTCATTTATACCAGTTATGATACAACGTACAGACAATGATGATATTGCTATTGAAATTTCCATCAATTTATAAATAAATAAAGTGATCAATAAATAATTATTGATCACTTTTTCAATATATTGTGGTATTGGGGTGATAATTCATCTATGTGAAAGTCAATTCACTACAGTTTGAAAACAAATAGTGAAATATTATTTACTTTCCTTACATATTTTTTCTAATCTTAATTTATTAAAATTTTCGTATAGTATTTCGTCATGAAATTAAATTAATATTTACTAATTTTTTTTCCATTTACTTATTTTCATAATTGTAGTCTTTTTAATCAAATATACATACCTAGAAGTCATTTTAAAATATTAAAAACATTTTTTTTCAAAATTTACTAAAACGAATAATGTATGATTATTTCAAAATCAAAATATTTATTCATATTTTAATATATGTTTTTATGTTATTAAAATAACTATATATATATATATATAGAGAGAGAGAGAGAGAGAGAGAGAAGGATAAATAGATATATGTGGTGGTCCACATAACACTGAAAGATAATAAAGGATGATAAATTATAGAAAGCTAATAAATGCAGAACTAAACCTTTTGACATTTCTCATTTGACCCAGTCGATATGTATATATATATTATTAAATAAAGTAGAAAGGTAAAATGTCAAAAATTTCCAGTGAAATTTCTGATACAGAAAATAACGAAATAATTAAAGTGGAAAAATTCACGAATCCAAGAATTGTTTCAAGAATTCATGAATTCATTGAAAAATTCAAGAGATCTTTATTCAGAAGTGAATTGACAGTAACTGAAAATAATATTTGTTAGTTTTAAAACATAACAAATAATTAACCTAGTGAGTCAATTCTTTTCACAAGAAATTAAATAAATTTAAACATTACAGTTCGGATAAAGTTTTAAATTATAAACTTTATTAAAGTTTAAAATTAAGAAATAATAAACTTTGAATTAAATATTTAATTCTTAATTAAAATTTATTTTCAAACCTTACTATTCTTTTCATAATATATCAATTAAATTTAAAATAAATAACTTACTTATCCTAGTTCGATTTTTAGTACAGATTCTATAATGACATAAACATCAAAATATATCAGCGAACAAAGTACATAATGATTTATTATTGGACTTCTATGAAATCGTATGATGTTAAAGTAAATTTATTTACGTTTCAAGAACTGGTTCTGTCGTTATTTTTAAACCTCGTATATTTTTATATTTGATCAATGGAATTATTAAAAGCTTAAAATAGATTAATATTTGGTAATTAAAAAATTAAAAAAATTGTAAATTAATTAATAAAATATGATTTGAAATTTAATTTATTATAAAATATTTTTAAACAATCTTTCATGCCAATCAGTCAGAATATTTTAACGAATAAAATTAAAATAAATGAGAAAAATTAAACAATCCTTTTTATTATCGAAACGTTTTTTTTTAAAAAATGTATTTATTTGATAAGGCATATGCGTGTTAATTTCGCATTTGAAATTTAATCAATTTAATTATTTTTTTCAAATTTCGTTCTCTTTCTTTATGTATAAAAATAGTAACTATAAAAGAACAAGACAAAATTTATAACTACTACACATATGTATAACTATTTCGTAAAAATTTGCATAAAAATACATAAATAATTCACATATATGAATTTAAACTTGTTCTGTATATTAGTAAGTAAAAGATGAAAGTGAAAATTATATGTGTTTTAAGAATGATTAAAAAAGTGTTACTTAAGTCAAATAGAAAATTAAATCATAATTTTAATAAAGCTAAAAAAAATATTAAAATTCTTTTTTATAACAAAAGTTTATAAAGATTCCTATATATCTTATTCAAAGATATTTGAATAGTATAAAAGGTTCAATGAGAATAGGGAAGTGGACGATATCAAATTCCCTGATCGACCCTCCGTATGAAAAACGTACGAAAGTGTAGACAAAGTGAATGAAATTATTCGACAAGAGGAAAAAGAGTAGAATATATAGGGAAATAGTGACGAGTAACATGATCAAATTCTTTATCAAAACAATACACCTATTTAGAAATATTTTATTGAGTTAATTTTTAACTTTCGGATAATTAATTATGTTGAAATTTTTTATTTATTTATTTAATTAAATATGTTATGTATTTTATTTATTATATCAAATAAATATTTAATTCGAAAAAATATATCCCATGTAATGAGAAGGAAAAAACATTAAAAAGCTTTTTTAATATTTTGATAATTATGACATACTTTTCAAATTACTCAAATATAATTCATTATAATACATTCCAATACAAATTAATGTTATATATTTTCTTACAAATAACTTTATATCAATAAATTACTTAAAAATATAAAATAATTGAGATTGTTTCAAAAATAAATGATATTTTTATTGAATAATGAATAGAAAGAAATGTAACAAAATAAACAATTATTTAACATACATTGCGAAATGAAATTCCAATAGTATATATCATGAAAATATTTGAAATTATTTATATAGAAAATAATAAATTGGTTTTTAAACATTTTGCAGAATAAAAACAATATTGTTAAATTATATAAATGTGGAATGACTTGTTGAATCGCGTGTATTTTATAAAATCGTTGACAGTTTGAAAGTAATTGCAGTTTACAAAGTACTTGCAAGTCGCAATGGTATGCTAGTTGTATATTATGTACTAATTTTATAAAGATATTTATCTTTTACCGTCAAAGTGTACGCTAACCATATATTAAATCTAGATATTTTACAATTACTAGTTAGTATTTCATTGCTTGATAAGTTAATGCTACTTAATGTTTACTCGTGTTTAATACAATGTGTAAGTACTTGAACTAATTATATTTCATGTTTTCGACTAAAATAAAATTACTTTTAAAAAATAGGAGTTTAAAATTTGTGTACTGTTTGTAAAAATATTTAATTTTCTAATTATATATATATATATATATATATATATATATATATATATATATATATAATGTACAAAGCTTGTTTTTAATTTAAAATAGTAATTACAAGTTGAGTATTCATGTACAAAAACTTCATCAAAAAGATTTGTAATTAAATTCCATAAAATACATAGTATGGTATACTATTTAAATGAAATACTTTAATAAATATTTCTAAACAAAAACTTGTGTTTCAATTTACTTTGTTAAATATAAAAATACAAATTAATTTTAATTTTTACTTTTATATTTTATTCTAATTCATTTGTATGAAAGTGAATTTACCACAATTTAATAATAATAGTTAAATAATATAAATACAAATTCTTTAAATATTTTTTTACTGTAAATGTTGGAAGGTATCAGTGTAAAACTAATTACAAATAATGTTCTTAAAAAGATTAAAATGTTTTTACGTAATTTTTTAATTATTTGTTATACCATTATCTAATTAATTTATTATTAATGTTACTGATAATTACATTATAAATTTTTAAATAAAAATTAATAACAAGATGTTTTTGTAATATTTACAAAAATGTTAATATTTTTATTTGGAGTAAAAAGATTTTAATTAAGATATTATCTCAACCCTAAATATTTATGAATTATTATTTCCTTATGATTTAAAAATTAAAATTATTGAAAATACTACTATCACATTTTATTTCATACATAAACATATTATTATTGAAAAATATACATTTTAAAATGCTTATATTTTTTTATAAAAATATTTTTTTTATCGAATATGTTATATACTTGAACTTTCACCTTTTTGATAAAATAAATATTTTTATATCGAAGTATAAAAAAATTATAGTATAGAAAAACACTAGCTGTTTATTTTTATATATTAATGTAAATATTTAAATGTGTCATTTTTTATTTGTTTATAACTAATATATAGTAAATCATATTATTATTTAGGTGTATTTTCTAAAAAATATTTTTAAAATTATTATGGAGATACACAAAATTATTACAATGAATCCTTGTATCTGTTGTTTTAGTTATCCGTGATTTATTGCGGCACAAAAAAATTAAAAATATTAAATGAAATATTCTAGAATTAAACGAATTATACATTTCACTTTATGTGCTATTTTGAGTGGGATAATGAAACCTTTTTGACGAATAAGGAATTAAATGAAGTAAACTTATCAAGTCATTGATAAGGAAAGAGGAATATTGAAAAGTAAAAATTGAAACAGAATCAGTAATGTGTACATTGAAAAAATTTAGCAAAATATTTGGGATTGTACAAAATTTAAAAGAAAAAAATCATAGATTACGAGCCTATGGTGGAACATAGCATTAAAATTACCTTTATAATCACTGAAATATTAAAACCTCTCAAGAAAACGTTTAATGAGCTAAAAAAACAACTTCCTCTCACGATGTTTTCCTAAGGGTTACAATAAATGTAAAAATATAATATAAAAATATATTTAAACTGTGTATGTACAAGATACGTTTCATTATTCCATCATCCCTTGAGGGTTAAGCTAAAATGTCAGAATTCAGTTCATTAGAGAGAAAAAGAGACAAAAAGCACAAGAATAAAAATATACAACACATTTTATTATTTTTTAATCTTGGTAATGTCATATTGTGCGTAATTTATCAATTAAACTTTATTATAAGTATGTACAATAAAGTTTCTGTATACTTACATAGGGGTCCTAAATAAGACTGAAAGCTTTAGATACAAATTTACTTGCTTATTATCATTTCTATTGTTTACTATCCTTTAGTCCCATTTGACCCATCCTATATGTAGTGTTTGCTGCTGTCCGTGGTTTCGAGCATTAGTTAATATGAGAAGACTACTGTATATGTGTTTTACGAAATATACTTTATTATTTTTAATTATACCTTATATAATAGTTATTAAATAATTATACCTAATTTTAATTAATCTTTTGGTTAATGCAGTTTTTTCTAGTACCATAAGATGTTCATAAATATTGATACTAATTGGAAAAAAGTAATAAATATGATGATATTTATTTTTAACTTTTTTTGATTAATAAAATTTATTATAAAAGTTGTCCTAATTTATTTATTAAGTCATTTTTTAAATAATGTTGTTTTTTAGAAAAAAATTTGACATAAAAATGACATTTTACTTTTATTCCAAAATATATTTTTTATTATTATTCAAATTTTCTTCCTATATTAATTTTAAATTTTGTACATCTTAATAATAAAACTGTTTTAGTTTTGCTTTAAAAAAATCGAATTCACATCAGACATCAATCTGTATTAAATTGTTTTCCACTAATGTGGTTTTCAAAATTTTAGAATAAATAATAATCTGATAGTGTCAGATTGAAAGAATACGACGGATTTATCATAATTTCCAATTCAAATTGTTACAATTTTTAAAACTTTTCTTTTATTGTGTGAGGCCAGATATTGTTATTGTAAAAATAAATCTGTCAGTTGGCTAATACTGGTCTTTTTCGTTGATAAATTGCTTTGGCTGGTCTAGTTATTCATAGTAAAATGCTTTCGTGATCGAGTAATTGTCTGATTGCAGCTTATAATTGATAATTCCATCCATATCTCACCTAACTGACAGAATTATTTTCCTTAGATGGGATCCTCATATCGATTGTAAAAAATATATTTCGATGCTATTAATCCACTGTTTTCGATATTTAATATAATTTTAAATAATCTATTTTTTAACACTGGGAACAATTCGATTCAAGAATTTTTAATTTTTCCAATCTACATAGATGAGACATCCAGATGTTCAATTATTGCTTCAGATTAAACTCCAATAATTCGTAAAGAACCTTTATAAAAAACTATGTACATTTTAGTACCATATATACCCCTATTTTTTTGCCACAGTTACGAAATATTGTATCATTTACCCTGGCCAACCCGAAAATACTGCATACTACTGATTGGAAAAAGAGCAAAATGCTGCTATAAAATATATAAATATAAAAACTAACATTTAAATTTTCAAGAAAATAAAAATTTAATATTAATTTTTTAAAACTTTTTGTTTGTATTAAATTATTGTATAAATATTAATTTATATCGGAAATAAGGAATTTAATTTTTAAAAAATCTTTCTAAATTATTGAATTATATAATAAATACATATATATATATATATATATATATATATATAAGGTGTTTTCTTAGGTTAGATAGAACTTTCGATAGGAATTCAATTTAAAATTATATCACGCTTAAAAAAACAATCTTTATATATATATATATATATATATATAACTTTTATGCAATGTTTACAAATTGATGCACTCGTAAAAATAATATACACTCTTTGAACTATCCTGCATTGAATTTTAAAATATTGAAAGAACCATTAGCTAAGATCTAAGGATATTAGTATGAGAATGCTTCATTAAATATTCTTTCTACGTGTGCATATAATATGCAAGTGTAAAGTTCTGTTGAAAGGAAGTAATTGCGTGCACTTACTTGTAATGATATATATTTTACACAAAATAGTTTATGTTGCGAGACTATAAAGATAAATCGACGAATAATATGCAAATTCAGGTAAAAGAAATACCTCTGATATAGAAAATTGTGTGTACACTTTATATTACCACGCTGTTCACGTTCTGGAATATTTTCTATCGAAACAAACACAAACGCGAGGAAACGTGTCGCCGCTTTTGATATTCTATTCCCACCCCGTTCTTGTTGATCGTCCCACCGCGCTCATAGGGTTGTCGAATGGTGTAAGCGGGTGGTGAACTAATCTCATACCACGTAACTTGAGTGTGTTTTAAAAGTTTCACATTACTTATTATTCACAACAACAGTGGGTCGGTCGAATGCAGCTGCGTTGTTGCTCTGGAAACTGTTTTGATGTCGCCTTTATCGAATTCTAATGATTCGCATTTCTATTTTACCAATATTTCACTGGGTTTGAGTGTAACGGTGTTAGATAACGCCATTGTAATAAAAAGTATGTTTGAAATTTAAAGCTGAGTTTATTTCATATAAACAAATAATTAATTATTAAGAAATTATATAAGCAACACAAATTAATTTACTAACATAAAAGATGTAAATTTAAAAAAATATTCATAAAATAACAAACAATTTTTATTGAAAACACGGTGTATTGAAAATTAAATAACAAAAAAGTCACAGGTGGAAGTTTAATCTTTCAGAAAAGCATTCAAGCTTGGAATGAACTGCATTCCTATAGACTACAACCAAATATTTTTTAACGAAAATCTTTAAAATTCGATTAGAGATAAAATCAGTATAAATAAAAATCTATTTTTTACTTAACAATTATTTAATAAAGTAATTTATTGTTTTTAATTTTAATATATTGTGATTTAAAAAAATATAATTTTATATCAGTTAACGTAAATATTTTTCCAGGAAAATTAAAATTAATTTCTATGAAAATATTGAATGATTGCATTTATTTTCACTCATTTCATATTTAATCTAAATACCGTTCAATCTTAAAAAAACTTAAAAATTATGTATTAAATTCAAATTATTTGATTTCTTGAAAATATTTAATATACATTTAGATATAAAAATATCTTATAATTTTTATTTAACTTTATTAAAAACAATTATCCTAAATAACTATACATAAGGTACCTTAAATAATACTGAAGAATTTAGTCATAAATTTACTGTTTTTTTCTATCCTTCAAAATCATTTGAGACTATTAGTCAATAATTTTACTTGAAATTAATAAAAGTACTATAACATTTAGTTTAGAAAATGTTATAATTATCTACCTGCATGAAATTAAAAAAAAAAATACTGAGAAAGAAAATTTCTAATTTGTATAAATTTTAATAACATCGTTACTTACTTATTTTGATATTTTGAAATAAAACATATAGACCGGATAAATAATAAGGAAACTGGTTTTAAATTAGTTATCTGCTAAAATAATTAATGAAAAATTAAAAAATATTATGCATAATTTTTCTTGACTTCGTTGTCCTCATAAAATCGATTAATTTATTGAATTAACTTAAGTCCTATGAAATGTATCGAAAGTTTTTCAACGAGTTTTATAAACTTTACCAAATATTTAATGTTGATTCCCAATTCAATTTCAGAATTCAATATTTTTCCCAAGACACTCAAAACTACTTCTAATTCTCGTTTGTCCCTTCGCTGATTTAGTGAACTGGTTGAAACTTATGTACATACATAGCATATTCTACATTCTACACAGTTCTATATAAATGTTTGTGATAGGAATACATTTATAACGGTTGTGTACCTTTTAACTACATGTATAAATAATACATATAAAATATATTTTCTGTAAAATTTTTATAATGAAATACAATATTGTTTACTGAATTTATAATTTTTTAAATATTATACTTGATAATTTTTTTATAATAAACTTGTTGTTTTTATATTTAATAAAAAAATATATAATATTAGTTCATAGATTATTTAAAAATATATATTTAAATATTTAAAATACTTTGCACTGAATTTAAAAAAAATATATAAAATAAAATATTTTCGTTCCAGAATAAATAAATATAAAATATCATAATTAATTTTAATGTTGTGTATATTTATATCGAAATTGGTTGTATAGATCGACCGAAGTTTGATTTTGTAAGAAAATAATAATAGAAGGAAACAGCTCTGCGTAGATTTTATATCGGTTGTGAGAGCGGTTAAAAGCTCAGAAAATCGATTTTGTATGAACTATCGGTAGCATACAATATACGAAGTCAATATTTGTGATTCATTATACGCATTTATTATTTAGATTTGTGGTAAATGATTTCTTAATAAGATTCATTTTTTACATTATCAACTACACTAGTTATATATAAATAACGAATTAATTTAAATATCAAATCCTTTTATACAAATAGGAATATAGAAACTAAAGTTGTATGCATTAATATATATTTAATTCATTTTACTTTAACATACTTTTTATTTCTTCAATTTTCTTCAATAAAAATAATTTTTAATAACACATTTAAAAAAATGTAATATGCTTAGAGTTGACCATCACTAATTCGGGACTGGTAATCCGGTTTCACAACTAATTGGAAAAAAAAATTCGCCAGTGTAATTTCTCGTGTATTTTTTAATCTTTATTCAAAGCATCTCCAACTAGTGTTTGAATTTTTCTTTTCCATTTTTTACATATATTCAATGTGTACATACATGTGTTTATTTGTCTGTGCCTAAGAAATCTGTCATTTTTAGAGATGTTATTTATTGTTTCTTACAACATAACTCGTGTATTGGATTTGATTTAAAAAAAATAAATTGATATATTGCCACTGCATATATATTTTCGATCAAAAATATTTGAAATGTTATCGGAATTGAGATGGATTGGATAATTGCATACGTTACGTTTTTGTATTTCTTATTTCTATGTTTTGATTTTCCACATTTTACTTTATATGTCTGTACCATGCAAAGGTTTTATAATTGTATTTTTTAAAAGATTATTTTTGACAATGAAAACAGCTAAACATACTCTTGGTCACTAAGCTATTGTTTAAGTTTATTATACATGATTATTTATGAAACATTTTGAGTTAATTATCTAGATAAACTTTATGTGCTAATCTAACCAACAGTGATCTGATAAACTCACTAATCCAGCACCCCACAAATTTCAACGATATTAAATTTACAATAGTTGAGTATATTTGATTTGATATACAAATTACTTAATATTAAAATTTAACAAATAAATTTTCCAAAAATAAATAAAATAAACACAAGTATATTCCTATATTTTTTAAGTTTAAACAATTATATAAAATATTACAAAACTCTATATTTCTCCAAATATATATACACTAGGTAAAAAAGTTTACGTACACTTATCAATAAGGAAATATTTCTCAATAAAAAAAGTTTGTCAATTTAAATATGAAAAAAAATATTTTTATTAATTCTATGAACTACTCATTCTTTATACATGGCAATTCAAAACATTTGAAATTTATAAAAATTAACTAAAAAAGAAAAAAACACAAAAATTCATACAAATTCAGTAAAAAAAGTCTGCGTATAAATTTTATTAGACGGCAAATCCCCGAATTTTGTTACAATATTTGCATTTATTATTGTTTTTCAATTATCACAGTTTTATGTCTCAGTTCATACATTGCAATATAGCGCTAAAATATTATTTTTATTAACTAATTGTAAAATAATTAAGGAATTCAAAGAAAATAAATTTATGTTAGAATGTAAAATGATTTTAAAGTTATGGACAAAGGGAAAAAGTTTTCGTGAACTAGGAAAGGTTATTGGAAGACAACATTCTTTCGTTCCGATACCACAAAACTGGTACATTCCATCCTAAAACGATTATAGGAGGTTTTTAAAAGAAGATGCTATCTAACCAGTTAATAATTTACTTGAAAATTTTATTTTAATTTATATTATTTTTCATTTTCTTTTTCTGTACGCAGACTTTTTCTACTGAATTTTAGTAATTTTTTATGTTTTCTCTAGTTTACTTTGTTTTTTTATCAATTTAAAATGTTTTCAATTGCCATGTATAAAGAGTTTATATTTTATAGAATTAACAAAAAATATGTTTGTTTTCGTATTTAAATTAATAAGTTTCTTTTATTGAGAAATATTTCCGTATTGATAAGTGTACGCAGACTTTTTCAATCTACTGTATACACACATATATATATATATATATATATATATATATATATATATATATATATGTATGTATTAGTATATCAATTTAAAAGAATTCATGTTAAGTTCTTTTCTTTTAAATAATAAAATACAATATATTTTCTCACAAGTGTACAACTTCTCAAAAGTTGAAATATGATTATTTAATAGTGGAAAATTCGATAGAGGTTTAAATATTATTTCCGAATTGTAAACAAATCCTACCATTTTGTGAAATAAATCTGTTATGTAACATATTTAAGGTAACAAATTGAAATTAAATCTCACATGTACTCAAATCTATATAATACAATGATTAAAATGTTGTAATTCGCTTTCTTAACTAAGGGGTTACTTTTAAGAACATTATATATGTATAATATATATATATATATATATATATATATATATATATATATATATAAAATATATGGCAATATGTATGTATAAAACAATACACTTGGATGTGTATATATACAGTGTTCGTATGTAGGTATATTGAACCATATATTCGCGCCACATTGTGCATACACTGGCGTGATTTGTACGTAAATCCACCCTAACGAAATTAAATTCAAACTTGAAGATTATGTTCAAACAGCGCCAGTTGCTAAAACAATCACATTCTCGTGGAACGCACCTACCTTACCAATTACGAAACTTCAATGATTGGCTAGCGTTGTGTAACCGAAGCTTGGTGTTCGCTGACAACCGAGTTCCTGTGCTAGTTTTACGTATATTGAGAGTATGTGCTACATGAATAGAACATGAAAGGTTTACTGAATAATAATTAAAATTGTATAGAATATTTCTTTCGGCCTTTTACCTCAGTCGAAATAATTACTTAAATATGAGTTCTTAAGAAATAATTGTTCATTTTACGAATGTTCTTTAATTAATGTACAAGAGTATTTAATTCCTTGTACGTTCTATTAATTAAAATGATGAAAATTTTACATTTCAATTATTTGTTCATATTCAGTTATTTCTTTCCAATAGTTTAATAATATATACTTACATATATATATATAGGAAAGCCTAAACGAAACTTAATAAGTAAGTACACGCATGTCTAAATCTTTAGCAATATTTAGGCCACTTTGTATTTAAAAGTCTGAAAATTAAACATTGAATATAAAAATAAAACAAACATTTTGACAATTCATTAAATAAATATATATATATGTATTATTCAACTATAAGAAGTAATTAATTGAAATGTAAAATTTTCATCATTTATGTAGGATTTTCCAATAACCACTTTAAAAGTTTAAATAGAAATAAAACAAAAAGTAATTATTTAATTATTTCTTTATTATTCTTAAGCATATTCTATGGCATTAATGATGGAACACAATTTTACTCATATAACCACCATGAATTCGCTTGATATAGTGCATTCGTATAATCCATTTAATCCTTCTTCAACATTATTGTTATCCAATTTCATGAATTACACGTTTAATGTTTATTTTTAATGCTTCTGTTGTTTATGGTTTATCAGCATAAACCAATGAATTAACACAATCCCATAAAAATAATCTAATGGAATAAGATCAAATGATCTTAATGGCCAATTAATGGGTCCATTTTGTAAAATAATAGATTCATTAAACTTTTGTTTCAATAAATCTATTGAAGTTTTCACAATTTCTAAGCGCTATTGAAGTGTTAAACGTTCCACAATAATTTGCCAATCTATACTGAGTTTTAATGTTAAAATGAGGTTAAAAAAATTTAAACATGGCTTCCACCAGCTGTCAAAGTTCTAACATTTTTATTGGAAAACTTCATATATGATTTAGGGAAAAAGTCCTTTTACAAATTAAAAACGAAATTAAAACACTTTTTTTAAACTGTTTATAAATCTTTAATCAAACCAAATATGTATCATTTTGATTTATGAATTTTTGCTGTTTTTTTGGTAGAGCCATTATTAAATCGGTGCAGAACTTCTGAGGTTTATGTCCAAAAAACAGAAATAAGTAATTTTTACAAGTATTTATCGAAATCAAGTTTACTCTATTAAGAGATTTCTACAACAACCAAAACAAATAATAGTCTGACAATGCAACAAGGTTAGAACTATACAGTGGATGCATCAAAACTTCCCAGCTAAGCTCTCTTAATATTTACTGAGTCTTCCAAAATGTGTGTTATCTTACGTTGTCATGATGGAAGACAACGGTTTTTCTATTCGTTAGTTTCAAATGTTTTTCCTGAATTGATCGCTTCAATCAAATTAATTGTTAACAATAGAGATCAGAATCAACTATATTGTCTGGAGGCAGTACTTCATAGTAAACGACTCCCTTATAATCTCACCAGACTCAAAGAATCACCTTCCTTGTTGTCAATTCGGGCTTTGAAATTGTATGTGATGCCTAATCTCGCATCGACTACGATCTTTTTCGAACATTATTGTCGTATGTTATCCACTTTTCATAGCCCGTTTTTCAAAAATAGATCAATTTCGTTCTATTTCAGCAGAGATTCACAAATTGAAATTCATTCTAATAATTTTTTTATCGTCAAATCGTGAAGCATACAAACATCGAGCTTTTTTGTGTATCCAGTTTTACGTAAATGATTCAAAACTGTTTTATAATCAATGTTTATCATTCTATATATGCCATAGTTGCTTACATGTCATTTTTTTCAATTTCTTGCAAGATTTCATCAACCCTTTCCACAATAGGTGAACCAGAATAATTTTCACCTAAAAATTTTCATCTTGAAATCGATGAAACCAATTAACTACTGCGTATGTAATTAGAGCATCGTTTCTATAAATACGACAGTTTTTTATTGACCTGACCAACATTTTTCCCTCTCCTACAATAAAAAAGTAAAATATGTAGAAAATGTTTCTGATTTTCATTTAACTTTAATAATAATAACTTTTTATTAAATGCATCAGTTTTGTTTAAATTTATTTTAAAATATTTTGTGAAATGTCATCTTTCAAATGATATATAACACTAATATGTCACAAAATGACTAACTGTCAAAATCAATCAAACCTCCATCTAGCAGCAATTAGTAAATATATATATATATATATATATATATATATATATATATATATATGATATACATATATGATAACAATAATAACGATATTAACAATAATAATTAAAATACTATAAAAAATATTCAACCTTAACAATTGGTTAAAACGACAACTAATCCTAAATAATTGTTTCGTCTTTTTTTTAAGTACTTCATAAAACCACTGATTATTTTAACAAAGTGTAGTATTAAATTTTTCAATCTTCATATTTAAAAAATAAATAAAATGAAAATAAAATATTTATTAAGTAATAAAAATATTTAAAATTTTAATCTAAAACTAAATTATTTTCTTCAATATAAATAATTTACATAATGAATTTAAATATTTGCATTATTAAAATAGATCATAACTATATAATATAATTTATAAAGAAATAAAGTAATTTAAAACAGAAAGTATTAAAAAATATTAATCTACTGAAAAGTGGAATAAATCAAAAATATTACAGAAATAATTCTATGATATATTACACTTATGTGAAAATCTGAAACATGAATTCGCTTTCACAAAATAGTTCAGGTAAAAGGCAATACGTGTTTATTATAATGTATATATATATATATATATATATATATATATATATATATATATATATATATATATATATATATATATATATATATATATATAAATCAAAAAGATATAACATAATACGTTTGTTCAGAAATTCTTTTGAATTTGAAAATTTTCAATTTGAATAATAATCACTAAATTATATGGAAAAAAATCATAATTAAATAATTGATATTTACAATAATAATTAATTCTAAATAATAATATAGGCATAAGTTCCTGTATTTTTCCTTATCATCCTATTTTTTGTAATTCTTTTATTAAAACCTTAAGTTTTTTTTAGAGTTTTGTGTTATAACTAATTTTGACAATGTGTATTATATTTAGTTAATAAATTAATATTTATTAAATACTAATAAAGAAGATTAAATCTGAGGTCTCGCGATAAGAGTTATTAAATAAATAATATTAAACTAAAATATTTCAACAATAATGTAATTGGATTAAAATTTTATATTAAAATTGCTAATTAATTATAGAAGTAGATAGAAAGTAGTGTTCAAGTACTTACAAAAATTATTTTAACTTAGATTGAAAAGTTTATTAAACCAACATTTGAAAATGAATTGAAGTTTTATAGACTATCGTGCGTGAATTTAGTGTTTTCAAACTTTGAGAAATTAAGTTTACAAGTGTAGTTAAGATTTAATTACGAAATATTGGTACACACTTTTCATTTAAATTAAAATTTACAGTATGGTATTTTTATTGGAAAATATTTTAGTATCTAAGTAAAATTAAAATTAATATTAAATTCACTTTATAATTGAAAACAACAATTTGAAACTCAATTTTCTGAATTAGAATAAAATATATCGTTTCGTTATATAATGTAACTTAAATTGGATTGGAGAAGTTAGACATACATTTACTGCCTTATTATCATTTAGTCTCATTTAGACGACATTATATATACATAAAATAATACTTTTTAGTTTATCACTAAATATATTTAAAGATTGTCATATTTTCAGTAAAAAAAATAAATTAAATAGAAAACTTTACTAAAATACAATTTTTTTTTAATGAGAGTAATCAACTATAGGTGGCCTAAATAAAACTGAAGTGTATATATAATACTTGATTACTATCATTATCATTCTTTACTATCCTTTAGTTTCATTTGGGCTACTTATAAAGTTAAAAATTGTGATTATTAGAATTTTATTAAACAAAAAAAAACAATCAATAGTAAAACACACACTTTTGTATTTAAAAAAGTACAAAAGTTTCGTATTAAAATTTACAGTGATAAAATTGTTCTATTTTTTTAATTGCTAAATTTTTTTTGCATATATATATATATATATATATATATATGTACAGTAATTTTCAAAGTTTTTGTAATATTCCGGCAATTATTCTAAATAAATGAGAACTGAAATAATTGATGTTAATAATGAAAGAATATCAGAATAGAGCATTTAAGTCATTCAATAAAAAGACAAAAAATAGCAGTGAACACTTAATTAGTATCGTGAAAGAGGAAACATAATTGATTCATTAATTATTTAGGGTTTAAGGGCTTGTCAGCGTTTAAAGCAATTAGCGCCCGAGAAGACATAATTTCTGATGTAGAAATGAACAACGGGGATAAAAAGAAATTAAGAATGTGGAACGAATTGAGAGTGTATACTATACAATCGAATCTTATAAGGTCATTATTTTTATAAATAGATTTTTATAAATCGGAAGAAAAATATAAGAGATTATTATATATTAAATAATATATATTTTTATTTGAGTTAAAATCTTATTAAATTAATTATATTATTTGTTTAAAAAATATTACTCAATTATAGGAAAATCTACTCCAAAAATATACTTTAGAGTGCATAATAAATATTAAACTATGATTCTACAAATATTAGAATTTTTTAAAAAATATATATAATTATAATTCAAAAAATTTAAATCAGAACAAAATTCTTTTTATATATAAAACATCTCTTCGAATTTTATACGTAAACTTAAACTCTCGAACACGAAAGGTAAAGAACCGAACAATAAAACGAAATTTCCGGATTTTTCTTGACTTTTTCTGTTTGAAAACCTAACTCACGACATATACGTTTTTAATTCGGTTTTCAATGACATCATTAGAAAACTGCGAGTGATTGAGACAACCTCCTACACACAGTAATCTAACCGTTATTCCACGTTAACTTGTACATTCTGTTCAGGACTGTATATAGTATTTTTTTGAGAAAATTTTGTATACAATGAAATATTTAGCAAGTTAAATTTTTTGATTTACTGATTATATCTCATTTTAGCTGTTATTGAATAACATATTTACAACTATTTTTTCTACCCAAAACAAAAAATTAACTATAAAATAAAAAAATATTTTAATATTTTTATATTATTTAATTTTATTTTTGTTTAGAAATTTTCTATCTGTATTTATAATAAAATATTTTTTAATAAATTTTTTAAGTCAACAACGTTGTCAGGTGTTTTAAGAAAAAATACAGATAAATGATTTATTTTTATTAAATATATATATATATATATATATATATATATATATATATATATATATATACATAGAGAGAGAGAGATCTAATTTTTAGTTATTTTTTTCTAATCTTATAAATAACAAATAAAAAGTTATATTATATCATAAAAACATTCTTTTATAATATTTTTTATATATCTTCAAATATATATTTAAATTGAATCCCTATCGAAAGTTCTATCTAACCTAAAAAACACCTTTATATACATGTGTGTATGTATATATAAAGGTGTGATATAGTATGTTTTTTTAGGTTAGATAAAACTTTCGACAGGAATTCAATTTAAAGTTCAATCAAGCTTAAAAAACAGCCTATATATATATATATATATATTATATATATATATATATATATATATATATAAATGGTTGATCTGTAACCTAATAGCATGAATACCGCTTGTCATACGGGAGATTTCTTTCAATCTCCGGTCGAAGAACTAAATGTGGTAACAATTTATAAAAAAAACGCCATTAAAGAAGATATCTGGAAATCACATCAATTAAATTATATTTCCTAATACAACTATCTTTGAAATTACGATAAGCCAATTTCCTTTAGTGACCAATTGGTGGTGAATTGATGAATATATTTAACTAGAACGTTGATTTATTATAATATATATTTATGTTATACAATATTTTAAATTTTTAATATCTTTGATAATTAAATTTTTCTAACACAAATTAATTTCTATCCACAACATTACATATGTTATGAAATGTTCAATAATCACCTATCGTTCACTTTTTGTTTATAACAATGTCGACTGATGCGCATTTCGATGACGATGCCATCATCATCAGAGCCTTTTTGTTAAAATCAAGACTAATTTTTTAACTTATATATACCAATTTTTGTCATAATATAGGAAAATTAGAGTTAATTAAACTCATAACAGATAAAAAAAGACCTAGACTGCCAAAAGAACATGGAAATTTACAAAAACAAATCGCGAGTACAATGGTTCAATAACTTCGAATTTATTTAACTTTTTGCATTACCGAAAATAATATTTTAGAAAACACAATTAAAATATACGCATGATACTATCCATAAATAAAACTAACAGAATTAAAAATCACAAAACTAATGCATGCAAATTTTCAATTCATCTCAAACAGATCACATAAACCGTTAAAAAATATCTAATACTGTTTACAAAAAAAGAAATAATTAATACCAATAAGTTATTTTAGTTTCTTCAAAGGGACCCAAATCTAAGACAAAACCCATGTTATAAAAAACAATAAATAACACCTATCCACTTAAATATGACACATTTCTTACATGCAGACAAGTAAACAGATATAGATACACATTACATATATGGATCATATGAAGAAACAACAAAAATATTCAACCGCCAGTTAGAGATCGATTGAAAAAAAATATATAAATTATTATATATAAGTAAGTTAAACAAATTTGAACAAAAAGGCTCTGACTATGAAGGCATCGCTATCGAAATGCACATCAACTGACATTATTATAAGGAAAAAATGAACAATAAGTAATTATTGAACAATTCATAACCATTTTGGTGTGTGGGATAAAAAATTATTTTTATTAAAGTGAATCTGCCACAATTCCAAAATAAAAAATAAAACTTTTTTTTAACTTCAACTTTTTAAATGTTTGAAAATTTTCAATATCCAAAATAATTCATAATAAAAATGTATAACGGAATTAGAATTTTTTTCAAAATTATATATATATATATATATATATATATATATACATTTAATTTTGATATAGTTGTATATTATTAGTGATAACTCATAAATTAAAATTATTTCATAATTAATCTTTATAAAATAATATTAAAATAAAAAACATAGAATCAAAAAATATTTATTGTTTACATAAGGTGGTCTTAATGAGACTGAAGGGCAGAAAATAATATTAAATGAGATGAAACAATTAAATATATATTTAAACTCTTTAATCTCATTTGGTCCACTTTATATTTAAATAAACGAATTTATCTAATTTATATTTATTTTTTAATAATAAAAGCTTATATTTGATAAACTTATAAAATATTTTTATTGACAAAAATTTAAAATTAAAAATTATTTTCAACTATTTTATTATGTTATTGTAGATCATTTTATATATTTATCATTGTATACTAATTTTATGCAGTTTTCTTATTTTTAGAATTAATGAATTCAATTTCATTATTATTAATAATAACTCTAATTATTAAAATTATTAAACTTTTTTTAAAATTAAAAAATATATTTTTATTAAATTTCACAAAAATGAATTTTTATTTTTCAATATAAATAAATTAATTAAAATGTTAATCCTACATGGCAGAATGATACATATATTAATTTTTGATATTTTTCGTTATTAATATTGTATTAAATAGTTTAAAAACGCTATATATTCAATGGTTCATGTATGAATTTTTTATTTAACAAAATATGATGTTATTTTGTGTCGGAATTTATTAATTCAGCAATATGTATTAACATTACATTAGAAGAGCGTTAGATGAGTTTGTACTGTTTTGTTGTAAAATATTTTAAAATAAAAAAATCATATATATATATATATATATATATACTTCAAATATACTTCACTCCCTTCACAAATTGAGCGATTAGGTAATGAAAATTATTTTCTAATTTTTAATTCCACTTAACTGAAATATAAAAATCTTAATTTTATAGCCTCAGTATATGTAGTTTGTGAAAAATACTACATTATGTTTTCTTTTCAATAAAAATAAATAAAAATTTAAAAACATTTTTTTTATTATTTTTCTCATTTTTTGGCCAGTATATTTATATTAATATACATAGTTTATTATTTAAAATAAAAAATTATGATTCATAAACAATTTATTTCATAATTTTATTAATAATTATGAAATGGTGATCTAATCCAATTAACGATTAATGAAGATTTTTATAAATTTTTGTGGTGTTAAAATGAGTGATTTATGTGTGTTTAAATAAATTTGCTCCTAAATTTAAAATCCTGCTTTAAAATAAATTTTTCATTTAATATGAATTGCTATCAAATATCAGTTCAATGCAACATTTGATTTATTACAGAACATTGAAATGTATAAAAAGGGTAGTGAAAGAAATGTATCGATTCTTGTTTTGATCCGGTCCTGCCTACATCCGTAACTACACGATTTCGACGCAGGCCGTCGGCGTCACGCGTCGTTAGTTGTTCTTATTTACTTCGTTTCGTTCGTTGGTTTCAACTCCCGTGATTTTGTAGAACGAATCCGCCGCGAACGTTAAGACAGCGCTTCGATTCGACCCGTTTATAAAATACTGTCCTTTATTTTTAAAGGCCGTTAAAAGTAAACGTTCGTTTAATGTTTACGTAATACACTTTTATTTCGTCTTTATTCGGTATTTAATTCAGTCATATTTTGTGTTGCTTCTGACAGATACGGTTGAGAACGTGTTATGAACAACACCGTTGGCATCTGTGAAATGTATTTACTTCTTTCGAACTTGTACGTTTCCGTGTATATATTTTATGGTTCGTTGCTAATTCGACGTTATTCGTTTGTTCGCTTTCTTATTCGAGGATTTTAATTAAATTTAAACAAGAACGCGGGGACAGGTATTTAATTTGTTAATGATGATTGCTGAAATTGGAATAGCTGCGAAAAATTGAATTAAATAATTAGGTCGATTTGTTTGCCGCTGATAAATTGTTACTGAAAAATTCAAATAATTCATAAATTAGAATATCGACGATCGATACAATTGATTCGAATTATATCGAAGCGTACCTTTTTTAAAAGGAATTTCTTGTAGAGCGACATTTTTAATTTCGTTATTCTGTTCTTATCATGTAAAAAGTATTGAATGTTCATAGTTGAATGAATAATCAGTAATAAGTTATAAAATAAATTTATGTTATGATTGTCTATAATTTTTTTATTAAATCAATGTATATTCAAGGTTATATTAATTTTTACACACACACACACACACACACACACACACACACACACACACACACATATATATATATATATATATATATATATATATATATATATATCAGATGTCAAAATTTGAGGTTAGGTAGTAATTTGGGTATTATTTTATGAAGTATCAAATATTTAACTGTCATTATTTAACATTTGTTAATTAAAAACTTAGGTAATTTTAGTTATGAAACGTTACAAACTTGAATAACGTAATTCAATAGTGAAAATTTACTATAGCAGAAAATGCTGAAATTTTGAACAAAATCATCTTCAGTGATAAATCGCATTTTCAATTGAATGGCTATGTAAATAAACAAAATTGTCACATATAGAGTAGTGAAAATCCAAAAGCCATTATTGAACAACAATTATATCCTCAAAAAGTCACTATTTAGTGTGGTTTATGGGCTGGAGGCATTATTGGTCCATGCTTCTTTGAAAATGAGTAAGATGTTCGTGTTACAGTTAATTCGGTGCATTGTCGAAGCATAATAACAGATTTTTTATGGTTGTAAATTGAAGATATTGATATCAGTGACATGTGATTTGAACAAAATGGTGTCACAAGCCATATAACTTGTGCGTCAAACGATTTACTCACAACCAATTCAATGAATAATTAATTTCTAGTAATAGTGATATTAATTGGCCGGCTATATCTTGTCATTTAATACCGTTAGACTTCTTCTCATAGGATTATTTGAAAGATAAAGTTTATATCAACAAACCAGCAACGATTTAAGAACTAAAAGATGAAATTCGTGAAGCTATAACTGAAATACAGCTACATTTATTGCAAAGCGTGCTTCAAAATTTCAACAAAAAAGTAGACGTCTATCGACGTGATAGAGGCCATTTGACTAAAATTGTATTTTATTTGTAATTACTATGTTTCTACTTTACATTTATATCAATAAATATGATTTTTTCATTCAAAAACTGTATATTATTGATGAATTACTTCTTAACCTCGAATTTTGACACCTTATATAAGTATATATATATATATATTCATTCTAGTTAGTAAGTATTAGTTAATATTTTTAAAAAAATGTTTTTCAAGAAATATTCTATAATTGTCTTAAATTAGAATTCGTATATAATAATTTATAAATTATATTTCTATATAGTTTTTAATATTTTTAATGTATGACATCTATAAAATTCCTAAAAAAAATTATTTCACATTAAAATTTCTTTTACCTCTGAAAATGTATTCATTACACATTATTTATTTCTTCAAATGCTAAATTATTTTCTTCTTTTTGATATATATATATATATATATATATATATATATATATATATATATATATATATATATAAAAGTTGCTTTATTTTAAACCTAAAAAAGTGTCTAAATTCTCTGAAAACATAATTTTATGTATGTAAATAAAAATAAAGTAAATAATGTTTTATTTCAACATTAAAAGATAAATAATAATTGGAATATATAGGTTGGTTTAAATAATACTGAAAGATATAACCTTCAGTTCCAGTTAACATTTTTCAGTTTCTTTGGGCCATCCAGTATTTTTTAATTCTGAATATAAAATAGGTAATTTACTTTAGAAAATTTATAAAAATAAGAAACAAAAATTTAAACGAGTAAAATTCTACAATTTTTTATTGTATAAATTAATATTTATTTAAGTGTACAAAATATTTTATATACTATAGCATAACTCATGAAATATTGTATTGATACTGAGTAAATTATTACTAATGTACTCATAAATTCTAAAGGTTTTTATATCATATTTAAAGCTATTATCAAAATATGTTGGTTTTAATTACTATTTATTTTATTCAGTAAATATTTCGTTTCTTAATTTAATATCCGTTTGAATAAATATTGTACATATGACATTTATCTTTATAAATATTTAAATATGTACGAAGAAAATTCAAATAAACAAAATCAAAATTTGCACAACAAAGAAAATATGTTATGTATAAACATATACATATTTTTGAGAAAAATAAAAACATTTCCAGTGTCACAACGAATATGAAAATACGGCAAACATTAAATGTTTGTCAAGTCCACACTTACATATTTTCCTGCGGTTCTTTATATCGCCTACATATGTTTTTTCTACTTAATCATAAAAGACTGTCTACATTTTAATAACATAAATTGAAAAGTGTACTCTGTACATCAAAGAAATACACTTCACAAGCGGATAATAGTACAATATCATGCATGACGAGGGTTGTTGTCAGATAATAAAATAAACTTTATTACGTCAGTAATTTGTTGTATTCCAGTATTTAATTGTAAGAAAATAACGATGAATTTTATAAATATAGCATAGAAACAGTAACGTTGACTATAATTTCTGTTATGTTGGAACAAAGAGTTGAAATCTTAGTAAATATTTTATTGACTACATTAATTATGTGTTTAAATCATCCAAGAGAAAAAGGATTAAAATTTATGTTTGTTTTGGAAGTTTTTTTCTATTCTTATAATATTATTTATGAGTGTTGTTGGTTTTTTTTTTATTGTAAGAGAAAAGAAAGGGATTCGTGTTGCTTTCAATTTGATTTATATTTATATTAATTGTCTATATGTACAAACATATATGTATATATATATATATATATATATATATATATATATATATATATATATAAAGCGTGTGTTTATTCATTTCGTAGATTCGATTTTATATATGGTAAACCTTTTTTGTTATGCTACATTTAAAATTTATTTCGTTCTTTTATACCGTGGTCCTTTTTATGGTTTGGTTTATAAATTAAATAGAACAGACATTGTAAAAAAGTTTTAACTTTGAAACGTAATTCTCAAATAAATTGCTATACAACAAATTTCAAACATATCACGCAAGTAAAAATTTGCATCTATTTATGATTAAAATGTTAAATGATATATTAAATGTTATTTTAACAAATGATTTTTTTCCATGAAGTCATTGCCTTATTTTCAATTACAAAGAAATATAATAAATACTGAGCAATTAATAATTTTCTATATAATATATCATTAAAGATTATTTTAAAGCAAAAATTTAGATTTTGTTATATCACGATTATAGAGTAATAAATAGAAAATAAGTAACAATATTTGAAATGATTCTATGTAAATATTTTATATAATTTAGGACATAAAATATCATATGAATAAAATCATACTACTTAAAAATTTTACAAAAGTAAAAATTAAATTAAATAAATTAATATTGTAACATTGAATTTTTAATAAATTAATTTCTCAAGTACCAAAATATTATAATTTATATAAATAAAGAGTCACTTAAAATGTATTGAAATTATGGATTCAAAAAAATCAATATTCTATTAAGTATTTGTAATAAGACAATTTATTTATCCTTGTTTACAAAAAAACATATATAATTGAATTATATTTATTTGAAATAATAAATATTTCTTTGATTAAAAGTAAATAAATTACTAAAATCCGTACTAGAAGTCACAGTGCAATGATCACAAACGTTAAACGTTCGTATATTTTAATATTCTTAACTTTACTTTCAAAGAGTGACTGGTTGATATCTATGCAAAAAATCGAAAAGTATCGTTTAATTTTCAAAAGTTCGCTAACACCTCATAAAAATAAATTGAAAAAACTTTAACTTCCACGTTGTACTAAAAGTTCAATTTTAAAATAAGAAAATTGGTGCACAAATGAAAAATTCCTACAAAAGTTACTGGACGTACAAGTGTGTATTTTATTACTGAGAGAGGTTTGTTCGTCAGTAAGTTTTATATTAAGAATTTTTATAAATATTGATTTATAACAATATTATATGAAGAGTTTTTTAAAAACTTTTTTTATGTATTAGATTAAAAGGAAAAAAAATTAATTTGGAAATTATTCGAGTTTATAACACAAGAGAAATTAAATTTAATAACATGTAATTAACAATAAAAAATTAATTAAAAAGTATAAAATTGTTGAATTGTGGAAAATATTTTCATTCTTATTATTATACAATTCTTCTATAAAATTAAAAATCTAAAAAATAATATTTCTTCGATTTATGAAATTATATATAAAAAACTTTGCAAAATCAAAAATATGTTTAGAAATTAAAAACGCAGCACTATAATAAAATTCAAAAAATAATTTAATAATAGAAAAATATTAATTTTATCGTCAATAATCATTTTTATTACTAAATGAATACTTAAATATATGTTTGAATAATTTTTAAAGTAATGGTAGTAAAAAAAATATAATTTCTAATTTTTTTGTACAATAATTTTGTATCTAATATAGATACCTTAATTTCTTTAATTATTTCATTATTAATCAAATAAAAATGCAATAAAATTATAACATTTATTTTAAAATATATTTAGAAAGTTTAGATCATGAATTTTAGAAAGATTTTGTGTGAAACAAAGTGTCTTGAATAAAAATAAAGTTGTATTTGGTTTGATTTTGTATTATATTATTTTTTAATATATGATTAGCAATGAAAAAATCGTGAAATTGACAAAAAATAAATTTAATAATCAATGAATATTAAATTATATATTAAAAAATAGAACGTGATCAATGATCGGAATAAAAAACAATGTAAATAAATAATTGCACTCATTTTCAAATAAGTAGTATTAAAATTTAAAGACTAGCTACTTAAATAATATTCTGTTTATTATAGGTGTCTTTTAAGCATGATAAAACTTTAAATTGAATCCCTATCAAAAATTATATCTAATCTAAAAAAACACCTTTATATATATATATGAGAATTATTTTATAAAACTTTTTTATGATGTTTCAAATACTTTAAAATACTTATACTTAATTTACCTTTCAAATTTAAAATCCAAAAATATTTATTTTTTAATAAAAAATTTCGTAATTTGCTTTCTTAAAAAACTCAATTATATCTAATAACAATAAAATTATTTTCATTTTATGAACAGAAAATTTAATATATAATATTATATAGGTGGTTTAAATAACACTGAAATATAGTAAATAATAATAAGTAAATGCATATCTAACTCCTTCAATCTTATTTCGGCTACCCTATATATGCAAAATATATATATATATATATATATATATATATATATATATATATATATATATGTGTGTGTGTGTGTGTGTGTGTGTGTATGTATAATAAGTATTTCCGATCAATACAATGTTTGATAAATTAATTGGTACTTTATAGCTCATTTAAATATAATCATTCCTGAATTTACGTTTTTTAAATAATGTTTTAATAACTTCATGCAACGGTTCAAATTTAGGTACTTCAAATTATATTATCTTTTTAAATTTCAAGAATTTGCTTATTAAGTAAAATTAATAAATACAAGACTCGTATTAGTTCTTGAAACCCGGTTTAAAAATAAATTTTTGTTATTAAATTATTAAGAATTTTACAGTCAGTTCAAATTAAGCAAATATTTTTTTATTATTTAATAATAAGTTTGATTATTATAAATATTTCTACTTTATATATTCACAAATTATACATAGAAATATGCATATATATATATATATATATATATATATATATATATATATATATATATATATATATATGACTTATATTATGTTTGAATTACATTAAAATGTTTTAAAACTTTTCTACAATATTTAAAAATTTACTATAATCAAAAGTATTTTACTTTTGTCTTTTTACGAGTAGATTCATTAAAATTCATATCAATTCTCAGTTAAAAATATTTTATATTTTCTACAGATTAAATATCAATTTTATATTATCTCTATTAATATTTTATTTACTATTCTACTTTTCTTTAAAAATAATTGTGACCATTACAACACTAACTGAAGTTTTGTTGACAACACGAACTAGGTTATTACTCTTAATCTACTATTTAGAGTTCACTCTGTGGTAATTGACTCATGTTCCATCAAATAACGACTTTTTGAATAATTTTCCACAACTGTATGGCATATCTCATAAAGTACACGTACTGATGACACCAGATATATCCCAATTTTTGAATAATCCGTTTTTCATTTTATAACACTTAACTAGTTGTTTACTTCGACTTTACTATTGAATATTTAAAATAAAAACGCAACTAAAATTCATAGCTGTAGATTTAAATATTTGTTTCTTGAGTATAATGTATATATATACATATATATATATATATATATATATATATATATATATATAGAGAGAGAGAGAGAGAGAGAGTCATCAAAATTTCACGCCTAGAATTGTGTCTTATTAAAAAGAAATATGTGTATAATTTCTTTTTTTTAATAAAATACAATTTTAGGCGTCATATTTGGATGACCCATTATTTATATATATATATATATATATATATATATATATATATATATATATATATGTGTGTGTGAGTGTGTGAGTGAGTGTGTGAGTGAGTGTATGTGTATGTATGTATGTGTATACTATATTGATATACATAAAACTAAATAATGTTTATTTGAACAGTAATATGTTTTCATGTTTTCCAAATATAACAACGTACTTTATTTTTATTTAAATTTTATCCAAATTAACACAAATAAAGCTATTTAATACGTGTTGCTTTTTTTGAAAAAATAATAATAAATAACGATTTAACAAACATCATATATTATTATATAGTACATGTTGTCATTATTAACTTGACCTGCTTTTTCCATTAGCAGATTATGTTCTTGATATATCTAATTTTTATTTCACTTAAATTTTCATATAGTTGTTTTTTACATAGGCATAATTCAGTGAATGTAAATTATATATATATATATATATATATATATATATATATATATATGCATATATATACATACATACATACATACATATATATATATATATATATGTATATGTATGTATATATAATTTAAATTAGTACTATACTCAATCTATTGCAAAATAGATACAAACACACGTAGTCGCATCACACACGCAGAGATCACGGTATCCACTCGCTATTAAACATTATTCGGGATGCTTGCATTACATGCGAGTTCACATTATCCTGGGGCCACATTAAGCCTGGAAACCAATTTCCACAAATGAATTTATCTGTATTATCTGCAGGTTGGCGGCCGCTACGCCGTCCGGAAATAACATACGAGCCGTTTTTAAGCAGGAAATTCACTGCCGCACCATTCGGATACAGAAGGCCCTCATGGTCGCTCTCTGAACACGCATCAACCACGCACCAACAATTATGGGAGTATGGAGAGTTTGTTTAGTTGTCACGCAAAATATAAAAGTATGTTTACAGTAAAAATACATTAGTGGATGATT
Source organism: Neoneuromus ignobilis (assembly GCA_029203775.1). Classification (NCBI taxonomy): domain Eukaryota; kingdom Metazoa; phylum Arthropoda; class Insecta; order Megaloptera; family Corydalidae; genus Neoneuromus; species Neoneuromus ignobilis. Next base: position 57,341,447 of record CP092087.1, on the reverse strand, counting down.
CGAAAAATATCATTGGTTACGTATATATGTATTTTATATCATTTTTTGTTATTTTAGTTGTCCGCCTCTTATACTCGTATACCTTGAATTTCGTACAAGCATCGAAACGTGTAGATCAATGGGTAACATTGATTTGATTTTTTTCTCTCGATACTGAAATTTTAAATTTCACAATTGTCTATAAACAACATATATCAATACATGGATATGATATCATATATTACCTGATATTTTATAGTTCATTTAAATATAATGATTCCTGGAATTACCTTTTTTGAACAACATCGTTAATGAATTAAGACAGTATTTAGAACCTAATTATCTCAAATTATATTACCTTTTCAAATTTCAAGAATTTATGATTAATTAAAATTAATTAATATAATGTAGGTATTATTTCTTAGAATCTGATTTAAAAATATATTTTTGTTAATAAAATTATTAAGAACTTTTCTATGACATTTAAAAATGACTATAATAAAAATTTCTTGACTTTTGTCTTTTTGATTCATTAAAATCTCTACTGAGTCCCAGTTAAAAATCTCTACATTTTTCCTCATTAAATAGATTTTTTTTATTCTATTTGTTAATACCGCATCGGTTTATTTTCTTTTCTTTCACAATAATAAAATATACCAAGTATAGCATCAACTGAAACATTATTAACAACGAAACTAGATTATTGCTCTTAATCTTATATTTACACTTCACTCTGTGATACATCAAATATTGACTCGTATTACATCAAATAATAACATATTAAAGGATTTTCCGTAACTCTACATATTCACACCCGCCACACACACACACACACACTCATATATATATATATATATTATCATCTTTGTACAATTTTAAAATTGTAGTAAACTAAAAATTTTGAAATACTAATCAACATTAATTTTTAGTATTTTTAAATATATTTAATTTTACTTTATATACTTTTTACCATAATTTCATTTGTCAAAAAAATTAATATAATTTTTCACGATAATATTATGTACTATTTCCGTACGAGTTCTAATTTTTTTTGTTGTAGAAGTAAATATCAGCCATTTATTCATGTAAATACAAGAAAATGTTTTCAGGAAAAAATAGCTGTAGTAAAAATATTATAACTGAGATAAACATAATATTATATTAAGAACAAAATGAAGTAATTTATTTGTTATAATTAAATATAATATTATAATATATACATTATATTTTTAGTCCAAAACTTTAATCCCTTTTGAATTTTGTAATGTCTATTCACCTCTTCTAATATCTATATAATTTTTTATTATTAAATTAGTTACAAAAGATAATCAATAAATTAAATGATAATATTTTTTTCTCAATACAAATAAAACAAAATATAGAATATCATCAACAATTAAATTTATTTTTCGAAAAATACGGTTACCTAATTTAATTTTTAAATACATGACCCATTGTAAAAATATTAAGTATATATTAGAAAAATTAAGTTATTTATATTTCAAATTAAAAATATGTTGTTTTCAATTAAAATAAAAATAATTTATAATTATTAAATGATTATATAGGGTATTTCAAATGAGACTTAAAAATTTAAACATATATTTACTTGTTTATTATCATTTACTATTTTTTGGTATCCTTTAATTTCATTTGGGCTACAAGATATATATATATATATATATATATATATATATATATATATATATATATATATATATCATAGGGAAAGAATCAATATTCTTACAGTAAGGAATATAAATTCCTATACATAAATTCCTTACAGTTAAGGAATTTATAAATGTGTTCGAAAAACATATAAATAGATACAAGAACAGAACAAATAAAATAGTTGGCATGGGAATGTAAAATATAACAAATAGAGAAGACAATAAATAGACAAAAATCATTATAAATTGATGACCAAGAAATGAAAATAAATCCAGTAAGACGCACTATTAAAGATGTAGGAATTATGTTATAAAGTGTTGTGGAAATGAGGGTTAGATAAGATTAGTCTTAGACAAAAACAATGGAATAATCTTGGGAAAAATTTAAGAAGTTTTAATGATATTCAATAAGGCTTTCACCCAATATATATATATATATATATATATATATATATATATATATATATATATATATATATATATATAATCATCCAAATATGACGCCTAGAATTGTGTTTTATTAAAAAGAAATATGTGTATAATTTCTTTTTAATAAAACACAAGTCTAGGCGTCATATTTAGATGATCCTATATATATATATATATATATATATATATATATATATATATATATATATACAATAATCCCTTATTATATATCGACAAACGTGTCAAAAATAGCGACACAAAACGAAAAAAAGTACATTAAGAATTACTAAAATAAAAGCTATAAAATATAACTAATTTCAAAAACTATGTTCTTAGTTACAGATTTTTAACATTTATTTTTATGTATATAAATTATTTTATAAATGAATATGTATTTACATACGTATATTCATTTAACAAAAAATTAATCCATACATAATGCTTTTAAATTTGTAAAAAAATATTTTTATGCTTTGATGTATTACAAAATATTCTTCAAAATTATCATCTTCCGATAAAATAATTTCTGATCTACAGTATGTAGTTTAAGATGATTGCAAGCTTATAAACAGTAATGATTTGGTCTTGATTTATGTAGAATCTTACAGATTCTTTTTCGTAAATTATTTTAAAAAATGATTCCATTTACTTCTGTGTTAAGTTAATTTTTTTCTCTATATTAAGATCGATATAATATTCCATACCATTATATACTGAGTACTTTATTGACCCGAATCTTGGTACATCTTTAACATATTGTTTAAAAATATCCATAACCTTACTTGTATAAATAAGTGCCTCTTATAGTTTCCGTAATGGAAATTATAAGTCGTCTATTCCATTTTCAGTCTGCGTATTTTTTTCCTCAACGTCAACATTTAATAGAACAAGATTCGAACAATTTAATTAGTTTTTCATTAGTTAACGATTTCTTATGCTCACTTAAGACATTCGTTATATCTAATTCATCGACATCTGAAAATCCAATATGATGATCTCAATCAACAATTTCACTTTGTAATTCTTTATGATCATCTACATCACTGCCTTCAGAAGTACATTAAGGCCATACTTTATTCATTGTTAAAACTGAAATTTCTTCCCATAATTTGCTTATATGTTCCACTGCTTGCATAACATTGAAATTGTACCAAAACTTTCGAATTATATTATTAATATTTTCTTATTCTGACTTACTGTCAAGGATCTCAGTTATATTATTGAAATTATGAAGTAAGTAATACCCCTTAAATGCAGCAATAATACCCTAGTCTATAAGTTAAAGAAGAGAAGTAGCATCCGGCGGTAGAAATATGACTTTAATATTATCGTTAGTTTCATCTAAATTAACAGAATGGCTAGAAGCATTATCGATAAATAACAAAACTTTATATGTTAAATTATTGTTTTCCCAAAATTTTCAACTACGAGCCAAAAATATGTGTTAAACCATTTAGAAAAGAAACTCTGGAAATGTAAATCAAAAGAAATCACTTTACAGTTTTAAATTTTGTTACGATTTAATTCGAAAAAATACTAATTAAAGAAACATATTTATGTCGAAGAATTAATATATATATATATATATATATATATATATATATATATATATATATATAAATTTGAATACTAATAGATACTTATTTCAAAAATAAGTATTCGTATGATGTATTAATTACTTAATTAAAAATAATTAATTTAAATATTTACATGTATAATATTTTTGTGCACCCTATAAATCATTCAACACTTCATTAGTAATTAATTTTAAAATTAAATCTTACTAAATTCACAAATGATTTAATTAAAAAAATCTTCATTAATTTTTCACCAAAAATAATTTTCTATTTTAATAAAAAATCTTTAAATATATTTAGTCAGTTTGAATCAAAAATGGGTTAGTATTTATATTATTCAAATAATAAAAATATGTTTGAATTATTAAAAGACTAACATAGAATGTATTAAGTGTTGAAAACGTTTCATTTCTCTATTATTACCAGATTCAATATTTGTATATACACAAGAGAGCTTATTTTCACTGCAACTTTTAATAAATAGCAGTTTCTTTTTAGTTTAATGCATAGTTTATATAAGATTTTGTGGTTTTAAAACACGTAGTTTTATTTTCTAGTCTTGAAAGAATAGTTTGTTCTTTGTGAGCTTATATTACATTTAATACATTAACATACACACATACACACACATACACATATATATATATATATATACATATATATATACATATATATATATATATATATATATATATATATATATATATATATATATATATATATATATATATATAGTTGAGTGGAAGTTGGTTTCTATAAAATAAAACTTGCTTACCTTTCTATTATAAAGGTATAATGTTGAACATTTTACAAAAAAATAAAGATATTTAAACCTTTGTATATATAAATACTACACTATTTTTTATATCTCTTTTTAAACCTCTGTTATTATTTTTCAACAACTGTTATAGATTTGTTCATATTTTGGATTAAATTCAACTTTTGCTGAAATACAAAATACAAATTGTTTTCAAATAAAAACCAGTAAAACTCATCGATTTTTTTTTGCTTCAATAAATTTTATTTCCAAAATAATTATTTGTATTTGGTAATAACAGATTTTATCAGATTTATTGTAATATCAGCATTTTGTGAAAATATCTTTGCAATAAAGTAGGAATTATTTGTTGAAATGAAAATTAAGCTAGGGTAATTTTTATTTCTATTAATTTAAAATTTTTATAAAATGATTTTACGTGCAATTAAATTTGTGCATATATATATATATATATATATATATATATATATATATATATATATTCTGTAATATATTATTTAAATCAAATATAAATTTCAGTAGTAATACAGATAAGTCTACTATTAAATGATGAATTAAAATCATTCAAAAATCAAACTTTTATAATTAATTGATACTAAGGAATTGAAAATATGCAAAAATATAAAGACATTTAAATATGACAACTAGATTTGTGTTTTATTAGAAAGAAATATGTGTATAGGGAAATATGTGTATTGTTTCTTTTGTTTCATTTTAATAAAACACAAATCTAGGCATCACATTTGGATGGCCCTATATTTATGAAAAATATATATAATCATTCTGTTATTGTAAAATAAACATTATATTCGAAAAATACAGTAATTATAAAAAAAATATAATTTTTAATAAATATTGATTATTTTAATAAAATTTTGTAAAAATTTTACAATTAAAATTAATAAAAAATTATTATTAAAGAATACACATTCTGTGTTATATTTTATTAGAAACACATACATGCGCACACACACATATATATTTATATACATATATATATATATATATATATATATATATATATATATATATATATATATATATATATATATATATATATATATATATATATATGTATATAAATATATATGTCAAATTGTAACTGCATACAGACAGAAATTTTATTAATGTATAAATAGTACTCTTCTCAATTTTTTTCATGAATTTCAATTTTAAATGCATTCATTCGACAGAAATGAAACAATAATAAAAGTAATATTTTATTCATTGTCTTTTCTTTTCCGATATTGATTTTAAAAATATAAGACCAACATTGTGGTTTAATTTAAGGTACAAATGTTTTCAACGTTATTCGTTCCCTTTGGTTATGAGTTGCTCTGTACAACCACCTACTTCATCCATTTTAGATCCTCCATTGGGTTCATATTATGAAGGTTTCACACAGGAATTCACAACAACTTTTACCTTTTGAGTGTTTTTTTTACGGTACTGTTTTAGGATTGTAGAAGGTATTTTTATTGCGGTGCATTTATTATCTTTTTTATGTGTTTCTCACTACATATCATATTTCAATGAGAAAGTACGGAAAACAAAAAGGACGGTTTGTATAAACAATGTAATTTAGGAAGAAAACATTGATTTTCTTTCTTGTTGATATTCTGTCATTTGAAAATGTTTCATTAAATGTTAGTACACATATTTGAATATATGTACATATACATATATATATATATATATATATATATATATATATATATATATATATATATATATATATATATATATATATATATATATATATATATATATATATATATATATATATATATATATATATATATATATATATATATATATATATATATATATATATATATATATATATATATATATATACATATATATATATATATATATATATATATATATACGAGGGTCGTTTGAAAAGTATGGTAAATTAATTTATTGTTTAATTTAATTTTGAATTAATTTATTTAAATTTTTCAATTTAGTTTCTCTTACTTTTTTACCATACTTATCAAATGACCCTCGTGTATATATATATATATATATATATATAGAGAGAGAGAGAGAGAGAGAGAGAAAGGGATTCTATAATTATTTGGTTTCTATTTATATTTATAAAATATTTTTTATGAACTATAAATATGTAAAAAATTCAATAAATATTATTTTGTAATATTTGTTCAGTATTACGTACAATACAATAAAATCATGATTTGTTAATCTACTTTAATGTATTTAAATATTTAATCTTTTAAATCGTCTATACAATCAATAATAAATGATATTTTATTTATTACTATTTGTTTTGTAACTATAGTGTTCATTTTCACACAAATGAATTACAATCATCCCCAACACCACAAGATATTAAAAAATGTTCAATAATTACTTATTGTTTACTTTGTTTGTTTATAACGACAATAAAATAATGTGCATTTTGATGGTAATGCCATCATCATCAGAGTGTTGTGCTATAAAATAAAAATAGAGTAGATAGCTTAGATTTTATAACACAACCCTCTAATGATGATGACATCGCCATCAAAATGTGCATTAGTTTATTGTTTTTATAAATAAATTAAATAATTAGTAGTCATTAAATATTTTTTAATATCTTATTGTATTTGGAATAATAATTTATTTGTATAAAAATTTTATTTATTATCAAGTTATGTTACATTTTTTAAAGTAAAATTTCAGTTTATCAATCACATTTCGTATTGAATTTTTTTTTTTGATTCGTTATTTAATAAATTTCAAATAAATTTAAAAAAAATATTTAAAAATAATTATTTCATATATTTTTTTTATAAAATATTAATTTATATTTCTAAATCATCGTTACAAAAGTAACATATATTTTTATAGATAATTTTCCTTACTTTTTTTCTAAAATTTCTTGTACTTTTTAATACATACTAATATATATTATGCTAATATAAATGATTTTACTGTCAATTGAATTCAAATATCATAAAGACAATTTTTTTTTATACAAAGGGTATACATGAGACTGAAAAAATTAAACCAGGATTGAAAGTTACATCCTTTAATTCGATTTGGATCACCATAGAAAAACTATATATAGTTTAGTAGTTGCAAGATGAACATAAATTAATTGCAGTATAATCTAAGTTTGTAGAACTTAACTGTAAAATATTTTTAAAGTTTTAACCCTTTTTTGCTATTAAAATTGGAATCAAAAATGTATTAAAACAGAAATTACTCTGTTAATTATTTGCGTGATTAAATGATAGTTTATTTTTATTATTTAGAACAAACCATTTATAATTATGATAAATATAAAACAATAACAGAGTTAATTAAACTATATCGTTTTTATGACATTTCAAATAGAATTTTTCTATTTGATTTCATTGTTTTATTCCTTAATATGTCGTTATTAATTTAATATTTTGCTTCATTCATTTATATATATATATATATATATATATATATATATATATATATATATTAACCGACTGAGTAGCACAGTGATTTGCAACACCGCGTGTCATGCGGGAGATTGCGTTCGATTCCCAGTCGGGGAGTACATCACTTTCGAGGGTTGAGCATGAAAGCCGACAACTTCATCTTGTAAAAAAAATAACTGTCTAAAAGTTAAGGGAGTAAACCCCGAAAAAAAAATCTTCACCAATCCACCTGGTCAGCGTGGTGAATATATGACCAAATATCAATGAATGTTAGCATTCATTGAGGCTTTCGTCCAGTAGTTGATTGATATGGGCTTTATGATGTGATGTGTGTAATATATATAATTATATCCTGACGTTTTATTACAATATTTTATAAAACTGCTAATTTACATTTGGTACTATGACAAATTTACTTTATTACTCACAACACTACAACATTTCACAAAAGTGTTCAATAATCTCTTCTTGTTCACTTTATTCATTGAAATGCAATTCAAGATTCATTCAAGATTCAAGAAAATTTATTGTTTTAAATCATTTTTACAATTATAGTTGTACATATAAAATTGGTTATAGTGAGCTGTTCTATGAATTATAATATAGCTGTGTAATGAATTATTAGTAACTAGCTTAATTGTCTATCTTTGTTATTGTTAATGTATTAAGTTTAGGAAAAATTTGCAAAAAAAACCTATGAGTTGAAGAAACTTAGAACTAAACTTAAAGCTAAACTTAAAACTTACTAATACACAACACTACAAAAACACTAAACACTTTTCACAAAAGTGTTCAATAATCACTTCTTGTTCACTTTATTCATTGAAATGCAATTCAATAATCATACCATTATTTAAAAAGTGTTGTGATATAACAAACTTTATAATATACAACTTTTTCATTGATAATAGGTCCATTTTAATGTGTATAAACAAAAAAGTGAACAACAAATGATTATTTAACACTTTTATAAAATCTTGTAATGTTAGTGAGTGATTCATTTCTGTTAAAATATTCATTCATTGTTTATTCTATTTAATAAACTGTATTTTGATGGCCATGATATCCTCAATAATAAATTTATATATAAAACAAATTTAATATTATATTTAAATATAATCGCATTATTCTTTTCTCATACTTTTAAATTATATTCTATGAATTTTGATCAAATCAAAATCTAATTATTTATTTCATTCATTAGTACACATTTTAATTGGTATATCATCATTAAGTTATATCATTATAAAGTCTATAATTTCACAATACCAATTTATTTATATATATAAAAAGAGAAAGAAAGAAAACCTTAATGATTCTTATAGTGACTATAGAAATTATTTCAATTAAAATGAAAACTTTTCTAAATAGAGACTTTTAAAAATTTTTACATCAAAATAATAGTAAAAACTTATATTTTTATATAAATAATTTATCACCTCAGCACCATAAGATATTATAAAGAGTTAAATAATTACTTGTTGTTCATTCTGTTTATAATAATAATAGGTTGATGTACATTTCAATGATGATGCTATTATATTCAGAGTGTTGTGTTATAAAATCTTTATTTTTCAATCAAAATATGTATTAATAAACATCTAAAAGATTTTATATCACAACGTTTTAATAATGATTGAATTTGTATTGAAATTTAAATCAACGTATCATTATTATAAACAAGAAAAATGAACAGTGAGTAATTATTGAATACTATTTAATAATTTGAGGTGTTAGAATGATAACTTATTTGTGTGAAAGTGAATTTACGACTGTTTTAAAACAAGTCATAATAAAAACTTTGTAAAAAAAAATTTCAGTATTCAGTTCTTTATATTCCATTTTTATATTTTTTTAAAAAAAAAGATTATTAAAATAAAATTATTAATAAATTTGTAAATATAAAGAGAAATGAAAATTGAAATTAACTGTAATATAACACTGGTTAAAAATTTTTATCAGACTAAAATTATATTTATGGATATATTTAAAAATATAATACAAAATACTCACTAATATAAAAAATAGCATTTTTGTGTGGTTTTCATATTAAAATTATGTATGTAATTTACAAAATCTGTAACTAGTGATTGTAATATCATACCAACTATTTTAATTTCAGAAGTATTGACTTAATATTTTTGACATAATATTTTTAAATTAATAGATATTTTGAGAGTAGTAACTAATTATAAAAAAAATAATTTTAAATAAAACCTAAGAGATAAATACTAGTTGAAGATGATATGTATTTGGATGAAGATGAGAAAAGATATGTCACAACCAGTAATTAATCTAGAATAATAATATAGGGATTTCCAAACGGAGCTTAAAAGTTTAAATAGAAATAAAATAAAAAGTATTTAATTGATAAGTTACTTTTTTATTTTTAAGCTAATTCTATGGTATTAATTACGGAACACAATTTCACTCATAACCACCACGACTTTGTTTGGCATATTTAGTCCAATTTTTATATATTTTTCACATAACTGTAGTCCAATTTCATGAATTATACGTTCAATGTTTATTTTTAATGCTTCAGTTATTTGTGATTTATTAACATAAACCAATGATTTCACATAACTCCACAGAAAATAATCCAATGAAGTTAGATCACATGATCTTGGTGAACAATTGATGGGTCCATTTCGTAAAATAATGGACTCATTAAACTTTCGTTTCAATAAGTCTGTTGTTTCCGTAGATATATGGCATGTAGTACCATATTATTAAAACCACGTATCGTGCAAACCGTTTTTAATCATTTTTGGAAAAAAATCCATTAATCATGGTTTGCTAATGCACTCCATTTACTTTAACGTGATCTCCAGCTTCATTTTGAAAAAAAATGGTCCGATGACACCACCAGCATGTAACACACACGACAGTTACTTTTTGTGGATACAGTGGTCTTTGTTCAATGACTTGTGAATTGCTTTCACTTCAAATTCTCCAGTTTTCTTTATTTATTGTTAACAGTAAGTTTCACGAAACGCATTATAAGTTTTACGAACCGAACATTATTTTCCATAATAAGTTTTTACAATTTTTAAGCATTGTTGAAGTGTTAAACATTTCATGATAATTTGCCAAACCATACTGAATTTAAATATCAAAATAAGCTTATAAAAAATTCAAACATGGCTACCATCAACTGTCAAAGTTCTAACATTCTTCTATAAAATCCTATACATTGTTATGAAGATGACGGCGTGGGTATCGAAATACATATCAAGTTTTAAATAAGTAGTTATTGAACACTTGTGGTGTTTGGGTGATAATTTATGTTAAAGTAAATTTGCACCAGTATTAAAACAAATAAATACTATACATTATTCAAATATATAATGGACTTATTCTAAAATGCTAATATTTTTATTTTTTCCTTCTTATTTTAACAACTATGAAATTTTCGAAATAAATTATGTACATTATTGTTAATTGTATTTGAAATTACTTTTTTCTCTTATTTAATAATGTTAAATTGAAATTCGAAGCAACAAGATACATTAAAGCAAAAACACAACATCGTTACGAAGATCAGTAATTCTGAACCGTCGTCAAGCAAATAAACAAAACCATAAATAATTTTTCAATCAATTAAACATAAACGACGGATTAAAACGGAACGATTTCGAACGTAATTCGAGAATAATTAGATGGAAATGAGAAACGTAAGGCAGACGTGGACTTCGGGGGTACAAAAGTAAGATACATAGTAACGACTTGCATTTGCCGTTTTCTCTTCTCATACCATTCTCGTATCCATACAACCCAATTCAAAACTGCTCGGTTCAGTGGCGGCTGAAATATATGTTCGCGTCGACCTAAACTTGTTCATTTTACCGGATACTTTTTTATTTCGCCACTCTTGTTGAAGAAATATTGTAATCGTGTAAAAATTCGACCTCAGGAATTCGATTGTTTTACATGTTTTAGTAATGGGGAGAAAACTGAAAAAGTTTCAAGAAAATATAAATTTCGTTTACGTATTTTGTTATACGAATTGTATAAATAAATAATGTTAACAATGAAAGAAATACAATCAGTTTACATAAAATTGTTCACGAAAGTTTCTAAAATAAATACTGATTTTAAATAATACTTTTTCTGAATCATATATTTAATAAAAATTAATAAGTCAATATATGAATGAAAGAACAAAATATAAAAAAAACAATAAAGTAATTTCATTCTTTATATTTTCTGACGTTTCATTAAACATCATTTTATATTTATATGAAATTTGTCAGTTGTAAATTCGTATTATCATTCATTAAGTACAAAAATATTAATATTTATACAATAATTTAAATATTTTAATATGTAATGAAAAAAAAACTTTCTACGAAGTTTGATATAAAAAACATTGATTGTATTTTTTATCGATATTACAAGTTTGTTAAAACTTTATTTAAAAGTCGTATTGGCAATTTTTAATTTTAACTTAAAATTCAATTAAATACTTTTTTAATTAAAAAAATACTTAATATGAGCTAAACAATTTTCATTTTTTATTTACAGTCAATAAATTTTTATTATATTTTAAATAGAATATTTTTAATTATTCCATTATTTATTTACTTCATAATATCCATTCATGAGTTTTCAATCTTTACCATATTTTTTCAAAAAATATATATAATACAATTTGATACAATGATCATAAATCTTAGTATTGGTTTATTCATATTAAATAAATACGAGCAGTCATCAACATTACATTATAATATTTATTTATTTTTTAAGTCGACGTATATATGTTTCGAAAAAGCTAAAAGAATATTTTTTACGATTTATCTAAGATAAACTTCTCAATTGAAATTATTTATTATAAAATATATTAATTAAGTAAATAAGATTAAATTAATAAAAAAAATTCTCGTGTATAAATCATTAATAAAATATAAATAATATAATTTGATCTATTTTCGAACAATATATCAATTTATAAGATACTTTGAACTTTGTAGATTTCAAATGTATGAAATTTAAGATATTCAGCTAACATGTTTAGATTATATATGAAAGGAAGTAGTTGAAACTATTGATTTGTATGTTAGTATTGACATACTTGTTCTATAACAGACCTAAAGCAGCTTGAATATAATATCATTTATATAGGTTACGAAATATAATGAAAATTTTAAAATGAACCGTTGAAAATTTCAATTTTGTGCAAATTTTTATAAAAGTAATAACTTTGTTTATTAAATTATTCGTGTTAATAGTTCATATACCTACAAAACATATATAAATTTATATACAGTATATAAGCTAAAAGACGGTTGTGGCCAAGTGGATATTACATTGGATTACTGACCAATTTTTATGAGTTCTAATGTAATTTTGTAACATATGTCATATTTTATTAACAAAGCAACTGTTATATTAACAAAAAAAATAAGTTTTGATTTTAAGAAAAATATAAAATATATAAAAATATGAACAACAGACGTTATTTCACAAATATCAAACAACTAATATCCAGTACTACCTATATTTCAAATATTTATTAATGTTATCCGTTTTTTGTTGCAACTATTAGATTAAATTCCTAATATATCTACTAAATGTTACTTATATTGATACATTTTAACCAATAAAATTCTTTAAATAAACAGTAGAAATCGATAATTAAAAATAGGTTTGATATTATTTTTTTAATAATATTGATTATGTGTTGATATTACCATAGTAGATAATTAAAAAAATTATACATCATTTATACTGTAATTATTTTTGTTACTCAACATAATTGTAACCTTTAAACTGAAATTACAACAATATTTATAAAAATATTGAAAAACTATATTTTTTCAATAATTTTATTTAATTAAATCTTGTAAATTCAATTAAAAAAGTTAACATTTTCTCTTCAAATGATTTTTAAAGAATAATAAATTTAAATGACTATATCGGGTGGACTAAATGAGACTGCAGAATAGTAAATAATATTAAACAAGTTAATGTATATCTAAACCATTCCGTCTTATTTCGGCCACCCTATACATGCAAATAGATTTAAACTTATTAATTTGTATATATATATATATATATATATATATATATATATATATATATATATATATGTCATAAAAGCATACATTAGCCCACTGTTGTGCGAAAACCTCATCAAATGTTATTAATTTACTTAAATATTTTCCAAAATTTTATCAATATTTCTTATCCACGGTGATCTCATCCATCCTTTTAATAGTTCCTACAATACTATATAATTTCATCTCATCTTTAATATAATCTATTTCTTATATCTATTTCTTATAAGAAATAGATATAAGATCTTTCTATATCTATTTCTTATAGTTTCTCTCTTTTTGTCTCTTGATCACAATTATTTTCCTTCATCTATAATTTTTTCTTTTTATTATGTGTTCTGGCCATTCTCATGTCATCAATTTTATTTGTTCTATTAAATCAGTTACTCATATTTCTCATATTCATTTACAGGTCTTTGTGAACACTTTTAGAAATTCCTAACATCATCCTTTCTATACTTCATTGAATTGTCAAAAGCTTCAAGTTCATTTTTGCATTTAGTGTTGAAATTTCTAATTCCTAAGTATAAGCAGGCAGTATACATTGATTATATGCTTTTTAAAACTCAATATTATTTTACTATTTATTATATTATTCATTCTTACAATTACTGCCCATGTTTCTTTAATTCTCTATCTATTCTCTGGCCATAAGTCATATAATTTTTCTCAGGTACTTTATTTTATCTACTTATTCCAAATATTAGCTCTCTAACTGTATATTTTCTTTCTCTACAAATCTAGACAACGTGATTTGAATTTTTTCATATTTATTTTTAATCCAATTGATGTTTACGACTTAAGGTGTTTCAAGAAGCATTTTTGGTTTTTCTGGGGTTTTAATTACATTGTTAACAAACCATAGTTAAGACAAATATATTCCATATATTTTTTTATCTTATTTTCGAAATTTACTTCTCTCATTATATGCTATATGATTATAAAATAATGTGAGTGATAAACTGTCTCCTTATCTACCCCTCCCCCATTCTCTAGTCTAATTTTTCCTGAAAGACCTTCCATTCTGATTGGCGCTGTTGTACTTTTATATATATCTTTTAATAATTTCGAGTAATTTTTATTTATTTCTTGTTCTTACAAAGATAAAAAGATTTATTTAATTTCAACTAAGATGAAAATTTTAATATATATATATATATATATATATATATATATATATATATATATATACATGGAAGAAACAAAATAATAGAAACACTAATCATTTCTATAATAAAATATTTATATTAGTAAAACTGAAAAAATATTAATCATGCCCAATTATTGGTATTACTTCATTTATTTATACTATAAAGTCTCTTGCTTAGTGTTTTATAGGCTGAACTAACTAACAGTTTTCGTGTTAGTATTGCAAAATAAATAGTTTAACAGAATAAAAGAAAACAAATGGTTGGTGTGTATTTAAGTAAAATTTCCGCGTGTGTAAAATAACCATATTATAAAATATGTTCAGAACAATAGTATCCAAAATTAAGACAATATATACAAATCAAGAAAAACTAATATAGGCTAAAAAATAATTGCAAAAAATAAATTATCATTATCTCAACAAAGTACTATATTCTGTTATTCAAAGTTGGATCACAATTTTTTCGATTCTAAATTACTGAAAATTTTTTGACAAATTTGCTTTTAAAATTAATTTAATCGTGTTCAAATGAAAAAATAATAACCTGTTGAAAAACAAGAAAAATTTAACTATATTTGATAATGTTAATGATGTATAAATCATAAATATCAAATTCTATGTATCATATATTATTTAAATGAGCTATTCATAACACAAAACCTATATAAATAACGATTTATATATATATATATATATATATATATATATATCAATTTCTGAAAAGAAAATTAATGAACTAAATTGTTTCATGACCGATTTCTTCACAAATGAATTCATTAGAATAATTGAGATTTATTAGTGCTTTGAAAATATTTATAAAAATAATACTATCATATTTCTAAATTGTTGGTAAATAAAAACCGTTTTTCGTGAAAGACAAATAGTTGCTAGAAAACGATTTTGCAGCTATAAACTACACAAAATTACCAATAATGAATAGAAAAAGAATATAAGATAATATATGTACAGAAGAAAACATCAAGTACAGAAAAAATAAACAGTAATATTTTTATCATTTTTAATAGTAAGTTTTTAGTCATATTTTTTGGAAAATTCAACTTGAACTCAGTTACTTGTTGGATTCCAAAATTGTTTTAGATACACACAAATATATAAAAATTATAATGAAAAGTAAACAAATATAAAATTGAAATACAGAAGAAAATATCAAATATAGCAAAAAATAAAGTTATAATTTTTATCATTTTTACAGTAAAATTTTTACTCATATTTATAGGAAAATTTAATTTGAAGTTGGTAACTTTTTAATTATAAAAGTGTTTAAGACACAAACTACATAAAAATTGTAAAAAATTAATGAAGAATAAATAACGATATATAGAAGATTAATTATAACTGTATTTTTCAATATATTATGTTTTAATAATAAAATTTAAATTCGTCACTATAATTTGAAATTTCAAAATAACAGTGATATATAAATTGAATTTTAATAATAAGAAAAATGTATATGTATAACTATGTGTTAAGATGACGTTTAACATTGAAATGAACATAACCTAAAAATAAACAGTAAATAATTATTGAATACTTGAATAAAATCTTACAGGGTTCAAGTAATATTGTTTGTAGTACGATTTTAATTATTTTTTTATAAAAATATTTATATTGAAATACGTAAAAAAGTAATTTGTTATGTAAATTTAATTTACATTACGTGAAAAGGTGCATATTTAAAAAATACGTTTTTATATTTCTATCTGTAGTATCATAGTTAAAATGAAAAGAACATTTTTGTATGATATTTTATTGTACAAGATGTGATATTAATCATAATAAAGTAGAGTGATATATAATAGTATTTGTAAGTTGCGTCTGATGTAACAAACGTTACATGTGTATATTTATTTGTGTATCTACTCATACGTAATGTTTTTATTTCATTTAGACGTCACAATACATTTGTGTATGAATATCGTATAGTCGAATACGAATTTGACGAATAGTGTAGGAAGCAACAGAGAGCTGATACATTATTTACGTCGAAGCGTGCGGGGACATCTTTATATGTATTATTTCTGAATCGATTCACTCCACGACACGGCAATAAATAAGGCACGATCACGTTTTTCATTTGATGTGTTGTGAGTTTGTCGGTACAATATATTTTCAATGCATACGTCATCGTGGCCAATGTATGATGTATTGAACGAGAGATATTGGTTCACCGCCTGGCAAATATTCTTAATTATTGAAGAAATTCCACGAGTGACGGTGACCGTGTTCTGAGAACAATTAGAAATTCTTCGACTATTATACGCTCAATACAATACATAATGAAATTTCTACAACGATCGATTCTACGGTGACAGTGCGAGGTACGTTTCTTATTAATATATTTTTTTATTATTATTAAATATTTTCATTCTTACCTAGATAACTACTTTATCTATCTGCGTATCTATTTATCATATTATATATATATATATATATATATATATATATATATATATATATATATATATATATATATATATATATATATATACACACAGTGGGTCAAAGTGAAACTCATACAGTGTTATGTTTCCAATAATTTTACACATATATTTTAATATAATAATAATTTTCTTTATTTTTTTTTGCTTAATTTCTTTATTAAGGTTATTTTTATTCTATTTGAAAATTTCAATCGTAAATTAATACTTTTACTCCAGAAAAAGTAACAATTTCTAAAAAATGAACAAAAATTACATCAAAATAATACTCATCTCGCTTGAAAACTGCTGTATTAAGAAAGTATACTCTTCAAATATGTGTTTGGTCACTTTGGTTATAAAAAAGAACCTATTGTTAAGACTTTTATAATCATTTTGTAAAAAATATAAGTTAGATTTTCACTTTGAGTAGACAAATGGGACAATCATCGACGGACGAGCGAAAGCTAATGATTTTTCATTACAAAAATGGAAAAACTCTACGGAAAATTGGGAAAATAGTTAATAGAAGCCACACTACAATGCAATCTGTAACAAAAATATTTAAAAATGACCAAAGTGTTGACAATAAAGTCAGAAAGAATCTCCGCAAGATTTTTAATGGCCATGACTAGCGTTGGATTCTACGAAAAATTAAAGAAGAAAAATTAGTCCAAAAATTAGTGCACCTAAATTGACTTTAGAAGTAGAAAAGTATCTAAATAAAAAATTAATCCCCCAAACAATTCGCAATATACTAAATAAAAATGGGTTTCATGCTCCTATTGCCAGAAAGAAAAATTTCATAAATCTAGCTAATCACAACAAAAGGTTAAGCTTCGTTTGGGAACATGTTAATAAGAGTTTTGATTATTGGAAAGATGTTTTATTTACGGACAAAAGCAAATATAATTTATTTGGATCCAATGGGAGAATTATTGTATGGCAAAAACCAAATACAGAAATGTATTTAAAACACTTACATTCTACAGTCAAACATGAGAGCGGTCATGTTATGGTATAGGGGTGTATGTCTACGAGAGGGGTTGAAAATTTAATTTTATAGACGGTATTTTGAAGTAAAATGTTTATATTGTTCTATTAACAAAAAATTGAAAGCCAGTGCTCAAAAACTTGAGATTTTACAAACATTTAATTTTTATCAGGACAACGATCCTAAGCACAAAGCTTATAAAACACGTAGTTGGTTGTTATATAATTACCCCAAAGTACTGGAAACACCACCATAACCACCTGATATAAGTGTGATTGAAAATCTATGGAATCACTTAAAAGTTTCCATTAGAACACACACTATTATTAATAAAAATGATTTAAAAAGCGTTATTAGAAGAATGGGGAAAATTGATGTAGCTTATTGTGAAAAATTAGTTAAATCCATCCCGAATCGTTTAAAGGCTATCAAAATTAATAAAGACTATTCTACTAAGTATTAAAATAATTCAATCCATTGTAAATTTTAATTTAATAAATGATTTGTTCGTTGTATGAGTTTCATTTTGATGTATTTTTTCAGAAATTGTTACTTTTTCTGAACTAAAAGTATTAATTTACGATTGAAATTTTCAAATATAATAAAAATAAAATAAAGAAAATTGTTATTATTAATAAAGAAATTAAGTATATATATATATATATATAAAAAAATAAAGAAAATTGTTATTATATTAAAATATATGTGTAAAATTATTGGAAACATAACTCTGTATGAGTTTCACTTTGACCCACTATATATATATATATATATATATATATATATATATATATATATATATATATATATATATATATATATATATATATATATGTATGTACGTATAAACTAATATGCATATAAACTAATTTTTCTGATAACATTTCTTTTACTTAATATAATAGTAGTTTTTTTATAAATAATCATTATTATAATTTATAAACGAAATTATTAATATTGACATTTATATATTTTTCTCACTTCAGCTATAACAGCTTGTATAAATTCTTACTTTATCTATTTAAATAAAAATGTACATTTATTATTTTTTACTCTTAAAATTGATTAACATACGTGTATTCTGAATACATATATTCTTACGTATAATTTTTGAAATGAATTTAACTGTCATTTCCAAACAAGATTAATATATTATAATCCAAATGTTATTTAATGATATAGAAAAAAAACTTTCGTTATTACAAGTTTTCAGAACTATAATTATTACTTTCTGTTTAAAAACTGTTTTTAAGTTATTGTATAACAAATTTAAGTACTTGTTTTAAATATTGATTGATTTCGTGCTATATAAATTTATATAACCTTTTTAGAAGACTATAAAGTTATTGTTTTTGTTATATATTTCCATGACCGCTTTTGGTAATTATGCTGTTATTATGTAGATACCAAATATTTACCAAGCTACCTAATGAAGGTATAAATGCCGAAAAGGATAATATAAGGACACAACAAAATCAATAACTTTATGTTATTTTATAAAAGAATAATATATAGCATAAATTGAAGCAATTTTAAATACTAATTTATATTTTATTGAAATATTAAACAAGTTGAAAAATAGTAACTTACTGGTAATGTTTTTTAAATATATATTAGGTCTTCTGAAAAGTTCTGTTAGATTTTAAGGAGAAGAAAATAATGCATATTTTAAACTATCTATTAATATTTGATTAACAATGTTATTTCCTTTAATATTAATATTTTTTTTCCTATCTTAATGAAAGTTTTTAAATTATTTTCTAATAAAATGACTCATCTTTGGAAATTAAAAACTTGTCCAGTATATTTTTATATCTCCATTTTATTATTTTTTTAATTTAAAAAAATTTTCCAGGTCTATAAAATAAATGTTACTATGAAGGTTATATATCTGGAAAATGTACTATGTGATTTATAACCTCCAAATCAAGTTCCACTATTTTTTGGATTACTAAAAAAAGATATGGCCTTTTGTGGTCGTGGTGTATGATAATTTTTTTCTTATTAACAAGAAACAAACTCTTTTTTTATGTTCATTATTCAGATTGTCGAATTGTTGATAATATTTTTCAGAAATAATGTTTTCTTAGCTTTAGAAATTCATAATAAATTGATTCTCTCGTATACTAACATATAGACATTTTTTTTATATTTAAACTCTGTTTAGATGTTAATAAAGAAAGTTGTCTAACTTTGCTGTATATTCTCTTCTTCATTACATTTTTATATGCAATCCACTTTTCATTTCCAATTACAAAGCATTCATAAAATGTTGGTTAATTGTTATTGTATAAATTAGAGACGAACAAACAGTTACACGATCCTGCATGTTGTCAACAATCGGTTCATATAATATCTTTCTTGCATACTTGTACAGGAGATAAAAATAAGTCTTCTTCCAAAATGTTGCAAAAAATATCATCATAGATCGCCAAAGTTCTTCCAGGATGTAATTTGCCTTTAAGGTTAAAATCTGCATTCATAAATTTCTCGAACAATCTTTCGCATGTCTTTTCAGACACTGCGTTGGCTCCAAAATGTTTTAACCAATTTCTATATACTTATGCAGTATTCTTTCGTTGTGGATATTTGTAAAGTAAACAGGACTATAAATGAACATTATTGACATACAACTTCTCTTTATTATTCTTTGGTAAATACTGATTACAAAATATTTTCTTCAATGTATGTTGAGTGGTGCCAGTGATAAGTACAACAGAAAAAAATGAGTTATATACCTTTCATTAAAACAATTTTTACGTGCTTAAAATATAGATATAGACATTTTACATATATTTTTTGAGTTTATATATATATATATATATATATATATATATATAAACTCAAAACATATATATGAAAATAAAATATTTTAGAAATTATACAATTTTTAATTATTTTTAAAATTTAGTTTAATCATTTTTATTGAATATTCCTTACATTTTCTCTTAATTACTTTTTTGTTATTTTTACCCTTTCAATAAAATGTGTACATGATATTTATAGCAGAATTTTAAATTATTGCCGTCACGATTTCAAAGGTTATTTTATAGTCTTTCATTAAATAACGATTCTATCAACAATTTAATGAACTGTAATTTTGGTATTTTCCAAAAATATATACACTTTTAAGCTTTAAGTATTTCAAGTTTAATTTTTAATATGTATATATATATATATATATATATATATATATATATATATATATATACATACATAAATAGTCTAAAAATCGATTTATATTTCATCATAGTTAATGTGACATAATTGATTTAATGTTAGCACTTATTTACTATAATTAAGTGTCAAATCAATAAATGACCTTAATACTAAGTACATGTTAGTTTTTCATTCAGTTAATTTTTTAAATTATGTACTCTATATATTATGTTGTTACAAATAACTTTTTTATCAAAAATAAAGTAACATATAATCAATAATTGTATATAACATATAAGAATGACTATATAACTTATTAACATTAAAACATTCAATTTATTTTCACATTCTCATTAATACTGTTATTTATTTTCGTCTATCTTTACTTGATCGATCTAAAATAATACTTTATCTAAATTGCTAAATAATATTTATCTTTCAATAAAATTAATCATTATAATAATTACGTACCTTTACTACTACATTTTTTTTGAAACTTTTAGTCTAAAGAAGTATTATATTATTACCAAAAATTAATCTCATTCAAAGTATTATATACTATTCGATTAATAATTTTGGTAAAGATTAATATTGTAAGTAATATATAGCACCTTGTTCTGTCATATAGATTGATTAATCGGTATAATTGAATATTTTCTTTGTTCCTTATTTCTATTTCGTGTATTTTCTTGTTTCCAAATATAAGTTAATAATACAAATAATCAAAGAAAACACCTCGACCTGTTTATTCTCATATTTTATTTCTATACATTATATGTACTGAATAAAATCCATATAGACTTTATACTGGCAGGGGGAGATTGTAATCATTTAATGTTCGATAATAAATCAAATAGCATTGTTCATTCTATACAATTCGATGATATCTCTATTATAACGGAGAAATATTATACAAAAGAGTACATTTAAAAAATTACAATTATAAATTATTAATGTAAGGTTGAAGTATTCATACATTTACATATATATATATATATATATATATATATATATATATATATATATATATTTATATTTATATTTACATTTACAAATTACAATCATGTTTTAAATTTTCTGAATATTATAACAGAAATAAAAGTAAAAACTAATTTATTCTTCAAAATTTCTTTTTTTTATTTTTTATTATTTTGTTTTTTTTAAAAAAATAGTAATTAAATATAAATAATATCACAAAAAAACAGAAATTAAAAACGATAAATTGAATGTTTTCAGTATTTTTGAACGTTCACTAACAATAATACATTACGAATTTGGTGACAACGAAATACAAATTTCTGGTATTATATTAGTAAACTTTATATACAACAAGGATGTAAGGATTGCTTCATCTGTAAAATAAGGGTTTTCCTATATCTAAAATCCCATGTTCCGTTTATTGACATCTCCATTCAAAT
>CP092087.1:57188371-57305871 GCA_029203775.1 Neoneuromus ignobilis | reverse complement strand
TTCTTGTGAAATTTTCACAACAAAGCATATTGTGACACTACACCTACATCAATTTTATGATTGATATATATGTTTTTTTTACTTATTTTCCATACCTCATATTCAATTTGACTAGTTTCGTAAAAGTGCTTACCTATTCATAGAGATTGATAATTTTAGTACATAAAAGTAAAATTAAGACTAATATAAAGTTACAATTCATGTACTTAGTACAAATATATTAATGTTTTGTATAAAAGTAAATATTGTTCACATTGTTGTTATATATATATATATATTTATATATTGAAAAAAATCTATTGCATAAAATATTGCAGTAAAAATAAATATCGAACGATATTTGTGCATTTTGATATCCATCAAACAAACTTTAGAAGCCACTATAAGTTCATCTATATGAGCGTAGGCCCTTCAGAGTCAGGAAAATTGCATTGGTGAATTCAATAACGGTTAGAAGCAATATAAAACGCTCTACACACAAACGAAACGCCCCACAGTCTGTCTATTTGTGCACCAATATATGTGGCGTACATGACAGACTATAATTTATTTTATGTGACATACAATGCTGTTAAAAATAAAAATGATTTTTTTCAATGGCTGCGTTTTTTATTAAATAACCAAAATTAATTCACTGATTTTAGTCTTTCACTAAAGAATTTATCTTGTAAATTTAATTTATTTAATTATTTGTATTTATTTTTAAATATCTTTTAGACAATGAAATCTAATATAGTATAGTATTATAATATTTTAAATTAAAGTAAAAATTGTTATAAATGTTATACAACCACTTATCAAATCGACATATATTTTAATCTTTTCATATTTTTACATATCATATATAACCACACAGAGAAATAAGAAAATAGGGGCGAAACTATGTTTTGCGTGTCACAGGGTGGTACAAAGAAAAATATTTCAGGTGTGAAATATATTGCTAATCTTTAAATTTAATTCATAAATATTGCGTGGGAAGAACAACCCACAAATATTTTAGAAACAACTTACACGCTATGGTAAAATCATGGAAAATATTTTGAATTTTCATTATGTGCCTTATTTCTAATCCGAGCGTGTTATCTTTACTCCATCTTTATATATATACATATATATATATATATATATATATATATATATATATATATATATATATATATATAATAAAAATTCTATATTTAAATAACAAAATGCTCTTTACAACTTCAATCAAACTATTTTTAAAAAATATGAATTTATAATTATATATAATTTTTATTCGTAATTATATCGAGTTAAATAAAATAAAAATATTGTTTCATAGTTAAATTTTACTTTTCATAAAATATAAAGCAGAAATAGTTATTACGTGTTGCGTCGATGTAATTTAGAAAATATCTCCTGGTATATATTTTCCACAAGATCCCAATATCATATTTGCTTCTAGAGATAAGATTAAGTCTATAGCGCATATTATATTCTTTAATTGAACTTTATGGTTTGGATAATCTTCGTTAATACCATACGACAATCCCTACAAATACGGTTTTCACTTAGAAGCTTTCAAAACTTCATATAGTGTTTTTAGCAGTTAGAGGTTTTGTACGTGTTTCAACTATCTTATTAATTTTTATTGAAGTACATAAAATATTTGTTATTAATAAATAAAAACTTTTTAATTAAAAACATTTTAAGATCTTTCATAAAGTGTTAAATATTAAAACTTTCCAATTGGTTTTGTTTATATTTTTATAACATATTATCTGGCAATGACATTTTTTTTGAGTCAGTATTCATATCATTTTAAATTTATTTATATTTTTATATATTTTATATGCGTTAATTATAATATTACTACTTAAAGTTTATAAATATTTTTATATACATGTGTTCAATGTTTTTTATATATTTTTCCACACATTTTTATATTTGTTATTTTATATTTGAAGGTAAGTTTGAAACAAGAAGAATTGTATATGTAATTAAAGAATTTTTTAATTAAACTAATATCTAGTTGTAACTAATAAATGTATAAATAAAGGTGATAAATATTTTCTTAAAATCAGATCATATCCAAAATGCTAATTTTAGGCAATAGTTTTCTTGAAAATTTAATAATTTTTTATGGTAAATAAACAAATAAAATAAAAAGAGGTCTCCATATTTCATCATTATTTTTTTAAAAAAATATATCTGCAATTTTTTAATAAGATTGGTATTGAGTATGGATGTATCATAGTCTCATATATATATATATATATATATATATATATATATATATATATATATATAACTAAATTAGTTAATTTTCTTTTATTGATTTAATTTTTTTTAACAATTTTCTTAAATGATCAAAAATTTATATTGCTTCTTATTTTTGGAATATAATTTATCTTCAGCTTACTTACAAAAAAAATAGTAATAGTTTTCATTTTAATACAGTAAAAAAAAATTAAATAATTATTATTTAAAGATTTTTGTTAATGAAGGTATTTTCAATATATTTTTGTTTTGATATAACTTAAAATTGAAAATATTTTTAAATCGATCTCCCATTATTACTACTTTTTGAAAAAAATTAAAATAATGTCAAACTATTATTTCTCACTTCGTATTTTTCAAATATACAATTTTTTTTAAATATGCAAAAAATCAAAACCGCTCAATTTATTTTCATGAAACTTTTACCAAATATTTTTAATATCCCCAAAGGTATTATATGATATATAGGTAACATATAAAACGTTTTAGTTTTCAGAGAAATTGACAGTCTGTGAATAAGCTATATAAATAAAAACAAACCATTAAGTATCTTGTACGTAAGAAGACAATGGTTGCAGAGTAGTAATGTGCATATTGAATTTGTAAAGTATTAAAACGAAACAAAATTTCTGCTGTATTTTTAAGAGTATCATTTATTTAAAAATTAAACATTTCTTATTTATGGGACTTTTCCAATAAGCGCTTCAGAAATTTAAATAGAAATAAAATGAAAAATATTTAAATTATTATTTATTTATTTATTTTATTTTTAAGTATATTTTATGGCATTAATGATGGAATATAATTTCACTTATATGACCACTACGATTTCGCTTATCATAGTACATTAATATTCGTTTAATCCAATTTTTAGTCACTCTTTCACATAATTGTGGTCCAATTTCATGATTCACGTTCAATGTTTATTTTTAATGCTTCTATTGTTTGTGGTTTATCAGCATAAACCAATAATTTCAACTAACCTCACAGAAAATAATCCAATGGATTCAGATCACATGATCATGGTGGCCAATTGATGGGTCCATTTCGTGAAATAATAGACTTATTATACTTTTTCTTCAATAATTCTATAGAAGTTTTTACAACTTCTAAGCGTTATTGAAGTGTTAATCGTTCTATGATAATTTTCCGAACTACACTGAGTTGAAATACTAAAATTAACTTTAAAAAAATTCAAACATGGCTGCCATCAGCTGTCAAAATTCTGATATTCTTGTTTTAAAACCCTATATTTGAAATATATTCACCAGAGTAGTCTAGAACATTCATTCCTAACAAAGAAAATACCCTTGTTAAAATTAAGTACCATTTTTTTAATTGATAATCTTTCGATTTGAACGAAATTTAATATATGTAGAAATAAAAAATGTATTCACTACCATTCTAAAACTTTTATACTTAAAGTATTTATTTCTATTTTAAAAAATACTGATATGAATAAAATTAAATTTACTGGATAATTTCTAATAAGTATAATTAGTGATATTACAATTCACATTCCAGTCATTTCATTCAATGATAAAATGACTTTTTGAATTATATACCTGTTAGCATTTTCTTAATGCAAAATATAAATATTTTTTATTGTAACAAATTATTCTTAATTTCTATTTTAATGTTGTATTTGTTTTTAATTGAAAAAATTTTCGAAAATTAGGAAATTTATTAAAACTTTAAAACTAATTAAATACACTCTCTAACACCATAAGATTTTATAAATGTGTTGTATTAGTTTATTTCATAAATAATAACATATTAAAAATGAAATACATGAACAATTTTGTACAAAAGGTTTTTATTTTTTAATCAATGATATAATCTTCATTATTATCTGTGATACTTTATCATCTTGTCCCCAAATATTCAATTCCTTGCTTAAAGAATTCTGTGTTTTTTTAAAGAGAAAAATGATTCGAGGTGATTTTTGAATTTATCAGTATTTTGAAATTTTTCCCAGCAAGTGAATACCCCAGAGACCTTGATATATGATAATCAGATGGAACTTCGTCTGGTGATTAGGGAGAGTGCGATAATATTTCCCACCCCAGCGACTTAATTTTTCCCTGTATGATTCTTGCTACATGTGGTATTGCAAGATGACGCTTTTCCCATTATCAACATAGATATTTTTTTTAAAAAAAAGCTTCAACCGCAATTTTTCTAACTGCTGACAGTAGATTTCATCCGTTATCACCTGTCATAATTCAACAAAGTTTCAATAATTCAAAGTAAATCACCTAATGTAAACCCCACCAAGCATATAAGGTCTATTTGCAGTGTTTAAATTGAGATTTAGTTTTGGGACTGAAATTTAGTTTGGTGGAAATTGCAAATAGAACCCATTTATATATCCGGTTATAATCCTATAGAAAAATGACTCTCTGTTATACTTCATTAGTAACTACTTACAAATTGTCTTCTCTGTTATTTGTTGACTAAAGATAGTTTGTGTGAAATACAATTCCCCTTTCTGTGAACCGTCCCAATTTCTTCTATATGTCTGTAAACTTTTAACCATGTTGACTTAAGCTGTGACAATTCCTCGATGGTCAATTTTAGATTGGTCTCAACGACAAATTTTAATTACATTTTGTCACAACAGAGACAATTTGGAAATTAACTATGCAAACAGAAAATTAAATATTATATGCACTCTATAATAAGTCACTTATGTGAACGTTTCTAAAAATAACATAGTAGACGCGTCATTATTTAAGGGAATCATATTAATATAATCATTTATTCAATTTTTCATTATATAGAGTTTTCCAATAAGAATATCAGAACTTTGATTTAGTAGCAGCCATGTTTGCATTTTTTAAGCTCATTTTCACATTTCAACTCAGTATAGTTTGTCAAATTATCATGAAACGTTTAACATTTCAACAACGATTAGAAATTATAAAAACTTCAATAGACTTATTGAAACAAAAGTACAATGAGTTCATTATTTCACAAAATGGAACCATTAATTGAACATCAAAATCAAGTGATTTAACTCCATTGGATTATTTTCTCTGGGGGTTATGTTAAATTATAGGTTTATGCTGATAAACTACAAATAGCAGAAGCATTAAAAATAAATATTGAATGTGTAATTCATGAAATTGGATCAAAATTATGTGAAAGAGTGACTAAAATTTGACTAAACGAGTGCATTATGTCAAATAAAGTGGTGGTGATTATATTACCGCCTTAGAATGTGCTTAAAAATAAAAAAAATATTAATGAAATACTTTTTTGTTTTATTTTCATTTAAACTTCTGAAGCGCTTATTGAAAAAATCTATATTAGCTGATATATTGATTGTCATACTCTCATAGTCAAAATATAAAACTGAGTTAATAATTAAAACATAAATTAGACAGCATTTTAGCAAAAATAATATATTGTATATTGTTTCAAAATAATCCTTATAAATATTATTATTATTTTATACTTCATTTAAACATATTCTCAAACTATATGAGTACAATTACATTAAAAATGTTCATTATAACTTATTTTCAAAGGGATTAAATAAAACGATTTTCGTATAAATTCAAATAATTGAAAAATAATTAAAACTCGGAAAATTACTTCGCTTGTTGAATAAGTGTTATCGAAGGACCGGATTTTGTCTACGGACTTTACATCCCCTATTGCTGTCCAATATCTATTGACACTCGTAATCAGAAGTTCTCGTCATCTTTTTGTCGAAGTTCCCTTTTCCTTGTTTAAAATCAAATAATTCAGTTACTTCCACCCTATATTCGTTTACCCTACATGATATATATAAATGAATATGTGTGTTTGTGTACATGTGTATATGTATTTTTGTGCGTGGAAATCAATAGAAGGATCAAAGACTTATTCGAACAAAAATTATTTTACTGTTAATTTCAATAAAAAATATTTATTGCAAAAAAATGTGTTGTCAATTAATTAACAAAAATATTTTTATATATAAAACAAATTGTGATCATTCAAAATTGAAATTTAATTGTCTTTTTTGGAATATATATATATATATATATATATATATATATATATATATATATATATAAAGTACATGTACATAAATGTATGTCAATGTATTTATTGAGTTTCCGATAAAAATAATTAATTTTGGGATAAAATATATCACATAAATATGATCTTTGTAAAAATGAAAAACACACCACTACAAATCGGAATGTTTAAATTGAAATAAAAAAAATATTGGCGATAAAATTATTCAGTTCGAAATATGAATACAAACGTTTGATTTATTCAGTACAGAGAAAATTGAAATAATAATTGAAATTTAATTAACCATTGAAAGTTGTTTAGAATTGATTTAAAATGATTCAAGCCATAAATAACGGACGTCTCGAATGAAATACTGATGTTATGCTATCGATTTTCGCGGAATATATACGACCCGTTGTGCTTATTCCCTGACACAGTGACACACGTGGAAAAATATCACGAAATGAGATCCGATACTGCTTCCATCTATTCCGGTTAGTGAATCTTTTGTAGTGCGATGTTGTGGCAAGGATCAAACAGGAGGCTATCCGGATAACGGCATTATTAACGAAAGTGAGTCATCTACCGCTCACGTTTCTCTCTCTATCTAATCTATATAACCATACGTGTATATATGTACGTATGTATCAGTATGTATGTGTATCGTTTATAGTCTGTACAAAGTAACCATCACGGAGAGTATTCGAAATCCCCTCCAAACACACGCGCCTTTTATGAAAAGCAATGTTTGCGCGCGAATTCGGTTCTGCGAACAAAGTGAACGCTCAAATGTTAAAATTTGTAATAAATCGCGTATGTCAATATTGGCGTGAGCGTTGCGAACGAACGGGATTCGTTAAACGAGCGATAAATTGACATGGAGAATAGGTTATTAATCGACCCACTACTGTTTTCATTTCCATTGTTGTAAATGTGTTTTTTATGCTGTCATATGTTGATACAATATTATTATACTCCTAAATGAGTTATCGTGTTGTTTTTTATCATTCTTCAAAGCGAATTTATCAAATCGTATAAAAAACACATTTATTTTATTCTTATATTAAATAACTTTGTTTTAAAATCTTTGTTGAATTATTAGTAGCTATACAAATTCGAAATTATATATTTTTTTATTTGATAAAAGATTCTTATATTAAAAATGAAAATAAATATCAATAATTTCGCGATTTAATTTACGAGTATTTAATATACTTTTTATAAGACAAAATTCAAATTCTTACGAAGTTTAAAACAAATATTCCATCTTACGTATACAAATTACAGAAATATTTTTTTTTGATGTTTTAATACACTTGTATTTTTATAAAATACAATTAGAAGATATTTTTATTCAAACTTCTTGATCTCTAAACTAAAAATCACTATAATATTTATTAATACATAAAATGTCAAAAAGTTATAATATCTAATTTTAGTACTATTTGCATTCAATTGTTCTTCGGAAAACACAATTTTATATAAAAATTTTTTAAGTTATTTAATTTTTTAAAAAATAAATTAAATTTATTGAGTCACCCATAAGTGATACAGTATTTTCATGTTGTTTAAAATGAATGAAAATCATAGATTAATGATGGAAGAATTAGTTAAGCAGCTCCAATCAACCCATTTAACATATCTAAAAAGAATTGATAAAGTTTCTAAGCTGAGTCTGTGTATTTCTAACGAATTCTTAATCTGAAACAACGAATGGACATATTCAATTTTTATCTTTATAGATTGAAAAAAGTATCATTCCTAGATAAAATTGTTATTAGTGAAGATAAATAATTGTTTGTAACAATATTGAACTTCAAAAATAATGGATTAATTGCAACAGGGCACCATTTTTGCAGCCGAAGGGACAATTCTATCTAAGGAAGATTATGCTGTTGGTTTATTCGATATAAATTTAATTATCAAATATAAGCTGCTACCAGATAATCAATTAATTACGAAAATGTTGCATTATGAACAACTAGACCAGCTGGAGCAATCTATTGACGAAAAAAGCACTATCTAACAGAAAAGGCGTTTTTTTTTGCTATAACAATACTTGACCTTACATGGCACGAGAAAAGCTTCAAAAACTGCAGTAGTTTGAATAATAAATTATGACATCCACCGTATTCTCTCTATTTGAGACTATCATATGATCATCCCTTCCGATTCAGAAATCTCTAAAATTACATTAATTGAAAACAATTTAATAAAGAAACTAATGTTTGAAGATAACTCGATTTATTCCTTAATTCAAAACCAAATGAATTTTTTCGTCAGAATATTGAAAATTTGAGATTAAGATGGGGAAAGTTGTGAATAATAATTGAAAACATATTTTTGATTAAAATTAAAATATAAATGTTTTGTTACATTTCAGGAGTTTCTATAAAAACACATTATTTATGAAACGACCCAATATATTAACTAGACGTTACACTTAATTTTTTTATATTAAATTTAAAAGATTATTTCAAGAATTTTAATAATGACAAAAAGATAATGAAAGACAATAATGGCCAAAACTTATCTTTTTAAATTTCTAATTTTGACAATATTAGTAAAAAAATCAAATCAATAATTCTTGAAAATACTCAAGGAACAGCTGATAATGATTTCAAATTAAATAATTACTATTCATAAGGTTATTATTTCATATTAATATCATTAGTAAAAATACTTATGGTAAGTTTATTCCAAATGGTTCAATATGCAATTCAACAAAATAAACAAAAAATCAATAAAGTAATTATTTCTTCAAGAATTGAAGAAAAATCTTAAAATTAATTAAAATTGTAATGCTAATTGAGTGTATGAATACCATTTGCCAATAGAACAATAATATTGTAATAAATCAAGGGATTTAATTAAATTTATCAAAATAAAAAAATAACTTAAAGCTATGAACTATAAAAGTAATAACGAGTGTTTTTAATTAAAAAAATATATTATATTTTTAATTTATTCACTAGATCGTTACATATTACTTGCATGTAATATTTTTATTTTTTAAAAAATCGATCATATTTTTAAAAAGAAATAAATAGTTTATAAATACTATATTAATATAAATACGAAAATAACCTTCACACAATGAATTAACACTTCAACACCACAATATATTATAGAATATAACACAGAAATACAATTAGTAATAGTGACATAAAATCAATTTTATATATTTAACATATATCAATATTCAACCCATCTAGAATAGATTTCAAAAATTGTTTGAAAAATTCAAATAAATTTTATTTAATAATGATAGAATTATCATAAAAAATATACATATACCTACATATAATACATATATAATATGAAAGAAAAAGTCAAACAATATTAGAGATGCGTTTAATGTAGATAAGAATAACACAAGATATACTCGTAGTATATAAGTATTTTTTTTAATAAAAATTAATCTAGATTTTATAACGCGGCGCTCTGATAATAATGACATTGCCATCAAAATGCATATCAATCTATCGTTGGAATAAACAAAGTGTACAATAATATATTGGGATATTGGGATAATAATTCATTATGTTAAAGTAAATTTTCTTCAATTTCATCACAAATACTAATACATAATTACTTTTAAGTTTTACATTACGAGATTTTTGACCAGGTATTCTAAAGAAGTACTTTTAGAATTTTCATCCATTTTATTTTCTAAAGATTTGTTTTTTAACACTGATTAAAATTATTAAAGTTCAATTTAATCAAAGTGTTTGAAAATGAAACTAGACTTATCAAGATTATTTTCAAAGTTTCTATAAAATAATAATATTGTAGTATTAAACTTAATTAGAATTTAAGTAATGAAGACAAGATGTTTATATATAGACTGAATTATTATACATTTGTAATAATTCCTTTTACTTGAGAATTGTTTGAAGACGTGTTCTAAATACACCCACACTAAACACACATACATACACATATATACACATACATATATATATATATATATATATATATATATATATAATATAATATACATTAAACAGTTGTAAACAAGGAGATATAGAATGATTTAAATTTCTTTTTGATTCTTAAAAATCACACATAAATAAAAGTGACTTTTAAAACAGCAAAATAATATTTTTAAGGCGTTAAAATTTTTCTCAAATATAATCCAATATTTCTTAAAACATAGCAAAAAACAACATAAAAACATTATGAAATTCATAATGTGTATAGTCATTGTGACAGAAAAAGTAAAGCAGAACATTTACTAAAATATTTTGCACAGACATCACAAGTTTTTATAGCATTACCTAAATATATTAAAAAAAAGTCTCTAAAGATCTACTCAGATATAAACAGAGAAAACAAAAATATCATACTGTATTAAATTTCAACTTTTTAACACCTTTGTGAGAATATTTAAAAAATATGAAAATTTAAATCTGAATTTAAATTACATAATTTATAAACAAACAGTTTGAATTCTTTTGGGAAATAAAGATATTTATAAATGGCTCATACAATAAATATATATATATATATATATATATATATATATATATATATATATATATATGCTATAAATACATTAAATTACTTTTATTTATGCTGAAATAATGAAAAGTGGCAACTTTAAAAGCAGGAAAAATTTGATATATACAATTATCAATGACAATTTATAGTCATATTCGGTTTCATCTGTTGTTAATTCACTTTATTTGTGTGTATTGAAAATAATATAATGATCAGTGAAATATGTGTTATCAAAAAATTAGCAATAATGCTTTTTAGATCGTTTTAAAAATATAAGTTCAAATCAAGGCAAATATCTTCTTTTAAACTAAAAACCATAGAGTTCTAACATATTATTTTTAAATGTATAATAGAATAAAAACAAGTAAATATAGTAATTTTGTAACATTTTTAATATCTTGTTTAAAAATATAAATGTTTAAATATGATTTTTAGATACTTTTCAAAATATAATTTAAGAAAATATCTTCTTTTAGACAAAAAAATTCGAGATTTCTACTACCTTATTTTTAAAAGTATCTATAATAGAAAAAAAATTAAACAAAGTAATTTTGTAACATTTTTTAATGTTTTTTTAAAAAAAATATATAAATACCTGTATACTTTCAAAAGAATTTATTCATATATACAATAAAATATTAAAAGTAGATATCATAAAAAATATATTATTTTGTCGACATAAGCAAATAGTAAATTTATTTCGAGTCGTCAGCTCTCAATGCAATTTTGTAAACTTTTCAATCCGAATACAGTCCATCATATTGACACTATGACGAGCTTTTTCCCCACTGAACTTTTCTCATAACTGTAGATTCTGGGCCCAAGTTCTAACTTTTCTAACACACTCGCATACACATAATATATACTGAATATTATGTATGAATGTTTATCTACAGCTGTCAAAACACGCGACTTTGATAGAATGAATGTTTTTTTATAAAAAATCGTCTGTGTTTTTTTCTCTGAATTCGACGATAAAAGTTTTCCTTTTTTTCGGCGAAAATAATCATCTCTACTTTGTTTCCCAAGAGTGTTTCAAAACGCCAGAGCAATATATAATACTATAAGAACAGAAAAAATTTAAAAAGGACATGTCGAGTTCTATTTAAACAGAGTGACAAAATATCTTTATATTAAAAGATATACGAATAGGATTTAAGTTCAATATTTCCCCCTTAAAAATATTATATATATATATATATATATATATATATATAGATGAATGAAATAAAATATAAAATAATATTTTAAAGAATTTACATACAGATTATTTAAGAATTTGTAATAATGAGAAACTGACTTTATTATAATATTCAATTTTTTTATTCAAAAAATATCTAAATATTGAACAACATTTTCGTGGAAAACATATTATGTTAAAATATATTATACAAAAGCATATTTGCCTAAGGAGAATGTTGGTGTGAGTGTGTGTGTGTATGTATATATATATATATATATATATAAACAGGAATAAAATATATGTGCACGCATATATACACCCACAATTCTTAAAACTTCTGAATACAGTTTGATATAATAGAACATTATTAACACCGGTTATAAAATATATATTTTTAAAAATTAAGACGGCCTCGAAATGACATAAAATCAATAATAAACCGTAGTTAAAGAAAATAATTTATTCAACTGATAATATAACTGAATACAAGTCTTAGTAATTAAGTTATAAGTTTGCAAACAAATATTAAATATGTATTTTATATTTGATTGTATATTCGTTTATTATTTTATATTAAAAATAATTTAATGGTAATAAAATATTAGAATAATAAAATTTGTCAATTAAAAATGTTTAACTGGTTAATAGTACATTATTTTACTAAATAATATTGTATTAAAGAATATTGTAAAATTCATAAATATATTTTTTAAACCAAAAAATAATTTCAAAATTTTAAAATCTATATAGAGGTAAAACAGATATAAACTAAACTTTTTATCAAATTAATATTTTTCAAATGCACGCAAAAATTAATTTTCTACATAGTTTTGGCTGACATTTAAATACTTTTACCACTGAATTGACATTTTTTTATTTCTATATCGTAGAAAGTAGTGGGACGTGCCTGAAACTAATTGCACATTCTAGTATTTCACCCCTTTATTTTCTAATCATTGTCCTCCAAGTGATCTAAACATATGGTAATCACATGACGATAAGTCAGGGTTGTAAAGTTTAATAGTATTCTAGTAGATTTATGTTAATATTTCTTGAGTTAAGACTCTAGTCTAAAACTACATTACCATAGCTTATCCAAATTTCTTAACAAATTTCAACCACCGTTAAATGTCTGTTACTTTCAAGGTCTCGAACTGCTCGAATGTTATATGCCATGATGCAGGTCTTAGAGCGACGCGAATTCGTCGAATTCTGCACATCATAAAGTCCACCAAAATAATGTCTTATAACATGTAAACATTTTCGTTTTATAAAGCATTTCATTCCCAAACTGTTTACGTAATCTTCAAAAATCTCTATTGATTTCACGTTGTTATTTGTTAAAAATTTGATTACTGTTTGTTCACTCACCGTACGATTATTAAAGAAACGAATGTGAGGTCATGTGACGGTAAGTAGGGAATCTAAACATCACCACTAATATCTCCATTCGATCTCAGTCACAAACGTTCGCTTATTCAACAGTAGGAAAAAAGTTTTATATTTGATTTATCCTCGTAGATACATATTTTGAAAATGATATTTTTGAAAATGTAGTTTACCACAGATATATCAATTAATGTATTGATTTTTATTTTCAGAAAAACAAATATTCCACTAAAATTTTCAAACACTAGAACAAATTTAACTTAATTTTTGAAATAGAAAATTATTTTACTCTGAAAAAAATAATTAATTTTAAATCCTGTGTATAATTAATTTTTAACTGAAAAAATACAATTTAATTATTTTATGACATAAAAATAGTATTTCATTTATAATATTTAAAATAGGGGATTTTAGTTTTGTAACGAGTATTTTTTATAAAATAATTAAATCAGTTTATAATTTTTGTAAACAATTAACATTTATTGATAATAAATATCAAAATAGAAATATAAAAATAAAACTAATATTGTTTAACTTTTTAAAATTTATTTTCATTTAATAAAATTTGTGTAGCAAAATAACGTAATTAAATAAATAAATAATATTCTATGAATTGGACATGTTATTATATAATAATTTATGTCATTCTCATTTACATATTTCCATCATATTCAAAATTATAGTTGCGTTCGACATTAACATAGTACAGATAATTAATTAATTCCGACAATTTGGTAAACAATGAACAACAATTCTGTACATTTATTAATTATAATCTGGGCAACAATAAACATATAAATTTAATAATAAATGTTATACATATACCATAATATACTTTTGATTGCATAAATTAAAAACATTAATAATTAAAAAAACAATTTTAAAGTTTTTTATTTTATATTTTTGTAAAATTAATTAAAATAATGTATATATATTTAATATGAAAATTTAATATTTTGAAACAAAACCTCTCTCGTTCATGTTGTTTGAATAATTTTCATCGAATATAATTAAGTTATAGAATGACAAAGTAAAATTGGAAGTTAGAATTTTTATTGCCAATTTATAGTTTCGCTTATAATGTGTGAGTTCATTTTCCTCTTTGTTGCATAAAATTACTATAGTTTTCCTAGTCTCTACACTAGATAACACTTGAACTAGATTCTCATTACCTTTCTCATCCTCGTTGTTATCTTTAATGATCTGTTTGTTTCACAGCAGTAGCAACGCCAGTCAAAGCTTTGATTGTCATGACCTCGTTTTTAAAATTCAAATATCGTCAATCTTTGCTATACAAATTTTATTTCCAGAGTTAATTACTAATAAAAACTTTTTATTTTCATTTAGTACTATTTGAAAAATGCCTTTAAATTTCTTTTAAAATTTAACTCTATCAACTAAATTACATTCTGTGACTATTTTATTAAATGATAAATGTGTATTTCAATTTATGAACTCCATTTTTATATGCTATTTAAATTTATTTAATGTTGTCATAGGAATATATAATAATAATTTTCGTTATCAAAAATTCAAACTTTTTTGAAAAAAAAATATATGATATAGTATTTAAAAGTAAACAGTAATATTTTATAGTTCATACAAAATCATTATTGATTATTTACAGTTTAATAAATTTTAATATTTTCAAAGTTGATATTATCAAAATTTTTTTATAAATATTTTCAATGCTTTTAAATTTCATATATATTTTGTTAAAATAATTTTTTAAAATAATTTCAATGTTAAAATATATATATTTAAAAAAAATAGACATAAATTCTTAAATAAAAATAAAGAATTGTACATTTTATTAAAATGTATAATTCATTAGAATTTACGTATTTATATATATATATATATATATATATATATATATATATATATATATATATATATATATATATATATATATATATATATATATATATATATATATATATATATATATATATTAATACAATTAAATATATATATATATATATATATATATATATATTTATTAATACAATTATTTAACCATTACCAATCTTCTAAACTTGAAAAATTATAATTTTTTGATTATAAATTAAATCAATTTTTTTTACTTTTTTTAATGATATTCTTCAATAAAATATGTAAAAAGTTACAAATATTCTATTTAAAGCTTCTTTAAGTAAACAAATGTTTTTCTAATAGGAACAAAATTTAAGAAAATATTATTTAATTGAATAATTACCTAGTTCTAAACAAAGTCTTAAATTGTACCTATTGTATATTACGCACGACATTAAAAATACAAAAAATATTTATATGTACTTTTCAAATTGTATCTCTTTTATTAACTATATCAATCAAAAGAAATTTTAATTAATATTTTTGATAAAACAACAAAAATAAAGGTACAGAATATAATATTTTTAAGTGTAATTTTTTCATTGCATAATTTTGAATTTATTTTATAAATAGTCTAATGTTAGATAACACCAATTATGAATAAAAACAAATTTAAATTTATGAAATTCATAGTGTCCCATATAAAAAAAATATTTTATTTAATTAATAACAAAATATAAGCTGGAATATCTCTCCCTCTTGCCCTCTCTCTCTCTCTCTCTCTCTCTCTGTATATATATATATATATATATATATATATATATATATATATATATATATATGTACATCAAAATATTTATTTCTTAACTTAATATATATTATAGATTTGACACAATTTAATTATTTTTAAATAAAATAGTTCAACAAATGCATGTAAAGCAAATAATAAAAGAGCAATATAATTAACTAAATGTAGATTAAGTACGGAAATCCCAGTTGATATAAACAAGATTCGTTTTAAAAAAGATCTAAAAATAGTATTTGCGTAAAGATAAAATAAAATGTCTGAACATTGAGGAAGGTAAATTAATCTGGTCATTAGAGAATCAAATCGTGAAAAATGAGATACGTAACGATACTGAAAAAGCCATTAAATTAAATTATTCATAAAGAAAAGAATCAAGGGTATCATTAAATAAAACATATACTAAGAGAGCATATACCGTTAATGGCAGCTGAATAAATAAAAAAAATCTCAAATGTGTAGTTGTCAGATTCCATTTCGAACGAAATCTCGATTCTAATTTTATTTCTATACATACATATAAGCAAATATATATATATATATATATATATATATATATATATATATATATATATATATATATATGAATCAGATTAACATTTAGGGATAAACAACTAAAAATAAACATTTAAAAATTTTATTTCGTATGATTTCATTTCAAATAACCATTAAATAAAATTTAAAAACTTTTCCTTTTTTAAAAATAGTGTTAAATAATAAATCACCAAAATATGCCTATCATGTTTTCTAATTAGTGATAAAATATATTATTTCTCAACAAAATATATTTATCAAAAAATCATATTATTATTATTATAATAAATTTTTCAATAATTTCAAATGCACTTAAATTTATAATATTTTATTAATAAATACACTTAAATATACAAGTATTATCGGACTTTACAAATAACTATAGTAATACTTGTATATTTAAATAATTAAATTATTTTTATACTCAAGTCACATATTTTTAACAATATTTTAAAAACTTATTATTTATTATAAATTTTTGTCTATAATCATTACTGACAATATGATGATTCTAAGAGCGCAATTAAATACGATATAAAAATAGATAATTCTATAAATTGAAAACGAACATAAAAATATAATCATTTTAAGCCATAAATTTATTTATGATAATTGAATTATCTACAATCCGAAATTATTTTATTATAGTTGTATTCTTTTTGAAAAATTACATTTTTCTTTATTTAAAATGTGAATTGTTCTAAGAGATCTACTTTTATATTTATTAATAAAATAATTTTAAACATTACTAATACATGAATCAATTTTATAAAGTGGTCCAAATGAAACTGAAGATTTTTAACATAAAATTACTTTCTATCATTTACTATCCTTCAGTCTTATTTGAATCACTCTACGAGGGTCGTTTGATAAGTATGGTAAATTTATTTATTGTTTAATTTAATTAATTAATCAATTTAATTAAATTTTTCGATTTAGTTTTCCTTACTTTTTTACCATACTTATCAAACGACCATCGTATACAAAAAGCTACAATTGAATTATTTGTTCATTTTTAATCATCTGTAAGGAAAAAACAACTAATAACCCACTATATTTTTTTAATGAAATACACAGAAATATATTTATAATTTAAAATGTGAATTAAGTACATATTTTTTATATATTTTCAGAATTTTTTATAATATAACGTTATTACTAATTTGTAGTAACAAATTCAAAATATATATATATATATATATATATATATATATATATGTATGTATATATATATATATATATATATATATATGTATGTATGTATGTATGTATATATATATATATAAATCCAGTTGATGATATGTAGACAATCGCAAACAATAAATTGAAATAGAGGAAAAGAGTGGTTGATTTTATTTAAATTGCGCATTTTATATTCAATTCTGGCAACACACAAAAACGCTCTGAGCGGTTTTTGCTTATTATATCATTGTTTCAATTTCCAATCACACATAATTTTATCTGTCAATTTAAATGAGAACTTATTTCCGTTGTCCTTTTTCATTAAATTCGAAACGAATTCATTTGACTTTGTTAAATTTTCAAATACAAAATATATGCATAATAATATCGAAATAAGATTATCAAATAATCTTACTTTACAAAAAAAACAACCATTTCTGAAATAAATTTATATATTTTTATGCAAATAAATTGGTTATGCAATATATTTAATCGAAATAATATTTCAAAAAATTTTTTTGTGGAAATTTAATTTCATGTGAAAAAGTATATACGGTATTCAAAAAGCAATTTATATATATACATATATATATGTACTTTTTTGATTACATATTATATGTGTTCAAGATAAAGAGAAATTCAATATTTAACTTTAATAGGTTTCTACCTTTGATTTTCGAATATAATTAATAAACGTAAATTGGAAACATTATAATTAAATTATTTCTGTTCAACAAAACATCGAGAAATATTTTTGTTAATTTTTTTATAAAAATCTATTTTCAATAAAATATCTTGCATACATACATATATATATATATATATATATGTATATATATATATATATATATATATATATATATATATATATATATATATATATATACATATATATATATATATATATATATATATATATATATATATAAGGGATATAAATAAAATAGCACGAGTTAAAAAAATCACATAATGAAATCAGATATTCCTGTATGTTTTTGTAAAAAAACTTTTTGATCAATATATCCTACATATTCTTACTTATGATAGTGAAACATGGGTTTTGAATTTGAAAATGTTAAGAGGTTGGAAAAAATACATGTTAAGAACCAAATAGATCTAAAAAAAATGGGGTTTAATAATAATGATGAGAAGTTTGAAATGAAAGTGGGTCGATCATATAGCAAGAAGATCAAACCACTGATAGACAAGGAAAGTTATCAATTAGGAATCTAAATATAAGAAAAGTCTCAAAAAGAGACTCTTATATAAATATGATAGAAATAATTGAAAATTCGTCAAATTAAACAGAAAAATAGCATTGGATGGTCGAAATGAACAATTTTGGGAGTGGCATTCATACAAGAGTGGATAAAAGGTACTGATTATATATATATATATATATATATATATATATATATATATATATTATATGAAATATCTTACATTTTTAACTTTATATTCAATTGAAATATTTATTTTTATTAAATGAATTTTAATAAATATACAATTAGTGTTTTTTATGAACGTAAAAATATTAAAAAAATAATATTGAGCATAGAGCAGATATAAATACATTATAGATCTATAATGGTTTATTGGAAATATGTGACGAATTTAGATAGAAAATAGATTTTTAGAAAAAAAAGACAAATTGTCGAAAAGACTATATTATTCAAATATTTTTCTAAAGTAGAAATAATTGTTAATTATATGAAATAAAATATTTTCAGCAATTATTTTATTCCTTTTTATATGTTGTTTTATCTTTTAAAGTTTTAATTATTACAAAAAATAAATATTTTACTTTATAAAAATATAAAAAAAATATCATGTAATAATACTTGCTAAACGTTTAAGCTCACTAACAACTTTTCTAATAGTTATTTTTTATTTTAATTGATAATTAAATTTAAAAAATTGGTGTTACTCGAAAAATAGTCTAAAATAATAATAAAAATACATCTACTTCGGTTTTGCAGATTCGGTAGCAGGGATTCCAGTAATCAAACGATCTCTATTAATTAAATGTTACCCCTTCTTTAACCTGATTTCAAATACTGTCAGTAAAGAATGCAATGTTTTTTTGTACTTTCCAATTTAATGTTTAATATATGATCATTGTTATCATAGAAAGGAGAAATTATTCATTGATTAAATCCTCTCATGCCGAGGTGATAACAAAAATATGAATTAATTAAAAATATATGCGTGAAAAATCTATTATAATAAAATAATAGAATTGTTAACTTGTGAGAAAACATGATTTTGTTAAAACATTCATGAAATGCTAAGATAAGAGAAATAATTCGTTGGAAGGATTTTCTGATTTAAAATATTGAAGTAGAAAATTTTCTCAAATATTTTAACATCTATACTTTAATATTTTTTTGTCTCAATATCTTTTTGTTATATTATTTTACATATTAATCATTATATATATATATATAAATAAATAAAAAAAATGATATATTTTTTTTACTGAAAGTAGAAAAATATTATCATATAATATACAGCATAGTTTGTTTCGACATAGAA
This sequence comes from Neoneuromus ignobilis, assembly GCA_029203775.1. NCBI lineage: Eukaryota > Metazoa > Arthropoda > Insecta > Megaloptera > Corydalidae > Neoneuromus > Neoneuromus ignobilis. The sequence goes on along the minus strand of CP092087.1, from coordinate 57,285,673 downwards.
AGTTTTGTAATTATGCTATCTATTATATTATCTATCTAAAATGATAGTCGGTTGTACAACGCTACTGTTCTAATAAAACAATATGTAATAATCTAGTTTCTAACTCAAGTTGAAATTTTCTCTTATTAGTATTATATCTACAAGCAATAAATACTGTTTTATTAAAGAAATTTATATTCAAAAAATAATTCATTTTCAGGAATTCAAAATATCATTAATGATTAAAATGAATCTAATTAATTAATTTTTTTCTATTTTCTATCAGAATCGTTTATATAATTTATGGTTTAGTATGTAATTATAAGAGTTTATTTTTTTTCTTTCGAAATAAAAAATCTCAAGTGACTTTTGTACATTCTGTACAAAAGTCACTTGAGAAATTATTGGACAGAAATTTAATACTCAAGAAAACAAATTTTAATTTTTTTATTTATAGTTTGCAATTTGAAATTAAATTGCCATAAATTTTTAGCATATCTCTAACTTTAAATAGTATATTTTATTTCTAATATATATATATATATATATATATATATATATATATATATATATATATATATATATATGTAAATGTAAATAGAGAAAGTACAAGAGATAGAGAGAAAGAAAAAGTTCCTTTTAAAAGAAATATCATTATTAGTATATTATTAACAAATGTTTGCAATACTTTTAATGATATTTTTTTATTAATATTTTACATTTCATAAATTTGTTTTTTTTTTAAATTTGTGATAGATTAAAATTACTTGACAAAAGCTAACTTTTTACAAATTGGAAAGAAACAAAAAATTATTAAATTAATCAATAATTAGTTATAAATAAATTACTCATTTTAATTTTTTGGTTATATTTAAGTATTATATTTAATAATTGATTTTTATATTTTACTTAGAGATGTTATTAATTTTTTTCTCTTGAAATATTGGTCATAAAAATATTTATATATATATATATATATATATATATATATATATATATATATATATATATAAAGAGAAAGTATAAGAGAGAGAGCCAAAGAAAAAAGTTCCTTTTAAAAGAAATATAATTATTAGTATATTATTAACAAATATTTGCAAAATTTATATTGATATTTTTTTTAGTATTTTATAAATTTATTTTTTTTAAAATTTGTGGTGGTTTAAAGTTTCTTGACAAAAACTAACTTCTTATAAATTAAAAGAAAATAAAAATTTATATAATTTATCCTCAATTTAATTACAATTAAATTACCTATTTTAATTTTTTCCCTATTTTTCAATTTTTATATTTATTAATTTATTTTTTATCTCTTAATTAAGAATGTTATTTACTTTTTCCCTTTAAAATATTATGTATAAAAATAATTGTTGATATACGAGTATATATATATATATATATATATATATTATTGAATAAACAAATGTGAATAAAACGTTTACTCTTTAAAATATATAAAAATGTTTTGTTTCAATTTATAAAAATTAAATAATTAATATTATTTAATATCTATGAAATAAGTTTGTGTTAAAAGCTAAATGATTAAAAATAAATATCAGTAAAATGCACATATAAGCATGTACGTACCTGGATATGCTGACGCAATAAACAGGAAGAAAATCGCCAAAGAGCAGAACTTATTGACATTACTGGTTTCGCGTGGAAATCTCACATTGTCGTTTCGTGTCATCTCCATTTTGCACGGTTGCCGTTGTGACCTGTACAACCGCAATTGTTGACAGTCACAGCGGCGCCCGGCATTCATCTTTTCAAAAGTCGTAGCACTATAGCAGTCGCCACAGTACAAACATACGTCCGACATCTTCTTACCACGACTCGTCGAAATGAGTGCCACCATTCTGTCGACGACGACGACGACGACGTCTGCTTGTCTTCCGTCCGGAAACGGAAACAAGCACTTTCTTACGCTTTGTTGAATCAACGCCTGCTACTTACTTTCGCAAGCTTTTCTTGCTCGTTGCTTACTTCCTCACTACGTTTTTCTCACTGTCTATCACGATATAACACACAATGAACTGTTTGTACGGATTGTTCGTTAAAAATATATAGAGATATTAAACGGATATGATATAAACAAGTTTTGCTTGTAAATAATTCAACTAGACAAAAGTTTATTTCGAAACTATTCCAGTTTATTTATAAACACTTCAGCTTTATTCAATCCAATGTTGATTGTGTTTTTCTTACATTCAAGAATGTTGCTGTTTATATGTATGTTAAATCTCTTTTTCTGAAAAGAAAATACTTCTTTTTAGTTAAGCACATTGTAAAGAAAGTCTTTACAAATAAGAAAACTGTATAATACATTAATTTTAATCAAATAAAACTTTTAAGTATATTAAATATATATATATATATATATATATATATATATATATATATATATATATATATATATATATATATATATATATATATATATATATATATATATATATATATATATATATATATATATATATATATATATGTATATATATATATATATATATATATATATATATATATATATATATATATATATATATATATATATATATATATATATATATATATATATATATATATATATATATATATATATATATATATATATATATATATATATATATATATATATATATATATATATATATATATATATATATATATATATATATATATATATATATATATATATATATATATATATATATATATATATATATATATATATATATATATATATATATATGTATATATATATATATATATATATATATATATATATATATATATATATATATATATATATATATATATATATATATATATATATATATATATATATATATATATATATATATATATATATATATATATATATATATATATATATATATATATATATATATATATATATATATATATATATATATATATATATATATATATATATATATATATATATATATATATATATATATATATATATATATATATATATATATATATATATATATATATATATATATATATATATATATATATGTATATATATATATATATATATATATATATATATATATATATATATATATATATATATATATATATATATATATATATATATATATATATATATATATATATATATATATATATATATATATATATATATGTATATATATATATATATATATATATATATATATATATATATATATATATATATATATATATATATATATATATATATATATATATATATATATATATATATATATATATATATATATATATATATATATATATATATATATTTATTGCATTAACTCTATAGTAATTTTGATGGTGAAAATAGTTATATAAATTATGTTTATAACAATAAATGTTATTCCTAAATTTATTGTGTAATATTATATTTACCAAAATATTTTATATTCTATTTTATGATTTTTATATAATTCTATATAGCAAGTTTATATTCACACGTATGATCTATATGTATAGTGTGTGTGTGCGTGCCTATGTGTGTGTGCGTGCCTATGTGTGTGTGCGTGCCTATGTGTGTGTGCGTGCCTATGTGTGTGTGTGTGCCTATGTGTGTGTGTATTCCATCACATTTTCTAGAATTCCTCTTGGGATTTGTCTAGAGAACAGTAGTTTTGAGTAAACACCACTTTGGCTCGACTTATAAATACATAATATATAAAGAATCCTTTCCTAACATTTTTCAACAATAAATTTTTTTTTCAAATAAAAATACGTCACTAGAAATATTTGTCGTTTAATATTAGGTATATTTTAAAAGAACTAAAAATAATTTTAGAACATTAATTTATAACCTTAAATCTATTTTATATTTCCAAAAGTTATTAAATTTTATTCATGTGTAATATAAACACACACACACACACACACACACACATATATATATATGTGTGTGTGTGTGTGTGTGTGTGTGTTTGTGTGTAATATGTAAATAATAGTTTAAATATATTAATTAATTATCTCTGTTTCTGACTGATATTACAAAGAAGCAAAAGTGTCAATCTTTAAAATAAAAAGTTCATGAATAAACATCAAAAACTCATAAAAAAATTAACAAAATATAATAATGTATTTATTAGTTATTAAAACAGTAATGAAATTAATTTTTAATGGTTTTAATTTATTTTGTAATTTTTTTTATATTATTTATCATTAAAATATTGTTTAAAAATTGCAAAAATTAAATTTATGTTAGAATATTTTATGATTTAAATTATTGTTATAAGATTAAATTGATTATTAAAAACCACCAAGAATTGAAAATCATCTATAAAAAAATCAAGTAGATAATTATTAAAATTGAAATATAGACACAATACAACTTTATGAAATTTTATAAGATTTACAAATAATAATAAAATCTTAAATAACGCAAATAATTCAAATTCAATATAAGGTGTAAAACTAACTTTATTTTTTTTAAAAAATTCACTATTTTTAAATTCAACGACAAAATTACAATTAAGTGTATTATTTGTTTTAAAACTATTAGGAATTCACTTTCATGCAAATAAATTATTATTCCAACATCACAATGTATTAGTAAGTGTTGAATAATTATTTATTGTTCACTTTATTTTGTTTATAATAACGAAAAGCTATTGCGCATTTCGATGGCAATGCCATTATCATCAGATCACTTTCATAATAATAGCATTGCAAACGAAATACGCATTAACTTTTCGTTGTCATAAACAAATAAAGTGAACAATAAATAATTATTAAATGCTGTAATATCTTATGGAACTTTAAGGTAATGATTAATTTGTATGAAAATGTGAAATGTATAATAATTACTTATATTTCATTTTATGGGTTAAGCGCATATTAAGTATAGATGCTCTATTTTTTTGGTAGATAGATAATTAAGTGAGATAAAAATTAAAGTATGAATTTTTCAGAAACTAATTTATAAATAATTATTGGATAATAAAAAAAATCAGTAAATGAATTATACTTTTTTTTAAACTTAAAATCCACTCTAGTGTCAAATATAAAAATAATTTATGCTATTTTAATTTTAAAAATAATGTGTATATATATATATATATATATATATATATATATTAAAAATCTTTCAACATTTAAACATTTTTATTGTTACTATTATTGACAGTTATTTATTATAATTAAAAACATAATTTAACTTCTTAAAATTTGTAATAATAGTTTTGATTGAGAAATAGTTTACTTTCGGTAAATTATTTATTTATTTTCAAAATTGTGCACACCAAATACTTTCATAACTACTTTTCCATTACAAATATAAACATGATATTTTTAACTTAATATTTATAACTCCTTAATATTTATAATTTAAACTGCATATAAATTAAAATCGGAAAATAAATATCGGTGCTAATATTATTAGTAAATTTTTCTTACTTGAATAGTTCCTTAACATTTTTCAATTTTAAAATAAAAATAAATTACAACATTGGAAAATACAATTAAACAAATATTAAATATTTTTAAACACTTTTTATGAAGGTATTCTAATTATACTTTTTCATTAAAAATATATTCAATTTCAACCTCCTTTCAAACCTGGCAAATTTTAAGACCATACAAAAACGATTAACAAACTAAAAAGAAAAATCAGATAGAAACTTTCATTATATAGATAATTGTTTCATGCTTTTCCAAATTAATTAAAATGAGAAAAGAACGGAGACATAATTAAAAAAATCTCATAATTTGTTTCACATCTTCAAAGTTATTGCTTTGACTCAGCGACCTATAAGCCTTTATAAAGTGCATCATATAGACGCACATAAATCCTGCTCTCTCGCCAGACTTTCGTAATTGACATTTAATTGGAAGTGCTTAAAACTAGGTTACAGTAGTCAGTAGCTCATCGTCTATTGCTTCCAGCGACAGACCGTGCACTTCTCATCTATACAATATTTGTAACAGACATATAGGTTGTCAGACTTTAATATTTACGTGTGAGTATATATATATATATATATATATATATATATATATATATATATAAATATATATAGTAATCAAAATTAAATATATATATAGTAATCAAAATTAAAATGTTTACATCTCTATAAATGGATTTGTATATAAAAACAAATCACATGTATCAGGATAAAAATATTTCTTAAATTCTCTTTTGAACAATTTATTGACTAAATATTTTATATTGTTTAGTAATAGATAATTCAATAAAAATGCAAGTAAATTATTATTAAAATATTTCCCTATTAATTAATATATTCAATTTGTTATTACTAAATCATATCTGTTGTAAATTAAAAAAAAACAACATATAAAAAAGTAAAAATATATCTACACAAGTTTCTATTTTTAAATAAGTTAATATTATTTTCACTTGATGTATAATGAATATTGTTTAAAAAATAAATCACTTGCCACGATATCAAGAGTAACTTGTTTATTTGATGAATGATTTATTTATGTAAAAATTAATTATTTAGCGTTACAAAAACGAGTGAACATTTTCATTTAATATTATTATAAATCAAAATTGAAATCTGTTTTTCATATTTTAAAAAAATAATTAATTTAGGAAAGAAATACATTAATGTTATGAAAATATTTTTAGCATTTAAATATCTGAAAAAATCAAATAAAATATTTAATAAATAAAAAATTAAAACATGTTATAGTGTATAAGATATTCTATTTAATTATATAGAAAATTTAAAAACGTATATTTGAAACGTCAAGGTTAGAGAATTTTAATTAAATTTTTCCATCAAAAAAAAAAATTTAAAGTACTCAATCGAAACAAAAAAGATCAAAGTAAAAGAGGAATAATTGAACCATAGACATTTAGATAATGACATTATAGAAAAAGTTTCTTGTCCGAAATATATTGAAATGAATGAAAAAAATTCTACTTGTATTTATAAAAAGTATTACAAAAACTTCAATCTTCTATCTTACATAGTATTAAATATTTTAAAACTATTTTTTTTAAATAAAAACTTTCTTTTTAGTTAATTAAAAACTGTTTTTAGAAAATTATAAATAACTAAGATAAAAGAAATGAAATCTCCATTGCTTAAAGTCTAAGAAAGTTTAAAAGAAGTTTTTGATGGAAATGCAAGGAATATCCAAAAATTTAATCAACATAGAAAAGTATTAAAAGATTTACGCTTGGCTTTAATTCAAAACGACAAAATAGAAATGTTTTGAATCGGAATCAAAGGAAGTTTACTATATTTTTTAAATAATTAGAATCAAATATACTAATGAATATAAAAATAGAATTAAATCCATTTTGAAAATCAAAATTTTTAATACAATTTATTATATTTACTCATTTTTTACTATTTAAAATACTTAAATTATAAACAATAAAATTCACTTTTAAAATAAAAGAAAGCTATATTTCAACAAAATAATAATTTTCAACATTATTATTAATTCAAAACTAAAATTGTTTATTTTTTTATTTATTATTATATTTATTAATTTAATTTTCTATACATTAAATTAAACATAGACAAATTTCAATAAAAATGCAACTTTGAAATAACGAATAACTCGATATTATCTTTAATTATTTAGCACATGTTTAAATGCTAGTTTTTCTTACTACTCTCTTATATAACCATGTCGTAATAAGTACTCTTTCAAAAACTAGAAAATCTAGGACAAGTGTGTGAATGATATTTTAATTCAGTCTGTCTTTTGTTCTATATATTTAATCTTTTATTTCTAAAATATACATTTTCAGTTTTTTATTACATTTCTAAAGACGAACAATAATGGAAAAGTGGTTTTTATATTTAGAAATAATAAATAAGTTTAAAATATAAAAATGAGTACAAAAAATGCTTTATTTTAAATTGTAACTAAGATTTTTTTTATTATTAATTTTTCTTTAAAAATCAACGTTATAAAATTGTATATATATATATATTTACATATATATGGACAAATGAATTTACTGAAATTGACATAACGGGAGTACACAGTAAAAAAAAGAAGTAGATAAACAAACATCATTATATCATTATTAAATGGAAACAAAGAGATAAAAATAAACCAAGAAAAAGAACTTATCGAAGATGGAGAGATGAAATTGTGAAGCCTAATGGAGGTAAAAGTTGGATGAGATTATTGGCAGATTAAAAAATTAGAAAAGTGAGATAATAATATTCTATAAGGTTTTCACACATTAGTAGGCTTATATAAGATTTGATAATGATGGTGATAATATATATATATATATATATATATATATATATATATATACATACACGAGGGTCGTTTGATAAGTATGGTAAAAAAGTAAGAAAAACTAAATTGAAAAATTTAATTAAATTAATTAATTTAAGCAATAAATAAATTTACCATACTTATCAAACGACCCGTGTATGTATATTTATATATATATATATATATATATATATATATATATATATTGTATATATATATATATGTATATATATATATATATATATATATATATATATATATATATATATATTTGATTAGAAACCTAGATATATAAGAAAGACCAAAAAGAAACTCATAGTTAGATAAGACAGAGATATATGAAAATTCATCGAAATGGACTGGAAGACAAAGGTATTAATTGATTAAGGTGGAAAATTTTGGAAAAAGCCTTTATCAACCAACGGTTAGAAAAAGACTGATAATATATATATACACAGTTGCACATAAGTCATCGCACACATTGGTAACAAGCAATTTATGGATATAATTCAATGAAGTCGTTGAATTAAAAAAAAAAAAATTTCAAAATAAATATAATATTCATTAAATGTATTCATTATATAATATTCATTATATTTATTTTCAATCAAATATATTTTTTTTAATTTAACGACTTCATTGAATTATATCAATAAATTACTTGTTACCCATATGGCGAATACTTATGTGCGTTTGTGTATATATAATAAAAAGATTAAAAAAGAAATGGATTAGATATATAAAAAAATTGATTACCAATGGTCAATAGAAATTATTGATTAAGAATCCAAATAAAAAAACAAGAAAACGAGAAAAGTCTGCGATAGATGTAATAGAGAAACGAGAAATTTTATCGTTGTAGATGAAAGAGAAAAATTTTTGATCACAAATTGAAAATTTAAAAAAAATATCTTCATCCAACAGTGGATTGGAGTTTGATAGTAATTATGTATGTATGTATATATATATATATATATATATATATATATATATATATTGATCAATATCATCATGAATACCATGTATAATATAATATTATAAATTAGGAAGTTTTGATAACTCTGTCTACATTTTAAAATATTCCCTTCCAATTCTGTAGCCTAAAAAGTCTATTAGTGCCACACTTTTAGTTTTTCAGTATCTGAAAGTTCATATTATACATTAAATTTACTTAAAGCTTGTTTTCTAATTTCCCTTTTTATTTTTTCTAAAAATTCTGCTTCTAGATTATATTTCAAAAAACTTTTAGTCTCTCATCAGTTCCAATATTACTTTTTTAAAAATAGTCTTGTTTTTCCTTATATTATCTTTACAAAATATTTTGATTTATCATATTCTTTGCATAACTATTTTTATAATTTTTCTTAAATAATAAATTTTTATTTATTTAGTCTTTTTTAAGCCTTTATTTTAATTATAAATTTACATAATCATTAAATTTTATATTTCATTTAAATTTTAAATATTAAAAATTATTTTTATCTTATTATTGAGAAAATTATAATAACGTTTTTACAAAAGTATTGATTTTAAATTAGCTATACTTTTTAAAAATTAAAATATAAATTACTGTTCATAAATTTTCTTAGAGAAAATTTGTAAATATTTAATAAAATATATTGTTATTGAATTATATACATATATACATTTATGTATATTAACCAAAACTAAAATTATGTCAGTTAGATAAATGATTATCTCAAAAGATATACATAAATCAAAATTTTAAATGACGCCTTTTCTAAACTCGGTACTTCTATATTTATTCATGTAGCGATACATTAATATATCACAAATATTATAATTCCAAAATTACTGATATAAAAAATATTATGTTCGTTCAATATTCAAGTTCGAAATAAAAAAAAATATTTGTTAAATATTTGTATTTTTAATATACTAATCATAAAAAAATGATTTGAAGATAATAGTTGCGATCAAACAGTACAGTCAAAGAAATACTCGCGCATAAACTAATTTATTAAACGTTTACTAAATTTTAATTATAACGTCATGTTTTAACTGACGCTTCTATGATCATCGTTTCATAGCTACTAATTATTGTTATTCTATTCTATATTTCGTAAATAGAGTAACGAATAGATACACAATCAGTGAAATCAACCACAATGACACAGATAAATTAAATGTTTATTAATTTATGTTAGTAGTAAAATATTCCCATCTGAAAATACTTTTTGTATTAAATTCGCAAGTATATTATATATTTTTTTGGTAAACATGTGACAGTAAATTCAAATAAAAAAATGTATGGTTAATATAAATTTAACAAATAGACACGCATATATATGCGTGTGTAAATGTAATAATTTAAAAAATAAACACTTGCAGAAATTCTGTAATTATTAAAAAAAACTTTTACGAAGTGAAAATTCTCAAAGAAATTACCCCATTACTCTCACTAATTCATCATATTATATATATATATATATATATATATATATAATGTAATTAAATCACGAATGTCCTATAAAAAGACAAAATTTATTTCTTTGAAAATTGTTCGTTATTTTATACACAATTTCTATCTCAAACAAATAATCCATCAAAGAATGTCTTTCTTTTATTTGACAAATATGTTACAAAATGTTGACATGTCAACAAATATATATATATATATATATATATATATATACAACTTTTCTGAACTGTGTAATTAATATAACATATTTTTTACAAACTTCCATTTCATTTATATGTCAAAAATCATCTTTGACTGAAAATGTTGACATTTAATACGATTTATAACGTAGAGAAAATTCTTTTGAAATGTATATTAAGTTCAAGAATAAATTTATATATATATATATATATATATATATATATATATATATATATATATATATCAGTGATTTTTTGGTATAAAAAAATGTTTATGATAATTTGTATACAATCAAACAGAAGTAAAATTCTATAACAATTTATAAATATGTGAATAATAACTTCATAATGAGATTTAAATTGTCAGTTCTCTGCATGAAATAAGAAGTCATTTTATATTTTATTATTATCATCTGTATTTTTCAACTATTAAATATTACATTTGAGAACTAAACTGTATACAAATTACTTGTATTGAATTTTTTATGAAAAAAGAATCAACTGTTGATACGTCTTTTATTTCGAATATCGCACATGAATAAAAATGATACGAATTTTCTAAAAATAAAAATAAAAATGTATATACGAGAACGTGCGATGGAATTTAATGAACTCAATCTGTATGAAAAAGAGTATTACAATTTTTTATATACATTTACCAATATGTTTACATATATACGAGATTCTTTGCATATCAATCAGAAATTACTTAGAGTTTCTTCTTAAATTAAGTCAATATTTGATTTTCAAGAATGAAATTCATAATACAATGAGTTATTAAATACATTGTTTTCTAAATGCATATATTTTTCATTAGAAATAAATAAAAAAATATTTTCTAATTTTTTAAGACTTAAAAATAATTTCATTTTAATAATTTGAATTATAAACTTTTTATATTAATAAATAAATTTTCTTTTTTCTTTTTCTATTTTCAACGGTCATATTTTTGAAAATTGTTTATACAAATCAATTAATATTGAATAAATACTTAATTTTTAATATTATTAATTATGTCAATTTTATTAAAACAAATTTAGTGTTAAAGTTCTTATTTGTAAACTATTTTACAACAATTATAATAAATCATTACAGAACTGTATATTAATTAAAGTTAATCCTGTTGTTACTCGAATTGTCTTTATTTCTATTTTTATTTAAAATAAAAAAAAATATTATGCTTCTCAAATTGTTTTCAAATTATTTAAATAAATTTACAAAAATTTTACAATTCAAAATAAAATAATATTTTTTTAAAAAATAACATTCTATACGAATTTAGTTTAGAACACAATATCACTGCTATCACTTTAAATATTAATTTGTAATTCTAGAAAGTAAATACTAACAATTGAACTATCCGAGAGCAGCGGTTCATGAAATTTACAACTAGTAATGTGATATTGAAAATAAAATACAAAGAAAATGAAATTCATTGTAAATGAAAAACAACTATGAAACTACTCAGAAAATTACAATTTAAGTGATTGCAATAAACTTAAGTATCTTTTTGCAAGTGAATACCTCACGAACTGATAGATCCTTAAAGCTGCAATGCCTGGAAATATATCCATTTATATTACTATTTTTTCCAAATGTAATTCTTTTGTGCATAAAAATATTATTTTAGTCATCGATTAGGTTTATTTTAGAATCATTATGTAATTGTAATCCAAAAAAATCGATTTTATAAAATGTCAATTTTTATGAAATTTTCTATACTGTAGATCTATATTAATATCAAGAATTGATAAATTTTAATTTCATTATAAGTTGTCTATTACTATAAATCAATTATTTTAATAAAAAAAAATAATTTTTCACCAAAAATTGTGTTAATTTTGTGGACGAAGATCAATTTTTGATAATTATTTTTTTCTAATGTTTCTTCTCTTTTCAATTTAGAAAAAAAAATGTTTCATAAGAACATAGAAATTTTATTAGAAATCAATCATTTAATTCTATTGAAATATTTCTAACAAACAAAATAGAAATTTATTACTTAACGGAAGTACAATAGTTAAAAATGAAAATAATATATTTATAATTAAATTAGTGATTGCCTGAAATCAAGAGTTTTTTATAAACAAAATTCTTCTATTTAAAAATACGATTTAAATTATCTTTTCAGTTTATTTTATGTGCGATTTTTATGTTTACAAGAAAAATATCGATTTTTGGAAATTTTTACTTTTTATGAAATTTTGCATATATATTGTAATAAATCCTCGTTTTTAAGGTAAAAAATTGAAAAAAATAATTCTATTACAAGTCAACTTTTCACTATAAATAAATTATTTTGACCAAAAGTTATTATTTTTCTCCGAAAGTAATGTAATTATAAAATATAAAAATGTAATTTCTTAAACGAAAATTGATTTTTGATCATTTTCTTTTATTCTTTAAAACTTTTTTTAAAAATAATTATTATATAAAAAATGTCAAAATTTAATTATAGAAATCGATCATTTAACTCTATTAAAATATTTTTCTCCAAGAAAAGAAATATATTACTTCAAGGAAGTACCTAAAAATAAAAATACCAAATTTTAATTAAATAAGTGATTGACTGTAATCTTAGTATCAAGACAAAATTCCTCTTCTATTTAAAAAGATAATTTTAATTATCATTTTAGCTTATTTTATACCTGATCTTTGATTTTCGAAATTTTTGATTTTTCGTGAAATTTTATGTATTAGAGGTTGTTGTATATTGAAACCAAAATTAAGAATCTTAATTTTCATTAAAAGCAATTTTCTACTTCAAATCGACTCTTTTGAGCGAAAGTAGTTATTTAAAAAAATAATATTTTTCATTTTAAGTAGCAATTAATTCATTTTTGATCATATCTTTCTATTTTCTCTAAATAAATAAAATTAGGTACAGAATTTCGCAACATCTAATTTATTTCATCTTTCAATATCAGATAAACTCATATCTGTTACTTCGAATAATTTTTCCTAAACTAAATAAAACCAACATATAAAATATAAGTATTTAAATAATTTATAAATTAAAAAAAATATAAATTTTATATAAATCAAATATGTTTATAATTATTCTGATCAAAAAGGCAAATAAAAAAATTGGTGATAATAAATTAGCATTATTATATTCACATATAAATTCGGTAAATTTATGAAAACGACAAACCATGTTTTATAATAAAAATGTATAATTTGTTCTATGTAATATTTCTATAATTTAATATAATATAAAAAATTATCTTTTTTTTACATATAAGTTTGTAATTTTGTAAAAAAATAATATTAATGAAATAATTACTGATAGATTAATTATTTTAAATATCATTATTTGTTGATATTTATTTTACTTTTTCAATTTCTTTATGGAATATATTTGAAACAATCAGAATAAACGGTTGATCAATAACATGGATTATACCTTTCAGTGTTATATCGTTTTAATCAAACTCACTTTTATATAAAACCAAGAAAGAAAATTGATATTAGGATAAACACAAAAATAACAGCTTATGTAAAAACAGCTTTCGAAGATCGTAAGGCAATACAAATTTTAATTATTAAACAACATGAGAATATAAATTATTCCTGGCTATATATATATATATATATATATATATATATATATATATATATATATATATATATATATATATATATATATATATATATATATATATATATATATATATATATATATATATATATATATATATATATATATATATATATATATTAAAATATAAAATGTTTTGACAAATATAAATAAAAATTTAATAAACCTTAATAAAGTTTGAAATAAATTTCAAATAATAATTTTATTAATTCAGTTATTTGCAATTTAATTCGAAATTCAATTTCGTGCTCAATAATTAAATTATTTGTCCTATTTCAGAATTTTCAGATTTAATTCAGTTGAAGTACCGAGAAACTACTAATTAAACTTTTGATCAGTGGATGATATAATAAAATCTAAAAATAAATCACTGGTTGAAACTAAAACTATTTTCGTAAATATTTAGTGCACAAAATTGTTTAATAATAATAGAATTATTTCTTAATACCACAAAAAAAATTGTAATTTTTATCAATAACTAACTTGTATATATATATATATATATATATATATATATATATATATATATATATATATATATATATATATATATATATATGTGTGTGTGTGTTTACGTACGTATATGTGCATATATTTATATTAAAAAAGAATCAGTACTAAAAAAAATTAAGTAGTTCTAACAAAAACGTCTGTTTTTCATTCTTATTTTTTGTCTTCCTATAATTAAATTACTTTTTAATTCAATTTACTGACGATAAATTCATGTATAAAAAAAATTCTAAAAGTGACAACTGAAACGTTGTAAACACACGCCGAAAATTTATAACACGATCTAGAAATATTATGTATGAAAAATATACGCATATGTATAATTTGAGTATGTAATAATGAAATCGTAAAATAATTCCTTAGATTCAAATCTACGTCATGCTGTTCAAGTAAACTAAACAATCTTATACAGAAAACATGAAACTTAACAAAATTATAAAGATAAATTTAGACTATAATTTCAACACAGATACTAGCATAAATGTAAATTAAATTAAGATAGTACATATATTCTTTTAATTTTTTGGAGACTTAATGTTTTAAATTAAACATGTAATTCTTTTAACATTACATAAACAAGTCAAGTTATAAACGAAAAATTTTTTGTTGTATTTATTTTCCTTTAAGTAATACATATTAAATAATATAAACGATTTTTAAAAAATATATGTCATGTATATACAATTTAAAATTAATAAATCCCTCACTCCTAATATTACAAAATTTATCAAGTGTCAAATAATTATTTATTTTTATCTTTATTAGTTCAAAAGTTATTATGCATTTTAATGGCAATCTTAATAGTATCATCGTCAACGCGCTGCATTATAAAATCTGAGGTTAATTCTAATTATAAGTTACTAATTATATAATATATACATTTTTGAGATTATTAAATCTGATTTTCTAATACAACGCTTTGAAAATGACGACTTGCCTATCGAAATGTACATCAACTTTTAACTAAGTAAAATAAAAAATAAATGATTATTACACATTTTTATAAAATTTTGTGTTACAATTAGTATTATGTATACAATTTATTTTAAAGAAATCACTTATTCTAACACACTATCATAAAATGTTCAATAATCATTTATTGCTCATTTAATTTATTAATGTACATTTCAATGCCTATGTCAATATGGTCAGAGTACTATATTATAAATAAGTTAACAATTGACACATTTATATATTCTGATAATATTAAGATTATTAATTTATTTATTAAAATAAATTTTCCTCATTATTGAAACAAGTAGTGTAAAAATAAAATTATTTATTTTTAAGATAAATTTAAACCAAATATTTTATATACACTTACATTTTAAAATTGAAGAAATATAAATATAAAAATACTTCTTAATATTTTAATAAGTAAAATACGTAGATATAAAAATAAACAACAATTAATTATATTTGCAAAGATTGATCAAAATAATATATCATATATTTATATAATATGTATATATAGGATTTTCCAATAATAATGTCCAAACTTTGACAGCTGGTGACAGCCATGTTTATTATTTTTTAATCTCATTTCGATGTTTAAACTCAGTATAGTTTGTCAAATTATCATGGAACATTCAATACGTCAATAACGCTTAAAAATTGTAAAAACTTCAATAAACTTTTTGAAACAAAATTTTAATGAGTCCATTATTTCACGAAATAGACCCGTCAATTCGTTATCAAGATCATGTGATATAACTCTATTGGATTATTAATTAATTTAAAGTTATGTGAAATCATTGGTTTATACTGATAAACCACAAAAAAACAGAAGCAATAAAAATAAACATTGAACGTGTAATTCATAAAATTGGACCACAATTATGTGAAAAAGTGTCTAAAAATTAAACTAAATGGATGCACTAAGTCAAGCAAAGTCGTGGTAGTCATATGAGTGAAATTGTGTTCCATCATTAATGCCATAGAATATGCTTAAAAAAAATAATAATTAAATACTTTTGGTTTTATTTCCATTTAATCTCTTCAAACTCTTATTGAAAAACCCAATATATATAATATGATTTAATCAATAAATATATTTATGAAATTAAATTACTTTTAGGAAAAATTGCTTAAAAATATGTTAAACTATTCATAACTTTGGATCAAAATAAAATAAAATAGTTGTAGATATTCTTGTCCAACGTTTAATTAAATACAAGTACGTGAAGATTATTTCATATATACGATTGATATTAAACTTTACTGCAAGTTTAAATCAAATTAATACACACTCATACATAAATTTGTCTACTTTACATGTAACTTTGCCTTATAAATATTCTTAAGTATGTTTTATATATATATATATATATATATATATATATATATATATATATATATAAAAGATTATTATAAATAAAAATCAATATGCTGTACTAAACTTGTACTTTTATTCTCTTACTTACATATTTTTCACTACAAATTCCATTTATTAATGACTTATTTTAACAATTTTATACCAAATAAAAATTAAATTTTAAATTAGTAGTAATATAAATAGTATATAATATCTTCTATTCAAATCAGAACAATAGAAGAATATATTATAGAAAAAAGTAAATGCCGAAAAAATGTTTGAAAATAGTACAAAATTCTATAAATTACACATGCAATATTTGTTTGCATGTGATTATTTTTAAAGTGATAAACCTGTGATATTATGAACTATTTTTGAAATTCAAATTAACATTTATGTAAAACACCTTAATTTTTTTCATGTTTATCGAAAATCGACTTTTTAATTAAAGAAAAAATAATTAGCTATAAAAAAATAATTTCAATACATCATTTTTCTCATATTATTTATTATTTGATTTATCAAAAATGAATAAAATATCACGTTAAAATTCAAATTCATAATAAGTACAAAAAATAAACTATAGAATGATAATAAATTAGTGAATTCTAAACTAATAATAATAAATAAATGATATGTGTAATTTTTATTCAGTTAATATTTTGTGAGGCAATAAAATACAAATATTTTATTTCATATATGTTTCGAAATTATGTTATATATATATATATATATATATATATATAAAATATTTAAAAACTATGGGAAAATCTATAAATGAATACGAGAACAAACAAGAGTAATTGATAGAATAAATAAAATTGATGAAATGAACATGGAAAGAATATATACCAAGATGAAAAGTCAATAAATAGACAAAGTTATTACGGAATGATGATCAAGAGACAAAAAAAGTCCAAATAAGAGACATTACCAAAGATAAAGGATTAATATTGTAAAATATTGTGAAAATGACAGGTAGATAAGATTAGCCACGGGCAAAAAATAATGGAAAAATCTTGAGAAAACTTTTAAGATGGCCTACTAAAATTCGATAAGTTTTTACCCATTGGTTTAATATAGGCTTTTATCATGGTTTACATATGTGTGTATATATATATATATATATATATATATATATATATATATATATATATATTATACATGCGTCCCAATAAAATGTATACACACTTTAAACGATAATAAATTCAGTGTTCATTTACATATGGGTCATTTTCAAAATTTAAAAAATCTACAGGGATGAATGTAATTAATAATAATGTGTATTCATTTTTGGGACATCCCCTGTATGAATAAATATATGTATATATATATATATATCTGTGTGTGTATGTGTGTGTGTATTTAAGGATAAAAAATACAAAATCACTATATATTTATTAATTTAAAATAATATAACCACAGTGAAAATCACAATATGAATGAAAATATTATCTGAATATTTTACAACAAATTATCAGTTTCTTTAATTAAAGAACTCTGTTAAAAATAAATAAACAAATATTAACACGTCCCATTCCAGAACAATTTTCGATCAATTTAGAGTGAATTTCATTTACGTCATGTGTTTATTATGCACTCGTTATTATCGAGACTAATAATTTTATTGGTAAATAAAATTTGAACAATAAAAATGAATTTAAAAAACAAATCGATACTTGCATAAAATAACGAAAGTATATAGTCTAATAATTGAACTCTATATGATTTTGTACACTAATTATTAATGTTATCAATTATATTAAAATATTATTTTAGTGGTGCAAATATTAAACGACTTGAACAAAAGTCCAATATGGCCACATATTTAACCCACACTTAGTAAATCGTGTCACCAAAAAAATTTATAATGGAAACAATTCTGTGTGAGTGAGTTATATATTTTCATAAAAATTCATTTAATTAGTATTTTATATTTTAGTTAACTTATTAGCCAATAAAAAATAATCTGATTTTTATAAAAAAATTATAGGTTATTTTTATACAACATTTGTAAATGACAATTGAAGTTATAATTTATAACTTTTTATACTGCAAGGAATAATTTTCAAATATTTTAAAAATAATATTGAGATACAAACATAATATTTCATTATTTTAACTATATTTTTTATTTTAAAATTTTGCATAAAAACTATAAAATCACAATTAACAAATTTAATAAAAAAATACAAAAGTATATTAATATTACTGTTATAAAAGTTTATATACATGTATATATATATATATATATATATATATATATATATATATGTATATATATATATATATATATATATATATATATATATATATATAAAAGTGAAAAAAGTGAGAAAAACTAAATTGAAAAATTTAAGTTAAATAATTAAATTAAACAAGAAATTAATTGACCATACTTATCAAAACACCCTCATATATATATATATATATATATATATATATATATATATATATATATATATATATATATATATATATATATGGTATGTATATACGAGTATGTATGTATGTATAAAAACTTTAAAACTTTTTTAATGGTTATTTAATTTTTTCTATATTTACTTATCATTTTGTGTCTAACAATTTTCTCTTATAATTTTTTATAAGCAACTTATATTCTCTATGATTATTTTAAATTGAAATATTATTTTTAGCTAATTAAATATTAGAGAAAAATTTGGACAAATAATTGACTTCATTCCTGTTAATAATTGTTTGTTATTAAATACTTTTTAATTTTATATAAAAAGTATTCGTTATTTATAAACTTTTGTATTTCATATATATAATAGTAAGTCACTTGAAATTATTATTTTTAATTAAATCTGGAATTTTTAATATAATTTAAATTATTTTTATCATTGGTTTTGGTGGTTTGATTTATATTTAGTTATTTATTTAATAAACAATACATACTTTTCAAACGTACCATAGTTAATATATTAATTTTATCGATCTATATTTTTTGCTTAGTTTGAAGAATGCATACATATTTTATGATATAATTCGCTTTTAAATTTATAAATATCTTCAAATTGTGTTCAAGTTGTCAATATCGTTTTTAAATAAGTTTTATACCCTTGGTATTTGTTTTGAAAGTTGTATAAATATCATATTTTTATTTATTAAAATTTAAGAAAATATCTATTAGATATAAATATGTTGATGTATTTATAACTCTTATATATTTTCTCTTCATTTAATTTCTGTATCTTTCATTTATTTTTATTTATATATGTATTTTGTATATATATATATTATGTATATATATATATATATATATATATATATATATATACACAAATATTTTATATTAATTTTGGACCATTTATTATTTTTATTTTTTAATAAGTATTTTATATTCCTAACAATTGTTCTAAATTTACATATACTATTCAGATAACTTAATATTTTGGAATAATTTTCAATAAATAATTGATTTCATTTTTCCAACTATCTTAAGGTCTGTTTATTTTTATGTATTAGTCGTTATTATTAAAAGTTTTTTTTATTTCATATGTGTAATATTCAGTTACTTGAAATAATTATTTTTAATCGATCTTGGTATTTTTAATAAAATTTGATTTTTTTGTTCGATCTTTGTGGATTCATTTATATTCGATTATTTATTTAACAAACATTAAATACTTTTAAAACGTACTATACAAGATTATATGTTCATTTTATTGATCTAAACTTTTTGCTTAATTTAAAGAATACATATTCTATGGCATGATTCGCTTTTCAGTTTATAAATATCATTTAAATTATCATTTTAGTTTTTCAAATAACTTTGTACCGTTGATGTTTGTTTTGAAAGTTTTTTGAACATCAAGTTTTTGTATTTTTTATTTATTTAAAATGTTTACCTACATCAATAAAATTTCAACAGGATATTAATTTATTTTATTTATAATTTTTAATACTTCTTATTTATTTAATTTCTGTATATTTAATTTTTTGTTATGTACATATTATATATATATATATATATATATATATATATATATATATATATATATATATATATATATAATATTTAAAACAAAATGGAATTTTAATATACAAAAGTTTCTAAAATTATACTTTATTTTCATTTAACCAGTTGCACTGGCAATTAATTAACATGCACGCGTGCCAAATCCGTCCAAAGCAATTCGCAGCGAGTTGGTATTTAAAATCATTTTTTTATAAAGTTTTAGACACACACACACATTAACCTTATAGTAAAACTCTTAAATTGATTAACAAATTTATTAATAATATAAATAATTTTAAAAAGGAATATTTATTGGATTTTGATACGTTTGTTATTTTACCGAATAGAATTGAGGTATTAAAAAATTCCATATCTATTAGATGAAAGAATATTTTACTGTCAATTTTTGCAAATTTTCTCATTAAAGGAAAAACTGATAAATAGCTGTCTTGCAGGTCTACTCAACCCATATCACCATTGTAATCTAAAACTATATTAGGTTTTGTAATGTTTCCATTTTGGTCGGTATAATTTCTACATTTTTTTCTTTTTTGTTATAGTCATTTCTGCTTTGGAATGTTTTGAAAATGTAAATATATATCTTTTTTGTCCTTCCATTTTACAGTTAAGATACCATTGCAAGATCTTAAAAGAACTTAAAATGTTTTTAATTTTGTTGCTGCGATATCTTTTGGCATATTCTTTTTATTAGATCTGACTGTTCCGATAGTATTAATTTTTTGCAAATATAATTTCCGATACAGTTTTGATGACGAATACCAGTTATCTAAAAAGAGGGTGTGTACAAAATCAACTAAAGATCTACATAAATCGAGTACAACATTTTCTAATGCGCTATTATCAGAATAAAATAGTTCTTTGATAAAATATTTTCCATAATAATAAAAAAAAATATATTGTGTTTTGTCGTTACTTGATTATTATTCAATGAAAATATGTAAAATTAATGAAGTTCTACAAAAAAGTACTTGTATGCCTTCAAAACAGAAGTGTGACACTTGCTAACTGAACTCCGATGTTATTTTAACTTAGCAAAAATCACACGACGTGCTATGTACGTCTTATCGACATTTGGTTCAGATAGCAGTTGACGTACATAGCACGTCGTTCCAGCGCAACTGGTTAAATACATAATCACTACTTTTATCAATGACTTTATTATTATATATTTGTTGTTATGCCCTTTGAACTTCTCTAATCTTGTTTGTTTCTATGACCAATTTAACTATAAATCCATCCTCAAAGTTACTGATGTTTTGATTTTCAGTTTAAATAAATACCATAATTTCAATTCAATTAGTTATTTCTTTTATTTGTTGCAATTTAAAAAAGTCTATAACTAAAAGTTATTTAATAACTTATTTTAAAATCAAAGATTATTAATTAAATTTGTAGTATCATTCTTGCTTCTATTATTAATATTACAAACACACATTTATATATATATATATATATATATATATATATATATATATATATATAATACATGTCATATAGTAAGAAGAGAGGATTACTAAAAGATGAGGGTAGTTATTGATTGGGGACCCAAATATTTAAAAAGGCCCAAAAAGGAACTCATTGATGGATGGAACAGAGAAATAAAGAAATTTGTTGGAGTGGACTGGAGAAAGACAGTATTGGATGGGTCTTGGTGGAGGATTTTGCGGGAGACCTTCATCCAGAAGTGGTTTTAGAGAAACTGCTAATGGTGATGATGATAAACATATATATATATATATATATATATATATATATATATATATATATATATATATATATATATGAAATTAAGTTATGTAAGATTAAATTGTATTTATTTAATGGGAGAAATTCTGAAAATTCCTTTAGAATAATATTTTATGAAGATTTAGTATTGAATTTGATTTAATTTTATATAAAAATAAAATTCAGTTTTGGTAAATATTTTAAAAAAATAAATAAATATGATTTAATATAAAAATATTTTTATTTAAAATTTTTTATATTTTTCTGTTTAATTCCTAATTGAAAAAAATATTTAATTTAATAATAATG
The DNA here is from genome assembly GCA_029203775.1 of Neoneuromus ignobilis. Taxonomy (NCBI): domain Eukaryota; kingdom Metazoa; phylum Arthropoda; class Insecta; order Megaloptera; family Corydalidae; genus Neoneuromus; species Neoneuromus ignobilis. Next base: position 57,262,351 of record CP092087.1, on the reverse strand, counting down.
CACATTCATACATACATCTCATGTGCTTCATTTAATCTCTCTCTCTCTCTCTCTCTCTCTCTCTCTCTATATATATATATATATATATATACACGAGGGTCGTTTGATAAGTATGGTAAAAGTTAAAAAAACCAAATTGAAAAATTTAATTAAATTAAACAATAAATAAATTTATCATGCTTATCAAACGACCCTCATATATAATATATTTATATATATATATATATATATATATATATATATATATATGTATATTTATGAAGAAGAAAAGAAAGATTTAAAATAATTTGTTGAATTATTTTAAATCTTTCTTAAATATTTATTTAAGAAATTTATTTAAGATTTAAAATAATTTGTTAGTTATTTTAGTTTTATTAATTAAAAATTTCACTAATTAAACGTTTAATTAGAATCATCAATTATATCGTTAGATTGTAACATTTTTGCATTTATGTACTATTAATTTTTTTCGAAATAAGTATCAAATATCATTGTGTCAACACTCAAAAACGAGAATCATAATTGAAATAGTAACAAAAACGTTTTTAGAAGCAACAAGTACAAAATAACAATTTAATTAAAACAAATAACTCGCGAATAATATCACCGATTCAAATTATAATGCGCAATACTCGTTCTTAGTTTTAACACATTTCCCACTATTTTCTTTCTTAATGGATACTGTATCGACCGTATTTACATTGCACGTTCGTTTAAAAGCACAAACAAATAAATAAAATGAATAACAGCTGACGAAAAATAAATACGCTTTTATTGAAAATAAAAATTGTTGAAAATGAATCTATATTTAACTCTTTGTTGACAATTGATGTCTGTCGGAGGAGTTTTTATTTAATAAATATCATTCATATTTGCATATCGTTTGAAAACATGAACATTCTTTCACTGAAAAGAGAATTTATATTAATAAACACTATATTTGTTTAAAATAAATTTGTTTTGTTCAAATTCTTACAAGAAGATAATATGCATGAATATTATATATAATTAATAAAATAAAAATATTTTTGAAATCGAATAATACTAATCAAACAAATATTTTATCAGATTTATAATATTTTATATCAGAATAAATATGATGAATAAAACTGATTTTATATTATATAAAAAAATATTTATAATTTTCTGAAATTCGAGCAATATTTTTTATTTTTTTTTAATTACTAACAAATAAATATATATACAAATAATTTGTAAATGAATTATTCAGGAAATTTAATCAAAATAACTACGTAATATATATTTCCATATAACTAAAATGAGAAATATGCAAATACATCTGGAAAAATATTTATTCACTGCTTATAAAAAATAAGTTCACGTTTTATTTAGAATAATTTCTAAAAATAATTCTTTATATTTGAATAATTTAACGAGTTTTCGAAATTTAAAGTGAAAGCAAAAAATATAATTAGTTTTACACAAATGAATTAATTACTGAAAAAATACTAAATAGTAATTTTTTGCTAAAAGTACATTATTCCAATAAAAAATATAAAGAAAATTTAAATATAAATATATATATATATATATATATATATATATATATATATATAAATGTATAAATTCCTCACTTGAAATACAAAATAAATTCATCATTATTTTAATTTTTTAATTATATTCTTTACTGTTCTCTTTCATAAGATTATTTTAAATCTACTTACGGTGCATATATTCATTTACAAAAAAAAGATTTTCAAAATAATTTTATTCATTAAAATCTTTACATATTTGCAATCTAAGAAAAAAAAGAAAATTATAATAAATTATAGTCTCTTTGTTTTATCTTACCCATATTCATTTTTTGTTAATATATATTTTTTTACAGGATATCCAAAATATATTTAATATTATACTATCACGCTATTTAATTTTGTTTACTTCCTTAACTTCTTTTTAATATTTTATTTTCACATTCATAATTATACTTCTTAAATTATATTTTAGTTTTCAAACATGAATTAGTTTCAAATCGTGATAATTAAATATTTTTCACAGCGAAGATATAGTTATTATTTTGACATAAAATGATAAATCTGACCAAAAAAAAATTTAAAGAAATATGATAAAATTGTTATCATTTATTCAAGACATTTTATCATTAATTTATATATTTACTTCAATACGAAGTTTGTTAAGCTAATTTTCCAATTATTTAAAGATACTTTTTTTAAAAAAAATCTAATAATATTTAAATTTTCTTTTAAATCTAGTAAATTAATAAAAAAATAATTCTACAAAATATTTGTTGCTCTTTTCAATTTCTTCGTATATGTATGAACAAATTATATATATATATATATATATATATATATATATATATATATATATATATATATATATGTATGTATGTATATGTACGTATCAATTATTGTTCTTTTTTGCAATTAATGTACAGTTTTATATACTATTTTATTAACTAATTATATTCCAAATGATCACAATTTTTATTTTTTTCCCATTTCGTTCACATTATAAAATAAAAAAATTATATATACAATTTCTTTGTAATATCACAATTCAGTACTTTGTTAGTTTCCAAAAACAACGATCACAAACTTTATAAAATATCAAATAACACATATTATGAATTTTTCACTTTTAGATAAATAAAAACTGGTATTCTTACCATAAATTCTAAAAATATGTATATATGTGTATGTGTGTGTGAGAGAGAGAAAGAGTATGTATAATAAAAATTAAAAAATATTTCATACTTCAACATATAATAGATTAACAAATTCAAAAATTATAAACTATTTTAAAATATGTCTCATTTTAGAATGAATTTTAGCAATGTGTGTTTTTCATTAATTTATTTTATAACAAATAAAAATAATTTTCAATCTATATTCTGTTATACCTTTATTTTTATTAATTAACACAATGCAATAATTATTTATACTCAACAATCAAGTTTACCGAAAAAATTAAACTCATCCAACTTTCATATGTGTAAAAAATATTTAAAAAAAAAACGTGTGAAAACATCAAAAGAAATTTCATATTTTCTTACATATATATATATATATATATATATATATATATATATATATATATATATATATATATATACATTTCTTATTTACACACTTTTCCATATTTTAAATGAAACATTTGAAATAATATAGATTAACAATGAAAAATATTAGACTGACCACCACATTAATAATAATAATATATATATATATATATATATATATATATATATATATATATATATATATGTATGTTTGTGTGTATTGTGTGTGTATCAACCTGTATTTATGTATAACTCTGTATAAGCTAATATAAATATAACTAATTTTTAGAAAATAAATTTTATTGGTATGAATTGAAAAATGATGTATAAAAATCTTTAATTATTTTAAATATTCAACACATATTTTTTAATTAACTTTCCCTAAATATACCAATTTAATTTTGTTATTATATATATATATATATATATATATATATATATATATATATATATATATATATTACGATATATTATATATATAATACTGTCTGTAGTTAAAATAGGTTTAAGTAAACAAAATTATTACTTGTAATTACAAATTACTAAAAACAATTTTTTTAAAAAATACTCTACTTGTTGCAGAAATGAAAACCCATACTATGTTACATTCTGAAAAAATGTTATTTTTTAATATTACTTAACTAACTTTTTAAAACATTATTTGCTTTTTATTTTTATATATAAATAAATGAATATAAATATTTTTGTATATGTGTGTTTATATTTATTTTATCAATAATTAATTTTTGTTTAATAATTTTCCGAAAGGTAAATATAATTTTACATCAATAAATTATCTGTCAAACAATTATTTTTAATTTAATTAGTTATTATATATATATATATATATATATATATATATATATATATATATATATATATATATATTAATATACGTAATTAAAAATATCTTTTTTTAATTTATACGAAAAATGTACTAATTATTAAATATATATATAAATTAATAATATAATTTTTATTAACTGATAAATGACATTCATCAAGTTGTCTTTTAGTATATCAATTGCGTGTATATATATATATATATAAATTACATAATATTTTTTTTATATTAATAAAAGTAATCTAAATAAATAAAACATCCTAAAGGCATTATTTCGACAAGTTATCAAATAATTTAAATTATTTTTTAAATCAGGTGTTTATACTTGTAACTTCATTAGAAAATAAATATTCATAAATAATAAACTAATAAACATCGTTTAAATTACATCTCAATTTAGAACATCATCAGATTCGTATTAACGTTGAGATTAAAATGTAACGGACCATTCGTAACTGAAAAACTTCGAGAGGTAAATTATAAATCGTATCGCGCGGGCAAACGTACGTTCGGCACGATTCTGTTACCAAACACCGCGGGTTCGCGTTCGACAACCGGCAGGCGAGACTTTCGCGGTAATACTGTCCGTCAAGTGCCAACCCGACGGTGTCGTCTCCCATCGCATCTTGTTTCCTTATCACTCCCACTTCTATCGTTCAGTTTTGTTGCGCAGGCCATGGAATCTCGTAGCGCGTGCGTTCGTATCCCTGTCGCAACGTAAAACCGTTCGTACGCGTCGTATACAACATTACTAATACGTATTAAACATGATACGTTAATTACGTTATGTCGTATACATAATGGTTGTCTGTATGCGCTCGAGAGATGTTAATAAACACACTCATACACACACATATATCTCGCTCTTAAATTAGTGAGTTTATGAGGAGTTTAGGACTATGTTATGCACCACGTTTTAATAGCAATATCTTGTTAATGCATCTGAGAATCCGTTACCATTAATAATATATATTAAAGTATACTAATATATGTACAGGACGTGTGGTAATAAATTATACATTATATTATTACTATTATTATTTTGGGCGGTTTTGTTTAATTAAGTGCAAATTTAAGTGTTGTTTCAACCAAATTTTAATTATTTTATTGAGCATACGAAATAGTTCTAATAGAAACCGCCGTGAAATGAAACAGTACTTGACGAATAATAACTAAAAGTAATAAAAAAAATTTATCTCCTGAATAAAACTCAAGTACGAAGTTTTTCTTCTGACTAAAAAGTACGTGTAATTTTATTACCTCGTTTCAATTATGAAACTCATATTTTCGTACTACCTGAAATTGTTTTCTTATAATGAATAATTCTTCGCCATTACTGCTATAAAAATTAAAAGATGTGGTTTCTTTCGTCGTAATTTTGTTTTTAATGTATTTTTTTAATGTTTCCTACTCATTATTCGTATAAAAATGACTTTTTATAATTTTCACATAACTGTTATAAAATATTTTTCTTTTTTTAAAAAATTCAATCTACTGTTATAGAATAATATTGTTTCTATGTACTTAATTTTCTTCTTTTGTGAATTTTAACAAAATATTTAAAATATTAAGCAAATATATACCTAATACATATAAAATTTACAAATATATCAATAAAAAAATCCGTGATTTATACAAAATATATTCAGCATATGTATTCTATAAGAAAGTTAAATAAACTAAATTAATATTTCAACAGAAGGAAATAAAAATAAAATATTATATGATACAGGAAAAATAAGAAATATTTGTATTGGGGTGGGGGTTAACTTTAGAATTAAATTATTTATTATTTTTATAGTACTTATATTTTGTGCAAAATATTTTAAAGTTAACTAATTGCCCTCAAATTAAAAAAAATATTTTTTATATTCCATAAATAATTGTACAGAACAAATTTTTTATAGAATTTAAAAATATGACTTCAGTCATTTTATCTATTTTTACTAAACTCATGAATGAATTATATAAATTGAACAATCATCCAATTTATATCGTGGTTAAGATAAATACAAGTTTAATATTTAATTAAATTTATTAGTACAATTTTCAATCAAAAACCAAAAAGTAGTCATAACTAAAAAAATATGTTTCTTTTGGATATAAATTCGAATTCTACATATATTTATCAACTTTTAATAGACTCAACTTTCACAAATTCGGCACCATAGGGAATTGTAAGGTGCTAAATTAATTTGTTTGCCGAATCATTGGTGATTAGATTAGTATATATAGTTTACCTTGCATTGAACTAAATATTTTTGAAAATTAATCGCATAATAAATTAAAACAATGGCTCAAGGACCTCGGGTTTGATCGGCCTTTTGCGTTTCCGAAAATATTATTTAAAAAAATACAATTATAAAACATGTACATGATATTAGTACGAAATATATATAAAATTAAACACACTAACATACAAAATAAGAAATATAGGGTCATCCAAATGTGATGCCTAGATTTGTTTTATTGAAAAAAATATTTGTATAGGATGGTACATAAACACATGTATATAGTTTCTTTTTAATAAAACACAAATCTAGGCGTCACATTTGAATGATACTATACTAGAACGTAACACATATAATATTCAATCACTCTCAAACAGACATCACAAATTATTGAAATTTCAAATACTTTTAACCGAAAAAAATATACAAATGCTATATGTCAATTTATTTTTTTTTATAAAGATACGAATATAATATACGAACCTTGTCTTTCTATTTAGAAAAAAAAACTCTGATCCGCCTCCATCTCTGCCTCTGCATCCGCCTCTTTCTCTGCCAACACCTTTTCCACCGCATTGATGTGAAAATTTCGTTTCCGAAATTTTCCAAGAATTACTGAAGTACAAATTCTATAAAATATTGAAATTAACAAGAAATAGAAAAAGATACATTTTCAGGCAGACTTTTCGGATAAAATAAATTTTAATTGTAGTCCTATCAATATATATATATATATATATATAAGTTGTTCCATCAGGAATGACTGTAGTATTTTTAAGAAGTGGAAAATTGACTTTAGAGAAAATATTTATTTGTTTTCCATATTTTATTTACTTACTTTCTTATTTTTGGTATAAGTAATCAAAATAGTATTATAAATTTATAAAAATAATACATATTTTTATTATTAAATTTATATATATATATATACACACATGTGTGTGTGGGTATGTGTATATATAATATAAGTGACCCATCAAGAGTGCACATCTTAATTTTGAGATAAAACGAACTTTTTTAAGTGAACGATATTTTTTTTAGCGATAATCAGTGTGAGTTCTTAATGACACCTTATATATATATATATATATATAATATATATATATATATATATATAATGTAACATAAAACGATTGATTTTTTGGAACAAAAAAATTAAAACTTAAAAAAATTTTTTTTCCTTCATTTTTTATTCACCTACTTTCCTATTTTCCAAACAAGTAATCTAAATAGTATTAAAAATTCAGAAAATAAAATGTACACTTTTATTATTAAATTTATTTATACACACACTCACACACACACACACACACACACACACACACACACACACACACACACACATATATATATATATATATATATATATATATATATAGATTGACCCATCAGGAGCGCCCATCTTAATTTTTAAATAAAACCAAACTTTTTTAATCGAACAATGATATTTTTTTGAGCGATAATGAGTGTGCATTCCTGATGGACCATATATATATATATATATATATATATTTATATATATATATATATATATATATATATATATATATATATATATATATATATATATATATATAATTTTCTCCTCAGGAGCGACCGTAATATTTTTATGGGGCAAAAAATTGACTTAATTTTAAAAAATATTACTTCTTTCATAATACTTACTTTCTTCTTTTCGAAACAAGTAATTAAAATAGTATTACAAATTAAGAAAATACAATTTATACTTTTATTATTAAATTTATATATATATATATATATATATATAATATTAATCTGTACAAATTAAACATTAAAGTAGGTTTTTAAATAATTTTTTTTCATAACTTATTTAAATTGTTAAATATAAGCAAGTTTGAGGGTCGACGAGTGAAGCAAGTAAAGGGCGAATCCCTATAGTTGCCTAAAACAATGAATAACATTATTTCACTTAAAAATAACAGATTTCGTAGATACAGATAAATAAAAACATGCAGGTACGCATTGAAAATATGTAATAAAATAAAAAGTTAAAATTGACCACTAGTTAATATGCATTGATTAAAAATAAAAATATATACAAGGAATTACACTCGCGGAAATTATATACAAATTACTGATAGACCGGACTGCAGGTGGCCAAATTAGTGCTAGTTTACTGCAGCGTTTCTTAAACTATGGTCAACGGCCCAGTAGCGGCCCGGAGAAAAAAATTCCGGTCACAAATTAGCACTTTAAATAATATGATATATGTTTTTTACATAAAAGAGGACCGCGTAAAAATTTTACAAAAAATACTGGTCCGTGGTCGAAAAAGTATGGAAAACGCTGGTCTACTGTATTTTTTTATCTTACAAAAAATAATCTATTTAAAAAAAACTGTTTACTACTTTTTTATATTTTCTTCACTCACTTTCTTATTTTCAAAACATGTAATCAAAATAGTGTAGCAAATTTAGAAAATAAAATACATTGCTTTATTAATAGATTTTTCCATAAAAAAAGTGTTTATTCTAGTATTATGTAAATAATTTCAAGCAATAAATTTCCATTATATGAGTAATATTAATGAAAATAGATTAACTGTCAATATTTTAATTTATAAATTGTTAACTATTTTATTACTTTCCCAACTACTATTTAATTAATGTTATGATTTAAATCAATTACTGTAATGTAAAAGCCATTATCATCTTTATATAAACATAGCCATATCAATTAATATTATAATAACTATATGTTTTTTATTTTGCTTTTATTATTTCACAACTACATAAGATATTTATTTATATTTACATAATATAAAAACAGAGAATTGTTTTTTTTTAAAAAAAAAATAGTACCACATTTATTACTCTTTAAAAATTTAATTATCTATTAAACAGTTTAATAAAACTTTATGCTTCATTGTTCTTTGCTTTCAATAAAAAGAATACAACTGTCTGTTTGATATAAGATTTGAACAATTCATTTTAAAGATTAAAATATGCTAAACTTATTCATTATGAAAGCAGAGATTTCAAGAGTGAAATGCATTATATATATATATATATATATATATATATATATATATATATATATATATATATATATATTTGCATTATCTAAGAGTTTACCAACTTTCAGAACGTTAGAATTGAAAATGTTTTCCAGTAAGTATAAATTGTATACATCTTGCACATTACTTTATTGAAGCTTATAGTTTAAATATGTATTATATTTGTTGATGTTAAATATATTTTTATTCTCAGTTTATAAAAATAAAATAAAAATACAATAATTTTATATATATATATATATATATATATATATATATATATATATAGTATTTCGTAAATATGATTTTTGCTTCAAACTTTTTATCAAAAAATATCAAACAATTTAAATTTAATAAAAAATTTACAGAAAAAAAATATGTTGGAAAAATTGAAAAGTAAATATTAAAAGAATAAAGTATAGATAAGAGATCAAACAGTTTATTCCTTTTATTTTACTAGCCTAGGACTACTAAGATAAAGTAGATTTAAAATTTATGACCAGAAAATTGAAATCAGAACATAAAAAGGAATTTGTGTAAAAATCAATATTAGTTTATACAAAGAACAAGAATTGAACATTAAATAAAATCTATAAAAAAATGTTAACATTTATTTATAATGTTTTGGAGAAAAGATTAAAAAACTTACCTAAAATAATCTATAATTAGAATTCTTACAACAAATATTACTGTTTAATTATAGTTATTATATAAAGAAATATTTGTGAAAGAAATTTATATTTAGGACAGAAAATTTGATCAGATATTTATTTTATATATTTGTCAAAGAATATTTTTTTCTGGAAATATTAAAGCTTTCTTAGACTTTTTTATCCTTAAAATTTGTTCATTTCGATCATTTTTTTATCCTTCCATTTTCCTATATCATTTTATAGATCTTCTTCAAATATTTCCATATTTTCAAACATTTTGATTTTAGTTTAGAATATTTTGTTATATTATTTAACTTTGAACATTAAAAGCACCTATAGTTTCTCGACAAAATGATTGCTGTATATTATATGTGCTTTTATGTACTCGTAAAATTCGTTCACCTTTAGAAAATTTCATTTATTAATAATGACTTGAAAATGATCTTGAACTCAATTGTTAGAATTATTTATTTGTCAATCATCAAAATCTTCATTCATAATAAAATTATGGGCTGAATTGTATACATTTTGATATTGATTGTCCTGTAATCAAAATAATAATAAAAAATGAATAAAATATTAATTACTTTATTTATATTTTTTAATTTCTTTGTTTTTTTAACAATCCGTTTTGCAATATTTTAATCATAAATAATATATTAGGTTGGCAAGTATCTCCCTTCCGCTTTTTTTTTTTTTTTTTTTTTTGTACATAGCTGCGAAATTCAAAAAACCGGAAGGGAGATATTTGCCAACCTAATATAATTTAATTTTTTTATATATTTTTGGAATTTACATGCAACTTAATCCTTTTATTCTTTATCTTAAAAAAATAATATTCTAGATAATAATTGCAATCGTTAGCCATAATATACTGAAATTTGTAATTATTATTACTCAAAGAATATCAACACTAAACGATGTTTGCAATATTCGATAATAAAAATGTACGACATCTGTCTAATCCTTTTGTGATTGTATCATCCAAATGGCCCTATGTATTTATCGAGCTATCAACCGCAATTGATCAAATCAAATCTACTAAACGTCATTCTCTGACAAATGTCAATCGTGTGCTCCATCTAAAGCACTGTCACATGCACACACACCACATCTACTGACATATTATTCAGTAACAACAACAAACAAATCTATTACAGAATGTCTACTTCTGGCGGCCATAGTTCAATATCCTGATGTGTCACGGAAATTAAAGCTAACTTTGATCGACTTCATACACATATATACTCATCGCGCGCGCGAGACGTTTTGTAACGAGTAGATGTGAGCGGGGGACGTTCGTGACTTTGCGCCAAATCACTGCCAACTCCGTTGGCTGAACAACATTTGTCTCCTGTCAGTCCTTACATATAATCAATAATCAATTCCGGCAGCATAGAGAAGACAAGTAGAGTGAATGGAATGGGTAACATCTTTTACCAAGCGGCAGGTGGATCGCTCAAATATATGTATGGATGTGTCAGTGTGTGAACGTACCACAAAACGGATTCTGGCTGAGCTCCAAAACCCTTCAAGTCGTTCGTAATACTACTTCTAATCATGCCACTTACCTCTTAATTTAATGAACAACATACAGACATATTTCTAAGAAACTACCGGCCCAAAATCTGAGTAGTTCAATTTATTTAGAACTTTTATTGTCGACGTTTTTATTCTATGTTCTTTTTATGAAATACATTTTAAGCTTTACACAGAAAATAATCATTTTATTATACTTCAATGTACTTAAAATCTATTATACTTTTTCTTTAACAAATCTAACCATATTTGTTTCGTCTATTTCATTTAAACATTTTTTTCAAATGAAAATACTTTATAAATATTTTTAAGAATGCATATGGTGTTTTTTAAGCAGGATAGAACTTTAAATTAAATTTCTATCGAAAGTTATATCTAGCCTAAAAAAATATATTTCATTATACCTTTATATATACTAGAACTACCGGAAAGTTCTGACCATTTTTAAATTAAGAAAAGAATACATTTTCAATATATTTATTAATATATACTGAACAATATAATTTTTTTTCGTTACTGATGACCTCTTCCCAGCGTGATGATAATTTGTGAATTCCATTTCTATAGAATGGCTCATCTTTGAAACTTGAGATGACATTATCGGTCAGAACTTTCCGATAGACCTAATATACACATACACATGTATATATTAAATAAAACCATATCAAAAATCTCAAAACTATTTTCATAGTCAAAGTAGTGTTTGCATATTCTACTTTTTTATTTTTAAATTACTCTCAAATATCACAAATTTTCGAATGTTCAATAATTGCTTATTATTATATTCACTTTTTATTATATTCACTTATTTCCTTACACATAAAACTTTAAATTAAATACCTATACAAAATTCTACCTAACCTAAAACACCTTTTATATATATATATATATATATATATATATATATATATATATATATATACACACATACATACACACATTCATATAAAGGTGTTTTTAGGTTAGATAGATTTTTCTATAGGGATTTAATTTAAAATTCTATCACGCTTAAAAAACATCTATATTATTAACTTTAATTTTTTTACTTTCTTAAACCTCTTATTTAAATTAAAATATGCATATTTATTCAATAATAATTTCTCACTATATATAACGACACTTGGAAGAGAATTTAACATGTATATATTTATCAGATAAATTTCATAAATTCGTTCATATATTTTATTTAAATAATCTCTGTACAATTAACGAATACAAATAGCGATTAAATGATTTTGTTGATATTAAATTATTGTTTACATGATAATTAATAAACGAATGTACGTACATGAAATTTAATTTAATATATTTTAATCTATCATCGTAATTAAATTATTAAATTTGTTAAATTCGATTTCAATATAAAAATTATTTCACTTTGTTAAAATAAATTATTTATAAGTTTAATATTTAAATATAGTCAACTTTTTTTAATATATTGACTTTTTCATTTAAGAGGATCTTTCTTTATTCAAAATATTTTTTTATAAAACAAATATTTATATTTTTTTAGAATATATCACCTATTCACTAACATATATTTTATATAAATATTTAATTATTCTTTATAATTTATTTTTGAATACTTATTTATTTTGATAACATAATGTAATTAGATAACTGTTATAGTATGTCTATTGAAATATAAGGTGTTTTTTAGACGTGAAAGAACTTTAAATTGAATCCCTATCGAAAGTTCTATCTAACCTAAAAAATACTCCTTATATATGTATATATATATATATATATATATAAATGTCCTTATAAAATACGTTCCCCGTGTACTATCAGTAATCTTAGAAAATGCCATTTATTATTAATGACTTAAAATGATCTTAGTAACTCGCATTGTTGGAATTATTTTTCTTTGCGTTTGTCAATTATCAAAATCTTAATTCGTGATGAAATTATGTTATTTTTATAATTATCAAATATAGTATTTTTTTCAATATATGTATATATAAAAGTGTTTTTGAGTCAAGTAGAACTTTTTATAGGAATTGAATTCAAAGTTCTATTACGCTTAAAAAATATCCTATATGTATAGGAAAATAAGTGAATATTGGGAAATTATTGAACATTTGAAAATTTGCAATATTTGAAAGTGATTTAAAAATTCAAAAGTGAATATGCAGTTACCATTTTGAAATTGAAAATAATATTGAAATTTTTGATATGATTTCATTAATTCTATTTTCATAAATTTTCTGTAGGCGTAAAATGAAAGTTCAAATCTAGTATTTTATTGTATGCATTTAAATTTCTTTCTGACATTTTTTATTCATGTAATAGTTTTTATTTCAATCATAAATATTTTAGCTTACTAGTTAATAGCATCTTTTTTTAAATATTAATTTTTTTATACGAGTGATATTTTTTTGATTTCAAATAAAATGATATTTTTATTATATTCTTCTATAATCAGTTTTGGTTATTTCATTTTAAATTTAAATACAATAAAATACATTAAATTTCACGGAATTAATAATTAAAATTTCATTCACACATTAAAATTAAAATATATAGCATTTTTATAAAGACCGTTAGCTATACGTTTTCAAAAATTTCATACGAGTGAAAATGCGAAAGCAATTAAATTAAGACGCATTGATGTGTACCGTTGTTTTGAATATGATGTATTTATATACCTTTTTACGTATGAAAACCTCATAGAAACATCTCATTTAATCATTCGCATGAAAGATCAAAAAAGTAGATGAACAAAATAAAAATAAAAAAGAACTGTTTCAAAAGGTCAGTATTTATTTCTACTCTTAAAAGTTAAATGTACGAGATTTCCATGTATAAGATAATAAAATTTATAATTATGCCTGAAAACTATATTTAAATATAATATATATATATATATATATATATATATATATATATATATATATATACGGATTTGATTCATAAAAAAAGTATACATATTACTTTAATAAATTAAAATTAGTTATTAGTTTGGTTATGCCTGAAAACTAAATTTAAATTTAGTCACACACACACAGAGTTTATATATATATATATATATATATATATATATATATATATATATATATATATATATATTATCCACAATATAAAGCAAATCCTAATTTATCATTCTAATATTTTAAAGCGTATATAATATTAATTTTGATGCTACATTTTATAAATTTATGTTTGCTAATAGAAATTCTAAATAACAATAAAACTAAAGAGGCAATAATAAATTATGTATAATATAATTAGTATCGACCACCAATTAGTATTGAATTAATTAAACCGCACTTGTGTGAGGACACTCAAATGCAATATTTAATTTAAATATTAGTTTCAATTTAATGTATGGTCAAGTTTTCTATTTTTATTATAATATTTATTAATTTTCCAACAATTTAATATCCGTGCAATTTCAATTATATAATCATCCAAATGTGACGCCTAGATTTGTGTTTTATTAAAAAGAAACAATAGAAACTATACACTTTTTTCCTATACATCACCCTGTACACATGTTTCTTTTTAATAAAACACAAATCTAGGCGTCACATTTGGATAACCCTATATGTAAAAAATATTTATTTATATTTACTTTTCGTTTAATTTTTTAGAAAATATTATGCATTAATTTGCATTTTTATAAATCCTTTTTAAGTATCTAAAAATATATAACAAAGTTGCTTTTGCACCAATGAGGATACTCGATTTAAAACCAAAGATTTTATTAACTGTTTAATAATCATTCTTTTTCACCACGTCATTCAATAATACGTATTTCAATGATAACGAAATATAAAACAAAAAATATTAGAAGAAAATATTCACTCATTTCTTCATTTCTCATTCAAATATATACTTGAAAAACTGGAGGTCATTTTTCAAATATATATTTTAATGAAATGTATACTTAAAATATATACTTGTTGTGTGGTTCGGAAGTAATTTCGTTTTTTTCAAGAAAATTAACGACAATTTTTACAGTATAGAAATATTTTATTTAATTATATATTGACTATTTTGGTCCAGTACATTTTGCCATCTTTCTGGTAGTAGTATGATTCCACGCTCATAAAACTTCTGACATTTACTTGCAAAAAATTGAACACAGTGACTTTTGACATCCTCATTTAAACTAAATGTTTTGCCATCTAAAAAGTTCTATAAAGACCGGAACAAGTAATAATCGGAGGATGCCAGATCTGAATAATATGGTGGATGTGGTAACACATCCCATCCAAGCTGTAACAGCTTCTAGCGAGTCATCAAACTTGTATGAAGTCTGGCATTATCATGATGAAACACTACGCCTTTCTGTTAATTAATTTTAGTCTATTCTGTTTGATAGAATCACTCAGTTTGTCCAATTGGTGGCAGTACATTTCCGAATTAATTATAGAATTGTCTGGTAGAAGCTAAAAAAAACAATTCCCTTGAAATTACATCTAACAGAGAACATCACTTTTTTTGATGAATATCGGCTTTCGAAGTGCTTTGAGTCGGCTCATCTCCTTTGTTCCATGATTGTTTACGTTTTACATTGTTGTGAACAATCCATTTTTTTATCACCAGTTATGATTCGCTGCAGGAATAGATCTCTTTCTTCACGTTTGAGCAGCAAATCACATATGTCAATGAGATGGAGCAAATCTCTTTCTCTGAGAACATGTGGAACCCAAATATCGAGTTTTGAAACGAAACCAAGTCATTTCATTTGTTCATGAACGGTCGAATTCTATAAATTCAACCTCGTAGCAATTTCTCGTGTTTTATTCGGTGATTTTCTTCAACCAATGCCTTTATTTTATATTCATCAGCTTCAACTGACCTTCTAGAACATGATGCATCTTTATTATCGTAATTGTCAGAACGAAATTTTGCAAACCAGTTTTGGCACTTGCGTTATGTTAACACATCTTCTCTATACATTTCACATAATTTTTTTCTTGCTTGAATAGCATTCCTACCTTTTCGGTAATAAAAACGCAAAATATGCAGAAAATACTCCTTTTTATTTTCCATTTTTGATACGATACTAAAAAAAACAACTGCACAGAATCAAAAAATCTTTTTTAAAATAAACCTTGAAATGTTAACTGTTAAAATATATAATGATAAGATGGTTTAGAATAAAATTGGTTGGTTAAAAATACAACTAAAGACATTCTTGGGAAAAACGAAATTACTTTTCGAACAACCAAATACATAAAATTAGAATTCACATGTATTTATAAATTTCATTGATGTTTTTAAAATTCAACGTACAACAAATTATTAAAATGTGCTAAACAATTCTACGCATCCAAATAAAGTATATTTTTTTTTAAAAAAAAAGTAGATTGAAATTGTATAGAACTCATATATATATATATATATATATATATATATATATATATATATATATATATATATATATATATATATATATGTAATTACTATAAACGCTCTAATGAATATCGAAAAAAAACAAATATTATTTCCGGAACATACTCAGTTTAAAGCTTCTCTTTGCTTGTCTCAAGAATTTAATTTACGTAAACCTCAACCAAACCCTAAGGCCTTGTGTGTAATGGAACAGGAAGTTAAGAGCCTAACAGCGATTTTCAAGAACAAATTCATGCATAGACAGTTATATGCGCTTGTATAATAAGGCAATAAACTGAACAAGTCTATATGAACCGACCAATAAGCTGTTGTCACAAAGTAAATTAGAATGTTTTTTTATATATTAATTCACAATGTAATTTGATAGTTCATAAGAAGTCATTTTATTTTAATAATTAATTGCACGATTCTTAACGATATATTTTTTGAATAATTCAGTTTCTTTTATAAGAAAAAACAACTGTTTTTTATCTATTATATGAACAGTAATTAAAATCGGTTTATTCAATAAATTATGATATTATTAAGGTATTAATATCTTTTAAATAATATTCAATCGATATAAATAATAGTGTTTATATGTATATATATATATATATATATATATATATATATATATATATATATATGATTATAAGATTTCCATTCAAATTAATTTATTGTACCATAATATATATAAACAAATATTAAATAAATAATTTGTTAGCCTCAAATTTATTTTCTCTCTTAAACCAATGATGTTTTCTCAAAAAACATTTTACATACTTTTAATTAATTTTTAGCTTTAGATCAATTTAGATCAATTTCGTTCTGTTTCAGCAGCGATTCACAAATGGAAATTCGGTCCATTCAATTTTTTACCGACTAATCGTATGGCACCCAAATATCAAACTTGTTTGTGTATACAAGCTTGCGTAAATGATTCAAATCGATTTTAGGATCAATATTTATCTCCATTATTGTCATAGTTGCTCGCATGTCAATTTTCTTTATTTTTTTCAAGATTTCAACGACACCTTTTTACAATACCCCGACCAGAACAAAATACATCCTTCATTTCAAAATTTCCATCTTAAATCGACAAAACAAATTCGCTACTGTTTATCTGGTTCGAACATCGTCTCCATAAACACGACAAATTTCTTTTAACACAAATAATTTTTTGGCGCAAACACTACAATGGTTATGAAGTGTTTAATGATCACTTATTGTTCATTTTTTGTTTATAAAAATGTCGGCTGATGCACATTTCGATGGTGATGCCATCATCATCAGAGATCCATAACAAACGATAACAACAAACTTATTTATGGACTTGCGTAACGTTTTTCCTTTTTTATAATAAAAAGTAAAATTTATCGAATTGTCCTGATTTTCACTCAGTTTTAATTTCAATAACTTTTCACTGAATACATCAATTTCGTTAAAATTTATTATGAAATATTTTGTAAAATGTCACTTTTCAAATAAAATGTAACATTAATGTGTCACAAAATGGTACATTGACAAAATCAACCAAACCTTCTTCTATCAGTAAATAATAAAAATAGCTTTTCCCTATCCCAATATTATACAAGTTTAATTATAATATATTAAATAAACTTGATAAAAAATATTTAAAATAAATACATAATAATATCATAAATCAAAATAATGAGTACTTTTGCTATATTTTCTAAATATCTATTAGAATATTTTTCAAATATTTATAATAATTTAAATTTTATTTTAATATTTTTTTCAATAAAAATATTTTTATTCGTCTTTATTAAAAAATATTTAATTTTTCAAATAATAATTTATGATTTAATTAGAAATAATTACAACTAGTTATTTATAAAATATTTAAAAAAGTATATTGCAATTTTTTTATCCGCTCATAAAAATATATTTTGAATATAATTTTAAAAATATAATTTACAACTTAGTTTTGAATAGAACTCTTAATAAAAAGTAAAATAATGTCAATTGTTAATTATAATTATTTTTCTGATATAAAATAAAAATATATAAAACCATGATACACCACCCCATATTCGCATTTCTCTTTGACCCTCGAACTTGCTTCTCTTTAATAATGCAAATTAATTATAAAAAATAAAACTTTTAGATAACCATATTAATATTTCTGTATAAATGATTTTTACTATAAATTGGTGGTTTGATGTGCATTCAAATCTAATGCCAATACAATTAAAATTTGTTATGTCTAAAAAAATGTCCAAAAGGTCTGCTTGAAAATCTATATCTTTCATTTTTTATTAATTTCAATTTGTCATAAAACTAATACGACTGTAATTTTCAAACAACTTTGAAAAAATTGTGAAACAATTTTTTTACATTATTCCGCAATTGCAATCATTAATGTTCAGAGTAGCGTAGCATTAATGACAATTATTTTACAATAGAACTTTTTTAAATAATATAAAGAGAAAAAATATTTTAATAAATAAACCATTTTTAATATATTCTTTTATAAGAGTTAGGTTCAAATTAAATTTGTAAATTTTCATGCATATTGAATAATGTTTGTCGATTTTTTCAGTAGTTACAATTCGAATATTCAACTATTTTTTTATATGATTTAATCAGAGTTTTGTCGAGCAATGTTTCAATTTAAATAACAAATTGTTCTTTTACAATATTAGAAAGCAATATAATTATTTTTTAAATAGTAATATTCTCTTTGAAAATGTAGTTATACAAATATTTGTTTACAAATTTTTATTTCAATTATAGGTCAGACAAATGTGAGGCCTAGATTTGTGTTTTATTAAAAAAAAACATGTGTATAGTTTCTTTTTAATAAATACACAAATCTAGGTGTTATATTTGGATCATCACCCTATACTTTATCACCATAGTAAAATATTTTTTCTTTGTTATTTGAACAAATATATTTTTAAATAACTTATATTTAAAAAAGACATCTAACCTATAAATTATTTTTAAATTTATTAAAAAAAACTTCTTTTCAAGAAATAAAGTAATTCAAATATTTAATACAGATATAAATTAAGACTTTATTTTATGTTAATTTATTCACTTTGTTTTTCAGATAAATCAGTTAAATAAGAAAAAGATTCAAAAGAAAAAATAATAATAGATAATCACCAATGCCTAATAAAAATACAAATACTTCCAAACATATAGAATGATCCAAATAAGACTAAAGGATAATAAAGAATAGTAAATGATACTAAACAAGTAAATATATGACTAAACTCTATAGTCTCATTTTGACCACACTATATAATCTAAAGTAATAATATATAATAAAATATGACTTACTTTTCCAGAACTAAAAATAATAATGATAATAAGCTATATATATATATATATATATATATATATATATATATATATATATATATATATATGAAAGAAATTAAATATTCGACTTCTTTATCATATCTATTTCATAATTAATTGGATATTTATTAACTGTCTTTCATTCATGTTTAACACCTCAATATTTTTTTTTAAAATTATTTTAACGCGTATACAAATAATTGAATATTTAAAAAATAAATTAAATCAAAGTCATTTTTATAGTCTTTGAAATCAGAGTGAAAATCAATACTCTATTTGAAATTAATTTATTCTTGTTACATATTCAATTACGTTGTGTCCGGATATGATATTCGAAAAATAATAACGAGAGAATGTATATTTACAAACCAATCATCTGTCTAATATAAAAATTGAAATTGCGGTCTCTTCCAAGCGCTATCTCTACGAAATGACAAGCATATGACAGTGTAGCAAAGTGGTGACGAAAGATATGAAACTTCTGTACGCTCGTCTATAGCGCTTTCACTGCAGATATAACTTATATCAAGCTGTCTTATAATCGTTTACACAGAAACCATTCATATCAAACTTTTGCAAAGTAAATAGTAGTTAAGTTTTTCAATTACTTTTAGTTTTTTTTCTGAAAGATTCGATACGTTTTTGAATTTTCTTTTAACACGACGGATTTAAATATTTTACAAATAAAATAATTAATTCATTAATTTTATTACGTTCATTTATTAAATTAAAAATTATTTTTTATAACCAGTAATTGTTTTAATTGTTCTTATAAATAGAATAATTATTTTTTTATTAAAAGGCAATTAAATAGTTATCTTTTATATTTGACTGTATTAAATAATTCATGATTACAAATTATTGCTAATAATTAAAATTATCATTTTTATTTGATACAAGTTTATGTTTATTATCTATTATTTTATAATTAGATAAAAATAAGTGCAGGTTATATAATTTCCATATTTAGATTTTTAAAAAAATATTTAAACAACATTTTAAAAATTAATTACAAATTTTTAGTGTATATAGAGTCATCCAAATATGATGTTTAGATTTTTGTTTTATTAAAAAGAAACAAGTGTATAGTTTCTTTTTAATAAAACATAAATCTAGGCGTCACATTTGAATGACTTTATATAAAAATAATATAACATTCAGAAAATTTATTTTCGAATAAAAAATTATGAAATTATGTAATATTTATTAATCAACATTTTTAATATAAATATCAAAAATTTTATGAAATAATAAATATGATTATGAAATATGATTTAAATAATTATTTATGTCTTTCTAGATTTACAAAAAAATTAATAACAATCTTAAACCATTAATAAATTATTTCCATTAAATTTTGAAAATATAAAAAAATATGTAGTTATTTTATATTTTAAGTTTTGTATTTTCAGAAGTATTTCCAAAATTTTAATTGTAATATTTTAAATTATTTGTAATTTATTTGTAAATTAGTAAAGAAAATTAATTTAAGAGTAAAATAATTGTTTAGATTTATATATATTCACGTATTCTTATCATAAAACTTTTTTAAAAAAATTATTAACCTAATTCTCTAAATTAGTGAATATAATTTAATAGATTAAAAAATGTCTGATGTCATTGTAGTCGCTTTTGCCATTTAATGTAAACGAAATTAAAATTTTTCTTTAAAAAAAATTTGCAAATTTAGTTTCAAATACGATAAGTGCATTATATAAGCAACCACATTATCGATCTTTAATCAAATTTACATAAGCTTCTTACGATACGGGTGCGTTGTGCAACGTCTATAATAACCACATCCTGAGCACCTTATTGAAGCTGAACTGATCACTAAATTCTAAATCAAGTTCAGAGGAACTGTCAACATATGAACCATAACGTTATTTTCCTAGTTATATACGCTCATACACACACACACACACACACACACACACACACACACATATATATATATATATATATATATATATATATATATATGATTTTCCAATAAGAATGTCAGAACTTTGACAGCTGGTGGCAACCATATTTAATTTTTTTTAAACTCATTTTGACTTTTCAACTCAATATAGTTTGAAAAATTATCGTGGAATGTTTAACACTTCAACTACACTTAGAAATTTTAAAAAAATCAATAGACTTATTAAAACAAAAGTTTAATGAGTCCCTTTTTTACCAAATGAACCCATCAATTGGCAACCTAGATCATTTGATCTAACTCCATAGGATTATTTCTTGTGGAGTAATGTAAAACTATTGACTTATGCTAATAAACCACTAATAACAAAAGCATTAAAAATAAACATTGAACTTGTAATTTATGAAATTGAAATACAGTTATGTGAAAGAATGACTAAAAATTGGACTAAAGGAGAGTGCACTATATCAAGCGAAGTCGTGGTAATCGGTCATATTAGTGAAATTGTGTTTCTCCATTAATGTCAAAAATATGCTTAAAAATTAAAAAAAATCAAATAATTACATATTTTTTGTTTTATCTTCATTTAAATTTCTGTAGCACTTATTGGAAAACCCTATATATGTATATAAAGAAAAATAGTTCATTTTTTTAAAATGTCATAATATTTATCATTCAATAAATGTTTTATTGTTATATTTATTTAATAGAAATTAAACATGTCTTTAACTTGAATATAAAAATAAATTACAAACAATCTATCTTATTTATAAACACAATTGTTAATTGTTTTCATTGTTTCTTTTTAATTAAATTTTTAAACGATAATTAACAACTTCATCGTAACAAACAATTTGATTACAAATTACGATTTTCTGATGAATAAAACTGAAACTTGTATTAGCATACAAAAAAATGACCGAATTGAAAATAATTAACTGATCATATTGAACTGATCGATAAACATAACTACATAGTGTAGTACTTCCTTAATTTGAATTCAACAAACACATTTTTTCCCTGTTTATACGAATAATATGCATATAACATCGATACTATGTAATGGTATTCATGTTGTCTGTCGATTAATCATGTTCATGATTGAATTTTTGACTGATGACACGAGGAATTTTGTGAATAATGAAATATCGACAGAAATAAAACAATATCAAATATAAATTGATTGTTTAAAATGAACTAGATATCATTTTATTCTCTACACTTTCGATTCATATAAATTTTTAAATAGTTATTACTTATATATCTTTTCTCTCCTAAATATTGCTGAAATAATTATATGCATATATATATATATATATATATATATATTAGGTTGATGTATAAATTCGTCCCACTTTTTATACAAAAATTAAAGAAAAATTTTATTTACTAAAAATTACATTTAATCAAAATAATATGTGTCGTTCTGTTGATGACCTTTCTCCATCTCTCTGGTAGCTGCATAATCCCGCGCTCATAGAAGCTTTAAGGTTTCTGGCTAAAGAACTGATCCAGGTGATTTTTCAAGCCTTCCAAGGAAAAAGTCTTAACCATCTAAATTGTTTTGAAGCGATCTAAATAATTGGTAGTCGGAGGGCGCAAAGTTGGAATAGTACGGTGGATGGACCAAAACATCCCAGTCAAGTTGTAAAAGTTTGTATCAGGGGGGCCAAAGACACGTATGGTCTATCATTGTCTTGATGGAACGTAATACCCTTTCTGTTAGCTAATTTAAGCCGCTTCTGGTCGATTTCTCGCTTTAATTCACTTAGTTGTGAACAGTATTTCTTCGAATTAATGGTCTGGTTTTCAAGTAGCAGCTCATAATAAAAATTCCCTTCCAATCCCACCAAATACATAACATTACCTTCTTCGAATGTTAACTGGCTTTAGCGCTGGCTGAAGCGGCATCTCCGCACTTTGACCATGATTTCTTACGCTTAACACTATTATTCATCACCTGTAACTATCATCAATCAATCCATTTTTCATCACCTGTAACCATCTGCTTTAAAAATGGATTGATTTCATTGCCCTTCAATAGATAATCGCAAGCATAAATTCGGTCTATTAAATTTTTCTCTGCTAACTCGTACGGCAACCATACATCGGCTTACTAACTATTTCAAATTGACGTAATTGTCTTGATACTGTTAACTGTTTGATTCCAAGAATTTCTCTGATCTCTCGAGTTGTTCTATGCCGACCACTTTCAATTAGGGCCAATATTTCGTCATCATCAGCCTCAGCCGGTCGTCTAGAAGGTGATGCATTGCTAAGATTAAAATTGTTTTCAAGAAACTTTCTCAACCACTTACGGCACTTGGAATCGTCAACGGTACTCTCACCGTACATAGCAAATATCTTTTTTTGTTTCGGCGAAGCATTCTTGCCTTTCGGGAAATAAAAACTATAATATGTCGAAAATGCTCCTTATTTTCTGTCTTTTTTAATGCTTAAAAATGTTAAAAAAATACAATCAAATAACACATTTTTTCCCAAATACTTTCTGAAATTCCTTCTAACAAATAACATCAAAACTTTATACGTTTGAAGTTAATAACACTTCGGTTTTACGACATAACTCCATCTAACGCCAAAAACGGGACGGACTTATGCATCAACCCAATAAATATATATATATATATATATATAATAGTTGACCATCACTAATCCGGCCACCGGTAATGTTGTTTAACCGCTATTCGAGCATAATTTCCGCGAATGTAATTTCTTGTGTATTTTCTTGTCTTTATTCAATTCATGTCTAACTAGTAGTCGACCTTTTCTTTTTCATTTTATTTTTTATAGACAATGCGTATCTGCATATATTTATTTATTTGTATCTACAAATTATTTCACTTTCAAATGAAGAATTATTATTTATTAATTTTTACAACATGGTTTGTGCATTGGATTCGTATCTCCTTAAAAAAATTCAATTGAGATATTGTTATAGTATATTCCTTTTCGGTCAAAAGTATTTAAAATTTAACATTTTGTTAAATCGATTTGAGTTGAATTGATTATCTAGATATGTTATATTATTGTATTTTTTCTTTCTATGTTATAATAAAGGTGTTTTTTAGAATTGATAGAACTTTCTATAGAGATATATGCCAAGGCAGTTATCAGTTTTAACGCTATAAGTGATATTTGGATTCAGTATACTTTGACAAATTATTATGAAACTGTTTATACTTGAGCAACGTTTCCAAATTTTAGAAATTTACTTCAAAAATCAATGTTCTATTCACCAAACTTATAGAGCACATCGTGAATTGTATGGTGCAAATGATCGGCCATTATTATTAGTATTATCATTAGTAATTCACGAGAGCCCATTACATCCAGAAAAAATCATCGTATGGTGTTGATTGCACATTGGTGGTATCATCGGACTTTATTTCTTTCGAAATAAAGCCAAAAAAGTACGTTATTGGTGTACGTTGCAGAACTATGATCAGGATTATTTGTTTCCAAATTTGCATGCCATCGATCTGGAAGAGATGCGGTTTTAGGAGGATGGTACCACGTGCCTTCCTTTGACCGAAGCAATCAAGTTATTAAAACCAAAATTTGGCTATAACGTTATCTTCAAAAATGGACCTGTGAATTGGCCTCCACGGTCGTGTGATTTGACGTCTTTGAATTATTTTCTTTGGAGATATTTGAAGTCTGTTTTATGCTGATAAACCAGCAACGATTGAAACATTAAAAGTCAATATAACTTGTTATTGTGGATATGAGGCCCCAATTGCTTGAAACAGTGACCTGAAATTGGACTGACAGAATGCGGTATATCAGAGATAGTCGTGGTGCATATATGCCCGAAATTATTTTTAAATATTAATGCCATAAAACGATCTTTCGAATAAATCGAAATAAATGGTCGTCCGGTCAATTAGTACGTGTTTTATTTTAATTTAAAGTTCTGTCACGCTTAAAAACACAACTCTTCAGTATATTTTAATTTTATACGTCTTCCCCTATGCTAATATCATACACAAGTTTTACAATTGCATTTTTAAAATATTATTTTCTGCAGCGCAAAATGTTTAACATCGGTTGGGCATCAAGTATCTGAATTTATTATTATAAGCGACTTCTTTTTGAAAGTTTAAAATTAACTGTTAAATAAACTGTATTTGTTAATTTAGCCACCGGTGATTTTGCAAACTCTCTAATCCGGTATTCCATACACACTAATGATGCAGTATTAGTGATGATCAACTTTATTTATATTAAATAAAAAAAGATATAATACTCATAAATCTAAATTGACTTGTCCCATGTATCTATTAAATTTTATATAATTTAAGAAAAAGTTCTTATTTTTTACTATCGAAAAATATTATAAAATTTTTTCATAGCTTTATTTCTTTTAAAAATTTCACAATATAATTTATTCTTTATTAATTCAATAAAAAATCATTTAGTTTATAACAAATAAAGACTATTTAATATATATTTCAAAACCTTAAATTCAATTTTTCTGATTTATTTAATATTCACTTAAAATTCATTTTATATACAGTTTAATACATTCAAGTCTCTTCAAGTAAATAATCAAGTAAATTGTTTATTTACTAAGTACTCCTTCATCAAAACAAATTTTGCAACATTAATCAAGAAACACTAACTATTATAAACTATACTATTAACCTGTCATAAACAATACTATTAACATATTCAACTTTTCTGTTCTGAATATCTGAAAACGTCCAACTAACCTTGTCTTGCTCGTCTATTTCTGAAATTTTATTCATTTATTAAAGTTTTGACAATTAAACACCTCTCGTTGTTTTATAATAATATTCTTCTGTGAGTCTGCGATGAGATTACTTCAACAAGCAAAAACGTTTTAATGACACTTGTTATATTACAGTACAATAAATAAAGTAATATTTTTTACAAATGAAAGTAATAAATTTATAGACAAATAATTCCATTTAGAATACACCAAATAAATTAAAAATGAATTTCTATACTTATATGTCGATGAAAAAATGACAACTTGTATCGTCATTTTTAAATTTAAACACACATACACACACACACACACACACACACACACACACACACACACATATATATATATATATAAGGTCATCCAAATGTGACGCCTAGATTTGTGTTTCATAGGATTTTCCAATAAACGCTTCAGAAATTTAAATTGAATTAAATCAAAAAATATTTAATTAATTTGTTATTTATTTTCTTTATTTTTTAGCATATTTTATGACATTAATGATGGAACACAATCTCACTCATATGACCATTTTAGTTACTCTTTCACATTATTGCAGTCCAATTTCATGAATTATACATTTAATGTTTATTTTTAATGCTTTTGTTGCTTGTGGTTTATCAACATAAATTAATGATTTTACACAACCACAGAAAATAATCCAATGGAGTTAGATCAAATGATCTTGGTGGCCAATTAATAGGTCCAATTCGTAAAATAATGGATTCATTAAACTTTTATTTCAATAAGTTTATTACAGTTTTTACAATTTTTCAGCATTGTTGAAGTGTTAAACATTATATGATAATTTGTCAAACTACACTGAGTTGAATTGTCAAAATAAGCTTAAAAAAATCAAACATGGCTACTACCAGCTGTCAAAGTTATGACATTTTTATTTGAAAACTCTATATTAAAAACAAACATGTGTATAGCTTTTTTTTAATAGAACACAAATCTAGGCATCACATTTGGATGACCATATATATATAATTCTTACCATTGAAATATGTTGCAATTTTATTTTTTCAAATTTTAAACATCTAAACAAGATTTGTAAATTTAACAATAATTTTTTCGTTTGTATTATTCTCGCTTATATTGTTTCCAATTATTATTTTTTGGTTTTTATTTGATATTTTGTAATTATTCTTGGTCTAATATTAATTACATAAAATATTGACATAATATTCTCTTCAAGTATCAAATGAACATAAATCCATCATCAAAAAGCCACATATGAAAAAATATATCATTTCAAGGATTAGCTTGATTTAGTAATTCTGTAATAACAACGTCAAGTAAATATTAAATTAGTGTGGGAAGAGATTACATCTCTCTCTTTTTTTTACTTAGTTATATTTCTTATAACTTTCATTCTTCATCTAAGATATTATTTCTTTTTCACTTATTTATTTGATTTTTTTATAATGAATCAAATATTATCATATGTAATATTAACATATATATTTCATAGACAGGATATTTCTTTTATTTTTCTAAAAAAAATTTTTAAATTTAATAAAAAAAAAATTTCAATTAAAACTAATATTGTTAATACATAATAAAAAAATAAGTAATTTATTTTAAATTTTTATTTATTTTCATCCAATAAATTATATCCAATATTATTCAGTTATTTTAATTTATATTATTTTTAAAAATAATATAAAAAGTATAAACTGGATAATGAAGTTCCATTTAAATGGACAAATGTAATAATACAGTGATATTCAAACAAGAGTACTTGTATTGAACAATGATCAGTCAAGATAGATCTTAACAAAACCTCAACAAACGAATGTTTCATGGACATTGCAAGTTGGTCTGTTTTGAATTGAACAGAAATAATTCCGGTTAGGAAGAGAATATAATAAAATGAAACAGCTATATAATAAAACAGAAGTATTCACATTTACCGCTTGACTCAGAAAGACGCTAAATGGAAATGTTTCTTTTTTTATTGTATAGATATTTTGTTCAGCACAGAATCAATTCTGTCCACTTGGACAAAATTGATTCTGTCTTTGGTTTGCATGGATTCAAAATCCAGTTATCAATATACATATATATATATATATATATAACTTTTTTTAGTGTTTAATACAATAACATTAAAACTAAACACCAATTTATTTCACAAATAACACTCATATTTTTCGACGCCAAAAACATTTTATTGTTCTTCACATAAAACGTAAATATCTTGAAAAATTAAACTTTTTATTATACCATACAGTAGAGTAATTGAAAACGATACCAGTGTTATAACATATCAATAGGATGATTGAAATGAGATTGAAAGGTAATAAAGAATATTAAATGATTGTAAGCAAGTAAATGTATATCTAAACCCTTCAGTTTCATTTGTACCACCCTATATTAAGAATAACATTTATTAGAATTTTATATAGTTAAATAAGTATATTTTAATCAGTAAAATACTGAATTTTATAAATGTATAATACTTAAAATAAAATCTTATATTTGTAACAAATTAAAAATGAAATAAAACATAAATATTTAATTCCATATTTAATTGAAATTAAGACTTTTTCTTCATAATTTTTTTTACCTATTATAACCAATAATCAATTAAATTTAAAATTATTCGTTATAAACACCATAATAAATAAATTTTATGAGTTAATAAAATTGATTTATTTAACAGAAATAAATTTTTATCCCCAACACTACAATGATTATGTAGTATTTAATAATTACTTATTGTTCACTTTTCGTCTATAACAATAGTCGGCTGATGCGCATTTTGATGGTGATGCCATCATCGTCAGAGCCTTTTTGTTAATTTATATAAATATTGTTTTTATTAACTTTAAACAAACGTAAAGAAAATCGCAATAATGTCTCAAAAAATAAACTGAATTTATATTTAAAACATATTTGTTTTATGCAATATATGTTATATTGTACTTTTGTATATTATGCATTAGAAATTATTTTGTCATCATAAATAATTTTAACAATAAATATTTTTAATTGGAATTGTATCAAAAATTATTATTTTATATTTTAAATTATATATGCTTATTCTCTCTCTTTTATTCTACATATATATATATATATATATATATATATATATATATATATATATATATATATATATATATATATAATATACATATAGAGAGAGATTAATACAAATATCGCTTTTTAATTTACTTGCAAATTCCAATTATGTATCTAAATTAACTTCCTATTTAACACAAGTAAAAATTGAACATATCGATATAAACAAAGTAAAAATTACATTCTTATCCGAAAGATAACTCAATCTTGTAAGTTAATTGAAATTCTAATTTAATCGTTTATAAATAGATTTCTCGTTCATTTTCAACGACGTTATGAACAAATTTCTGATTTAAATTTATCGAACTATTTGTAATTTCTGTCTGTATTAAAACCTCATTTTCATGCAGACATGTTTAATAATATATATATATATATATATATATATATATATATATAAAATATGTCGTACACAATTTTACTATTTTATTTCACAATATATATATATATATATATATATATATATATATATATATATTGGTATTATGATTTATAAGTTTCTATTATGCAAAGCGGCCAGATGTTGACATAAAAATATTTCATGGGCAGAACAAAACGATGAAGATACACAGGCCAAAAATACTTTGATATATTATAAAAAGTAGATAGAAAATGTCAGATTTTTTTTATTCTCTTTTATTTTATTTGAATTATTCTAAACCGCTAAAAAACGTCAGCTTATAAAATATATACTTAAAATATATTTTCATCTGTATTTTTAGAAAATCATTGAAAATAATATATATATATATATATATATATATATATATATATATATATATATATATATATATATATATATATATATATATATATATATATATATATATATATATATATATATATATATATATATATATATATATATGAATATATACAATACATCATGTGTGTGTGTACTTTTTATGATGTATTTAAATTATTTTTCTATTATATCGTAAAGCTATAATTCTGTTTTTTTAATATAACAATTATTTGAAAATATTACAATTATACCATCTGGGAATTTTTATAATATTTCTATATATATATATATATATATATATATATATATATATATTAATATTACAATTATAATAAAAATTACTACATGATTCCAAGTATGTATTTTTTATATTTTGATATATTTTATAATATTTTAAAATCATATCTTTGGTTCATGTGATGAAAAATATAATATAGAATTTATACTGGAATTTAAATAAAACTTGATTACTGAAAATGTTTATTAATAATATATTCTGTTACTAATTTGGAACTCAAATTTAACTTATATATTTTATTAAAATAAATTAAAAATTTTAATTATTTGAATTTATAAAACATATTTAGTACGCCAATATATCATTAACAAGAAAATAACTACAATATATTTTATCATATTTAAATTATTAACAACTCTTAACAACTATCACAACAACTATAAAATTTTATATAAATATATCAAATTTTAAAAAAGCCATGAAATAATAATTACATATTGGGTAAATATATTGGACTATTGGAAATATCTGAACTATTTTACAATAACATTTTTCTGAATAATGTACTATAAGTTCGAACATAAAGGTATGTTATTTGGTCCAAATGTCATAAAAGAAGTAATTGAGAACTCTAACTGCATTGTTTTATATTTTAGTATATATATATATATATATATATATATATATAT
Organism: Neoneuromus ignobilis; assembly: GCA_029203775.1. Lineage (NCBI taxonomy): Eukaryota > Metazoa > Arthropoda > Insecta > Megaloptera > Corydalidae > Neoneuromus > Neoneuromus ignobilis. Next base: position 57,230,916 of record CP092087.1, on the reverse strand, counting down.
ATATATATATATATATATATATATATATATATATAAGGTCATCCAAATACGATGCCTAGATTTGTGTTTTACTAAAAATAAATTATACACATGTTTCCCTATACATCATCCTAGACACATGTTTCTTTTTAATAAAACACAAATCTATGTGTCACATTCGGATGATGATATATATATATATATATATATATATATATATATATATATATATATATATATATATATATATTTATAAACGTGATATATCGATAGGATTTTTAAACGTGATAGAACTTTCGATAGGGATTCAATTTAAAGTTCTATCATATATATTATAAAATATATATATATATATATATATATATATAATTATAGATAGATATATAAATATATAAGTGAACAAATAAAAATATATTTGTAGTCCCTATAAAAATAAAAAAAAATACTTATACACCCGTCCCTCAATTTACGTCGAGTATCCGTTCCACGAGGATTTGTTTTACGCGAATGAAAATCGCGTACAATAGAAGAGTCTGTCAGTACAATAGAAAAAATATTGAAAATAAAAGCTAGTACAGTTGTAGAAACACATACTTATTTCACATAGCTTAATAAAAAAATAATGACGTTTTTGAAGACAAAAGTAGATAAATTTTATTCTGTGTCTCTATCGCTACTGTAATTCAAAACAATCAACCTTTTATATATTTCTATCATGCTTTTATACGTTCAAGTATGAATTTGCGTCACTCTGATATATAATAATTTCCATGAAAAATTATATAAAATGAAATCTATCTGACCGCGTATAAAAAGTGCCGCGTAAATCAATATCGCGTAAAAAAAGTCCCTCGTAAATAGAGGTATAATTTTCCGCGTAAAAAAAGTCCCGCGTAAATAGAGGGACGGGTGTATATGTATAAATCTAAAGTTAAAAAAATAATTTTAGAATGAATGAAATTTTAATCAATCGTCAATTTTACTGGCAAAAAGTTTAACAATATATTCACGAGAAATAAAAACAAAATATAATAGTATTAACTTATAAGCATTGATTAATTGAATATGGAGACATTTCACTCATACACTTAATAATAAAATGATATATTACGTATTTCGACCCTCATCAATTAAAAGTAATGTACGCGGATTATTTCATAATGTCTTTCCTCTCTCAGGAGATTTCTGTAAAAGTCATTATATAATCATACATGAACATCATCAATTCACAATCTATATCCTACATCCATCTTTTTTAATCGCTTTATGGACATTACGAGATAGTTTTATGCGATTGAATCTAAATTCCTGTAATCAATTTTGCTCGCCCTACTTTCGAATCGGTTCGATTTAGCTATTTAATTGAAACAAAGTCAGTTTAATTAAATAATTCTTACTGTTTCCGAAATTTGATTACAAACATCACTGCATACAATCTGTTTTCATGTTTTGTTATTTTTCATAATTGGTAAATAATACAATACTAACAAGAAAAGTTTAATTATCTTTTAATACTTATACAAATTTGCAAATGTATTCATAGATTTTAAATTATAATTTTTCATTTTCTTCTTTATTTTGTAGTTTAATTATTAATTTTTAAATATCTAAATTTATATATAAATGATATATCATCATTATCATACTTTTTATCAACAACTGGATAAAAGCCTTTTCTAAAACTCTCCACTTCAACCGATCTAATACCTTTTTATTCCATACCATTCAAATTCTCATGTCTCTGTTCTCTCTCTCTCTCTCTTCATGAGTCTTTTTTATATGCCTTTTTATATAAACTAATCCAAATGTGACACCTAGCTTTGTGTTTTATTAAAAAAAGCATGTGTATAGGGAAACATGTGTATAACTTCTTTGATTGCTTTTTAATAAAACACAAATCTAGGCTTCATATTTTGATGACCCCATATATTTAGGTTTCCAGTCAATATTTCTTTTGTCCATTGATGATCTTCTCTTCTTGCTATATAACTGGACCATTTCTATTTTAAACTCCTCACTTTTGGTATAACGCCCATAACTTTTGTTTTCTTTTTGACCCACTTTATTCTTTTTTTATCTCTACATCTTATTCCTAACATTCATTTTTCTATGCTTCTTGTATTGACTGGACTCATAGGATTATTCTGTAGCTCAAGACCCATAAATGAAAACAAGTAGGATTTACAAACAAAAACTTTTCTTTTTGTACATAAAAGAATACTCAACTTCATAGTACGTGAATTTCTTGCAAATTGACATTATTCTATTTTCATTTTTAATCATCTATAAATGTTCCTTTGATGTTAATGAATTGCCCTATATATAAATAGTTTTTTACTCCTTCTGTTTCTCTTTTATTTCGATTCTTTTTTGATTTAAAAATTTATTAAACTTTTTTTCTTATCGAGATTTATCTTAAGACCACTATTTTAACTTTATTTATACATCTGGATTTGTTGAAAAAATTAGATGCATTCAGCAAATATTAAATTACTAAACATTTCTCAATTTATTTTTATTTGTTCAGATTTCCAATTTAGTGTCTTAAATACTTCTTTCAACGCAGATATAAATAATTTTGGTGATATTGTTTATCCTTGTTTAATTCTTTTCATAATTTTAAACTTTCCCGTTTCTTCTTGTACTTGTATTAAGCTTGTAGCATTTATATAAATATTTTCTAAGAGTTCAATATGTGCTTCTTGAATTCATTAATTCTTCAATGCATTTATTATCGCTGTTGTATTGATTGAATCATAGAGCTTTTCATAATTTATAAATCGAAGGCAAACTGATATTTAAAATTCATTCCATCGACTTATTTTTTTTCTAATAAATTATATATATATATATATATATATATATATATATATATATATATATATATATAAAGGTACGTATGCAGATAGATAGAAAGATAAATTGATGTATATATTATTTATAATATTTTATAAATCATAACTTTTTTAAACATTTTTTTATTATAAAGTCATATATTTAGTAAATATACTTATGCACAAAGTATAATTTATCTTTATAGATAAATTCAATTTTACAAATGAATCATTTTTATAGATACCTGAAAAAATCTGTATCATAATATTCAATGATTTATTATTATTAATGTAGATTTACTTACAAAGATGAATTTATTTGTTATAAAATTTTATATATTTTACCAATATCATTCTTTGATTAATGTTACAGTAAATTTAATGTAATAAATTTTCAAAAGTATTATATACAGAAATAGAATATTTGAATCAGAAAGAACAATAAACATGAAAAAATTTAATATTTTTAATCCAGTAATTCATTTCGAAAATATATAAATACATTTAATATACTTTCTTACATATTGATCAAACTGATATTTATAAAAACAAATTACTGCATATAAAATTATTTTTAAATGAATTTTATTATCATTCAATATGTTAATAAAAAAGATACAAAAATTTAAATAAATGCGAAATATTACTTACGAAAATTTTAAAAGTGACTATAAACAAATATTGACCAATAATTTTAGTTTAGAATAAATGTATCATATATAAATCATAATTATTCATTAATATTTTTTAATAATTTATTTATAACAAAATATTGCAAGTTATACAAAAAATATATTTTTAAATAATTTATTATTTAATACACACTCCATCTACAACAGAGCACTTATTTTATCATAAGTTAAATATTCTTCTATCCATCACAGAATTTTTTCAATAATTATTAACTGTAAACTTTATTCGCTGATACATATTTCAATGGTCATGACATTATCATAAGAGCACTGTATTATATAATCTAGAAAATTTACTCTTCTAAAATTTTGTGACATTGAAATTGGTGATTCATTGTATTAAAGTGAAGTTAGCACAATACCAAAACAAAGAGTTATAGATTTATGGAAACGATTATATTTTTCTAAGAATAAATTCTCTTTTAAAAATAATTTTAGAACTATATTTAATACATCTTTAACATTTTCGGTATCAACGTGTTCCCACAAATTAAATATCTATATACTGACAATTAATATATTTATTATTATCAGTAGATTCATATAAACAACAATACCGTTCACCGCTGTGGTCCAGAATTAAAAGCTAATAGAAAAAAACTTTTCTATGAAATATAAAAATAATTGTATTAAAAAAAATAATTGATTGATATTAATTAATTTCTCTGTCACTACTATTGACCGACATGGTCTATGAGCTGGGATTCACTGTCACCACTATTGGCTGACATGGTATCGTAAGTGTTAATATAATAAAAATATATTAATCATTACCATAGAATTACAGTATTTTTCTAAAATTTTCAGTAATTATTTATTGTTCACTCTTTTTTTCTTTTTAATTTACATGTCAATGATACTAACACAACTATTCTATTTTTAAGTACATACAATTCATTTTTACACCCCTAAGTTCAGAATAAAATAAAATCGATATTTGTATGTATATAAAAACAACCGATGAACTATAAATTATTATTCAACATTTAAAATAAAATTTGTAATATTAAAATTTATAATAATTCGATTGAATAAATCGACTTTGTCAACTGCAATAGCAATCAAATTTTATGAATAAAATTTAATTGCAATAAAAGAAAAATGAATTCATTTTGTAAAATAACCTTTTTATTAGATTTTTATACCTATTTTCAAAATATATAAACGATCATCGAAATGAAACCCCTAGATTTGTGTTTTAATAAAAATAAACATATGTTTAATGAAGAATGTGAATAATTTCTTTTGTTTTTTTATTTATAAAACACAAATCTAGACATTATATAAGTATATATTTTTAATTAAAAAAATAATAATATAAATAATCACATTTGTATAAAATATTTATACATGAACCTTGTGAAATTATTTATTCCTTCGCGATGAAAATTCGTTCTATATTAAAACGCGAGTAAATCATTTCATTAACTTTCGCAGAATAATCGTCAGTGGAAATCATAATGAACATAGTTGTCAAGTCCAACTATGCTCTAATAATCTATCGCAAATGCCAGCCAACCTCCAAAGTTAATCGTTTATATATTCATTGATTGTTTGCATGCATACGTGCTATTTCCAAAGCACTCATACCACCCAGTCATAGAACCGTCAACGCAACAAGTAGTACTGGAGCGTTGAGTGGCTCCGTTACCCCTCTCTTATGTACGTTACTACTCTTCTGTTACCGACACTGAAGATTTAATACTGTTGAGTCGTAGGTCTCATAAACTGCATCAAGTGCGTGGTGATAGAGACTTAGCAAAGACGTGTGATGTCGATAAAGGCAACTATTGTATCTGCTAGAGCAGGAAAATTGAATTACCGACAGTGATGTTCGATAAAGAACAATCATTTGATGAAAGTATTCAAGTGTATGACAGTTCCGTCAATACTTCAAGTATAAATCAATATGGTTTTCAGACGTTTATATACATACACACACACACACATATGTATATATATATATATATATATATATATATATATATCACATAATTTTTCCAAATTTTATTTTCTTCTTAATATACTAAAATTTACAAATATATATTCTCAATTAACTTTAATTTTTAAAAGTAATTATTTTAATACAATTTCAAATTCAAAAATGTTTATTTAGAAAATATTTTTTGATTGAATAGGCATAAAATAAAATTTAATTTTAATTAATATGTACACACTAAATTTCTTAAAAAATATACTTCTCTAATTGATACACTTATTACTAAAATCACTTTTTAAAATATTTCAAAGATTTGTCTTAATGAAATAAACTAGAATTTTTTAATTAAAAAAAAAATAAATAATAAATAATATGGCTCAAACTCATCAAATTAAATTTTTAAAAATAACTCATTTTAAAATTACACCAAACAGTTATTTATAATAAAATTAGTTGTAAAAATCTTTTTATATTTTTTTTAATCAATTGAATACGAAATAATATTGCTTTTCTTAAAGAGGGTTCCGAAATAACATGTAAAAAGAAGGTCGTTTTTAGGAATTTGTTGATAAAAAAATAATCAATGTAATAATCTGGGCTTTTTGTATTTTATTATTTATATTTTAAATAAAGAAGTAACATAATATAGAAATATATTTAAAAAATTAGTGGTGCGCTTTGTAGTAGCCCTTGAAAAATTTACTGTTGGCAGTGAGACGTCTAGCTCCTCAACTTTTAATTTAAAACCCAAAAATATTTTTAAAATACATAAAATTTCTAATGCAGTAAACGTGCGAATGTTAAAAAATATTTTTTTTATTTTTTCCAACATTTCAAAGTCGAGCATCTTTTTTTAGTGAATTTTTTCACAGTTCTGCACTCCTTAAAAATTATTAAATTTGCATAAACTCAATACGTTAGAAGTTCACTGCCTAGCAAAAAATATAATCTTAAATTTAAAAAAAATCATTCAAATTAGTCAATTAGTTTTTGAGACATTTGTTCCACCAGTTCAAAAAATGATGTTTCGAGAAAAACACGTTTAAAGTTTTATATGATGTTAGTCGATGTGGTAGAAGTCAGGTATAAAATCCATACTGTGGCTGTCACATTTAGAAGCCTGTAACCTTGGTAATTTTGAAAATTTTCTTCTAATTACACATTCTTCAAACATCAAAGAAGTGAAAAATATAAAAAAAATCAATTTTTTTTAAAGTTCTAAATCAGAACCTTCCCTTAAATAATTGTACACATATTTTATAATTTATGTACTGAAGTACTAAACTAAAATAATAATTAATTGAAAAATATTATTTTACATATTTTATTATAAAATAAACATATTATCAAAACATTTACAATCCCCATAGCTTATAATATGTGTACGAAATATAATATATAATTCACATTTAACCAATAAACCCGATAAAAAATATTGTAAATCTAATACTAAATGTTTTAATATATTAAAATATTGTAATAATATTAATTAGACAAATATTTTTATTTGGTTTGTGGATTATATTATATATTAATCATTTATACATATTTTACATTAAAAGGTTGTAAATTACAGTATGTACATAATGTGATACTGTTTGTTTTTACTCTCCAGTAGTTACAATTTCAATTAGTTGAAGCAAATTGTTATTGGATAGCAAATATAATAAACACAATATAACATATACGAAACCAATAATCATCCTTTTGAATTTTTTTAAAAAAATACTCATTATATTACAACTAATGTTCATAAAATGCAAATATAAAATGAAAATTCATGTCGTCATTAGAATCAAGTAACAAAAAATGTTGTTTTTTTCTGTAAAATATAAAACACTTAAAAATGATTACAAAATATTTCTCATTAATGAAAATATACAATTTCATAATCTATAACTTTTTTTCTAACAGTGTATAGAAGTGTATTTATTTTATTTTTATAAAAGTTTGTATTTTTAGAGGTAAAAAATCCTGCTACCCATTTTAGTTTCTATTTTGTTTTAGAACTATCTATAATTCAGCTACAAAAAATTTTAGTCACTTGGAGAAATATCTAGAGAATATAAAGTATAAAAAACTGTTCTATCTTAAAACACATTTTTTCTCGAGTGAGGATTGAAACATGAAATTTTACGTTGCCTCGTAAGAATATCAATTTCTTTCCATTATCTAATGTTCGATATTTTTTTAATAACGTATCTTATTCACGTTCGAGATAAGTACTGAAAATCTCATCTGTAATTACTAGCCCTTCGCAAAAAAAAAACTAAAATGTACAATGCCGGTTGTAGTCCACCACACACAAAGAATTATCGTCTCGGCGTAAAAGCTTTCCTTTGTAGTATGAGATGCTTAATCGTTTGGTGATAACCAATAATATTTTCACTTTCGATCGTAAGTAAACAAGCGGTATAAAAACTGTTTATTTTATTATGTGAAAGCAGTAAAGAACAAGTTGTTATAATATGAATTTTATTATCAATTGACACTTCATATAAATTCCATTTACAAAGCTTCCATTTTTCCCAAATTTATGTAAATATAAATTATTTTGTCACTCACGTTGAATATTTGTAAACATTTCTGACATGTCATACTTGAATTGATTTTAACTACGACACGAAATTTATTATTATGAATGATGGATACTTTTTCTTATCATGTTGCATTGTTAATTTATTCACGTCCAATTTTTAAACAATTTTTGTGCAGTATATTTGCTTACGGTATTACAAATATAAAATATTACAGTATTATAATGTCAATCTTATGAGATGTTTTTTTTAACCTTAAAATCAATTTTAAATTCATATAACAAATAAACTCGAATTACATTCGAATTAATAGTCATTTCAAAACAGCTCTAACATGTAGAAAAACGTACTTATAAAGTCATAGTACACCAGTCGACTGTAGCAAGTATTTTATTCGTAATGAGAGTTAAAACTTGTGCGTTGTAAATTTCTATATAATAAAATAAATCTCAGAAGAACCAAAAATATAATAAATTTTTTTGATTTTCTATTAATATAGGGTATTTTTTTTAAGCGCCATAGAACTTTAAATTGAATCCCTACCGAAAGTTTTATCTAACCTGAAAACATACTTTATCTATTTACATGAGTGTGTATGTATATATAAAGGTATGATAATAGAGTAATATGATGATTTTAGGTTAGATAAAAGTTTCGATATGGATTCAATTTAAAATTCTATCACGTTTAAAAACCATTCTATATAATGATATAAAATTTGTATAAAATATATTAATTACTTTTTTAACAAAATTGAAATTATTTATGTACAATTGTTCTTAACAGTTTAATTTAATAATTATTAAATTTATAATTTTTACATGTCGTAAACTAGAATTTTTTAAAAAAATATATCTTCATAATTATTTATTGATTATAGCAAAAATAGCTCAATATTCGTTTTTCTTTCCTCGACCTCAAAAAAAATAATAAAAAGTATATATATATATATATATATATATATATATATATATATATATATATATATATATATTGTGCAAGTTTTTATAGAATTTAAATTTGAAATTAGTAATCATATTAAATCTGATAAAAAGTTTGTAACAAGTTTTATTTATTTATTATAATACATTTTTGTAAATATATATATATATATATATATATATATATATACATATAGTAAACAATTGTTATATTTATAAGATTTGAAAAAAGTAATATATATTTTCAGTGAAGAAGAATATCATAGGTATACAATCTATTTATATTCACTTTTAGATAGCAAGGAGCAAACAGGAGATAAAGTAACAATATCTTATACAAATATATGATCGAATTTCTGAATGAACCTGATCTAATAACCTTTATATCACGCTATTTCTTGTGAAATATACATTGATTTTATCTAGGCTAATATATATTTCCTTTTGTTGTATATTTCGTTTCGAATTACATCTATGATCGTGCATATGTCAGAATATATTCAGTTAAATTTAAATTTTGATATATTGGAATATTTTACATATATTTATTAGTTACAAATTTGGTAACATAGATTTTTGTTTTTTGATAAAATATTAATAAAAATAGAAATTAATTCTATAGATTGGAATGGTTGTTAATAAACATTCTAACTATATAAATAATTCTATTTCCACTAAATAATCTTTTTTTATTAAATGAATAAAAATATTTTTTATAAAATGAATATTTTATAATATAGTTTTTTATAAAATTATTTTAATATTCTAATTATGTATAAATGTATTACTTTGCAATATTTATTATTATTATCATCTTTGAACAAATTTTCTGCAATATTTTTAAATATTTTTTTTATAAATGTATTTAACTTCAACAAAATTTACTTCAGAAAAAATATAAAATTTAATAATTACCGGTAGGAAAGGTAGTTTTTTAATTTTTTTTAATAGAAAAATTAACACTAATATAAATTGTATTGAACAAATTATTTCATAAAAAAATATATATAAATAAATTGGACATGGTAAACTTTTCATAATTATAAGATAAAAATAAATTTCAAAAACTTTTCTTTGTCTCTGTCTCTCTCTCTCTTAATATATATATATATATATATATATATATATATATATACATATAGGGTTTTCTAATGTCAAAACTTTAACAGCTAGTGGCAGCCATGTTTGAATTTTTTAATCTTATTTTGATACTTCAACTCAGTATAGTTTGGAAAATTATCATGGAACGTTTAACACTTCAACAACGCTAACAAATTGTAAAAACTTCAATAGATTTATTAAAACAAAAATTAATTGAGTTCATTACTTCACAAAATGGACCCATCAATTGGCCACCAAGATCATGTCATATAACTCCATCCGATTATTTTTTGTAGAGTTATGTGAAATCATTGGTCTATGCTGATAAACCACAACCAACAGAAGCATTATAAATAAACATAGATCGTGTAATTCATGAAATTGGACCACAATTATGTGAAAGAATGACTAAAAATTGGACTAAATGAATGCACTATGTCAAGCAAAGTCGTAGTAGTCATATGAATGAAATTGTATTCCATCATTTATGGCATAGAATATACTTAAAAATAAAATAAAAAAACTAATTCGTTAAATATTTTTTATTTTATTTCTATTGAACTTCTGAAGTGCTTATTAGAAAACCCTATCCACTATCCACACTAAAGGCCTCTCTGCAAATTTTCCATTACGACTAATTCAATGCCTTTCTCTTCCAGTTCATTCTAATGATTTTTTTATAACTTTGTCATGTTTATTCATTGATATTAATTTGGTATTCTTATATTCTAAATTTCTAGCTAATAACTTTCTTCATTCATCGGTAATGTCCCTTGTTCTTACTATTTAACCAATCTATTTTCATTTTAAGATTCTCATTTTTTACTTAACATACATTACTTTTGTTTTCTTTCTGATCCATTCGATTCTTTTTCTATTTTTCATATTATTTTTAACATACATTTTTTTATGTTTCTTCATGTTCTCTTTTTTTCATATATATATATATATATATATATATATATATATATATATATATATATATAGTATATGCTTACCCAAATGAAATTGATAGTCTCATTTGGGCCATCGTCTATATATACGAGGTCAGACAATTAAGTATACTAAAGTATAGCAAATGATAGTAACGAAATAAATTCAGTCTCATTTGGGCCATCGTCTATATATACGAGGTCAGACAATTAAGTAATGCGACAAAATTCAAAAATCGAGTATATTTAAAAATTAAGGTACATCGCTGCGATCCCCTTCAAAGTAGTCCCCTCCTAGGAAAAAGTCGCAGGGTGACATGTCCGGTGAATAGGGCGGTTGTGGTAACATTGCGATGCCTTTAGACGCCAAAAACTGAGAGACACTGAACGCACTGTGACAGGGAGCATTGTCGTGATGCAGAACCCAAGTCTTCGCGATCTCTGGACGCACTCTGAGCACCCTTTTTCATAATTTTTCGAGCACATTGCGGTAGAATACTTGATTTACGGTTTGTCCAGGTGGTACGAACTTTTTGTGAACCACCCCTTTGCTGTCTAAGAAGCAAATCAACATGGTTTTCACTTTGGACTTGCTCATTCTCGCCTTCTTTGGCCTTGGTGCTCCAGGGGACAGCCACTGTTGGCTTTGTCGTTTAGTTTCGGGGTCATATTGAAAGAACCAACTTTCATCACCAGTAATAACTTTTTTTTTTAGTAATAACTTTCATCACCAGTAATAACCAGTAATAAATTTCTCTGTTCCATTTTCGTGACATGCACTACTCACGCGTTGTTACAAAACACTAAACAGCTGGCGAAGAAATGATCGTACGAGGGTGGTCAAGGTCTCAATCGAGAGAGTAGGGATCTGCTATTACGGTGGCGGAGTTACAGGTTCGCAGTGTTACCACAGGCCGAGAAAAAAAATCGGTCGCATTACTTAATTGTCTGACCTCGTATATATATATATATATATATATATATATATATATATATATATATATATATATATATATATATATATATATATATATATATATATATATATATATATATATATATATATATATATATATATATATATATATATATATATATATATATATATATATATATATATATATATATATATATATATATATATATATATATATATATATATATATGTGTATATATATATATATATATATATGTATGTATGTATGTATGTATGTATGTATGTATGCATGTACGTGCATGAATATGAATATAATTAGAATAACGAGTTTTTTTCACAAAGATATAATGAAATAAATTATATATGAAATTAAATTATTTTTTATCAAGTACTTTCGTTTTTTTATATATTTTTTAAAAAAAGGTAAAATATTAAAAAAATACAATTTTAAGGAATATTTAAATTAACGATAATAAAACAATTTTTTCCGTCAAATAAAAATTCAAAAATTAGTTCTGGGTTATAATTTACTACACTAAAATAATTTTATAAAAAAATTAAGTGTTACAAAACATTTAATTTTTGGATATTTTTAATGAAGTGTCCTTTTTAAATTGTTCTATTTAATCATTTTATTTTAATTACATTTGGTTAATATTTTTAATAACAAACTAATTTGATTACTTTTGCAATATCAAGTACTACTTCAAATCTTTCTTAATTACGTTAAAATTCACTAATATCCATTATCTAAAGTAATTGTGTCCGTAAAGCACGTAGATATGAACCATTAGAAACTTTATAACTGAGTGTAAACTGTACATTTCTATCTTTATCTATCATACTTCGTTCAAATTGATTTAGTTAGACCAAAATGTTCTTCTCTGAGATTTTATTTTTATATTGTACTATTTTTATGTCTTCATAATAAAAAAAAATCCGACTTAATTTCATACGAGTATTAAGTTACCAAAAAAGCTTAGTTGGTAAATAAAAAAAGTTAAAAACGTATAACGACTTCCTACCAACACTCGAAACGTATATTAATACAATTTTCTACCCTCATATTAAACATGATCAATAATCGATCAGCAAACAATACAAAATACACTCGTATTGAAATAATGATACCCATCCTAAAACCGCATCAATCAGCGTATAGAAATTCTTCGACCATTGAAACACCAACGCGGAGTGGAGTAATCATTACATATTACCTTCCTTGTCAGTATATATTTCGAAAGCTCCGAATATATTTGCTGCTCCCATACTCGTACAGTTTAATTACCCATGTCGAGTGTGGTCTCAGCCAAACGGTCGAGATTGTTTCAGTGGCCATTAAACTTTCAAATTGGGTTTTTAAACCGTATATACCTTGGAACGTTTATTTTACCAGAGTGCATCTGCCCGTTAATAAACGGATAGCTATGATATACATACATACATACATACATACATATATATATATATATATATATATATATATATATGTATGTATGTATTATTGTCCGTATTTTCAAGTACAAATAAACACTTCTAGATACGATATGAGAGATTCAATATAGTATATCAGACTTCTATATGATTAATTGAAGACTTTTATCGTGTGCTTATAAACACGCTACTACTTGACGTGAATATTTACTGATTTTTCTCATTATTTTCGAGTTTATGGGATTTGAATCCAGCTGAAGAATGAACAAAGGCACTAAAACAATATCAACTTATAAGCACGTATCTCTTTCATGATATTTTTAAACAGTGTGTAATAAAAGTCGTTAATCTACCTTTTATTTTCACTTTAAGACCGTAATAAAATTCTGAGGTTTTCTGTGCATAAGAATATTACTGGTTAAAATATCCGTTTTTTAATATATTCGTTACATAAGTGAATTATCAGATTAATAACCGTTTTGTAAACAAGGTCAACATTTAATAAATGATATATTAAATGTTTGAACAAGTATTATAAAAGTTACTTGAAAAATTTTATACCAATTTTTATCTTACAACAACATTCTTTAAAATATTATTTTATGTTGTAAGTTTTATTGAAATTTAAAGAAATATTTTATCTAAATCAAAAAATTTCATTATTACAGAAAATAAATAATGATTTTTTTATGTTAATAAAAATTGAAAAATAAATTTTCTGTCTCAATTTTTAGTTCAAAATTTTAATAATATTTTTTTTAATTATCTTATTAACGTTATGTTTTTTTATTAATTTTTATATAAAGTTACTTTTCATACTTTGCAATCACTTTTATATAATAATAATTTACAATATATATTAATATAGGGTTTTCCAATAAGCGCTTCAAAAATTAAATGGAAATAAAACAAAAAGTATTAATTAATTAATTATTTTATTGTTATTTTTAAACATATTTTATGGCATTATTAATGAAACACAATTTTACTAATATGACCACCATAACTTTGCTTAACATAGTGAATTCGTTTAATCAAATTTTTAATCACTCTTTCCATAATTGTGGTCCAATTTCTATCTTACAACATAAATAAATTTCATAAATTTCACATTCAATCTTTATTTTTAACGCTTGTATTTTTGTGGTTTATTAACATAAACTAATAATTTTATATAAATTTTTATATAAAATAATCCAATGGAGTTAGATCACATGATCTTGGTGGCCGATTGGTAGGTCCATTTCGTGAAATAATGGACTCAATAAACTTTTGTTTCAATAAATAAAATTTCTATGGAAGTTTTTACAATTTCTAGGCGTTGTTGAAGTGTTTAATGTCCTATGATAATTCGCTAAACTATATTGAGTTAAAATATCAAAATGAGCTTTAAAAAATTCAAACATAGCTATCACCAGCTGTCATAGTTCTGATATTTTTATTGGAAAACTCTTTATATATAGAGAGAGAGAGAGAAAGAGAGAGAGCGAGAGAAAGAGAGAGAGAATTAGAGAACTTTCAAATTTTGAAATATTAAAAAAGTAAATATTATACAATCGATCATCATTAATCTGGAATGTTTGGGACCTATGGGATACCGAATTAATGAGTCTTTCAGATTATCGATAGTTACTTTAACACATACATTAAGTCAACAATTAATTAAAAATTTACAAAATTACATATGATAAACGGAAATAATTGCCCAGTGATCTCGAGTTTATTCTGCCTTTTTCAATTCTGAAAATAATGTTACATTTTAAAAATGTAATTATTAAACATAGGCATTACATTAATATATAGAGAAATATAGTATGTATATAATCAAAACACAATGCACCATTGTTGTCATAAACAACAAGTGAACAATAAGTGATTATTGAACACTTTAACATATTATCATATTGGGGTGATAATTCATTTCAAAATTAAATCGTGTGTAATAAACTCTGGTAAAACCCATTGATTTTATTCAGCCTCTTTCATTTCCGAAAATAATATTTTCAAAAATGAATTTATAAAATATTTATATATAACACTTGTATTTAGATGAAGATGTATAAAATCAAAATGCAATACTCTAACAATACTCTAAATAAAAAATATAAAAACCTAACACAAGCAGATATTCAATCAGTCTCAAACTTACTTCATAAACTGTTAAAATTTGAAATACTTTTGACCGAAAAAAATATGTAATATGTAATGAAGATATATTAAATTATTTCTTTTTAAAAACAATACGAATTCAATACACAAATTATTTTTTGAAAAACAATAAATAATGTCATTTTACTTGAAAGTGACAAAATTCTTAGATACAGACAAATAAACATATATAGATACTCGTTCTATATATGCAATAAAATAAAAAAATAGTTGACCCTTAATTGAAGATGGATTTAATAAAGATAAAAAAGATACATAAGAAATTATGTCGAAATTAAAGATGGAACCAGATTACTGGTGGCTAGATTAGTGATTGTTGACTATATTTTATTTATATTTAATTAAAATAAATAGCTGATTATATATTAAAAAAGGTAATTTATGTTCAAATCCTCATTTATTAATGTTTTATGGATTTCAACTATATTAACACTAGATTTACGAAGCGAGTCAATTTGACTCATTTAAGATTTTGTTGCTATATATGTAGAAAATTTAAATATTATATTTTAAAAACATATGTTAGTTTTTAATTACATAATGACATATATGCAAATATGTAATATATTTTTTTTGCATATGTGTCATTATGTAATTAAAAACCAACATATGTTTTAAAAAAATAATATTTAAATTTTCTATATATATAGCAACAAAATCTTAAATGAGTCAAATTGACTCGGTCCGTAAATATAGTATTAATATACAATACAAATTCTTAATGAAATTATTGTTAATAAAAATCCTTTTTCAATTAGCTAATATATTGTTCTGCATAGGAGATGATAAAAAATCTCAAAACGTACTAAATATTTCATTTTCAAATATAATATATTATTTTCTGTTTACAAAAATTATCTTTTTATGAATTTTAAAATGTATATATCAGTTATTATTGAAAGTAAGAAATTATTATTAAAATTCTTGAAAAATTGATCTTGATCGAAAAATTTATCAACATTATAATTAAATTTTAATTGAATAGTTTATTTCATAAACACTAGTGTTATATTTAAAAAAAGATAATCTTTAGTTTAAGAAATATTTATTAAATAGCATTAATTTATTGATCAAAATATTTAAACTAATGATTTTGAAATTCACACATTTACAAATATATATATATATATATATATATATATATATATATATATATATATAATAGATTAAATAACTTTAAAAAAATATAACAAGTAAATAATATTAGATGTGTATAAATCATATTTATAATAATACAAAATAAGACAATTAAATATCAATAAACGTATAACATTTTTAATAATGAATTTATATAAAAAATTATTTGCTTCAAGTCTCATTGATTAGTTTAATGGGACTCTAAACGAGGCATTGGAAAGAAGATAATAAGCTTATTGTGGATTACAGAAAAGACATTGAAAATACTAAAAAACATTAAGCGTATAGAGAAAATGCGTGTTCAGTGTAGAAAAAAAATCTATAATACGCCTTTTTCAAGCACTCAGTTTAAATTCAACATCAACGTATCTAATGATGCGAAAAGATGTGTAACTATACTGATACAAAATTTAAGTGATGCCCTCGACTAACGATAACAATAAGGACATGAGATTCAAGTTTTATAATAATTTTTATCCTTAGTGAATCACGGTTATCGATTGAATATAATTGAGAACACGCATATGGGGTATTCTCGTATCAATGGCTGTTCAAATCAATAGAACTTGTGAACGTATGATTTAGATATGGAAATTTCTATTGAGAAAAATATGATCAGATTTAATAAAATCTCTCATATATCAAACAAATATTTAAATTAAATGATCTTGATTTACGTCAAAGTTAGAGATAAGTAAACATTTTAGTTAAACTATTACTTATTTTTTTAATAATAAAATATCTCATCAAAATCTCCCTCACCCTCTCTATCTGTCAATATATATATATATATATATATATATATATATATATAGGGTCATCCAAATGTGACGTCTAGATTTGTGTGTGATTAAAAAGAAAGAACATAAACTATACATATGTTTCATTTCTATAAAACACAAATCTAGGCGTCACATTTGGATTATATATATATATATATATATACATGAGATATTTTTTTATTCGCACATAGAATAAATTATTTTCAAAAAATTATAATAACTTGCACACAAAATCCATATAACTAATTTTACAATAAAACATATTTCTTTTTTGCATATTTTACAATTTTCTGAGATAAGATAAATTTTTAATAGCTAAAAATCAATTAAGTCATGCAATTTAAATTTAACTAAAAAAGATTTTTTTTATTTCTTCTATCTCACATTTATTTTTATTCACAATGATTGAAATGTAACAAAATTGTCAAAATTATTTTTTATAGTTTATATATATATATATATATATATATATATATATATATATATTATATATATATATATATATATATATATATATATATATATATATACATATATATATATATATGTTTTCATAGGATCATCCAAATGTGACGCCTAGATTTGTGTTTTATTAAAAAGAAACTATACACCACCCTATACACTTGTTTCTTTTTAATAAAACACAAATCTAGGCGTCACATTTGGATGATCCTACATTTATATATATATATAGATAGATATATACATATATGTACACTAATTAAATGTAAATGTTGGTATTCAAATCTGATTAAATATAATTAAACTACCCTGACTCTAGAAATCCCAAGAAAAATTGCACGGATAGATATTATAGATAAATAGAAAATAAAAAATTCGTATGAGCAGAGTAGAAAACAAATTTATTGAGTTACTAAAAGTAAAAAGTTTTGAACAAATCCTTCATTCAGCAGTGAATAAAAAGAGATTAATTGTTTTGATAATACGTATTATTTCAAATTTATTAATTACAAACCTTCTGAATGTTATGTAAAATTATAAAATAGTTATTATTTAAATAAATATTATTTCAAAAACTAGTTTCAAAACTAAACGTTCATAATGTTTAATAAAATGTAGAATAATGTTTTGCTTGCTTAAATTTAAATTTGATATACGCATTTTTTAATTACTTTTGCTATTCTTTCAGTGATTAAAGAAAAATAATTCTATTAAGAAAACTGAAACTGAAAATCTTAAATACTTTTTAATTAAAATTGTTTTCTTTTAATAATTAAAAAGATTTACTTTTTCATTTCATGTATAGAAATAGAACTATATATTTAATTATCTATCTATTATATATATATATATATATATATATATATATATATATATATATATATATATATATATATATATATATATATATATATATATATATATATATATATATATATATATATATATATATATATATATATATATATATATATATATATATATATATATATATATATATATATATATATATATATATATATATATATATATATATATATATATATAGTATATATATATATATTTATATATATATATATATATATATATATATATATATATATATATATATATATTTATATATAAGGTTTTCCAATAAGAATGTCAAAACTTTGACAGCTGATAACAGCCATGTTTGATTTTTTAAACTCATTTTGACATTTAAACTCAGTATACTTCAACAAATTATCATAGAACGTTTAACACTCCAACAACACTTAGAAATTGTAAAAACTTATAAAAATCAATGTTCGGTTCGTAAAATTTATCGTGCGCTTCGTGAAACTAAACAAAACCGTCCAGTGAACGTGCCATTTATCTAATTATTGAAAAATTTGCAAACTATTTTACTCTAAATGATACAGCAGTGCCTATTAGACTAATAATGTAAGAAGTAAGATCAATATTGCTTCTGTTAGTGAAAATTTTAAAATGAAGCTGGAGATCACGTCACAATAAATTGAGTGCGTTACCGAACCATGATTAATGATTTTAAAAAAATGATTGAAAATGGTGTACATTATATATGGTTTCAACAGGACGTTACTACGTACCATACATCTACAAAAACAATAGCTTTTTTAAACAAAAGTCTAATTAGTCCATTATTCCATGAAATGGACCTATCAATTATGGCCACCAAGATCATGTGATCTAACTCCATTGGATTATTTTTTGTGGGGTTATGTAAAATCATTAGTTTATTTTGATAAACCACAAAAAACAGAAGGATTAAAAATAAATATTAAATGTATAATTTATGAAATTGGATCACAATTGTGCGAAAGAGTGACTAAAAATTGGACTTAACAAATGCACTATGTTAAGCGAAGTTGTGGTGATCATATGAGTGAAATTGTATTCCATCATTAATGCCATACAATATTTTTAAAAATAATAAAAAAATAACAAATTAATTAAATACTTTTTGTTTTATTTCCATTTAAACTTCTGAAGCACTTATTGGAAAATACTCTAAGTATATATACATATATATGTATATATACATATATATGTATATATATATATATATATATATATATATATATATATATGTCTATGTACGTATATAATGTCCAACTAAATCAGTAACTAAAAGAAGTAGCCATATTTGAATTTACTTTTATGTCCCTAACAAAATGACAAGTAAAATTTTTTTCTATTTATAGATCAAATTTTATTATAAATTCTTGTAAATGATATTATTATGAAAATATTGTATAATATTTTATTTTAATAATAATAAGTATAATGTGTTTTGATAGGCGTTCTACTTTATTTTATTAATATACCAGCTGTGAATATTTGTTTTATTAATTTCATGCAAAGATAAACATTAAATCCCTTAGATATTTTTTTATGTTTAAAAAGAGTAAAAAATTTATATTGATGATATAAAAAATCATTCATGAGCGAACAGTGTTCCTTCAATATAGTACAGATTTCCACGATAGATACAATATATAATATTAAACTCTATATGCAACATTATATTCGTTTTCCCGAACAGTTTTGTCTATATGCGATCATTATTGGCGCCACCGCGCGTTTGAAGTCACGCATGAAATGTTCAACTAAAACAATATCTGAGGACGGTCGGTTGTATTATGTAGAGGGTTTTTGGTCGAGAGACGGAGGCCACATTTTAGAGCAAGCGGCGCTCTCGTGAACGATCGCTACAAAGCGGCATCTAATCGGCTTAAGCTGCGGCTTCCATTCTCACAGAGGCGGAAGAGGCCTTCGTCTTCTTTCTGACACCCCGGGATCGTTTACAAGCGAACACTGTGTTTACGCTCACGTCGAACCGGCGACCCGTCTATAGGATTACGGCGTTTGCATATCGCACGCACGCGTATTTATACCGTACCTTACACGGTATTCAATTGATATAGACACGTTAGATTTATGGCGTGTTGCGGGAATTTTATTGAAGCGGCGAGAAATCTTAATCAATGTTCAATACGACAGAGATCGATGCCGTTATCCCTTTATAGAAATAATAGTGTTTAAGTTAAATTGCCTTATTCATAATATATCGAAATGATTTATTTCGCCTTTATGATTACCTAATGAATGCGGAATAGTATTCAGCACTTGCGTTATATTACATTAATTAAAACGTTTGAACACTTAAGTATATCCATTATACGTAGAAATACTTTACTATATAATCTAATACTATGAAATACATACCTTATACATTTCACGCAATATTATACGCATATTCACTGTACCTTTTAATAAGAATATTAAGGTGTACTTATAAAATATACTTGTAAATATGTTTAATTAACAGATTAGTAAATATTAACGTTTAAAACAGACATTAAAAAAACATACATTGTTATAAAATGAAAATGAAAATATAATATAATTACATTAACTGAGGTTTAACGTTTTTTTATCAAATTAACTTTTACAATAATACTTCATGAAATATATATTCATCAATAAAATTGCATTGTTTCTTAAGAAATTAATTTAAAAAATAACATGATTACTTTATTTGTTATCTTACTTCTCTCAATAGAAACATGTTTCAAAAATCATTTTCTGAGTGAGACTATTGATTAATATTATTTTTAATTTTAAATAATTTTAATAAAAAAATAATTTATTTTGTCCTAAGCATATCTTACCTTCTGTCCAAAAATTAACAAAACTTTCTCATTTAAATTACGTGAGTTTTTAGAATGTCATGTTGTATTTTTTTAAAAAAATTGGTACATCTGTGTCAAATTCCATGACGCTTCACTCATTAATAAATAATTTACAGTGGTTTTTATTAGACGGTGATTGTAGTTCACGGCGATTTTTACAATGTTGAAATCAATTGATCAAAGTATTTGCATTAAATTTTGTGTTGTGAACCAAATAAACTTTACGAAAACTTTAAAAATGTTAAGAAAGACATATCCTGAAGATTGTCTATTGCGAACAAGAGTTTTTGAGTGGCATAAGGCGTTCAGAAAGGGCCGTGAAGCCATCGATGATGAACCATCGACATCAACTGACGACAAACACGTCACCCAAGTCAAGGCATTGATATTCAAAAATCGTCGCATGTCTATCAGAGAATTAGTAACTGAAGTAGGAATCTCAAAAACACAATTCTATGTCCTTTTGGCTAAAATTTTGGGTATAAAACACGTCGCTTCTTGTATGGTGCCAAGAACACCGAATTTATTGCAAAAGGAGCATCAAAAATACCACCAATATCGTTCTGAAAACTCCTTATTTACCTAATATAGTTCCGTCTGACTTTTTTCTATTCCCAAAACTCAAGTTCCTGCTCCGAGAGCATCTTGTTGATTCACTGCGTGAACTGAAGGCTATACGAAAAAGAGCGTTCGCAGAGATGTTCGAAGACTGGAAGAAACGTTGGCATATGTGTATTGCTTCCAATGGAAAGTACATTGAAGGCGAAAAAATAAATATTGATAAATAAATAATTTCTTGTGTTTTATTTTAGAAGTTCCATTAGTTTCTGGAGTAAATATACATGGAAATAGAAGAATTTCAAAAAATATTTTTATAGGCTGTTTTTTTAAGCGTGATAAAATTTTAATTAAATCCCTATATAAATTTCAATCTAACCTCTAAAACACTCTATTAGACCCTTATATATATATATATATATATATATATATATATATATATATATATATATATATATATATATATATATATATATATATATATATATATATATATATATATATATATATATATATATATATAAATGTTTTTTAGGTTTGATAGAACTTTCTATAGGGATTGAATTTAAAGTTTTATCACCCTTAAAAAACCTTATATATAAAACTAATATAAAATATATTTATAATATTTTAATATTAAAAAAATATATATAATAAAATATCTTATAAAATTTCTTAAAATAATATTTTCATCAAGAACTATTTCTCATAGCTACATATTAAATTAAAAAAATCTATATTTAATAGATATTTTGCTATTATTTTATAAAATAGTATACTGAAAAATAAAAACGATTTTAATTTAAATTGATTATATAAAAAAATATGTTAGAAATTCAGAAAAATTCCATACATTCTATCATGAATTATTTAATCTATTGTTTTATTTTTTTATGACAGTATATATTTATAAAAATAAATGAAACGCAATTTCTTCATTTATATATTACTTTTAATAAAACGGGACAACATCTAGACGTTGTTTAAACGCGCATTCTCTTTACACAGTTTATTTTATTTTTATTACATAACTCGATCAGAACAAAACAAAAATAACGATTTCACTGTGTGATCAGTCGAGTGAAAACAACAAAGTTATATTGCATACATTCCGAGTTTCTTTGCAAATACCAACTCGAACAGCATTTATATTGAGAATACGTTAAATATTTGTCAAAATTGGAGACTTTCTACAACATTCAAATCATGTATTACTTCCGTACTCTAAGAAACAAATATTTTACTATTGATTTTGATTTTTATTCATTTATTTCTAACATTATTTCATTAAATGTTTATGTGTACATGTGAACTTAATAAAAAACTAATTTACAAAATTTAAATTGTTCCATATATTACCAGTTATACTTTTTATTTCTTTTATTATACAATCTTTATGTAAAATTATTTTAATCATATATATATATATATATATTAGGTGTATCCGAAATGAATGTCGTATTTTTAATGAAACAAATAAAATTATTGTGAGAAATTGTTACAAATAAAACAGATAACCTCAAAACTGTTATAGGTTTCGATAATTTTTAAATACCACGTGTTTTAATAGTATTTCTTTTATTTGATAAATAGATTAAATGTATATACATAATGTAATAAAATAATATATCTGTGTTGGTATACATGTACATAACCTCAATTTCACCTTGATTTGATAAATTTTTAAATACCACGTGGATTTAATGTAGTCTTATTTAGCTTATTACTATAATATGAGATTATATAAATTAATATACTTACTAAAAATATCAATGTTATTACATTGAATAACACTCTTATTTAAACACAATTTACAAATTAATTGTAAACAATAATTTTACTAAGAACGTACTGCTGCTCAACATATTAACCAGTTGCGCTGGAATGACGTGCTATGCACGTCGACTGTTATCTGTACCAAATGCCAATATGACGTGCATTGCACATCATGTGATCTTTGCTAAGTATAACATCGGAGTTCAGTTAGTAAATGTCACACTTCTGTTTTGAAGGCATACAAGTGCGTTTTTGTAGAACTTCATTAATTTTAAATATTTTCATTAAATAATAATCAAGTAACTATAATACACAATATTTTTTATTATTATTATAAAGAACTATTTTATCCAAGAATTATATTAGTTAATAGCGCATCAGAAAATGTTGTACTGGATTTATGTAGACCTTTAGTTGATTTTGGACACACCCTCTTTTTAGATAACTGGTATTCGTCACCAAAACTGTATCGGAAATTACATTTGCAAAAAATTAATACTATCGGAACAGTCAGATCTGATAGAAAGAATATGCCAAAAGATCTCGCAGCGACAAAATTAAAAAGATTTGAAGTTTTTTCAAGATCTTGCAATGGTATCTTAACTATAAAATGGAAGGAGAAAAAAGATATATATTTGCTTTCTTCAAAACATTCCAAAGCAGAAATGATTACAACAAAAAAGAAAAAAATTAGAAATTATACCGACCAAAATGGAAACATTACAAAACCTAATATAGTTTTAGATTACAATGATGGCATGGGTGAAATAGACCTGCAAGATAACCATTTATCATCTTTTCCTTTAATGAGAAAATTTGCAAAAAGTTACAGAAAAATATTCATTTATCTAATGGATATGGAATTTTTTAATACCTCTATTCTATTCGGTAAAATAACAAACGTACCAAAACTCAACAAATACTCTAAAATTTATGTATATATATATATATATATATATATACATGAATTTTACAATAAATAAGATAATAAGTCGATGTGGTGTGTTATCTGTTAAGATATTTTACCAGTATGCAGTGAAAGCAGGTGTTTGTGTTTTGATGTTTGGCTGTTTAGGAATGTGAGATCACGGGAAAATTTTCAAAAAACCCGCTGAGAATATTATGCATTTAGATATCCGTAACATAGATCGCTATATATGTGGCTTCCGCTACACGTAAAACTTTTACCCCAACGCCGCTAAAGAAGTTTCACTTCAAAAAGATTATTCTAAAACTTTTAGTTTTAATTTAATCATTTAAATATAATTTTCTTCCAAGGATATGACCTCTCATTTCTCTGTCAATTTTTTTATTGCATTTTTATAAAATTCTGGAGACTGAATTAAAATAATCGAAGAGCCCCTTTTTTATATCGTTTACATTTTTAAATTTTTTTCCATCAAGAAAATGCATCGAACGAAATAAATGGTAATCTAATGGAGCAAGATCTGGAGAATAAAGTGGATGGGCTAAAACCTTCCAACCAAATTCCTTGATTTTATCCAACGTTAATTTCGCCGTGTGGGGGCACGCATTATCATGTTGAAAAACTATCCGACTTCTGTTAACAAGTACAGGTCTTTTTTTCAATTCCTCGTGCAAACGATCCAGTTGATCACAATAGAAACTTGCCGTTATTATTTAACCGGGTTTAAGTGTTTCGTTATAGATATTTCCTTTTGCAGTCCCATTATATAGACAAAAGAACCTTTTATACATTTAATCTGGATTTCGGGGTGGGTTTTGCTACTTGGCCTTTAGATAACCACTGT
The DNA here is from genome assembly GCA_029203775.1 of Neoneuromus ignobilis. NCBI lineage: Eukaryota > Metazoa > Arthropoda > Insecta > Megaloptera > Corydalidae > Neoneuromus > Neoneuromus ignobilis. The sequence continues at coordinate 57,205,236 of CP092087.1, read as the reverse complement.
CGTCTACGACAATTGTTTTCATATAAGGCTCATTTCTTGTCTCCAGTTGATCAGTTACCAAATGATCAAGGAAAGGCGATTCGGCTTCAAGATCCAAAAGTTCTTGAGAAATGCAGACGCTCACCGATTTGTTCTCTTCGCTCAGTGCGTGCGAAACCCATACACCTTGTCTCCAGATATTCCCAATCTTCTTAGTGTGTCTTTGCACTGTTGTATAGGTATAATTTAGTCACTCGGCAAGCTGGTAAATAGTCATGGTAGGATTTGCTTCAATTTCAGCACTCAGAAGATCACCATTCATCTTTGATTGCCTCCCACATCTAGGACTATTCTTAATGTCATAATTTCCCGTTCGAAATTTTCTGAACCATCTTTGACATTTGGGGATGTCTAATGTATCACCTACCACTTCACTAATGTTTTTGGTGGCTGTAGTTTTTTTAAGAAACTCATATAACATATAATTTCGTATAAATTATTCAGTTGATATAAATTCTGCCTTAATAAATTCAAGGACAAAATATGTTTTGTAAATATCGAAATGTAAAGTCCAGATATGCACAAACACAGATTTAACAATAGACGTTGTCAGGTATAGACGAGGAAAGCACGACAGACGCTCAAAACTTAACTTTGAAAAATATGACATTTATTTCAGATACACATAATATATATATATATATATATATATATATATATATATATATATATATATATATATATATATATATATATATATAAGTTTGTTACCTAAGTCTTTGCGTTTTTTAACATCAGTTAAAATGCATAACTTTTTGTAAACTAGAGATATTTTCAGTATTCTTTTGGTGTTCACAAGCAGTGCTTATGTCAGTAGTGCTCTTTCGAAACCCATTATATATATTTTTGACATTTTAAACCCCAAATAAACAATAGCAGTGGAGATAAAAGAAATTCAGTTACGCTACATTATGCATTATGAATTCCAATTTGGACATAATACAACAATGGCAGTCGAAAATATCTGTAAAATAGGTACGGATGCAATAAAAATTGGAAAGTGCCAAACGTGGTTCAAAAAATTTCGTTTCGGGAATTTAGACATTAAAAACTTACCAAGGTCAGGTAGATCAAAAGTGATTGATAATGAGGAGATTAAGGCTGCCATCGAAGCAGATCCAAGATTAACGGTACAGGAGCTAGCACAAAGACTCGAAATGCATCCTGGAGTTGTTATTAAACACTTTTAAAAAATGGAAAAGATATCAACTTGCGGAAAATGGATATCTCATAAATTTTCTGAACAGAATATCGCGTAGTATGTATCAATATACCAGTAATTATTGATTTAGGTACAATACGAGTCATTTTTGAAACGTGTTGTTACTGTGAATGAAAAAAGGATTCTCTGCGTCAACACACAACGTAAGAGACAGTACTTAAACGAAAATCAATCCTCAATTCCTACACCAAGAGCCGGATTACATCCCAAGAAGATCATGCTGTAAATTTGGTGCGATATTAGGGGCGTTATTCATTTTGAATTATTGGATTATGGGCAGATTATCACAACAGACATGTATTGTACACAGTTAGATCGTTTGAAAGAGGCTTTGGCTATAAAAATACCAGTATTTTTAAATCGAAAAGAGTAATTTTGCACCAAGATAATCGCTCTCACGTTTCACAGAAGACAATTGAAAAAGTAAATGAATTTACTTAGGAACTCTACCTCACCCACCATATTCTCAAGACATAAGACTAAGCTGTTATCATCTTTTTAGATCTCTGTAACATTTTTTAAATGGAAAAATTTACCGAACGAAAGAAAACATAAAAAATGATATTAAAGAATTTATTGGTTCTAAAAATCCAATGTTTTGCGAAATGGGTATTAAAAAATTAATTGACAAATTAAAAAAGGTTGTATAAAATGAAGGAGAATATATAATTGATTAAAAATGTTGCGTGTTTTATTTTTTCTTTTTCTAAAACTATTCGCAAAAAACGCAAAGACTTATGTGACAACCTAATATATATATAAAGAGAGATAGGGGGGGAGAGAGAGAGAGAGTTATTCAAATGTGATGCCTACATTTGTATTTTATTAAAAAGAAACATGTGTATAGTTTCTTTTATTTATTTTTTTAATAAAACACAAATCTTGGCGTCACATTTAGAAAACCCTATATATATTTATATATATATATATATACATATATGCGCAAATGACGTAATTATAAAGTAAAAAATTAAGTATCCTTTTTTATTAAAACAATCCGGACACATTGTTCGATATAAATAACAACGTAACCCAAGCATCCTCCATTATTGAGGTAGCGTAAATTGTTGTATCGAAGTAAAGTTAAACGTTCAAGAGTTCACCACGCAAAAACAACTCACTCTCTGAACCAATAAATAGTTTTGATAGCTGGAATTGAACCATGTACCTGCGGTTAATGTACCGTTCGTGGTGTATAATGGCGCGCTATGCAGCCGCTTCCTCAGCGTCGTTTTCTCGCTTCTGCCGAAGGACCGCAACGTTATAATCGACGAACGGAATGCCCGACGTGAAATCTACAAAATTCATGGGATACCTGACGCTTTTCACGTCAGCATGAGGAACGTTCGAATAACGGAGAATGCTCGACTCGACGCGACGTGGGAAATATGTAGGTTTGATTGCAGTTAATTGCATTCAGATATTTTTAGTGCATTTGAAAATCTCTGTGCGCATTTTTAAAACATTTTAATTACATATCTCCATAATCATATAAACGAATTACATTTATTAAAAAAATTCTTGATTTCTCTCTCTCTCTCTCTCTCTCTCTCTCTCTCTCTATATATATATATATATATATATATATATATATGTGTGTGTGTGTCGAGAGAGAGAGATGTGACCTAAATGAAAATAAAAGATAGTAAATGATAGTAAGCAAATAAATATATGTATAAACTCTTTAGTCTCATTTGGACTATTTATATCTTATGTACATGCATAGAAAGATAAAAATAATTTTCGTACAGATATGTTAACTACATTTTTAAATTATTTTCTCTCTCATTCTATACAATATAACGTACGTCGAAACTAATATTCGAAATTGTTTTTGTAATTTTTGCATTCATTCATTTTTATACATAAAACAGAATTCTTTTAATTGGTTTGTGTCGTATGAAAATAAAGTAAAATCACAAAGCATAATTGAAATATGTAATTCTTTAAGTAATAACAAATATTTATTTCTAAAAATTCTAGCATAAATTCATAATTCAATTCGTTCATTTAATGATAAATTGTTAAAAGAATTTGGTGATTTTTGTGATATGTATTTTTTTGAATATATATAAAATTCAATAATAATAGTTATTGTTTTGCAATTATTAGGATTACGATTTCTATGTAAAATATTTTTTAAATTTCAATTTTAAACAATTTTTATGAAATATTGTGCCATTTTATGTTTATAAAATTTTGTGATATTTTTAATTGTTATCAAAACCTTGTAACACAAATATTCCTTTAGATTTTATATTTTTATTTAATTTTATATTTTCATAGTATTTTATGAAATATTCTTTAAAACTGTCGCGAATTCACTTTAACACAAATGAATTTTTGCCCTTAACATCACAATAAAAAATAAAGTTTACACAAATGAATTTTCACCCCAACACCACAATTATTTAAAGTGTTCAATAATCACTTATTGTTCACTTGTTATTTATAATTATATAATTTATAATTATATCGGCTGATGCATTTAGATGGCGACGCCATCATCGTCAGAGCCTTTCTCTGGCGTCAGAAAGGCTCTGACGACGATATCGGCTGAAGCGTCGCCATCGAAATGCATCAGCCGGTGTAATTATAAATTATATAATTATAAATAACAAGTGAACAATAAGTGATTATTGAACACTTTATAACCTATTGTGGTGTTGGGGGTTAAAATTAATTTCTGTTAAATATTCTTTAAAATTTGTATTTTTTTTTAATTATATTATTTTTTTATTTTATAATTTTATCTAATTTTCAAAATATATTTACAATTTTTATTAATATCATTTTTTTTCTCTTAATTTGATGCTTTCATTAAATATGAAATTATGTTTAATTTTATATTAATATCAAACTTTTAAAGTAATTATTCGATTTTTATGTATTTACAATCGATTATATCTTTCAAATTTTGTAAAATATTTTCTTTATTGGTATTAACAATTATTAATTAAATTCTTTTTTATTTTTTAATTAAATTTTTCGAATTATTTAAATTTTATATTTTTATTGTGTTTTCACAATTAAATTAAAATTTAATCGATTGTCATAGAATATTTATTTTATTTTACATGCAAATTGAATTTATGTTTTTAAAGAATGTTAAAAATACTGTAAAAATATTAAATAATTTTAAATAATTCTAATCTTATAAAAGTTCTTTAATGTTGATTGTGAGAAAATGTACAAATACACAAAATGAAAATTTAAATAAATGTGTTTGTCAGCATCGCATATATATATAGATATATATATATATATATATATATATATATATATATATATATATAAGCTTAAGAAGAAACCTAAAAATAAATAGAACAGAGATAAAAAAATTCAATGAAGTGGAATTGGAAAGAAAGGCATTGAATCACTAGAATAGTAGAAAGTTTTTGAAGACACCTACATTTAGTGATTGATAGAAAAAGGGTGAATAATTTCCAGTATTTTTGAACAGATTATATATATATATATATATATATATATATATATATATATATATATATATATATATATATATATATATATATATATATATATATATATATATATATATATATATATATATATATATATATATATATATATATATATATATATATATGAATATATTGGTATATATATATATATATATATATATATATATATATATATATATATATATATATATATATATATATATATAGTCTGTTCAAAAATTACAGAGAATTGATTATTCAAACGACGCGCATTGAAAAAATCTCAGTTTTTTATGGATAAGTTGACAACACTACAAATGAATTTTATGTCAAATTTAAGCGCGATTTATTATTTTTTTTATGTCAGCCGTTTATATCAGTCTACCTTAGGTTTAATACCAAAACTAATATTTACAGTAGATAAAATTGTTGATCAAAGATTTTGCCTTCAAATTTGTGTTTTAAATAAAATTTCGCATGCCGAAGCGCTAAAAAAGTTGAAAAAACCTATGGTGATACTTGTATGTTAAAACACTGATATATGAGTGGTATAACACATTCAAAAATGGTTATGAAGTCGTTGAAGACTTGTAGTGTTCTGGACGTCTATCAACATCAACCACTGAAGAAAACATTGAAATAGTGTAAGAATTAGTGCTTGAAAATCACCATGTGACTGAAAGAAAGATTGATGAACATCTTAAAATAACTCTCAACTCCCTTTATACTATTTTAGTTAATAATTTAGGTATGAAACACGTTGTAGCACGGCTTGTTCCAAAACAATTGAATTTAATGCAAAGAAACTATCGAAGATTCTTAATCATCGAATGACAGTTCATTCATAAAACGCATCATTACTGGTGACGAGACGTGAATTTATGATTGTGTCATGGAAACTAGTCAATAATCTATTAAGTGGCGCTTTGAAAATGAGCCGAAATCCAAAAAAACACATCAGAATCGTTCAAAAATGTTCAAATTATTTTTATCAATTATCGAGGTGTTGTCTATTTTGAATTCATTCTGTCGGGCCAAACAGGCGTTATAAAGCGTTTATGTGAGTCGATTCAAGACCAAATTTGTAAGAAAAAAACACATGAATTTTGCATCACAATAATGCATCATCGCACATATTGACTCTTGTACGCGACTTTTTGGGTAAGCACACAACACATGTCATCTCCCAAGCACCATATTCACCAGATATAGCATCGTGTGACTTTTCTCTTTCCGATACTAAAATTATCACTATGAGGAAAGAGGCTATAAAAGATGATTGAGTAAAGGATCTGAATACCATTTCTAAATTTTCTTATGAAAACTGTTTCCAAAATTGGATAAACGTTGCCATATGAGTGTTGCATCCAATGAGGAATATTTTGAAGGACACGAAATAAATTTACCTGAATAAATATACATTTTGTATTTCATTTAACATTTTCCGGTACTTTTTAAACAAAATGTACATATTACAATATATTAATTTTATAAAAATATAATATATTATGTACATATGTACATATTTATGTACATATTCATAATATTGTTTATATTTTTATTAAATCTTATTGATATTAAATTGTATAGATTTTGTTTACTTTACACAAATGAGTAAGTAAATTTATTTCAAAAATATTCTTTTCTATTGTTATAAAAAATATTTGTGGAATTGTTTTTACATGAACTTAATGATATAAGAAAAATTTTATATCTTTTTCTTTTAAAGTCGATGGTCACTCATTTTGATAATCTCTTTCTTTCCTTCAAACTATATATACTACATGGATTAATTTAGTCTATGCCTCATTCATGAGCCATTCATTATTATTATTTAACTTTAATCGGATTTAATATATATATTTTTTTTATATACGTTATTTCAAAATTATTATGGATAAAGACATAATCAGCAAAGTGTTTCAAATATTTAATTATTGATATAAAAAATAGTTTTGGGGTTTTAAATGAAAATACTTTTCTTAAGATGTCTAAATTAGAGATGAAGAAGTAATTTATCAACAAAATAGAGTTTTTGAAAAAAAAATCATGTTTATTGGTATAAATGTAGAATAGAAATATGGCAATTATAAATTGAATACAATGTCAGCCAAATAGCCTCCTTTTCCACGTTAAAAGACACCTTTTTGTCGAAATTTTGAAGCACGCTTTGAAATAAATGAGGCTGTATTTCAGCTATAGCTGCACGAATTTTATCTTTAGTTCTTGAATCGTTGCTGGTTTGTTGGCATTAAACCTTATTTTTCAAATAACCCCATAAAAAGAAGTCTCACAGTATTAAATCACAATATCTAGGCATCCAATTAACATCACCATAACGAAAAATTAAACGTCCATTGAATGTGGTTGTAAATAAATCGATTGCCGCAAAAGTTGTATGGCTTATGGCACCATCCTGTTAAAGCCACATGTCACTAATATCAATATCTTCAAGTTCCGGTCACAAAAAATCTGTCATCATGCTCTGATAACGCATTGAATTAACTATAACACGAACACCTTACTCATTTTCAAATAATTATGGACCAATGATGCCTCCAACCTATAAACTACACCAAACAGTGATCTTTTTGAGGATGTAATTATTGTTCAAAAATGGATTTTGGATTTTCATTTTCACATATACGACAATTTTGTTTGTTTACGTAACCATTTAATTAAAAATGTAATTCATCACTGAAAATGATTTTGTTAAAAAAATCAGTATTTTCTGCTTTTTCTTGGTATCAATTAATATACGACGTAAAAATTCCCATCTCTAAAATTTCCCAAGTTTTTAATAAACAAATATTAAATAATGACAGTTCAATATTTGACATTTCATCAAATAATAGCTAAGTTACTTCCTAACCTCAAATTTAGACATTTTATATATATACATATATATATACATATATATATATATATATATATATATATATATATATATATATATATATATATACACCTCTAATGTATGTATGTACAACTTATATAAATTGTTAATATTGAATTGGTAATGTAGAAAGCATATAAAATTGCATATAAATCGTAATAAAATAAATTGAAAAGACGGAAACCGTAATTTTTTTCTTATATAGATTTTGTTAACAAAGTTCATCGAAAATGGAGTATTTTTATCCGTAATTATGAATCCAGAATGATATATTTTGAGAGATTAAAGAAGCTAGAGGTTTATTTTATATCTCTCGAAGATGTAACATCTCCGCATATAAAGGTGTCATTTGCAATTCAAATGTCATTAAATTCTTAAGTAATAATTGAAATGGCACGTTTAAAAATTCATTTCCTGCCGCTTTTATATTCTGTGTCTTCTTGACTTAAATAAAGATTTCATTTTTAAGTAGTATTATAAAGTTTGCGGAAAATTATCTTTTTATATATTTCGGGTATATATTTTTTATATATACGAGTAAATGTTAAATTAATATATTTCTTCTTAACTATACGACACATAGAATTGAATTCTATTCAAGTTTTTTAACTACGACATGAATATATTTTTATTTTAGCCATTTTTATTCTGTATGAGATGCTACGCCACCATTTCATAATTGAAATTCTTATATTGCTATTTTAAACGTCTTTGGATATAAAATTATATAAGATTATAAAAGGATTAATTTGTTGTTAATTTAGAAGTAACTTATAGATTTGATCACATATCGCTATTATTATTTTTTTATTTAATTAAAAGTTGGGTTAAATATTAGACGTAATTATTCCAGTAAATTTTAAATGTAATTAATATTCTTAACACTTTATTATATATATATATATATATATCATATGTGAGTGTGTATTTGTTAATTAAATCAATAATTTGGCGTTCAGAAATTTTAATGTAACAATTTTTTTAAAAAAGTAAATAATTTAAGTTTGAAATTTCTCATTAGTAACTAAATATTTTTGAGTTATCATTAAAAATGTTCAAAAACTATGCAGCAGAATTTTTATATTTACAATATTTATTTTCTTTATTTACATACATACATATATATATATATATATATATATATATATATATATATATATATATATATATATGTAACATAAATCAAGTCTTTAAAAAAATCTACCAAATATCAAATATTACATACGAATATAACTAACAGATATTTATAATATTTCTATAAATTAACTTTTTCCAAGAAAATTAATAGAGTTTACGAAGAGTTCAACAGAGAAGAAGAATGTTCATTGTGGTCATTGGAACTATCTAGCGTTCGGCCTGAGGCAGTGCCAGTTTCTAAACCATATACCTCGATCAAAGTTTATGTTTTGAACTATGCTTCGAGAGAATTTGTCTGGTTAGTTATTTCGTTATCACAAACAGGACCCTTTTTATCGTTCAATTCGTTTACATGGCAAATATTCAGATTAATGTAAACTTAAATAACCCGTTAGCTATTTTGTTAAAACGTTTATTTCCATTCTCATTCTAGACAGAAATAATTGTAATTTCCCACTCATTCAGTGAAATTATTTGAGAATTATATGTATGTATATATATTGTTTTTATAAATATATTTCCTTGTAATTTTCTTTATAAATCATAATAAAATAATATAAATATTTCACGAAACGAACCAAAAATTTTTATTAAAAATTTACATCCCTAAAACCAATATAATTTATATATAATGGTCATTAAAGATCTTTCGCCTAATTTAATTAAACTTCACTAAACGATATGAAAATTTTACGACATAAAAGAAAGAAAATGATTTTCATTTTAAACAAACTAAGTAGTACATCTTATTCGTTCTATTATACATTTTATTACGCACATTCTCATTCTTCGTGTTATAAAAATATTAATAACCCATGAAAATGAGCTTCAATAAAATACAGTTACCGAAATAGCTTATCTCATACTATGAGAGATAATTTCAAATGAAAGGATTGCGTGGTATTTTCAGAGAATACTCACATAAAACACTTAAACTATTATAAAAGTTCGAGTGTGTTCAAGTTCTATTGTAACTGCTATTGGAATAAACAAGTCATAAGGAAAACAATAATGTTGTTCAATAAAATGAAGAACAAACTATTAAAATGTTTTTATGTTGTAATGAAAAAAGAACGAATTTTTATACAAATACGTATTTCATTCTTTTATAATATATAATAAATATATATGTTAGTTTATTACACTTTTTTGAAAACGATGTAAATAATTTATTAACTTTTATAAATGTATACAATTATATATATATATATATATATATATATATATATATATATATATATATATATGTATATAAATATTTTCTCCTATTTTGTCCAAACATTTTTTAATTCATATTTAAGACTTTACAATTAACATTTTTTGACATTTTTTAACATATAGAATACTTTGCCTTATATATTATTATTTAAAGCTATATATTTTCCTTTTACTCTATTTTAAATATAAATATGATTTCTATTTTATGTATTTTACTATTTTTATTATATATTTAAGTAATACTTTTCTATTTGTTTTAAAACTCTGGTGAATTCAATTTTCAACAAATAAATTATCATCCTCAAAACCATGAGATATTAAAATGTTTATAAATATTTATTATTCTTTTTATTTTTCATAACAAGCTAATGTAAATTTCAATATTGATACCATTTTTTCAGAACTTCAAAAATCTGTTCAAAAATCTTCAAAAATCTTCAAAAAATTTTTTCAAAAATCTGTTGGACGATGATGATGCCCCTCTGACAATGATGGCATCCCATCGAAATACGCATTATTATAAACAAACAAAATTAAAAATAAATAATTAATATCTTATGGTGTTAGGGATAATAATTCATTTCTATGAAAATAATATTTTTCTATTAAAATTATTTTATATTACTTGCATTTATTAAAATTTTGAAGTATAAAATAAAACACTATTTACTTTTTTAATGTGGTTAAAAATATATATAAAATTAAATGTAAAAAATAATTAAATTATTAACCAATTAAATAATAGATTAAAAGAGCATTTGAAAAATAATGAAAATTTTATTGTACTTAATTATCAGTAAAATATAACATTTTTTTTGTAAAAAAATAAATAATCTAGGAATATTTTTAACTCAGTTACAATTATATATATATATATATATATATAAGAAAAAATAAATTATGAAAAAAAATATTTTAATTTAATCACATCTATTCTTTCATCGTAAACTTGACCTTATTATAAAACGGAATTCTTCTGAATTGTATTAAAAAGAAATATACTGAACAAAGTTATCAAAAATCTACATATATCTTATAAAAACGGGAATTCAAATAATTCGAAAGATTGTACCGAGAACATATTCCCTTATTTCTATAACGAAGTCGATGTTCCTGACATTAAAGATCGAATAGAATTTCGTCTGAATGAAAGAACGCCAAAGGGCTACTCCTAATCGATGCACGAGTTTTACTGTAAACCAAATAACGAAAGAATCACCAATTACATGGTTGGACGCAGCAAACAGGCGTACTGCGCTCTTCGAACATCGCAGATTGAATATTTGGTTACCTCGAGTTAGTTAGCTTCTCCCATACCATCTGAAGATGCATCGTTGCTTACATTTTGCTCATCGATATCTTCTCAATTTCTCGATTCAGAAACTCTAAATTCAAACCGATTTCAGTGACTGTCAAACGCCATTCTTTATGTGATAGAAACGTGTTTATCTCCGTTTTCGTTCTCGAAATAAATAATTGAATCACTCACTTTTATTTTCGATTCATTGATATTAAAATTAATTGACTTAAAATGTAATTTCATTTAGAATCTGTTGAATGTTTTGAATTTAATTAAAAAATATTTCTTGTAGTAGAATTTCATTTATTTGTATATCGATGAATATATTTTGCTTCATTGACAAATTTTAAGAATTGTTAAATTTGTAATTTTTTTACAACGAATTATGTATATTTAAAAATACTCTCCTTAAATAATGAAAAATTTCTTGTAATTATTTTAAGAAAAAATATCAAATATTAAACATAATTTATACAATAATATCATTTTGATATTTTAATTTAAAACGATTTTATTACAATTATATATATTTTTTTAAAAATCAAAATAATTTCATTTAAGCAAACATCTAAATTTTTATTTTAAAAAATAACCAAACCATATTCATTTAATTTGTTAAAAAATAACTGCATTATATCTTTTAGTAATTTTATATTAAAGTATTTTCTAAAAAAAAATTATATTACAAACTAATAACATTTGGCATCAAAATTATTGATTAAATTCTTAATTTAATAAATAAAATTTTACAACTAAGATTACTACAGGCATTAAAAAAGTTAATAAACTTAAATAAAAATACACAATTTATTGTTTATTGTAATCAATGTTCTTCAAATAATTTTCTCGAAATATTAATTTAGAAAAAAAATTAAATTACATTTCTTATATAGAGTCTCCCAACTGAAAGTGAAAAGTAGTAAATGCCACTATATATTTTTATTTTTGTGTACGCAAAAATTATCCCTTTTTCATTTGCCACTATTTTTAACAATAACTTCTAATTTTTCATGTTAAGTCTATCCTTATATAGTTATTATTTTATTATTTTTTTTCATAGGAAAATATTTTTTTAAAAAAAAATCAAAATTTCATATGTCTGAATATTATATTTTTTTATTTGTATTTATAATTTTTAATTTTTGAAATGTCTTCAAAAATAAAATAATTTATTTATTAAAATCTTGTTATATTCAAAAATTAATCAATCAATCAATCTATATATCTATCTATCTATCTATCTATCTATATATATATATATATATATATATATATATATATATATATATATATATATATATATATATACACACACACAATATATAGGTTCATCCAAATATAATGCTTACATTTGTGTTTTATTAAACAACAGAAATTATACACATAATATATTTCTTTTTAATAAAACACATATCTAAGCGTCATATTTGGATTTCTTTTAATATATATATATATATATATATATATATATATATATATATATATATATATATATATATATATATAAACACTTAGAACTAATCTCAAACTAACTACAATATATTTGAATTTTTATTCTCATTTCAAGATTGCTTTAAGTAAACTAACTCAATACTAAATTTATATCTTGTCAGCTTTCAATCTAATTCCACCATTGTAAGATAAGTCGAATTGTAAATGCTTTTCAAAATCAATTTATATTTTCTATAATGTCTCTATCCACTATACTTAACTTGCAATGCACCCTTGTTTAACATTATTCAAGCGCTTGTGAATTTCCCCCAATCAGAAATGTCATCATATATTTTATATAAAGGTGTACTGGGAACTTTCTAGAAATTTATTATAAAATTTACCGTTTCCCAATAGCAAATACTACAAATTATTGATGAATCTGTTATAAATTAAAATTGTAACTTATCGAATATTTAAAATTGTAATATAGAAAACTGCTCAACTATTTAATGATACATTTTTCATAATGGAAATAGTCAAATATTTAAACTATAATTATTTTCAACTTCTGTATACAATTCAATAGCTCGCAAAATTATATTTCACATATTAAATTAATTAAATATTCATCAATTCTAACATATATACAAAAATTTTTAAAAATAGCTTTAAAAATTCAATAACAATGCTAGACATAGAAATATATTAAATGATCATAAAATATTAAAAAAATATATAATATATACAGCCACTGTTTCAAATTCCTTGTTACGACGAAAATAATATCATATTTTTCATTTAATAGTTATGTTTTAATTATTTTATCTTTTAAAACGTTCTGTGCATATATATATATATATATATATATATATATATATATATATATATATATACATATTCTAATTATCTCAAATTCCATTATGTTTTAATACAAATGAATCATTTATTCCAAAATCATAAAATTTTATTAAAATTGTTTAGAAAATTTATATTGCACCACTCTAACTATGTCATAGCTAGCGAAATGTACATCAACAAGTAAAATAAAAAATTAGTGATTATTAAACTAATAAAAACCTGTGGTTTTAGGTAAATTATTTATTTGGTGAATATTATTAGACATTTTTTTCATACATGTTAAAGTGAATTACCACATCATTAAAATTAATAGTGATTACTATATTTATTTCAATTTTTCTATTTTTTTTTAATTTTGTAATGATTATTGTTTCTATAATATTTCTCTATAAGTTAAAATAATGATTAGTAACAAAGAAAATATAAGATCATCTAAATGTGACTCATAAATTTGTGTTTTATTAAAAAAAACATGTTGAAATAATAATATTTCATGGGCAGAACAAAACGATGAAGATATACAAACAAAAAATTCTTTTATATATTATAAGAAGTAAATATCAAATGACAGATTTCCTTTTTTTATTTTATTTGAATTATTCCAAACCGCTAAAAATGTCAACTTATGAAATATTTACTTAAAATATATTTTCATCTGTATTTTTGGAAAAGCATTTAAAATAATGTATATAAAAAGTCAACCAAATATGACGCCTTAATTTGTGTTTTATTAAAAGAAATATGTGTATACTTCCTTTTTCTTTTTAATAAAACACAAATCTAGACGTCCCATTTAGATGACCCTATATATTTTCTCGTCCTTAGTTTTCAAATAATAATTCATTTAACACAAAAACTCAATACTTATTAACAATTATTATTTAATTGCATCATTTAAAATGTTATCAAAATCTAAATATATTATTATTAAAAAAAGTCACTTTTAATCAAATAAAATATTGACTTAAATTTAAGTGTAAACATATTAGCTGAACATATCAATTGTTCAGCTAATATAAAAATCACTTCTTTATTTATTAATTTTTTATTAATTGTCATTTAACACTTAATTCACTGTTGTATTATATTTATCTTCTTATTAATTATTCTTTTACCTTTTGATATGAATTTAACTAGAAGTAAACTTTTAAAATGAAAGTCAGAATATTTTAACTTTACTTATTAGGTTTAAATTTCACTATATATTTATACTGTGTTAAAATTAACTTTAAATTACTCCATATATACATACATATATATATATATATATATATATATATATATATATATATATATATTAGTTTATAAAACGAGAATAAAATATACATTATAAAAATGAAATAAATTTAATAAAATGTTTTTATAGATTTTAAAATATCGAATAATTTATATATATATATATATATATATATATATATATATATAAATTATTCGATATTTTAAAATCTATAAAAACATTTTAATTAATTTATCTCATTTTTAATAATGTATATTTTATTCTCGTTTTATTTACAATATTTTTATTAACAAATAATGTTTATTAATTTAAAATTTATTAAATATAAATGGATACAAATTAACTATCATTATATAATCACAAAATATTGACAAATGTTCAATAATTATTTATTGTTCACTTCTTTGTTTATAAGATAATGCGAATTCGACAGCAGTGCCATTATTATTAGAGAACTGCGTTATAAAATCTGCTTATAGATAAGAAACTTATTAACAATACAACTAAATAATAAATATATATTCTGTATTCAAATAGCTTTTCATTGAAATTAAATGAATGATATATGGTGTATTAGATTTTTCAATATAAAGAAATTAAGGAAATAAAATGTCCTGAAATGTATTTTTAACGTTATTAATTATTAAGCATGTAATAAATTCAAAAAAGTTGATTTATTTACAATTTAATGTAAACTTGTTTATGAACTGTCATTTATGAGCAAGAAATATTGCATAAAAAACGTAGAAAGTTATTTGAGTTGTATTTTTTTACAAAATGTTCACTTAAATATATTTTCTTTTAAAAAAAATATATACAAAGTATATATATATATATATATATATATATATATATATATCTTCAGATAAATGAACTACCATCTCAACGCCACAATATGTTGAAAAAATTTTCAATAATTATATATTATTCATTTTCTTTATTTATAAGCTAATATGCATTTCGATGGTGTCATAATAATCAAAAAAGTGCATTATAAAATCTAGTCTATCTGGTGATGATGTTATTCCATCAAAATACTCATTAATTTACAAATAAATAAATTAGGCAATAAATAATAATTAAACACTTTTTCAATATCTTGTGATGTTAGGGTAATTATTCATTTATGTGAAAATTAATTCGCTACACTTCCAAAACAAATAATAATATAAAAATGAATGTGCTAATCGTAAAATTGACAGATAAATTTGGTTATAGTTTTTTTTAAAAAAAATGCATTAAATAGCAATGTTGTATATAAAAAGTATGTTGTATATAAAAATAAAAGCTATATTTTAAATAAAATTTAAAAAATGTAATTTTATACAATTATTATAGTTGTTTTTTGGATAAAATGATTGTTACAATAATTTACTAGCCAAATTATTTATTTCATTGAAAACTCTTTTATTCTTTTTATGTTTTTATAATAAATTTAAGTGCGAGAAATTAATGATTTTTAATTAAAATATATATAAGAGTATAGAAATTTGTTATATAAAGAATATGTTTGAATATATTATATTTTCTTTATGTATATATATTTGTATGTATGTATGTATGTATGTATGTGAACAAAACTAATACTTTTGTTCATCTAGAATCATGCAACAAATAACACATTACCTATACATATATATTCACAATATACCTATACGTTCTTATATAGAAAATTTCCACTAGAATAACTATAATTCATGCACACGTGGAATGTTTTTTATTGTACATGAAGCGGTGTGTTTGTGTGCTGTGAGTAGCCGAAGTGGACGAAATATGTTACTACATCCCCCATTTCGCGTCGATGTCGTCTGACTCACGGTAGGAGGAAACGCTTTCAAAACGAAATTGACTTTTAGCGTTCCTGTAGTGACTAAGGGGCATTGAAGAGAACGACGTTAACGTCCTTCGCAGTGGAAGTCTCTGAAAAAATGCAATTTTACAGTACATTGGTCATCCTGCGGGAAGTCATCGTCCCCGTTAACGTCGCACCACGTCCTGGAATGTGTTGTCGTGATGCCATTAGTAGAGTATATCTCAAAGGAAGTAAATTTTCTTATTGG